>CM061545.1:234800223-236000223 GCA_030864215.1 Capsicum pubescens
TGTTCAAATGCAATATTCTGGATGGTATAAAAAATCTATCCAAGAAATTAGTCTTTAACTCCTATCAATTTGTAATTGATATACATGGTAACTCAGCCAACCATAATATAGCTACACCCATGAGAAAGAAAGAAAACAATCGCAGTCTAATAGTATCTTGGCTTATTCTAGGTAGATTGTAGGAATTACAAATCCCAATGAAGTTCATCAAACAAAACTTTGCATCAGCAATCACGGGGCGTATAAATACTCCTTTCAGGTTTAACAACTATATCATAGCATTGTTAATGTCAAGCTTAGCTCCTAACGATAGTGACGGGGAACAATATCTCTGTTATTACCTGCATCATCTAAACCTTCATCCTCATCAACATTATCAAACTGAGGAACATAATATTCGAGAGGTTGTTTCCCCCTATTCTTTATCTATCTATATAATTCCTTAAGTGGGGCCAGACGAGCTACTTCTGCTTATCTATCGATTTTTTCCCTAGTTACCTACCTAGAAACCTCTTGTCTTGCATTCTCTTTAGCAACCAGTCAAGCAGTGGTTTGCTCCATAGTCTCTTGAAGTCCTAGGCTCTACACCCTTGGTTCAGAACTCCCAAGCCATGAACTTCTTCATTAACCATTCTTGTTGTAGCTTTGAGAGTCCTATCAATCTCAAGATCAAGTGGAATTAGGAGATTGCCTTGATTTCGAGTGTTGGTCATGCATCGCTATGCGTCATAGAAACAAAAGAAAAAGTGAATTTCAGAAATAGAAACCAACTACCAAACAAACACAAACTATCAACTCTGTAACTGTAGTCCTCAACAACAACATCAAAATTTGATGTTGCCCTGTAATAGCCCGATTTTTCAAGTTCTAAATCACTCAAAAGATAGCCCATGAAGTTAGCTTTCCAATGTCGCAAGTCTCTCCACGATATGACATCGTGGCAAGAAGTCATACAATTTTCCCTTAAGTATCAATTAGCTTCCAGTGCTTACGACTCACGTGACGACCCCTAATAATTCCTTACGAGTCTTTAAGAATAATCGTAGTCACAAAAATTCTCAGCCAAGAATCTGCCCCAGTGGTTACGAGTCTAGCATACGACTTGTATCCAGACATTACGAGTCATTATGAAGACTTTTATCCTGACCAGCAAAGTATTCAATAATCAATACTCATGTTTTGGAAGTTTCATAAGTGACATAGATATATTAAGACCCCAAATATCTCCTAACTTATAGACAAGTCAAAACATCCCTTATCGATTAAATTCTTGGGATGTATATAACTATGTCAGATTCAAACGAGCATAACTTTTGATATACTAAGTATTTCTTATATAAAGACCCACTAATAGATATATAATTGAATTAGCTTTCCAACTATAGCAATTTTTCCTTAATTCGATATCAGGGTGAAAAGTTATGGCCAAATTACAGAAGCTCTGTCAAAGCTACCAGTAGTTACGACTCCTGATGAAGACTTGTAAGCAGACCAAACGAGTTGTCGGGAGGAGTCATAACCACGATAGTATGGGTTGAAATATGTTTTCCTGGTGATGACTCAAGACACGACCCGTAACCAAAACTTATGAGTCATAACTAAACTCATCGGGATGGCTTCCAGACATTTTTCAGACGATTCCTAAGGGAGTTTTAGGTCCTTTCCCACTCTTTTAATCCTAAAACTATGTCGTTTAAGCTATTTTAAGTCTTAATAAAATCCAAAAACTCCCCCAAATACATTATTCAATGATAACTCCACTTAGAGAAATCAAAAGGAGCAATTTTCTCTTTTCTCCAAGGTAACAAGGGTTCTTCAAGTTCAAGCCCAATTCCAAGAAATTCACCTAAGGCTTCTATAATCAGGTATATGGGGTATTCATCAATGTGTTTCTTCTACACTTTGAGTCCCAAAAATCTCCTTTTTGTTCAAGTATGGATTTTTAATCTTCTTTTATGAAATTATCTATGTAAATTATGAATTTAATCCATGTCATCTTAGAAAATTGCCGCCATGTCATCAATGTAGTTACTTCATGCTTTGAATTTTAATTACTCATGTCATATTCAATTTCCCCCATGTAAAATATCACATAATGAATTAAACCATATGAAATAGTTATTCTCCCAAGTTTAACACATTCATATACTCAAATTCATGGACTTTATCAGTTTGGTGACACGTATTATGTCTTGGGTCTTTGAATTGGGACTTTATGCCACTGTTTCAAGTGATGTTTTTAAATTTTGTAATCATTTAGTGTTGGTGGGTTATGAACACCCAATACCTATATGTTTACTCTCTTGTTTCGGATTTTCAAGTAACAAGTCAGTCAAAATCATGATTTTATCACCATATTTAGATCATCATTTTTATAATGAACTCATCAGTATTATTTTATGTTAAATACATCAGTTTACATGGTCATGGTTACTTCAGATTATACATGCACTGCATTTTTCAGAAGAACTTAAATGAGCAAATCAGTTATCAATGCATGTAATCAGTTCAGTTGGGAGTAGGATTTAGCACCAAGTGAACCCAGGGATGGGGTATCACCTGTTAGTAGAGGGTGTGACCTTTAGTAGTAGTCCCTGAGTTCCAAAACTACGTAGCCAGCATAGATTTTAAGAGGTCTTTTTACCAATATAGGGTTGATATCCTCTTAAGGGCACCTGCCAGTAGAGGGTGACACCCTTCACAAGGATTGGGGCTCACCTGTTAGTAGAGGGTGTGACCTTTAGTAGCAGTCCCTGAGTTCCAGAAATATATAGCCAGCGTTGGTTTTTAGAGGTCTTTCTGCTAGTAGAGGGTTGATATTTTCTTTGGGGCACCTTCCAGTAAAGGGTGACACCCAAGTCCTTCGGGACACCGGATTAGTGGATCCACACAGCCAGTGTTAGTACTCGTGGCGAGGTACTGACACCCTTCCAACTGGGATTATAGGTTGGACCCTGATTATCTCAAATTGGGGCATGTCGGTTACATGATAGCTCCCACAGTTTCAATTAGTACTCAGTCTATACCAGTTTGGGTTTTCTTGACCAAGTAATCAGATTATTAGTTATTCAGTTATTCAGATCATTTTAGTATATATTTTACTTGGTTTTGCATTTATCTTACATGTTTATGTTTTCATGCTCAGTATCCATACATAATCTTCAGTTCAGTTTCACAGCATGTTCAGCTTTACGTAAGATTTAAATACAGTATTCATGTTTCTACCATTTCCCATCTTACAGAATTATTTTTGGCTAATGATTTATAAATCTTACTATGACTTACAATTTTCACGTACAGCCATGTTTTAAATGCATGTTTTGGCAAGTAGCTTATATCTTCAGTTGTAAAGCATGTTTTAAATATTTTTATAATTTAGTGCATGTCCACATATATTCGGTACATTCCAAAGTATTGACCACATATATGCGTTTGTCGCTATATTCCTTCAAGATGTAGGTACCAGATGTAGTCTACACACCAAAGTCAAATAGTTCTCGACTTTCAGCTAGTAGGTGATGAGTTCTCTTATTTCGAGGACTCCAATCAGTTGTAGTTCATGTACTGTATTGTTATTATTCTTGTGTATTGATTTGTACTAGTTGGAGGCATGTCCCGGAAACCTATAGTCAGTATAGTAGAGGATTTATAGATGGTTAGTTAGATTCATTCATGTAATTCAAGTTCTTTCTTCAAATTTACCGTGATGTAAGCTATTACAGTATCTTATTTACTCAAATTTTCTCATGACTGTTTTTTCGCTCAGCAAATTTTTCTTTTATTTACATTATAAACCAGTTTCTCAAGCAGTATGCCAGTACATGTATTAGCTTAGGATCACTTGTGGTTCTAAGCACCATGTTACGACTAGGCGGCAGCCTCAGGTCATGACACACCCAAATTACACCTTTAACAAGTATGAAGTGATTGTTGGTTAAATATAGAATTCAACTAGGTTAGGGTAAATCCCATGAGGAATAGGACAAAATTTCTCTCACTCTGTTTATCTAAGCAATCAATAAGCAATTTTCTATAAGAGATAGGTTTTGTATTTCTGACTTCCAATTGTAACAATTGTTGATTTTATTTGGTTTAGAACTAATATGAGAGAGACACTAGGATTGTGTTTCCCATAACTTCATAACTCTATAGGTTATTCATACTCATGATCTCTCTCGGTGCTTGGCATGTAGAATCGATAGGCTATGTTAACCTAAATGGCTTTTCATACTTGTTTAGACGACTATTCTCAAGTAAGTTTTCTCTTCTCCTGATTTTTGCATTATTAACCCCTATCATAGATCCCAGATTAATTTTCTCAAATCATCAACTTAAGCAATTAATTAAAGGTTGATAAATCCAAGTCTCTGTTGTTTATTCTTTTTTTTTCTGTTATCCCTTATCTCATCACGAGTAAAGATAAGGCAAGTTCTAATGCCTGTAGTCGTTAGAAATCAAGCAAATCAAAAAGAACAACAACGCATGCTTAAACAATTTGAGAATCTCTTTGTACTATAAACACTACTTTGTTAATTCATCATGGTTCCAAGAATCTTAGTTGTGGTGTTTAGCTATTCATGATTACAAGAACATAATAATAATTCTGAATAGAAAATAATAATCATGCACTTACAAAGAATTAGATGAAAAATAACAAATCTCACTTTGAATTCAAACCCTCAAAAATTGATGTTTGTACTTATAAGGATAATATAATTTTACAAAAGTATCAATACAATGTAAACTAAAACATAAAACTTAATAGGAGTATTTATAGATACAAAAGACATCATATCCTAAAGTTGTATAGGAAAATAAAGTCGACAGGTTTCCACTAATCGTAAACCAAGTCGCGACCAGTCTACTAATCATGAACCAAGTCGTGAAAATTAGACTCTACTTACACTTTCTCAGTATCTTTACTGTGGATCAAGTATACCAATAGTAGACACAGTTCATGGGTCGTGAACACCAGTCGTAGAAATAAAATCAAAATTTTTCTAACAGCATGTTACTTATAACTAAGGTTGATGATTTGTGGATGGTTCCACGACTCTGGTTCTTGGTTAGTTTTGAGTATTTTTCCTCTGTTTTGCCTCCAAGCCCTATTTTCCTACATAATTTAATAAAAACACATCATACCTACAAGAAATATCTAAGCTCTTACATATTTTTCTCATTTTAAGCAGTGAAAGTACCATGAAACCATGGCATATCATCTGTATCTGGAAAAACTTTAAGCTCAAATTTACTTGATGTAGGATACTATAATCCATAAGAAATAGTTTCAATAAGATATCGAATTATTGTGTTTGACTGTAGTCAGATGAGACTCGTTAGAAGTTGACTGAAGTCTAGCATATTTTCAAATGCTGAACAAAATATCTGGTCGACTGGCATAAGATATAAAAGGGATCCAATCATACCATGATATTTAATTTTATCAATAGTTTTATATTTATCATCAATTTCTAAAACACATGTAGAACTAATTAGAGTGTTGGAGGCTTTAGCTTTACTCATGCCAAACTTTTGAATAAGTTCTGTAGTATGCTTATTCTAACAGATGAAGATTCTTTCATATGACTGATAAATTTGTAGTCTCAAGAATAAAATTAACTCACACATCATACTCATTTTGAATTCACTTTGCATTAACTTAGAGAATTTCTTGCATAAATAAGCATTATTACTTCCAAAAATAATATCATTAACATAGATTTGACTACTAAGATTTTTAGAAGAAGTTTTTTTAATGAACAATTTAGTATCGATTTTTCCTTGAGAGAAATCATGATCAATCAAGAATTTACTTAACCTATTATACCAGGTACAAGGTGTTTGTTTTAAATCATAAAAAGCATTTGTTAATTTAAACACGTGATAGAAAAATTTAGGATTTCTAAAACCAGGAGGTTATTTTACAAACACTTGCTCCACAACAATACCATTTAAAAGCATTTTTTACGTTCATTTTAAATAATTTAAAACCTCATGAGATGCATATGTAAGTAAAATACGAATAGATTCTAACCTTGCTACAGGTGCAAAGGTCTAGTCATAGTCAACTCCCTCTTGTTGTGAGTAGTCTTTGGTGACTAGACGAGCTTTATTTATAAACATATTGATTTATTCATTTTGTTCCTAAAAACCTATTTGGTTCGATGATTGAAGTGTTTTTGGGTTTTGGAGCCAAGGTCCACACACTATTTTTGTCGAATCGCCCAAGTTCTTATCTCATGTCTTTGACCTACTTTCATCATCTAAGGTTTTATTTACCTTTTTGGTTCAAGTTGAGATATAAGTGCAACATTTACACTTATTTTACTAAAATTCCTTGTTTTCATTCCTTTTATGCAATCAGTGATGAATTGCTTTGGATATTTAGGTTCACTTATCCATTCATTTGGGATAGATTCAATTGCAAACTGATCATCATTGGTAACAATCAACTTTGTTGCAGAGTCGTCTTTAGTGAAAGTAACCTTCTCAGTTTTAACTTGTACATCCTCATCGTCCGCATTACTAACATTCTCAATAATATAATTAGAGTCATCAAAGATACATGAACAGATTCTTCAATACAAAGGGTACATTTATCGAATATTCTACAAGATCTATTTCAGTTAGAGTAACCCATGAAAATACCTTCATAACTTCTTGGATCAAACTAACCAATATTGTCCTTACCATTATTCTGGACAAAGCATTTGCATCCAAAACGATGAAAGTACCCATTATTGAATTTCTTGTTATTCTATAGTTCAAAAGAGTTTTCTTTAGAATTGGTCTGATGAGACACCTGTTTAGAATATGACAAGTAATACTTACAACTTCTACACAAAATTTATGAGGCAAAAGAGTGATCACAAATCATGGTTCATGTCATGTCTTAAAGAGTTTAATTTTTTCATTCCATGGGTCTATTTTTTTTGGAGATTTTGGAACAAAAATATTTTTAGTGTAGCCTTGGCTATTAAAAAATGCTTCAAAAACTTTATTCACCAATTCTACTCTATGATCACTTTTTATAGCAATTATTTAGTAACCTTTGCCTCTTTGGACTTTTTCACAAAAAACTTCAAAATTCTTTAGAGTATCATCTTTATTAGATGAAAATATAACCCAAATAAAGTGAGAAATAATAATCAATAATAACAAAGAAACACCATTTACCTCCAATACTAGTTGTTCTAGTAGGACCAAACAGGTCCAAGTGCAGTAGTTGTAGAAGTTAAGTAGTAGAGACAATGTCTTTGATGAGAAATGATTTCTAGTTTGCTTACCAAGTTGACATGCATCACAGATGTAATTCTTCTTGTAAATCCAACTTAAGAAGTCCAATGACTAGCTCATGTTTGGCAAATTTTTCAATTAGTCTCATATTTGCATGACCAACTTTTTGTGCCAAGCTCATGGATCTCCGAAATGGAGGCCAGAAAGATGTGATCTTCTTTCCTTTTGATAAAGTCCAAAGCATATACATTTATGTTTCTATTTCTAAGAAGAAGGGTCTTTCCAAGATCAATGATGCATCCATCTTTTTAAAATCTTACGTCCAATCCAGCATCATATAGCTGACTTATACTCAACAGATCATACATCAAGATTTTGATTAGATAAATATTAGTGATATCACATGATTCATTGCCATGACCCAATTTACCGGATAGTGAGGGCACCTATTCTAATCTGCCTAGACAAGAAAACCCCCTACCCCCCTTTAAGAAGATACGTAGAAAGACTTTAGAAAGACTTTAATAAATACCAATAACCAAACTTTATCACAACTATTTAATTACAAATATTAAATATAACATAAATATTCAAGAGAGCGTGCATCTCAACATTCACATTACCAAACTTCATTGTCTCCTTGCTTCCCCTGTTCCAACATTCTTCATTACTAAGCTACCATAACTTCCCCCTTAATTCCTTAACCCCTTTCCTTCAACCAAGCGCTATAACTATTTGAGTTCCTAACTTATATGTCCCTACTGTTTGACATTTAATAATCATCTAATCTTACTTTTCCTAATTTTGAACCTATCTAATTATTTCTTACTAAGACTTCTGATTGTGAAACCCGAGATACTGCTCTTACCCTTACGACTTCACTACTCTGGACCCAAAATAAGATAATCCTACCTAATGTGTGACCTTAACCTATACCAAGACTTTAATAAAACTGGCCCAACATCTCTAGGGATAACCTTTTAAGTCAACAAAGCTGGTAAACCGTAGTTAGTCACCCTGACTTTAATAATGCCTTATTCAGTTAATAATACTTAGCACAGTTTGGAAAATTTAACAAGTCACATATAGTCAACAAGGAAAATCAGTCAAGAGAGTTAACAAGAATAAGCAGTCAAATTAATTAAGCCAACTAACAAGACTCAAGTCAACCATATATATAGTCAACATCTCTAGGGATAACCTTTTAAGTCAACATCTCTAGGGATAACCTTTTAAGTCAACTAAGATAGCAAAACGTAGTTAGTCACCCCGGGTTTATTAATGCCTTATTTAGTTAATAATACTTAGGACAGTTTAGAAAATTTAACAACAAGTCACATATAGCCAACAAGAATAATTAGTCAAGAGAGTTAATAAGAATAAGCAGTCCAACCAACTAAGCCAACAAACAAGACTCAAGTCAACCATATATATAAACCCTAATTTACTCATGAAATCGTCAAACTCAATCAAACCTTGTGCATACATATTAAGGGTCTAATGGTAGCCCACTAGTCATGACCTGCAAAGTAGGAGTTTCGTCTATGTAATAAAATAAGAATCGTATGTAGTTCTATTTGCTAGCTAATTGGCACCCGTAGGAATTAAGGATAAAAGAGGACAACCAAGTCTCTCAAAGTAGGGGACCAAAATAGAGAAGACGTACACACTCACACACATTTTATCACAAGTTATTCAGATAATGCTTGGCTCCGACGACTTCTTTATGTTGGGTTCAAAATCGAGAGGGCGTCATGCGGAAGCTTAAAGTTTGCAAACCATGAGATAATAAATCAAATGACAAAGAAAACTAAACTAAAAACATAATATTATTGATATGTTTTAGTCAAGAAACCTACATATCGAAAATCTAATATCAAAAAACATTAAACCTATTGGGAGAAATCTCCCCCTAAATAAGACTTTTTAATGACTAAATTGTGGATGCTATTATGTTATTGTATGAGAAGGGGGTCTTCTATTTATAGAGTTTCAAAACCTTTCCTCCAAGAAAAAGGTTTGACAAAAATGCAAAGGTTTTATAAATTCCTTTCAGGTAAAGTAAAAGTAATGGAGGTATTACTTTTATTTTTCTTTCAAGAAAAGTAAAAATTAATGTAACGCCCCCAATCTGGTACCTGGAATGCTACACGACGCTCATGACTTCGAAAGTCCAGAAGCTAACCCATGACTGATATTTGTACCTAAACACTGCATAATATACTGTATAAATGCAGAAATAAAGGCTGAGAGGTAATAAGGTTCAAATAACTGATAAAACATAACATCTGAGAGTACGGTATATCAATACCAAAATGAAAACTGAAATAAACTGTCTGAACATACTGTAGTCTGGAAGCCTCTAAACTTTCTAAAAACTGTGCAGTTGATGGGATATGTCCCTAACTAACTCTGAACTACTAAAATAACAAAGTAATAAAATAATCATGCTATCCTCGAATGATGAGGACTCACTACTAGTCTGGCTGCTGAATGTCTGATCTACTAAGGATGCTCTGGATCTCGTACTTCCAAACCTATGGTATAAAATACCATAGCGCAAATGTGTCAATACAATTGAATGTACTGGTATGCAAGTGAGGTAGGCTGAATGAAATGGGATCAAATGCATGAACAATGCTGACTGACTGTATAACATGAAAGTGAGAATACATGTATGAATAAGTGACTGTAACTGAATTTGTGATGATACTGACTACTAAGTCTGAATGCTGATAACATGAGTTATTGGTAACTAATATAACTGATACTGAGCGACTGTGTCTGACAGTCTAAGTTCTGATGGAACTAGCTGAGTTTAGTACTGAGCTGAGCGACTGTATCTGGCAGACCTGAGTTCCGTAGAACTATCTGAGTTCTATTACTGAGACTGAGACTGAAACTGTAACTGTGGAAAGTAGTCATCAAACCGACATGCCCCAAATTAAGAAATATAGCTAAGTTGGGGTCCAATCTGTAACCCCAATTAAAAGGGTATCAATATCGTGCCACTGGTAAGGACAAGCTATGAGTAACCCTTATCTGGAGGTACTCTAATGAGAATGGTGGGACCCTCATCTGATAGATTAAGACACCTCATCAACCCTTGACTGGCAGGTTGATGTCTCAACCTATGCTGGCTACGTAGTTATGGAATGTAAGGGTTGCTTCTAAGAATCACACTCTCAACTGGCAGGTGAGTTCCCATCCTTGGGTTTACTCGGTGCAAAATCCTACTCCCATCTGAATAGACACTAAACATGATTATTTGAACTAAACTGGACTGAGTTTATTGAGTTCCGTTGACTTACAGAATACTACTGAGATTACTGAATTACAGAGCTTTTTGTAATTTCTAGAATTACTGAGTTTACTGAGTTTTCCTAAGTCACATGACTGACTGAGTTATATGGATCATGGCTTGACTGAGAGTATCTTGAAAACATGACACTGGCTCTAGGCACACAGCTAAATTGTCGGGTACAAGTACCCCCAAGACTCGATAGAAGGAAACTGACAAGGCATGGCATTCTTAAATACGTGACCAACAATCCATAATATAATAAGTTGGGGATTTCATGAAGTACATGGTTATCATAATCTTGTACATGGGAGGAATGCACATAATCAAGGTCATAATTTCATACTCTAACATTATGAGCATTCCGAAAAATATCTACATTGCACAACAATAGCATGGGAGTCATTTGAACATAAGGGCAAGACATACTTTTATCATATGGGTCACAATTAAGCTATAATACACAATTTCTATCCACTTAGACATTTTATCAAACACCATACATGCACAATTTAGGGCATAGGTGTAATCATCAAATTACACATCATAAACAACTCAATTCATGGATTTCAACTTACATGCTAACGTAGTTTCATAAAAACATGTAAAGATTCCAACTTTGGGAATCGTACAACAAGATAAACATGGTTACAAAATAACTCACAACAAAAACATCATGATTTATAATTTGAAATAGGGTTCTTGAGCTTTATGGATGAAAGGAATCCATAAGTCAACACTATGCATAACCTAGATAGAAGATTCTTGAAAATAAATGGTGAAATTCTAGAAATTGGATCCTCAGTTGAAAACCCTAAGCTTGTTCTTGATGGATTTGAGAGAGATAAGTGTATTTAGGTTGAATTAGGGCTCAATCCCGTGTTTTAGACTTATATAGGGGTGGGAAATTGATCTTTTTACCCTTGAGAATGCGGTAATTTAATGACTAAAAATTGGGTGCCGATGCTATAAGCGATACGACGCGTTGATGGCGGCACTGTGATACTCAACCCGTCGAGCCTCAGAAGTTTTGGCTCTGGCAGCTTGCACAAATATTGACCAACACGATTGGTGATGCAGTGCACCATGATCGCGCTGGTCCACTATTTTGGGACTCAGAACATGATCTAAACGTGTTCTGAAACTTGTCCGCGAATACCTATTGACCTTCCTGATCATGAATTAATAAAAATACGGACCATTAAAGGACATTAAGGTAGTGAAATGAGATTGCCAACTTTTAAAAGCCAATAATAGGCTAAGTCTGGGACCCCTTGAAAAGCTTAAAGGATTGAATTGAGCTTTAGGATTTTACAAGGTCTTATAATATCTCCCCTTGAGAACATTCGTCCTCGAATAAGACCGACTGAGAGGGGAAAAAAGATAAACTGGCGTACATACTGAACATGAACAACTGAAACATGATTCCATGACTGACATGACTGATAACTGAATACATCATACTGAGCATTCATATCTAATGCATGTGTAACTGATTCATGAATACATGACTGAGTGTTCTGATGAACTGAGTTTCTCATAATGAGAATGCATATCTAATACATGATTATATAACTGAACTGATACATAAATGTATGACTGAATATGCAATGGTAATTGATATGGAGTTTATAATGGAATTTTGATCATGAACTGGATACCAAGTTGTGGCTGAAATCTGAACATGAAACTTAAAGCTTAAGGAGAACTGTTACCTTGGGCATGAGTCTGAGTTAGTAGAGAAGAGGTAAGCATACTTGGTACGCATGTCCGCTTCTGTTTCCCATGTAGCTCCCTCAACGGACTGATTTTTCCAAAGAACTTTGACTAAAGAAACTTTTTTATTCCTCAGTCTACGAGTCTGATAGTCAAGGATTTCGACTGGAATCTCCTTATAAAAGAGGTTGTTCTTAATATCTATGCTCTGAATAGGGACTACAACTTCTAGGTCACTTATGCACTTCTTGAGCAAAGAGACATGGAAAACTAGATGAACTGAGGTTTGATCTGAAAGCAACTCGAGCTTATAAGCTACTTTGCCAAAGCGACTGAGAAAGACCAACATATCGGGTACTGAGATTTCCCTTCCTACCGAATCTCTTTACTCCCTTCATGGGAGAGATCTTTAGATAGACATAGTCACCAATCTCAAACTCGAGTTCCTTTCTACGCACATCTTCATAAGACTTCTATCATCTCTGAGCAGCCTAGAGTCTTTCTCTGGTCAATTGGACTTTTTATAAGGCATCGAATACTAAGTCAGGCCCTATGACTGAGGCCTCACTAACTTCGAACCAACCGACTGGAGATCTGCACCTCCTACCATAGAGAGTTTCAAATGGAGCCATCCGAATGCTAGAATGATAGTTGTTCTTGTATGCAAACTCAATCAAAGGAAAGTGGTCATCCCAACTACCCTTAAAATCAATTACACACGCCCTTAGCATATCTTCTAAAGTTTGAATAGTCCTTTCTTCTTGACCATCTGTCTGAGGAAGAAAATGAGTTGATTTGGTCATCCTATCACAATGACCCAAATTGAATCATGATGATGATGAGTACGAGGCAAACCCATCACGAAGTCTATGTTCACTTCTTCCCACTTCAAAGTAGGAATACTGAACTCCTGCATGGATCCACTAGGCTTCTGATGCTCTATCTAAACTTTTTGATATGTAGCGCACCTATCCACAAACTTTGCAATATATCTCTTCATCCCACTCCACCAATAGATCTCTCGTAAGTCGCGGTACATATTTGTGGCCCCTGGATGAATAGAGTAACGCGCCCCATGCACTTCTGTAAGAATTCGTTGCCTCAAGTTATCTACACCAGGAACACACAGACGAACCTGATAACTTAATACACCATGATCCCCTTGGGAGAAAACCTCTACTTTCTGATCCTTGACTAACTCTTTCAACCTGACTAGACTGGGATCTCTACCTTGCTTTTCTTTAACCTCGGAAACTAGAGATGATTCTGAACTACTCTGAACCCATATATCACCCTTTTCTGTATCGACTAAGCAAACACCTAGTCTGGAAAGCTGATGGACTTCCTGAGCTAGGTTCTTCTTACTATCCTCAACATGAGTAACACTACTCATAGACAGTCTACTGAGAGCGTCGGCCACTACATTGGCCTTTCCCAAATGATAAAGGACACTCATGTCATAGTCTTTCAAGAGCTCTAATCATCTTCTCTGATGGAGGTTAAGATCTTTCTGAGAGAATACTGACTGAAGGCTTTTATGATCTATGAACACATCTACATGAACACCATACAAGTAATGCCTCCAAATATTTAAGGAAAATACTACGGCTGCTAACTCAAGATCATAAGTTGGATAATTCTTCTTATGGGGTTTAAGATGTCTGGAGGCGTAGTCTATGACCTTACCATGATGCATGAGGACACAACCCAAACCTACTCTGGATGCATCACAATACACAACGAACCCATCTGAACCATCTGGAAGAGCCAAAACTAGTGCTGAGGTGAGTCGAGTCTTCAACTCCTGAAAACTCTTGTTGCAAGGATCTTACCACTGAAACTTGACTTTCTTCTGAGTCAATATGGACATAGGGGATGCAATAAAAGAGAATCCCTCAACAAACCATATGTAATAGCCAGCTAAACCCAAGAAACTCCTGATATCTGATGGAGAGACAGGTCTAGGCCAGTTTTTTACTGCTTCGGTCTTTTGAGGATCTACTCTAATTCCATCACCGAAAATAATATGGCCAAGGAATTCTACTGAACTTAGCCAAAATTCGCACTTACTTAATTTAGTGAACAACTGATGATTTCTGAGAGTCTGAAGCACTGTTTTGAGATGGTCTGCATGATCATGCTCACTGCGGGAATAGACAAGGATATCATCTATGAAGACTATGATGAACATGTCCAAGTACTGCTTGAACACCCGGTTCATCAAGTCCATGAAATCTGCTGGGGCATTGGTAAGACCAAAGGGCATAACTAAGAATTTGAAATGACCATACCGAGTTCGGAAGGTTATTTTTGAAATGTCACATTCCCTGAATCTGAGCTGGTGATAGCTCGATCTGAGGTCTATCCTATAGAAATAGTTGGCACCTTGAAATTGGTCAAACAATTCATCGATTTTGGGAAGTGGATACTTGTTCTTGACCTTGACTTTATTGAGTTGATGGTAATCAATGCACATTCTAAGAGAACCATCTTTCTTTTGCACGAATAAGACTGGTGCACCCCACGGGGAAACACTGGGTCTGATGAATCCCTTATCTAAGAGATCCTTCAACTGCTCTTTCAATTCTCCGAGTTCTACCGGTGCCATTTTGTATGGAAAAATAGATATAGGATGAGTATCTGGAAGAAGATCAATTCCGAAGTTTATTTCCCTTTCGAGAGAAATTCCTGGAAAATCTTCGGGAAAGACATCTGAAAATTCATTCACAACTGGGACTGATTCAAGACTGGGAGTTTCAGAACTAGTGTCCTTAACTCGAACAAGATGATAGACACATCCTTTAGATATCATTTCCCTGCCCGAAGGTAGTAAACAAGCTGACCTTTGAAACCAGAAGTACTGCCCCTCCATTCTAGGAAAAGTTCATTCAGAAATTCAAACTGGACAACTCTATTTCTGCAGTCGACTGTGGCATAGCAGGAATAAAGCCAATCCATGCCAAGAATAACATCAAAATCAGTCATCTCTAATTCTACTAAGTCAGCTGAAGTAACTTTCTGAGATATCATACCCGGGCAGTTCTTGTATACCTACTGAGATATGATGGTTTTACCCACTAAGGTAGAGACTGAAAAGGGCTCTGCTAGAATATTATGGATGACTCCGAAATCAACTCTATATAAGGAGTAACAAAGGACAAAGAGTCCTGGATTTAGCAAAGCATAAACATGCAAGTGAAAAATCCATAACGTACCAATAACCACATCAGGAGAATTTTCCTGATCATGCCGAGACTGGAGAGAATAAAGTTTGTTTTGGCGTTGCCCACTAGTGGCACTAAAAGTGGCACCCTGCTGATTTGGGTGACCGGTCTGAGCTGAGGAACGGTTCTGCTGACTGTGGGAATCTATCTGAGGGGATTCTCTGACTCTGTGGCCTGGCTTGCCACATCTAAAATAAATATCGTTGCCATCTCTGCAAATACCCTGATGGTGTTTGCCACAAGTCTGACAAAGAGGATTGGTTCAGGCACTGCTAACACTGCTCTGAGACTTAGAGCCTAGCGCCCTATCTCTACTGCCGTCCCTGAATTTTTGCACTGGAGCACTAGCTGAAGAAGGAGTTGTAACTGATGACTTAGGACGAAACTGAGAACGGTTTCCTCCCTCTAACTTAGGCTGAGAAAAGTTGAAACTACCTATCCTTACTCTCTTATTTTATTTCTCTCTTATCTTAATATTTTGCTCTTCTATTTGCTGAGCATGGGTCATAAGCCTGGCTACGTTTATGTCATTATTTAACATCGCGGACCTGCACTCATTGATCACACTATCGTTCACCCCAGAAACAAACTTACTCATCTTGGCCCTGTTATCTGCAACCACATGAGGAGCATATCTAGCTAATTGAGTAAACTAAAAAGAATACTCTTTCACCATCATGTTGCCCTTCCTGAGGTTGATAAATTCTAACACCTTAGCTTCTCTCAGCTCTAGGGGAAAGAATCTATCTAAGAATGCGGTGATAAACTCCTCCCACTCTATGGATCCTACATCAACTGACCTCTCTGACTTCTACTATTTGAACCAAGTGTGAGCAACGTCCTACAACTGATATGCATCTAGCTCAGCACTCTCACTAGAAGTAACCCCCATGATGTCCGTAACTTTCTGAACTTGGTCAAGGAATTCCTGAGGATCCTCTTCTAACTTAGACCCGAAAAAGAATGGAGGATTCATTCAGGTGAAGTCCCGAATCTTGGCTACTGCTGAATTGGCCACTGGGTTGGCCAGAACAACAGCTGGTCATTCATTCTGAGTAGCAACTGACTGAGCAAGAGTATAAAATGCAACTCTGAACTCGGCATGAGAGACATGTTCACCTAAAGGATCTTCGGGATGAGGGGCTGACTAATTTCTAATTCTCTTCTTAGGAGGAATGTACTGTAAATGGAAAAGAAAAGGATTAGACTGAGAGATTAACTTGAGACTATGCTCACTAGCATGACATGAATACTGAAAGAAGGGAAACTATTTCTAAAACATCTTATAGCCTCCTGCACATAAATGTAGCATACAACACACCCATGTACAAGACTCTACTAGATGTGGTTTTCAGACTTCCTAGGACACTGTTGAACCTTAGTCTCTGATACAAAGTTTATAACATTCTAAATCTTGTACCTGGAATGCTACACGGTACTTATGACCCTGAAAGCCCACAAGCTAACCCATGAATGATATCTATTCCTAAACACTGTATAATATACTGTATAAATACGGAAATAAAAGCTGAGAGGCCATAAGGTTCAAATAACTGATAAAACATAACATCTGAGAGTATGGTATATCAATACCAAAATGAAAACTGAAATAAACTGTCTGAACATACTGTAGTTTGGAAGTCTCTAAACTGTTTAAAAAATATGGAGTTGATGGTACATGTCCCCAACTAACCCCGAACTACTGAAATAATAAAGTAATAAAATAATCATGCTATCCTCGAATGATGAGGATACACTGCTAGCCTGGCTGCTGAATGTCTGATCTACTAAGGATGCTCTAGAGCTCGTACTTCCGAACCTATGGTATAAAACACCATAGCGCAAATGCGTCAGTACGATTGAATATACTGGTATGCAAGTAAGGTAGGCTGAATGCAAAGGGTTCAAATGCATGAACAATATTGACTGACTGTATAACATGAATGTGAGAATACATGCATGAATAAGTGACTGTAACTGAATTCGTGATGATACTGACTACTGAGTCTGAATGATGATAACATGAGTTACAGGTAATTGATATAACTGATACTGAGCGACTGTGTCTGACAGTCTAAGTTCTGATAGAACTAGCTGAGTTCTGTACTGAGTTAAGCGACTGTATCTGATAGTCCTAAGTTCTGTAGAACTATCTGAGTTCTATTACTGAGACTGAGACTAAAACTGTAACTGTGGGAAGTAGTCATCTAACAAACATGCTCCAAATAAAGCAATATAGCTGAGTTGGGGTCCAATCTGTAACCCCAATTGAAAGGGTGTCAATACCGCGCCACTGGTAAGGACAAGTTGTCGCTGACCCTCATCTAGCAAGTACTCTAATGAGAACGGTGGGATCCTCATCTGACTGGTTAAGCCACCTCATCAACCCTCGACTTGTAGGTTGATATCTCAACCTATGCTGGCTATGTAGTTCTAAAATGCAGGGATCGCTTCTAAGAATTACACTCTCAACTGGCAGGTGAGTTCCCATCCTTGAGTTCACTCGGTGCTAAATCCTACTCCTATTTGAATAGATACTGAACATGATTATTTGAACTGAACTGGACTAAGTTCATTGAGTTCTGTTGACTGACGGAATACTACTGAGATTACTGAATTACTGAGATTTCTGAGGTTTCTTGAATTACTGGGTTTACTGAGTTTTCCTCAGTCACATGATTAACTAAGTTCTATGGATCATTGCTTGACTGAGAGTATCTTGAAAATATTACACTGGCTCTAGGCACACAACTAAATTATTGGGTACAAGTACCCCCAAGACTCAATAGAAGGAAACTGACAAGGCATGACATTCTTGAATACGTGACCAACAATCCATAATACAATAAGTTGGGGATTTCATGAAGTACATAGTTCTCATAATCTTGTACATGGTAGGAATGCATATAATCAATGTCATAATTTCATACTCTAACATCATGAGCATTCCAACAAACATCTACATTGCACCACAATAGCATGGAAGTCATTTGAACATAAGGGTAAAACATATATTTGTCATATTGGTCACAATTGAGCTATAATACACAATTTCTATCCTCTTAGACATTTTATCAAACACCATACATGCACAATTTAAGGCATAGGTGTAATCATCAAATTAGACATCATAAACAACTCAATTCATGGATTTCAACTTGCATGCTAACGTAGTTTCATGAAAAACACGTAAAGATTCCAACTTGGGAATCGTACAACAAGATAAACACGGTTACAAAATAACTCACAACATAAACATCATGATTTATAATTTGAAATAGAGTTCTTGAGCTTTATGGATGAAAGGAATCCATAAATTAACACTATGCATACCTTGGATGGAAGATTCTTGAAAACAAATGGTGAAATTCTGGAAATTGGATCCTCAGTTGAAAACCCTAAGCTTTTTATTGATGGATTTTGAGAGAGATAAGTGTATTTAGGTTGAATTGGGGCTTAATCCAGTGTTTTAGACTTATATAGGAGTGGGAAATTGACCCTTTGCCCTTGAGAACGCGGTCATTTAATGACTAAAAACTGGGTGCCGACACTACAAGTGACGTAGTGCGTTGATAGCTACGACGTGATACTCGACGCGTCACGCTATGATCGCGCCGAGCCTCAGAAGTTTTGGCTCTGGCAGCCTGCACAAATGTTGACCAACACGATTGGCGATGCGGCGCGCCATGATCGCGTTGGTCCACTATTTTGGGACTCCGAACATGATCTAAACATGTTCCAGAAAATCTAAAACCTATCCGGGAATACCTATTGACCTTCCTGATCATGAATTAATAAAAATACGGACCATTAAAGTACGTTAAGGTGGCAAAATGAGATTGCCAACTTTCGAAGGCCAATAATAGGCTATGTCTGGGAACCTAGCTAGAATTTTCTAAGTCTGGGACCCCTTGACAAGCGTAAAGAACTGAATTGAGCTTTAGGATTGTATGGGGCCTTACACTTAATTTTGAAAAGAAAATCAGGGCTAAAATCCTACAAATCTCCCCTTTGTGACTTGATTTTCTTCACTTGATCTACCTTCTTCACATCTTTGATATTTGTTCTTCACATAGTTTTCATCACTACTACTTGCCATGGTTAAAAATAAGGTTTAAAATATCATGGTCAAAAATTAGTTTAAAAGTAATATTTTATTTTTATTTTTAAAGATGCAGCAGCAGGAATATTGAAAATATGGTTGAAACTTTTTCTCTACGTGTCATTCGACAAAAATCCTCATTATCATCAAATTGGTTGTAAATTAGTTTGAACTGCCATGAACTTGTCTTCAAACTACTGGACCTTTGAATCGTAGGCTCTGACACCACTTGTTGTGTTCGAAATCGAGAGGGCTTCATACGAGAGTTTAAAGTTTGCAAACCATGAGATGATAAATCAGACGACAAAGAAAACTAAACTAAAAACATAATATTATTGATATGCTTCGGTCAAGAGACCTACATATTTAAAATATAAATATCGAAAAACATTAATCTATTGGGAGAAATCTCCTCCTAAACAAGACTCTTTAATGACTACATTGTAGATGCTATTATGTTATTGTATGAGAAGGGATCTTCTATTTATAGAGTTCCTAAACCTTTCCTCCAAGAAAGAGGTTTTTCAAATATGAAAAAAAATTATATTTTTCTTTAAGGAAAAATAAAAGTAATTGTGATATTAATTTTATTTTTCTTTCAAGAAAAGTAAAACTTAATTTTAATAAGAAAATCAGAACTAAAATCCTAACACTTTGTTCATAGTATTGAGCTTAGCCATCTTTCACTATTTGTATCTACGCGCCTTTCGGACTTCCAAAGTTGGAATCAGGGTGGACTAAAGGCATCACATATTCAAATGAAGACTTGATGAGAGGCAAAATAGAAATAAAATCTCCAAACACATACACATTGCAATGCTTCTATAGAATTCATTATACAAAATGTAAATGGAACATTACTCAGAATGACTATAAAGGAAGACCCTTTGAACATCATAATTATATTATTATAATACTTAGGGATGACAACACTTTTTCCCCCTCTTCCTTAGGCTCCGCTCTTTCCTTAGATTCCATTCAGGATTGGAAGAGCAACTAGTCAAATTATTTGAGCAACTGAGATATTGAACAACAAATTATTATTACTTCAAAAATAGTTGCTTCAGTTTCGGCTGCTTCATTTTTTGATATTTGCTTTTTGACTTCCGTGCTTTTTTACCTTTTAGTTCCTATTCAAAAGAGAATTCAACACCTTTATATAGTGATTATCTAAAAAAAATAGGTAGTTTTTCTTCTAGACACTGACATTCCACCACGTGTGCGTATGATATACAATTAACCTTCTCAACCGGTTTACATTTTATCCTTCGTTGTACTACTATAAATAGTACAAACAGGTGAAATTAAACTAGTAAACCTAAATGTGTACAACAGAACTTTGGATACCACAGAAGTCATACAAGCAAACCGATAAGGCGCCATTAAAGGTTTATATATATACTAAATGGGCAAGTCCCCTAACGTTGCACATTTAGAGAAGGGAACACATGAAAATTCACAAATTATAAGACATGTACAGCTACTTTGATGCAAAAGTATGTGGATTATGTACACTATAAATTGAAAAGTGGCTTATATAGATCTTACGGAAATTTTACATATCCAAAACAAAATAACACCAGTAATACACAAACTTAAAAGGTAATTTGAGAATTAAACTACCACATTGCCATTTTTTGCTTCTCCTCAATTCTGAAACCTATAGGGCATCGGTTATGTTTGTAGTCACCATGCATCACTATCCGATAGCTAATGCAAGTGCAGGTGAATAATCTAGTAGAACATTTACCGCTAGGACCAATTCTGTTGGGAAAAATGGACTATTTTTGCCGCCCTTTCCGGACCACTTTCAAGCAGAAAATAACAGAGAAATTAAAGAGAATAACAACACAAAGATTTAACGTGGAAAACTTCCCAATTGGAGAAAAAACACTGGCCTCCCAGAAAAATATTCACTATATGGAAATTATTACACCATACAATACACAATATTTTTCTAGCACACCCTCACTTCCTAAAATACTATTCTCAAAGAGATCTCCAAGAGAATTATCTCTAAACCTTTTTAATAGTAAACAAGGAAAAGAATATTTTTGTGTGTGTTAAACAATGAAGGAGGTGGAGTTTATTTATAAATCCCAACCTCCTCCCAACCAAAGTAAATTTCCGATGTGGGATTTTATTTCTTCAAAACAAACTTCAACAAATCTCCACCTTTTGAAGAGACGAAAATGCAATCCGTTGGCCCTTTATAGTTGTCCAGCTACACATAACAAAATCAGTTCTCCACCTGACTTTAAACTCAGCCAATCATATATAACTGCAACTTCCACATTGTCTGCTACTGACAATCATAATTCAAAATTAAAGAATTATCATACCCCCACCATAAAGAGTACATCCACTCAAATTGAAAAACCAATCCAAGAATTTTCACTTGAAATCACTTCCTAATTTCAAGAATTTCATTTTCAGCACATGTCGAAAAAACTGCTAATAACTTATGGTACAACTCTCTTGTTGATTTCTTTAGAGTTCATTAGCCATCGACATCCTTGCCACCACACACCTTGCATCACCTAACAACCAATGCCCATGTGCAAACTTGTGGACCAGCTACCAATTAAACATCCTCTTCCATGGCAATTCTAAAGGTAGAAATCATGCCATGAGGATTTTCATCTTTCTTACAAAGAAATATCATCCCACTGTTCTAGGGAGACAACATTGGCAGCATTTTCTTTGGAGCTTACAGCCGAACTAGCCCCATTATTTGGACAATTATTTTTAACATGTCCCAATTGTTTACAATTCCAGCAGATGACCTTCTTCTTAGAGCTTTGCTTCCATTTTCCTTTAACAACAAGAGCTGAATCTTCTAGAGATTTTTCATCTCTATTCTTCAATCTTTTTTCCTCAGAAATCAATTTGCTTGCCACTTTTGAGAAAATCACAGTTTTCTTCCCAGACATTAAAATGGGTTGCATGTTCTTGTAGGAAGATGGAAGAGGCCAGATGAGTCGAAGTGCCTTGTCTTCATCATCAATTTTCACTCCAATAGATTCCAATTCAGAAATAATCCCATTCAAGACACTCAGATGATCAGAAATAGTTGTACCTTCAACCGTTTGCAATTTATGAAATTGTTGCTTCAAATATAACCTATTTGAAATACTTTTGGTTTGGTACAATTCTTTAAGTTTCTCCCACAACTCCTTTGTTGTATACAATCCAATCACATTAGCAAGAACATTTTTAGCTAAACACAAGCGAATTTGACTTGCCGCTTTCATGTCTAGCTCTTCCCATTCTTCATCACTAATTTTGGATTTTTTTGAGTCTTTACTGCTTTCAGATTTTTCTGAATCCTTATCATCTTTTCCGCTATTTGATCTCTCTTTCAATGCCTTGTGTAATCCAGATTGGATTAACACATCCTTGACTTGCACTTGCCACAAGCCAAAATTAATTCTCCCATCAAATTTCCCAATCTCAAATTTTGTCCCCATCTTGTTTATCAGTACTAATAAATGGACAATAGTAATGTAAAGTACCCACTAAATAAGTTCCCAGGAAAGAGAGGTGGATCACAAGGAATACACTTAAGTATAAGTTTTTCCTTAGACAGAACCTCTTTAGATTGTACTTATTCCTACTATTACCAAATATACAAGTACCCCAAAGTAACTCCACCAGAATAGAAAACTCCACCGGAATCAGACTCTACTTGCTACTCCACTGGGACAAAACTTCTGCTTGAGAACAATAATTCTAATTCAAAAAAAAATTCTGATGTGGAAGATCAGACAAAGCTGCAATCACAGAGCATACTAAAATTTCAAAAGAATTATTCCACACCGAAGGCTCTGATACCACTTGTTGGAAAAAATAGACTATTTTTCCGGTGCCCTTTCAGACCTATTTAAAGCAGAAAATAACAGAAAAATTAAAGAAAATAACAACACAAAGATTTAACGTGGAAAACTCCCCAATTGAAGAAAAACCATGGGTCTCCCAGAAAAATATTCACTATATGGAAATTATTACACCATACAATACACAATATTTTTCTCACACGCCCTCACTTCCTAAAATACTATTCTCAAAGAGATCTTCTAGAGAATTATCTCTAAACCTCTTTAACAGTAAACAAGGAAAAGAATATTTTTGTGTGTGTTAAACAATGAAGGAGGTGGAGTTTATTTATAACTCCCAACCTCCTCCCAACCAAAGTAAATTTCCGATGTGGGATTTTCTTTCTTCAAAACAAACTTCAACAAATTCAACATACTTTCTCAACATCTAAAATAAAGTGGAGAAAAAAACATCAACTTGCACAAGTGAAAATAGGAACAAAAAATAAAAACAGTATAACCAGTTAAATTTAACTTACAAATGTCAAACAAATATGTTTGTATGATATGGTACAATTCTCTTAGATAAGACGATATTGAACAATGTAAAACATCAATTCTTAAATCGGGTGTGCGTGATGCAAGATCAACGATTGGACCACTGCCAAAAAACTGATCATACAGTGTTAGTTGTTCATCTTTGACCCCGTACTGCTCATTTAGGCATTTATATACTACATCAATGTTCGTGTACATATTTCACTCAGATGGATAGTTCAGAAAAGGATAATTTCTCATATTATGAGCAACAGCTAAAAACAATAAAGGAAACCCATAAGATAATCTAAATACTGTCGCAAAACATTCTTGGAAATGAAAGGTTCTGATACTTCATTAGATATCTATTTTTGTGTTTTTATTAAGGTCCTTGGATATCTATTCAAGAGTCCAAAACAGGACCTTGATGATATTAAGATTGGAAAGATGAAGATAGAGAAAAAACAACATAGAAATTACAATTTTAAATGCCCAGATCAAACAGCTAAAGCAAGAACAACATAACCAGTGTAATCTCACAACTGGGTATGAGGGGATAGGATGTACGCAGGCCTTGACCGTACCTTTGTGGAGTAGGGGGGTTGTTTCTAATAGACTCTCGACTCAAAAGAGAAGTAATCGAAGTACGTATGCAAGAAAGATAATTTTTAATTTTCTGGACATCCATGAAGATTTAATGACGTTTAGCCCTTCCAGCAGTATTAGAATGGCCTATTATTAGGCTTTCACCTTGATACATGATAAGATGGTACACTATATTAATAGACATCTAAAAGTATATTTGATGAACAATAACATAATAACTAAATGGCCTTTAGCTACCTTTCTCAAGGAAAAAAAAATATCAACTAAATTGATTGTACATTGTAAGATATCAAAAGGTGATAATCCATTTTTGCGTCATAAAACATACTATAGAGATTCTACCCCACACACAAAAGACCAAAAAACAAAAAACAAAGACGAAGGATTTCCCAATCAGATTGAATTCATGAAGATCTTGTGCTGATTTATAAATAAAGGCATGTTGGAAGGCTCTCTCTCTACCTTTTCTCTAAAGCAAAACCATTCTCGACCTCCATCACCACTCCACTTTGCTGACCTACATCTCCGATCCACTTCCCTCTGTTCATCCCTCAACAGCACCCGCCCAGAGCTGCCATTGGTGAAATAGCACCGCCACCGTCTCTCCTTCTCAAACATCCGCCGCCGCTGCTCTCTCTGTCACAGTCGGTCCAGCCAACGCAGCAGTAGCTGTCGGAGACATCCAACGTATCAGTTGTCATTCTCAATCTCAAACACGCACGACCACTGTCTCTTTTCCACTCTCAAACTCCACCGGCGACAGACTACGCTGCCGACGGACGGTCAACACAGCAGCTGCCAACGGCGGCGTCTCTTTACAGAAATGCAGAAGCAGCCAACGGCGACCAGCCAACTCTCTCTCTCTCACTCTCACTCGGGTCTACTAATTCGGGAGAAGGGTCGTGGAGACAATCAATCGATTAGGTCCATGGAGACAATCAATCTATTAGCTTTTCTTTACTATAATTACTACAATGATAATTTCTATAATCAATCGCTACAATTGCTACAGTCGCTAGTGGTGAGCTGTGGAGACGATCTGGTAGTGAGCTTCAAGTGGTGAGCTCTGTGGGACTTACTGGTGCCGCTTCAAAAAGTTATTTACTGGTGCCTGGGATATTTTGATTTTTTGCTCTGTGGTATTCAAAATCAATTTTTTGCTTGGTGAATAAGATTGTTCCAATTTGGATCAGAAGGAAATAATTGAACTGATTTTTCAATCAAAATTGTAGGCAAGTTGTGGTGTGCGTTTCCTTTTTAGGTGGGTATTGGAATACTCAAGTAGTACAATAAAGTATCACCCTATGAGAGTATCTTTACTAGTCAGTACTGGGGTCGTGGCCATCAGTTGTTTAGCTGTATCTTTCTCTGCAAAAAAATAAAGATTTTTCTAGGTGACGCCAACAGTTCTTTCTCTCGAAGGCAGAAGTTTGCTCCTTGCAGGCTACAGGCGACCAGTTTCTGCAATCAGCTTGAAGGGATATAACATTACAACATTCCAACATAACATGCAAGAAACAAAAAATTGGTCTACACTCGTATCCCGGTGATTTCTAACCTTTGCTATTTCCTCCTTCATATTATTTATCGTACTATCTCCTGTATCTTGACTTGCGTGTCTGCTATAGTATATTTGTGACTTGCACCTCTCCTTATTATTTGTTTGGCTGTCCTTGGTGCCAGGCTATTAGTGTGCTCTATTTTTCTTACTGTTAGTTTTGTCCTTACCTTGGTTTTGTTTTTTCTCCCTATTTGAGTTTAGTTTTGTTTCTTGATTATTTCTTCTAATTTGTGTGAGCCTTGTCTTTTCTGCTACTGCTTTGTTACTACCACTGTTTATATTTTCTTGTAGTAGTGGCTGTGGGCATTGATGGTTGGATAGGGTCATGTCCGAGGGGGTTGGGGTGGGGGCTGTTATGGGGGCGGGGGAAGAGAGAAGGGCAGGGGTGGGAGGGAGGCCAAGGTTTGGCCTCAGGGGTGGTAGAGGAAGATGTGATGATATATTTTGTAGGCTAAGGGTTGGGTCTTGGAATATAGGGACTCTTCAGGGTAAGTCCATAGAGCTTGTGAAGATTCTTAGAAAGAGGAGGATTAATATTGTGTGTGTTCAAGAGACCAAGTGGGTAGGTTCTAAGGCTAGGGATGTGGATGGTTACAAGCTTTGGTACTCTGGGAGCGAAAGGCGTAGGAATGGAGTTGGCATCTTAGTAGATGAAGAGATTAGAGGTCAGGTAGTGGAGGTAAAAAGGATCAGCGATAGGTTGATGACTATTAAGTGGTCATTGAGGGGTTTACCATGAATATGTATAGTGTTAATGCGCCGCAGGTGGGCTTGGATGGGGAGGAGAAGATATGGTTTTGGGAGGCTTTGGATGAGGTGGTGAGAGGCGTGCCTAGCTCGAAGAAGATTGTTGTAGAAGGATATTTCAATGGGCACATCGGGGCATTATCGGGAGGCTTTGGTGATGTGCATGGTGGTTTTGGTTTTGTGGAAAGAAATGAAGAGGGGGCTACTTTATTGGATTTTGCGAGGTCCTTTGGGCTGGTGGTGGTGAACTCGGGCTTCCCGAAGAAGAACGATCACCTGATCACCTTTCAAAGCTCGATAGCCAAGACCCAGATTGACTTTTTGTTGCTTAGGAAAGGGGATAGGGTGTTGTGTAAGGACTGTAAGGTCATCCTGAGTAAGAATCTTTCAACCCAGCATAGGCTCTTGGTTATGGATTTAGGTATAAAGAAGGATATAAAGAGAAGGGGTGAGGAGTATAGACATAGAATTAAGTGGGGCATCTTGACGCCAGTGAATGCGTGGGAGATAGGGGAGAAGTTGGCGGGAATAGGGGTGTGGGAGTGTAGGGGGACGTGGATAGTATGTGGGATAAGGTGGCTAGGTGCATTAGGGAGAATGCTAGTGATGTGTTGGGTGTTTCTAGGGGCCGGGCCGGGCATCATCGGGGGGATTGGTGGTGGAATGAAAAGGTTAAGAAGAAAGTGGAGACCAAGAAAGGGGCGTATGCTAAGTTGGTTGAGAGTAAGGACGAAGAAGAGAAGCGGGTAAATAGGAAAGAGTATAAGTTAGCTAGGAAGGAGGCTAAGTTAGCAGTTACGGCGGCTAAGACAGCAGTATTTGAGAGCTTGTATGCAGGGTTACAGGAGAAAGGAGAGGAAAAAAAAGTTGTTTAGACGCGCTAAGTCTAGGGAGAGGAAGGGTCGTGACCTCGATCAGGTGAAGTGCATTAAGGGGGAGGACGGTACAGTGTTGGTGAAGGACAGCCATATTAAGAATAGATGGAAGTCAGATTTTCATAGGCTCTTGAATGACGAAGGGGATAGAGCTATTGTGTTAGGGGAGCTGGAGCACTCAGAGGAGTATCGGGATTTTAGTTATTGTAGACGTTTTAAGGTAGAGGAGGTTAGAGAGGTTGTTCGCAGGATGCGAAGGGGTAGGGCGACGGGGCCTAATGAGATACCTGTGGATTTTTTGAAGTTTTCTGGCGAGGCTGGTTTAAGGTGGTTGACTGGATTGCTTAACGGAATATTCAAGACGGCAAAAATGCCCGAGGCTTGTAGGTGGAGTACTATGATCCTTATTTATAAGAACAAGGGTGACATTCAGAGTTACAATAACTATAGGGGTATTAAGTTATTGAGTCACTCTATGAAGGTTTGGGAGAGAGTGGTCGAGGTGAGGCTGAGACGGATAGTGTCTATTTCGGAGAACCAGTTTGGATTTATGCCTGGACGCTCGACGACGGAGGCAATTCACCTGGTGCGGAGGCTGGTGGAACAGTATAGGGAAAGGAAGAAGGACCTGCACATGGTGTTTATTGACTTGGAGAAGGCATACGACAAAGTCCCCAGGGAGGTGCTTTGGAGATGCTTGGAGGTGAGTGGAGTCCCGGTGGCATATATCAGAGCAATTAAGGACATGTATGATGGAGCTAAAACCCAGGTGAGGACGGTGGGAGAAGACTCAGAGCATTTCACTGTCTTGACATGATTGCATCAAGGATCTACTCTTAGTCCCTTTTTGTTTGCTTTGGTGATGGATGTGTTGACGTGGCGTATTCAAGGAGAGGTGTCTTGGTGTATGTTTTTTGCAGATGATGTAGTTTTGATTGATGAGATGCGGGGGGCAGGGGGTGAATGATAAATTAGAGGTGTGGAGACAAACTCTTGATTCTAAAGGGTTCAGGTTGAGTAGGAGCAAGACAGAGTATTTGGAATGCAAGTTTAATGACGTGAGGCTGGAGAATGAGGTGGTAGTAAAGTTGGAATCACATGTGTAATGTAAGAGGGATAGTTTCAAGTATCTCGGGTCCGTGATGCAGGGTAACGGTGAGATTGACGAGGATGTCTCGCACCGTATTGGGGCGGGATGGATGAAGTGGAAGCTCGCTTCGGGGGTGTTGTGTGATAAGAAGGTGCCGCCCAAGCTTAAAGGCAAATTCTACAGGGTGGCAGTCCGTCCGGCCATGTTGTATGGAGCGAAGTGTTGGCCAGTTAAGAACTCCCATATTCAAAAAATAAAGGTGGCGGAAATGCGGATGTTGCGTTGGATGTGTGGGCTGACTAGGGGGATAGAGTTCGAAATGAGACTATCAGGGAGAAGGTTGGTGTGACTCCAGTGGAGAATAAGATGTGGGAAGTCCAATTGAGATGGTTCAGACACGTGATGAGGAGGGGCATGGATGCCTCAGTTCGTAGGTATGAGAGGCTAGCTTTGGATTGTTTTAGGCGGGGTAGGGGTAGGCCGAAGAAGTACTGGGGAGAGATGATTAGGCGGGACATGGAGCAGTTACAGCTCACTGAGGACATGACCCTAGATAGGAAGATTCGGAGGACACAAATTAGGGCAGAAGACTAAGGTTAGTTTGGGTCGCTAGTGTAGGACATTACTTGGTGGGGGTATTATTCTTGTTATGATACCTTGTTTCATGCTTTATTACGAATCTGTTTACTTTTATCTGTTTACTATTACTTGTGGGTGTCGCATTTATGTTATGCCATCTTGTTCCATGCTTTACTATGAATTTGTTTATTATTCCATGTCTCGAGCCAGGGGTCTATCGGAAACAGCCTTTCTACTTCTTTAGAGGTAAAGGTATGGACTGCGTACATCTTACCCTCCCCAGACCTCACTATGTGGGAATACACTGGGTTTGTTGTTGTTTTATTGAATTCATGAACTTCATTTAAGCATTTTAAAATGAATTATTCAAGCTTTATCAAGTTACATGAAGGTAAGAGACACAAATTCTTAAAGTCAGTAAATGTTATTGCTTAATGGGGTTACTTGCAGCTAAGACATGTCTTCCTTGTGAGAAAAAGGAGGAGAAAATTTTCATTTTTGAAAAATCACTACGTCAAGTTGCATTTGGAAGGTCCTAGAGAATTCAATAAACCTCCTAAAGGGAGGTATTTAATACTAAGTGTACACTGAATAAAGCGTGATAATTTCAGGGGATAATTAATACTTCTCTCAATTACAAAATTTATGGATGTTACTACGATGAAATGAGACTATTTTATCTTATCTTCTATATGGGATAGTAATCCCACCATTTTGTCCTAGTTCTTATTCAAACTTAAAAGTCTAGTTTTAACGGCTGCAATAGGCGACTTATCTTCTTTCATGACTAAGGCTTGTGCATTGGATTTCGCGGTAACAATGCTAAGGGGAACTGCTTACTTCTCTTGCATTTTCTCTACCTCAATGCCCTGTTTGGTGAAGGGATCTGCTAAGATTTCTAAGCTAAATTACCATGATCATACTAACTAAAACTACTGTTTGCAACCTCATTGAAGATATCAATAACATAAGCATTAGGCCTTATAGACAATACTTGCAAAGCACTCGGTCGATCTCCAAATAGGAAGCACCATCTAAGGTTTTACTCTCACATACTAGATTTGTGAGACATCCTACATAATATAGAATATATTAAACCCATAAATCATATTACTCAAGAAGAAAGTTCAGCAACCTCCAAGAGGTAAGGGTAAGGCTTGCATACACTCTATCCTTCCAGACCGCACTTGTGGAATTTTACTGGGTATGTTGTTGTAGACATACTTAGTCTAATCATATTCTACAATATATCATGAAGTGATGCCAATAGATAGTCAAAAAGCTACATCAACAAAATGTTAGTAGTGTTAAGACACATCATCTTCTTTCTCCCCTATGCCAAATCGTCCTCCCTACTTTTTTTCATTCTGAACTCATTGTAATCCATATAATAATAACTATAAGGTCCCCATAAATTAAACTACAACTTTTGGTCGGTATCTCATTGTTAAGTATCCCACATCGGAAGAGGAAAGGGTTCTTGGTCTCCTTATATGGCTTGGGCAATCCTCCCCCTCATGAGCTAGCTTTTGGGCTGTGAGTTAGGCCCAAGACCAATTTTCACACTCATTTTTTGCAATTGAAAAAATAAAACAGAGAAAATTACATATACAATAACGGAAACTATACATATAATCATATAGACAGGTAAAGATGAAAACCCGACCTTGCTTGACCAATATAACATTAAGAATAACTATGGTTACAACAAATAAGAAACTCTGAACAATTATTAAAGGCACATAATGCCGATACTCAACCACAATATTTAGTTTAATAGTAACTTTTTACAACTACATGGGCTTTTAGATACTCTCCTCACAACATGAGGACAACATTCATTCAAAAACACTAACATGGTTGACCTGAAACTGAGCATTATCTCAATAAGGCTAGAAGATAGCACCGAGTTCTTTCACAACAAATTATAGCACCGAGTTCTTTCACAACAAATTTAAATAATTTTACATTTATGCAGGAATCAAGTGAAACTCTATGCACAAATCAAGTCCATGAAAATCATCAATTCAACTTCCTAGGCCTTAGAAGAGGAAAGGGAACAGTTTAGGATATAGTATTAGAGTAAATTTTGCAACAAAATACTAAATCGTCAACTCGATTCAATGGGAAACTGGGAACTAAAGAAATCAAACACTTGACCTACTAAATAGTAAGAGAATATTTTAGTATCAAATTTTCTTTATTCATTTGATAACCACCCAAATTAGTATCTGCTATGCAGTAACCTCAACATAATCATCATATGGCAGCATTAAAGCAAATTAATGTAAAAAGGGCCAAGCAGATCAGCAAGTGTACACATTGTGTTTAAAAAATAACACATCCAAATGCAAGTTCCAACACATCACCAGTAACATTGTGATATAGGCTTAAACATTGACTAAAGATGACCAAAATATCTGTAAAGGAAACTATTTCAATTCTACTGATCTTACATTTGCTCCTGCAAAATCTTTGTAGAAACAAAAATAATTTATTTACTATCTTGAAATTGAGAAATTAATGAGATCTAATTCCTTTTTGTTTTTTCATCTTTAAACACTTCAAGCAAAGTAGGCTTAGCGCCTTTTTCAACTCACTGACGTGGTCAGGATGATAAATAGGAATGGGTAACTCAATGTATCGAAAATGACCTTAAATATATAAATTGGGGTTACTTAAACCTTGTGAAGAAGCAAGCAACAATTGCATATAATTTCAATAATGCATGAAGCCAGTTTTGGCCCCTGGCAACTTCTCGACTTCAATGATCTATTGACATAAACAAACCATATCAATATGGGGAATTATTCTTGTTGATCACACTCCACTTGTACCTTAACTTTACCTTTATGTATTTCAGAAACAATAAAAGTGAAATAGATGAAAACGTTATAAAATACAAAATTCTTGCCTAATATGCTGGATTTAAAAAAGATTATAGATGAAGTCAATTTGTTGAATACATAAGGAAACGGAGAAATAATTTATAAATAAAATATTAAAAATCAACAATTTAAAACACGGGAATAAAGAATAAGATGACATGAACAAAGTAAAATAGAAATAGTCAAAACAGATTAATCTCATAGTAACATTTTTTATTTTTATTCATTAGAAAATTGATCCACGTGGAAATAGCAATTTAAGGTAAACAACATGGAACAACTTCTTGCAGCAGAAATCTCATATCGATAAAAAATTAAAACACACAAGAATTAGTATCAAATCAGCATAAAGATATAAGTATAAGAGAGAAAACTGGAGAAATTTAATTTCTATAGTACAAAAATGACACTAGAAAATAAAGAAGAAGAAGAAGAAGAAAGGATAATAAGAAATTGATATTCAGATATCCGTCGTATACAAATGAAAAAGGTCAACACGCGTTAAAAAAAAAGAAAAATTAAAGAGTTACAATAAGACGCGTGTTTAAGGATGGGCAAAGTATACAGTACAATTTATAAGGCTTTGGGTACAAGTTATAGATGCGGTGTTCGTCCAACTCTTCTTGGCTTATAAATAAGGGTGGTAATATATATATATATATACTAGTTTTATAAGGCCTGTGATAACCCGGACCCAAAACTCAAGTAATTTAATATTTTATATAGTAATATAATTAAATGTATAAAATAATGACAACTCGCAAAGATTGTAAATTAAATAATATTAAGATTTTTATTAGTTTATGAACATATATTCTATAGCTATAAATAGAAATATATTTCTTCATATATTTATTAAGTCTTAATTTTATTCATAATTTCACGTGGAAAGAATTTAAGTTAGTTAATATAGTAATTTAAGCTTAGTTTTACTTTAAATTAAGGGGAAAAAACTAAATTCATCAAAATGAATCTCGAGAATCTATTAATTCATTATATTTAGTTTATGCATGAAAATATCAATTCTCAATTAATCAAAAGATATTTTAAAATAATTTGATCTTAATTGATACCACTACCTTCATATTTAACTTTATCAATAATTTCAACTTCAACATGTGAAATATTTTATTGATAATTTCAAAGGCAAGATAAAAATGTCCATAAAAAAATTCTATTCAATTCATAAAAAGTAAGTAGGAAATATTGAGAATCATACTCAGTTCATCAAAATAAATATAACCTTATACAATTAGTTAAGAGATTTATTGATTAGTTAAACAACAGGGAAATCCAAAAAATTCAGTTGATTGTCAGCCTGAACTCTCACCTTATTGGTGAAGGTTTGATTCTCCATTTTGTAATTTTCTCTCTATTTTCTATTCTTTTAAAAAAAAATAGTTAAACAATTAAAAGTTCAAGAAAAAACTCAATAATAATTTCTCATATTATGATATACCACATACAAAGTCACATTTGGCAAATAAAGAAATAAAGTAGTTTTATCTATATCAACTATATGCCATAGTTTTAGTGGATTAATAAATTAATTGAAATTACTAAAGTAGTCTTATGGGGACTACCAAAGTTTATTATTCTCTCGTAATGTAATATGAAAGTACAATAACTCTCATCAATTGAGTTGTTGATTGTGGATTAGCTTTGGAATTTGAGTTGTACGGATCTCCTTTTTTAATAGTAGACTTCTCAACAATTTTACATTTATCACTAATGTCGAGAAATTATTTGATTTCCTACGATATGACATTAAATATTGTATCCTTACTTGAACTTTACTTATTAGTGCTATTGGAAAATCTAAGCATACAATGTCATGTACTTGATCATCCTCCAAAAATATTTCATTATGATTATCATAAAAACAACTTATATGGATATAACATGAATAAGGGATGTTTGATAGTTCCAATTACATAGACATAAGAAACCCTAGAAAGACCCCCTAAGAAATGAACCCCGATGAAAATCAGTACATTGTGCTCACGCCGCCAAAACCACCGGATCCAATCTCGACAGGAACCATCCAAGTTATGGACAGACCTATTTCTTCACCTACTTTCAAAAGTGTTCTCTTGGAAAAACAACCAGATCTCAACAACTCTTATCATGAAGAAAAGCAAATGCTAGACGAGCTTGAGGTACAAGACGGTGATACGATAAACCTGTCGGATCAAGACAAAGAAAGAATCTATCAACCATGAAAATTTGCAGTAATTGTTAAATTAATGGGGAAAAGAGTATCTCACCAGATTCTAAGATCAAAAATTACATAAATGTGGAAACCCTCCGAGAATCTGGCACTCATCAATTTGGGTCTCGATTTTTACATAGCAAAGTTCAAAGAAGAAGCAAACTGGGGCAGAGACCTCCACGATGGACCTTAGTTCATAGCGGGAGGTTTCCTGCCAGTCACCCGGTGGGAACCAAATTTTGCCCTCAGAATTCATAGATCCGGTATACAGCGATCTGGATACGCCTACCTCAGTTACCCACTGAATTCTACAACAAGCAGATCTTAGAACGTATTGGTCGGAATCTGGGTAAGCTCTTAAAAATTTATTCATGTACATCAGAAACCCTAAGAGGTAGATATGCAAAAATCTGCATCCAGGTACCCCTTGTCCGGCCAGTCAAGAAATTAGTTAAAATTGGTAATCACAGCCAAAAGGTGGAATACGAAGGACTAGGAATTTTGTGCACCAGTTATAGAAACCTGGGTCACACACTGAGTAATTGTAACCAGACCCCAGCACCCCAACAACCATAAGAAGCAGGTTTCTCAGATGCAATAGCATCCCAAGTCCCCCCCACAATGCAACATGTGGAAGGTGGTGACCTTCTCAAAGAGAAAATTGAGCAGAAGTTCCATAGAAAACACACAAGCCTCTATACCTACCCAGGTAAAATATTTTGACGCAAGAACAGGTAAGTTCGTCAACTATACTACCACCCCACTCATAATAATAGTAGGACTGAGAAGAGGAAAAGCCAAAGTAACTACGATGGCAAAGGGTTCGAAACTACCTCAGCAACCTCTGAAGATAAATATGCTTCTTCAATGCAGCAAATGGCCTCCTAAATTCCAGAAACAAAGTGAATGGGGCCCCACAACATCCCCTCCACTTCACCCAGAAGGAGACTTTATCAACTACTGGAAAAGATCCCATCATCACTTCAACTCAGAACATCCCTGACTCAAGGGATTTTCAGAGTGTTACTGTAGCTGATATGACCATGAAATTCATATCCAAAAACTCAACCTCTAACATTAATGCTCAATTCTCCACAGATTTAGGCTATTCTCATAGCACTTTGGCTAAAGACAAGACCTTGAAGGTCTCGTCAATTAACTCCACCCAAATCTACCACCACTTATTTACTAAAAATGGTAATCCTCAACCACCCCACATTGCTACTACCATCCGTAACAATAGAACTCCCCAACCACCAGACAACAACCCCAAAAACACCTATTTTTTTAGTGACAAGCCCACCTCCACCGGACCATATTCCCAACTCCTGGCTGGAACTACTGCTACAGGATTTCCCTCTCACTTTAAATGCTAACATAGGGGATCAACCAGTGGTCATACTTCTCTAGGACCCTCAGTACCTAGCCAATATAGTGAGAGGGAAAATCGACCACTCTGTCCACCAGTTGGGGAACCAACTATGGTTACAAACACTACTTCAAGCTCAACTAATAAAGAGCTCAGTGCACCTCTCCACTCAAGAACAAAACCTCCTTCTGAATAATCTATTCCAGAGTCTTTCTTTCTTCCCAACCTAACCCTCCAATGCATCTATTCTAAGCCCATCCTTTATTTTCTATAACCTGATGGGTCAATTCCTCCATCAACAGCTACCTCCTAAACCAAAGGTGGTGGAAGGAGACCTAGAAGAGGGAGAAAACTCAAACTTGGGAGCACTGACTCAGTGCAACAAGGAGTTAGAGGATATTTTGGAAAGCCTTGGGGACCAAAATCCAAAATCCTTTCTCTTGGAATACACATTCTAGAAAGAGTTCAAAGATCCATTGAGAGAAGCCATTATTGTAGTCTGTCCCTGGACTCTGAGAAAATTCTCCATTAATATGAGGAACAAAATGGACAATAGTCCCCCAGCTATCCAGTTAACCAACACTACTCCCAACTCTGGGAAGGGGAAATCCCCAAGCTTTCCCACATAACAGACCCACATGAATCCCATGATTAGTTTCATTATTTGGAGTGTAAGGGGGAAAACAGTGCCACCTTCAGAAGATAATGCACCACTCTTGTGAACCTTCATAAACCCCCAATATTGGTCCTCTTAAAGATAAGAATGGCTGAGAATAAAAGCATCACTCTTGAACTAGGCTTTGATAACGATATCTAGTTTCCTGTTGTGGGTATATCTGGAGAGATAGTCATTATGTGGAGGGACAATATTCTCAAGGTTGAAGATATTTCCATCTCTCAACAATCTATCCATGCAGCAGTCAAGGTACTCTCTTTCTCTTATTCTTGGATTTTTTCAGCCATCTATGCCAGTACTGACTTCAACACTAGAACTACCCTTTGGGTTAACTTGATCAATATGTCCCATACCCACCATTCTGAGTGATTTATGGGAGAAGACTTCAATTAAGTCCTAAAGGCTAAAGAGAAATATAGAGGTAAAGTTATTAATAATAGAAGAGCAAACCTCTTTCGGGATTTCTTTAATAAGTGTGGGATGATATATTTTAGGGTACAAAGGTAGAAAAAACACTTGGACTAATAAAAGGTATAGGAATAGGCAGCTCCTAATCCTCAAAAGGATAGACAGGTGTTTTGATAATGACTAGTGGATCAAAAAGTACCCTGACACTAGTATTACCCATCTACCCTGCACCCATTCTGACCACTATCCCTTATTGGTCAACCTCTATAAATATAACAAGACTTTCCCAGAAAGACCCTTCAAGATGGAGCCCATGTGGTGCAGGAATTCCACTTTTGAGAATGTTGTCCTTTCTTCTTTTGGTCCTCCTAATACCATCCTCGGGGCAATAGTGATCTCTAAGAAAATTCCACCAACTAGAATAGACTCCAATTTGGTAACATTTTTCATAATTTGAGGAAAATTCTAGCCAGAATTGAGGGTATCCAAAACTCTTCTCACTACCCTTATAGCACCTTTTTGCAGAATCTTGAAACTGAGATCCTCATTGATTTTGCTAATATTTTAAGATGTTAGTAAGACTTCTAGAAAGCTAAGTCAAGGATCAACTGGTTAAACTAGGGTGACTCCAATACTAAGTTTTTCCATGCCTCTACTCTTACTAGAAGGAGGAGGAACAGAATACTTTTCCTAAAAGATGATTTTGGTACTTGGATTACTAACCACACCTAAATTAGTAACCACATTACCAGTTTCTTCAGAGATCTCTATACTAATGACCATCTTTCTTCCCCCAGTAATCTTCACTCTTACCCTAACCATCCTTGTTTCCCCCTTCTGGAGAACTCAGATATCACTGTGCTGAGATCTTCCCTCAGGGACTCTGAAATAAGCTTGGCCATCAAATCTTTCAAACCTCTCAAATAACTGAGACTTTATGGCATAAACCCTCTCTTTTACTAGAAGTAATGGCACATTTTAGGTGAGAAGGTCACTTCCTTCTGCAAAGAAACCTTCTAAAGAAGTAGAATGGACCCTTCCGCGAATGAAACCTTCTTATGCCTTATCCCTAAATGTGAAAATGCTTGTCGAATTAAAAACTTTATACCCATTAGTCTTTGTAATACTCTGTACAAAGTGGTAACAAAAATAATTTTTAATAGGATCAAACCCTTCCTCCCCAAAATTATTGGTCCTAGCCAAGCCAACTTCCTTACTAACAGAAGGGCTTCTGACAATGCCATCATTGTCCAAGAATTCATTACTCATTTTAAAAAAATAAAAGGCAAACAAGGGAATATGATCCTTTAGATTGACTTTGAAAAAGTTTTTGATAGGCGTGAATGGTCTTTCATTAAGGACACCCTCTTGTACTTCAAATTCCATGCTTATATCACCAACCTGATAATGTCTTGGGTTTCTTCTTGTTCTATCTTCATCCTCATCAATGGCTCTAGAACCTCTAAGTTCATTTCTTCGAGAGGTATTAGGAAAGGAGATCCCATGTCCCCCTACTTCTTCATTCTTTTCATGGAAAGACTCTTCATAGACATAACCACCAAAACAAATGACTGAATCTGGAAGCCTATCAGTATCTCCACTCCGGGTTCAAAAATTTCCCACCTGTTCTTTGCAGATGATCTAACTCTATTCTCTAAGGCTAGCTCGAAGGAATATCAACATATTAACACCACTCTTGTTGAGTTTTGCTAGCAATCGGGCAAAAAACTCAACAGATCCAAGTCCAAAGTCTTCTTTTCTTTAAACTGAAATGATGTCACTTCCTCTCTCTGTTCCAGTATCCTTGACATCAACATTTGTAAGAACTTTGGTAAGTATTTGGGCTAACCCATCTTTAGCAAGAGGCCTGTAAATAATGATTTTTAATTCATCATCGATAACATACAAGCAAGAATAGCTGGTTGGAAATAAAAAATAATTAACATAGTCGGTAGAATTGCCCTTGCAAAATCCACTCTCAATAGTAAACCCTTTCATGTCATGCAGTATATAAAGCTCCCTCATAAAGTCACCTCCTCCATAAACAAAATCCAAAGAAACTTTATTTGGGAAAACACTATTGATAAGAAGAAAATTCACCTTTCAAACTGGGAGAAAATCACTCGCCCCAAGGAGGGTCGTCTTGACATCCAGAAAGTTGAGCTTAGGAATAAAGCTATGCATGCTAGTCTTTCCTGAAGAATGTACAATAATACCCAATCTACTTGGGCAAAAATGTTGTACTATAAGTACTGCAATCCCCACCCTTCTCAACTCAATAAAAGAATCACCTCCAGGACTTGGAGTTGTATTAAAGAAGGTTGGAAGAATTGTAGCACCCACCATAGATGGATTGTCCATAAAGGTAGTAGAGTTCTATTTTTTGGAGATAGATGGATCCCAAATCATACCCATTAGAAGTCTCATTGTAGGCCCCCTGAATAAGAGAGAGGAACAACAACAACAAACCCAGTGTATTCCCACAAAGTGGGGTCTGGAAGGGTAAAATATACACAGTCCATACCACTACCTCTGAAGAAGTAGAGAGGTTCTTTTCAATAGACCCCGGCAATAAGGGAGAGGAACAACTTAGAATAAATTCCATCCATAACAATAGAGTATGGGATCACGAAAACCTCTCTCTTACTCTCCCCCATCATCTTCTTAACATTATTAAGAGTAGTTACATTCCTCAGTTTAGAAGTGTTGAGGAAAAGCTAATTTGGGATGCCTCTCCTGATGGTAACCTCTCATTTAGCAGTGTCTACCAGTCACTTGATGCTATAAAAGAGGACCTCAGTGTCAATAATGGTTTTCTTTGGGTGTGGAAGCTTCACACACCTAACAAAATAAAAGCCTTTCTTTGTCTCCTTCTTCACAAGATACTACCCACTGGTAGTTACCTCCACCATATTTGTCTGAATGTCTCTCCCTAGTGTAAAAAATGCCAAAATAATCAGAGAAGACGTAACCCATATTTTCTTTGCTTGTCCTAAGGGTAGCGCTTTATAAAATAATCTTATTCTCCAGAGCTCATCCATTGCTACTTGGGATCATAATAACATCATTGCTAACAGTTGGACTGATACTTGGAAAGCTCTTAAAGGAAAAAACTCCAACTACTTGTGCTCTTACGAAACCATTCTACCCTTCTGCCTTTGGAATATTTGGCTAGATAGAAATGAATACATCTTTAAGGACAAGGAGGCAGAGATCCCTGTAGAGCACACTATAGCTTTAGCCATGGAACATGTTCTTCTTATAGATACAAAAAGAACCCACCCTAACCCCTCAATGACCATCCAACTTAAATAGGAACCTCCTATCCAGAACACTTATAATCTCAATACTGATGCGAGTGTAAATGCCCAACCTGGTAAAGGTAGAATAGGTGGTGTCTTTCAGAATCACAAGGGAGAGTGGATCATCGGTTATACAAAAAATCTGCCCCATGTTACTGTTTCCCAGGCTGAACTTCTAGCAATTCTTAAAGGCTTAAGAATGGCCACTGCTAGGAATCTAACTCCACTGGAGATTCACTGTGACTCGAGCACTGTATTGAACATAATCAGTACTAATAACTCTGTCTGCTGTAATGTAATCCCTGAGTGCAAGTACTTATTGTAGATGTTGGGAGCATCAGCCATGAAGCACACCTACCGGTAGCAAAATAGAGTTGTTGATGCACTAGTTAAAACAGGAAATGGTGATCTAACTAGTAGTCAAATGCTGATTTTGAGGGATCCTTCGTTGTATGTAGTTTCTCCCTTGGCAGCAGACAGTGCGGGAACCACCTTCATTAGGACTATTAAAAGTTGTACTTTGAACTCTTCGAGCTTTGTACACGCATAAACTGTGTTAAGGGCTCCTTTTGAACCTAATGTTCCTACCTTGCTTGTAGAACTTTGATTCTATATATATGAATAAAATCTCATTAACCAAAAACAACATGAATAAGGCTATCAAATTCATAATGTACCATCAAAATCTTAAATTTAAAACATTTTAGTTTTGCATCAACATAATATTAAAATCATTTTTGGTATTTAATTCAACACAAGAATTAAGTTTGTCCGCACATATGTTCAACATAATAACATGGTTTAATTAATTATATTTAAGTATGTTAGGGGAAAACTAACTCTAGAATTTTCATAAGCATCATGGTCATAAATAACATTTCAAAAAGCAATACTAGCACAAGTTTGTTCCCATAGCACCAGAAAATTAAGTGGGTGTCACGACCCAAACTAGGGCCTGGCCGTGAAGGACATCCCGAACCATGAAGGCCCGGGCGTCCTACTCTAACTGGTAATCATGCACAATATTCACATAATAAAAGAAGATGTGGAAATATAATCTGATACAAAAACATGGTCATACTCTGGATTTAGTTTAACAATAAGGAATGGAATCCGAAATCAACTAAACAACATCTGGAACAGTCTGCGAAATCTCTACTACATGAAAATCTGACAACTATCTGAAAACTGGGCAAGGCCCCCCGTAGACCAAAATATTAGAATAACATAATCTGAAATAGCATGCCTTCTGGAACAAAGAAGGCTCACTACCATACAGATCATTTCTCTCTGGAATACTATACTGATTAATCGAACCCTTAGACTGAACCTCCAAACCTGGGAGGTAGGGGGGTCAATATAGATGTACTGGTATGCAGAGAAAATCCAAAATAATCATTTATATTCAATATATATAAGAGAAATTTAACGCAGTTCATAAACATGCCACATAGTAAAAAATCATATGGGCATTTTCGAAAGACTCTAAGAAATTATTTGAACTCTGTGACACTCTTTGTTTTACTTCTGCGTTAGGTGGTGTACCCTACAACTCTAAAATTCCGCGGGCTATATGGAATCCGCCATTGAATCAGTGGGGATGCCTCCAACCCAAGTATGCCGCAAGGGAGTCTCTGACTCTGCTACGCCACACGATCGTCGCCAGCGTAAAAATAATATACCCGGATCGGAAAATCACGGTTTTAGGCTAAGAGTTACTTGAACTCAAACCTTCTTTGGGTAACCACCTAACCCTCTTTAAGCCCACTTTTAACTCTTTAAAACATACATTCTCTGAAATTAAACTTTGAAAACATATTCTGTTATGGCATACATACTTATGGTATCTTCATACCATTGACTTGCAAGTCACATCTCTGAGCCATTAATAACATCTTATAATCTCTATTTTTAAAATATAAGTATGGGACCACCATATCAATAAATAAATTCAAAGAAACTCTTTCTCAAACCTCATGTAAACACATGCAAGGAACTCTCTTTGTCAAGTATTTCAATAATATAAGGTGGTCATATCAAATTTCTCAATCACATGCAACTCTTTCTCATTTAAAACAAGGGTGTAATTATATCAAGAAGCTCTCTATCATCATCTCTAAATCATGCTCAAACACTAAGGTATTGAGAAAACTAGTTCCAAAACCATAAATCATGCATTTCAAATCATTTACAATAAGATCATAAACTTGTATTTATCACAAGAGAGGGACTTCATAATCTGTGCTCTCAAACAAATCTTAAATTTCAATTTCATACATATACATATACTTGTAAATCAATTTAAGGGGATGAGGCCTAAAGGACAAACCAACAATATCAATAACATGCATAAAGCATAATAAATTCACGGATTTCAAACCCCTTTAACAAATTCATGTTTGATAATCTTTAAATCATAATTGAGTGTTTTCAACAAGCCCATATATTTTAGGATAAATCCCACGTACCTCAATTTAGGAATTTGATGAATGATTCTTGAAGCCTAAAATTTGGGGATTTCAAATCTTCAATCAATCTTAAAAAACCCACGGTTAAATCTTGAGTAATTTGGGTTTTTAGTTTGAAACCCTAAAGAGTGTTCTTGAGTAATTTGGATGATTGTGATTGTATTCTGGTGTCTTTGGGCTTAAATCCTGTGTTTAGGCTGATAAGGGGGTGGAAAATACCCAATATACCCTTAATAAGATGAAATAAAAAAATATAACTAGGAGCCCGATTTCATAGGCCCCCGCGACGCGCCACAATCGCGGTGGCTCACTGAAAATTGACGAATGGGATTCTTAAGGTCACCGCGATGCGGAGCCATCACGTTGTCCCACTAGTTGGGACCTGAAACTTTAGCACGACGCGCCACAATCTCTCTATGCTATTGGAATTTGACAATTTCTAAATAGGCCCCCTCCGCGATGCGCCAATCGCCAAAATGATGGTGTTTTACGACTAGAACTTAAACTAGCCATAACTTTTTGCCAGGGTATCATAATTGGGTGAATCTTATATCAAAGTAAAACTCATTCAATTTTCCACATGATTAAAAGTCGAAATTAGGGAAATTATATATGGTTTAAACTTTACTCACTTTAAAAGTCAAAAATGAGACTAAGTTTTTTTGACACAATTCTAGTCATTTAACTCTAAGAGCATATTACCACGAGCTAACGCATAGACGATTTTTGTGGGGTGTTACATTATCCCCCCTTGGGATCATTCATCCCCGAATGATGATGCGGAATACAGACAAATATGATTTAAAGTATACTAAGGCCATAAAAGAATAAGACAAGGATTGTACCTTCCATTTCGTCATCCACCAGATCAAATAAGTCTGGGTATCTATCTCTCATGTCATTTTCTGATTCCCAAGTTGCTTCCTTAACTTTCGGATTTCTCCACAACACCTTAACTGACACTATCTCTTTGCTCCTCAACTTTCGAACTTGGCGATCTAAGATTGCAAAAGGTTCCTCTTCATATGCTAATGAGTCTGTCACCTTGATCTTCACTAAAGTCAACACTAGGGAATAGTCTCCAATACATTTCTTCAGCATGGATATGTGAAATACCGGATGAACAAAACCCAAACTTGCAGGCAACTCTAAATCATAAGCAACTCTCCCTATCCTTCTCAAAATATGGTATGGCCCTATATAGAGAGGACTCAGCTTACCTCTCTTCCCAAAATGCATGACTCCCTTCATAGGAGAAACTTTGAGAAACACCCAATCACCAACCTCAAACTCTAAGTCTCTTCTCCTAATATCGGCGTAGGACTTCTGTCGACTTTGGGTTGTCTTAAGTCATTCGCTAATAATTTTCACGTCCTTCATTGCCTGATGAACAAGATTAGGCCCAAACAACTGAGTCTCACCCACTTCATACCACCCTATTGGTGATCTACATCTTCTTTCATACAATGCCTCAAAAGGAGCCATCTTAATACTGGCATGGTAGCTGTTATTATATGTGACCTCTATCAATGGCAAGTGATCCACCCAACTCCCCTTGAAGTCAATTATGTAGGCGCTTAACATATCCTCAAGAGTCTGAATAGTGCGCTCAGCTTGCCCATCAGTTTGAGGGTGGAATACAGTACTTTAGTTCACTTGGGTACCTAAAACCCTCTGAAAAGACCTCCAACACTAGGAAGAGAATTGCGTACCTCGGTCAGATATGATAGATACAGGTGATCCATGCAAACGGACTATCTCCTCAATGTACAGCTTAGCATAGTCATCTCCCGAATAGTTAGTTCTGATGGGCAGAAAGTGGGCTGACTTGGTCAGTCGATCAACAATCACCCAAATTGAATCATACTGGCTTCGGGACCTTAAAAGTCCTGTGATGAAGTCCATATTGATCATCTCCCATTTCCAAAAAGGTAAGGCTATCTCTTAGGAAGTACCACCTAGCCTCATATGCTCTACTTTCACTTGTTGACAATTCAAATACTTGGCAACAAAATTACCCACATCACGCTTCATATTATTCCACCAGTAAATAGTTTTCAGATCATGATACATCTTAGTAAAGCATGGGTGAACAACATACCTCGAAGTGTGAGCTTCATCAAGGATCCTCTTTCGTAACACATCTACATTTGGTACACATAGTCTGCCCTGATATCTCAAAACTTCATCACCACCAATTTCAAAAGACAACACCTTCTGTTGACCCATATTTTTCTTGATCTGCATCAAGATGGGAGCTTTAACATGCTTCTCTTTAACTTCAGCACAAAGGGAAGATTTAGCTACCTCATGAACAACTACTCTCTCATCTTCGGAATCCAAGAGTCGCACTCCTATATTTGCAAGTTGGTGAATATACTTCACCATCTCCCTCTTTCCCTTTTCAGTATGTGAAAGACTTCCCATAGATAACCTACTGAGAGCGTCGGCTACCACATTTGCCTTTCCCAGATGGTAGTGCAGGCTCATGTCATAATCCTTTAAAAGTTCCAACCAACGTTGTTGCCTGAGGTTCAATTCTTTCTACGAGAAACATACTGCAAACTATTGTGGTCAGTAAATATATCAACATATACCCCATAGAGATAATACCGCCAGATTTTAAGCGCAACCACCACAGCCGCTAACTCCAAGTCATGGGTGGGGTAATTTCACTCATGCACTTTTAACTGTCTAGACGCATAAGCCACCACTTTACCATGCTGCATAAGTACACACCCAAGTCCCACACGGTACGCATCACAATACACAACAAACCCTTCTGTAACTTTTGGAAGAGTCAAAATAGGAGCAGTTGTCAACTTATCTTTTAACTTCTCAAAACTATTCTCACAGGAGTCAGACCATACGAACTTCACCTTTTCTGAGTCAACTTAGTAAGTGGTGTAGCTATGGAAGAAAAACTCTCTACAAATCTTTTGTAATACCCTGCCAAACCCAAGAAGCTCCGAATATCGGTTCGAGTCGTGGGTCTGGGCTATTTTCTCACTGCCTTAATTTTCTAGGGATAAAACCTAATCCCGTCACTAGACACGATACCCCAAGAAAGAAATAGCATTAAGCCATAATTCACACTTGGAAAATTTTGAATACAACTCATGATCTTTGAGAGTCTGAAGGATGATTCGGAGGTGATTGTCATGGTCCTCCTCACTCTTGGAACAAATCAGAATATCATCAATGAAAATTATAACAAATAGATCTAGAAACTGATGAAACACCCTATTCACAAGGTCTATGAAAGCCGCAGGGGCGTTAGTCAACCCAAAGGACATGACTAAGAATTCATAATGACCGTATCAGGTTCGGAAAGCTGTTTTGGGAATATCTGACTCTCTAACCTTCAACTGATGGTATCCCGAATGAAGGTCTATTTTTGAAAACCAATTATCACCCTTAAGCTGGTCAAAAAGATCATCAAGTCTAGGAAGAGGATATTTATTTTTAACAGTGACCTTATTCAGCTGACGGTAATCTATACACATACGCAGGGAACCATCTTTCTTTCGCATGAAGAGTACAGGTGCACCCCAGGGAGAAACACTAGGATGGATAAAATCATTATCTAGAAGATCTGCTAGCTGCTCTTTCAACTCTTTCAACTCTGTAGAAGCCATTCTACATGGAAGAATAGAGATGGGATGGGTATCTGGCAACAAATTAATACCAAAATCTATCTCCCTATCAGGTGGTATTCCTGGGAGATCATCTGGAAAAATTTCTTGGACTCATTCACCACAGGGATGGACTGAAGAGAAGGGCTTTCGGTATTCGAATATTTAACCCGACTAAGATGATACAAACAACCTTTAAAAATGAGTTTATGGGCTCTGAGACAAGAGATGAACTTCCCTCTAGGTGCTAAAGAATGTCCCTTCCATTCTATTGCTTGTTCATTCAGGAAAGAGAAAGTAACCTTTTGGGTTCTATAATTTAGTGTGGCATAGCACGAATGAAGCCAATCCATCCCTGCTGTATACACCCAAAGTTGTTGATGGATTAGAGTCTGAAGCAAAATAGAGTTGTTGATGCACTAGTTAAAACAGGAAATGGTGATCTAACTAGTAGTCAAATGCTGATTTTGAGGGATCCTTCGTTGTATGTAGTTGCTCCCTTGGCAGCAGACAGTGCGGGAAACACCTTCATTAGGACTATTAAAAGTTGTAATTTGAACTCTTCGAGCTTTGTACACGCATAAACTGTGTTAAGGGCTCCTTTTGAACCTAATGTTCCTACCTTTCTTGTAGAACTTTGATTCTATAGATATGAATAAAATCTCATTAACCAAAAACAACATGAATAAGGCTATCAAATTCATAATGTACCATCAAAATCTTAAATTTAAAACATTTTAGTTTTGCATCAACATAATATGCAAATCATTTTTGGTATTTAATTCAACACAAGAATTAAGTTTGTCCGCACATATGTTCAACATAATAACATGGTTTAATTAATTATATTTATGGTTTAATTAATTATATTTAAGTATGTTAGGGGAAAACTAACTCTAGAATTTTCATAAGCATCATGGTCATAAATAACATTTCAAAAAGCAATACTTGCACAAGTTTGTTCCCATAGCACCAAAAAATTAAGTGGGTGTCACGACCCGAACTAGGGCCTGGCCATGACGGACATCCTGTAACATGAAGGCTCAGGCTTTATACTCTAACGGGTAATCATGCACAATATTCACATAATAAAAAAAGATACGGAAATATAATCTGATACGAAAACATGGTCATACTCTGGATTTAGTTTAACAATAAGGTATGGAATCCGAAATCAACTAAACAACATCTGGAATAGTCTGCGAAATCTCTACTACATGAAAATCTGACAACTATCTAAAAACTGGGACAAGGGCCCCAGTAGGCCAAAACAACAGAATAACATAATCTGAAATAACATGTCTTCTAGAACAAAGAAGGCTCACCACCATACGGATCACTTCTCTCTGGAATACTCTACTGATTAGTCGGACCCTTAGACTGAACCACCAAACCTGGGAGGTAGGGGGGTCAATACAGATGTACTGGTACCCAGAGCAAATCCAAAATAATCATTTATGTTCAACATATATGAGAGCAATTTAAAGCAGTTCATAAACATGCCATATAGTAAAAAATCACATGGCCATTTTCGGAAGACTCTGAAAAATCATCTGAACTTTATGACACTCTTTGTTTTACTTCAGCACTAGGTGGTGTACCCTACAACTCTTAAATTCCGTGGGCTATATGGAATCCGCCATTGATTCGGCGGGGAAGCCTCCAACCCAAGTGTGCCGCAAGGGTTGGAGTCTCTGACTCTGCTACACCACACGGCCATCGCCAGTATAAAAATAATATACCCAGATCAGCAAATCACGGTTTTAGGCTAAGAGTTACTTGAACTCAAACCTTATACGAGTAACCACCTAACCCTCTTTAAGCCCAGTTTTAACTCTTTAAAACATACATTCTCTGAAATCAAACTCTGAAAACATACTCTGTTATGGCATACATACTTATGGTATCGTTATACCATTGACTTGCAAGTCACATCTCTGAGCCATTAATAACATCTTATAATCTCTGTTTTTAAAATATAAGTTTGGGACCACCATATCAATAAATCAATTCAAAGAAACTCTTTCTCAAACCTCATGTAAACACATGCAGGGAACTCTCTTTGTCAAGCATTTCAATAATACAGGGTGGTCATGTCAAATTTCTCAATCACATGTAACTCTTTCTCATTTAAAACAAGGGAGTAATTATATAAAAAAATATCCCTCTCATCATCTCTAAATCATGCTCAAATACTAAGGTATTGAGAAAACTAGTTTCAAAACCATAAATCATGCATTTCAAATCATTCACAATAAGATCATAAACTTGAATTTATCATAAGAGAGGGACTTCATAATCTGTGCTCTCAAACAAATCTTAAATTTCAATTTCATACATATACATATACTTGTAAATCAATTTAAGGGGATGAGGCCTAAAGGCCAAAACAACAATATCAATAACATGCATAAAGCATAATAAAATCATGGATTTCAAACCCCTTTAACAAATTTATGTTTGATAATCTTTAAATTATAATTGAGTGTTTTCAACAAGCCCATATATTTTAGGATAAATCCCACGTACCTCAATTTAGGAATTTGATGAATGATTCTTGAAGCCTACGATTTGGGGATTCCAAATCTTCAATCAATCTTGAAAACCCACGGTTAAATCTTGAGTTATTTGGGTTTTTAGTTTGAAACCCTAGAGAGTGTTCTTGAGTAATTTGGATGATTGTGAATGTATTCTGGTATCTTTGGGATTAAATCTCGTGTTTAGGATGATAAGGGGGTGGAAAATACCCAATATACCCTTAATGAGACGGAATAAAAAAATATAACTGGGAGCCCGATTTCATGGGCCACCGCGACGCGCCACAATCGCGGTGGCTCACTGAAAATTGATGAATGGGATTCTTAAGATCACCGCGACGCGGAGCCATCGTGTTGTTCCACTGGTTGGGACCTGAAACTTCAGTGCGACACACCACAATCGCGCTATACTACTAGAATTTTACAATTTCTAAATAGGCCCCCTCCGCGATGCGCCAATCGCCAAAATGACGGTGTTTTACGACTAGAACTTAAATTAGCCATAACTTCTTGCCCGAGTATCAAATTTGGGCGAATCTTATATCGACAGAATGCTCATTCAATTTTCCACATGATAAAAAGTCGAAATTAGAAAAATTATATATGGCTTAAACTTTACTCACTTTGGAAGTAAAAAATGAGACTAAGTTTCTTTGACACAATTCTAGTCATTTAACTCTAAGAGTATATTACCACGAGCTAACGCATGAACAATTTTTGCGGGGTGTTACAGTGGGTGATTTGTTTTTTTTTTCCATAAGAAAGGTCTTTAAAGATTAATTTTTTTCCTTTTTATGTAGAGAACAAGTATATCAAATGTTTTTCTTACTTTCATGTTTATTTATCTCTCAACTTCTATTTTTATTTCTTTTTTTTCTCTCTTTTTATTTTTTCTTGATTTTAATTTTTTTTAATTTTTTTCTTGTTTTAATGCATTTATCTCAACCTTTATTTTTTATTTTTTTCTATTTTTCTTTTTTTTTTTCGTTTTTTTCTCAAATGTTATTTATTTTTCATTCATCCTTTTTTGTTTTTTTCAATTCATTTGTCTCAACTTTTATTTTTTATTTTATTTTTTTATCATTTATCGTTTTTCTTTTTTTTCATTTATCTAAAGCTTTATTTAATTTTTTTCTTCTCATTTTTGTTTTTTTCAATTTTTATTTATTTTTGGTCCTTCTCTTTTTTTCTTAACCTTTACTTTTTTCCTCTTTTTTTTGTCAATCTTTATTTTTTCCTTTCTCTTTTTTTTTCTTCTCTTTTATTTTTTCTCAACGTATATTATATTTTTCTAATGAACAAAAAGTTAGATAATCTGTAAAGATCTTTTTTCTCTGATGTTAAAGTAAATATAAGGGCATGTCTTGTTATTTGAAAGTCCTTTGGGATACGTCTTGCATCTAAGGCAAGAGTAATAGAACATCTCATAAATCAAGACATAATGAGGTAATGTCAACATCAATGGTTACAAAGAAGAAGCAAGTACAGAAGAGACAAGTATGGTCATATTATAAGAGAAGTGGATGAAAAGACAAGAAATTGAGACATCAAATGCTTTTGATGTAATAAATCAAGAGAAGAATGAACTGCAGGAATAGTCCAGCAATAATTACAAGAAGAAAAGTACAATGGATTAGGTGAATAAGATCTTTGACAAATAAAAAAAAATACAGCATCAGAGGAACAAATCAGCAAAGAGGTTAATATGGAACAAGGTCAAGTAGACAAGATCAGTAGGGAGAATAAACAACAAGGAGAAGAATCAGCAGAAAAAAAAAACAAGGACAATGAGAAGCAGAAGTCACATGATCAGCAACAAAGGCAGGAAGAAGAGGATTCTCAGAACAAGATAAAAGAGTTAATGGTGTTAGACCATGATAAGGCTGACAAGCAAGATATGGTACTAGAGGGAATTTTACCATTAGCAATTGAAGTAGGGAATCTAATGGAAATTGTGAATAAAAAAAAGGAAGATTTGGATACTGAAGATTTGGTAGATAATATTAATAAGGATGCAGTTGAAGGAAACCTGTCTCCAAGGAAAATTCAGTCATTAAATGCAAGGCATGGAAAACAGCATAGGAGAGGCGAAAATAAAGGTCCAAGCACAATGCAGACAAGGAGCCATATGTCAAAATCTTTATCAAAATGAATGTTTTAGTTTGGAATATCAGATCTGTTAATACACAGAAAGCATTCACAAGATTGATAATAATGCATAAAAGATATCAATTTTGGTTCATTGGCCTTATGGAACCATTTCAAGAAAGCCATAACATTGATGATTATAAAAGAATATTGGGAATGCAACATGCAGTTGCAAATACATCAGGTAAAGTCTGGGCCTTTATGGACTCAATTATGGAGTATAGTATCATTAGGGATGAAGAAAAATAGCTCACTCTAAAACTAGAAAATTAGCATGCAGGAGTAGTTATGTTTGTTACACTGGTGTATGAAAAGTGTAATCAAAATAAGAGATTAGTATTATGGGAATCAATGGGAGAAATGGCTAATATATACAAGAACCTTGGTTAGTGGGTGGAGATTTTAATGTGATAAGAAGTGACGAGGAGAAACTTGGTGGATTGCCAGTCATAGTAGATGAGACTGAGGATTTTAATCACTGTATTAACATTTCTAACCTTGAAGAAAGTGGTTTTAAGCAACGCAAATACACTTGATAGAATGGAAGGACTGATGAAGATTGCATATTCAAAAGGTTGGACAAGGTACTATATAATGACAAGTTGTATGAAGTCTTTCCTATTATGGAATTAGAGAATTTGGTAAGAAGTGGTTTAGACCATGCTCCAATGTTGTTACAGTGTAGTAGGTCAAGTGAACAGCTAATTAAGCCATTCAGATTTCTCAACTTCTGGCTGAAATAAGAATTATACATGGAGGTAATTAGGCAAAACTGGAAGACTGATTTAGAAGGTAATCCTTTTATTATCTTTCATCAAAAGTTGAAGAGAACTAAAGTTGTTTTGACTGAGTAGAGTAAACAAACTTTTGGAAACATATTCCAAGAGATTTCTACCTTAGAGGAGGTGATTAAAGTAAGAGAGAAACAATTTGAAGAGGATCCTACAGGAGTCAATAAAGCTAATTTTCTAAAAGCACAAGCAAAATTAGCAATGCAATTGAGAAGAGAGGAGGACTTCTGGAGACAAAAAGCAAAATTTGAGTGGTTCAAAGATGGAGAAAGGAACACAAGATTTTTTTTTGCAGTAGTAAAAGTAAGAAGGTCAAGATTAAAAATTCAAAGAATCGAAAATTAAGAAAGCAGTTGGTTGGACAATTAGGATGAAATTGCAAAAATAGCAACTAATTTTTTCCAAAAGAAATTTGAAAAATAGGAGGATACTGAAGATTTTTCAATGTTGGATGTTCTACCTAAAATAGTAATAGATGCTCAGAATGAAGATTTAAAGAAGGTCCCAACAATTGAGGAAGTAAAATTGGCAATTATGGGGTTGAATAGAAATAGTGATGGAGGTCCAAATAGTATGACTGGCTTTTTATCAGGATACATGTACTATAATTTCAAAGGATCTACACCAAATGATTACAGTTTTTTCCTATGGATATGAGCTTCCAAGGTTTATCACATATACTAATTTTATTTTGCTACCAAAAAAGTTAGTAGTGAATACCTTTTCAGATCTGAGACCTATCTCACTTAGTAATTTTGCGAATAAAATCTTCTCTAGAATTATTCATGAAAGGATTAAGTGTATTCTACCTGACATTGTTTCTGAAGAACAAGCAGGTTTTGTTCAAGGAAAAAGTATTGCTGAGAATATTTTGGTGGTTCAGGAAATAGTGTCTGAAATTAGGAAAAGGGGAAAACCTCCTAACATGGTGATGAAACTTGATATGATGAAAGCATATGACAGAGTAGAGTGGCTATTTCTTACTAAAGTGCTGAGAAGGATAGGATTTTGTGAAGAAATCATTGATGCGGGCTTTAGATTATTAACAAATAATTGGTATTCTTTATCGCTAAATATACAACCTAAAGGTATTTCAAAATCCTCTAGGGGTCTAAAGCAAGGGGATCCACTTTCACCAACTTTGTTCATCATTGCAGCTGAGGTATTATAAAAAAGAATTACTATTTAGGAAAGAATTCAAACTTTTTAGCATGCCTAAAGGTAGTCCAAAAATTAATCATCTTGCATTTGCAAATGATATGATATACTTTGTAAGGATAAATTGGGTACATTGCAGTTGCTCACAGCAACATTGGAGAAGTATGAATTGGTTTCTGCTCAAAAGATAAACAAGGAGAAAAGTTATTTGTATATACATGGAAGTGTGTCCAATGGTGCAGTGGTAATGGGAGAAATAGCAACTGGGATCTTGAGATAGGATTTCTCTTTTAATTATTTGGGATGTCCTATTTTCTACATGAGAAAGAAGAAGGTGTACTATCATCAGAGTATGAATAGAATTAGCAATAAGCTGCAAGCATGAAAAGGGAAACTACTTTCTTTTGGAGGTAGAGCAGTCTTAATTAAACATGTATTGCCAAGCATTCCTGTACATTGTCTCTCAGTTATGAATCCTCCTAAGAATGTTCTAAATACTTTTTAGAAGATATTTTCTAAGTTCTTTTGGAGTAGTACTATGGGGGGTAGAGGAAGACATTGGATAGAATAGTCCACTATGTGTTTACCTAGAGAAGAAGGAGGTTTGGGGTTCTGATTGCTGCATGATGTTTCCACAGCCCTTTTTTATAAATTATGGTGGAATTTTAGAACTAAGAATTCTATCTGGAGTGAATATATCCAAAATAAATATTGCAAAAGATATCATCCTACGAAAGTAATGTGGAAAGTAGGGGCAGGATCTCAAATCTGGAAAAAGATGTTGCAAGTTAGAGATCTCATTGGTCATCTTATAATATGGAAGATTAGAAGAGGTGAGGCACATATCTGGTATGAAAATTGAAGTGGAGTAGGATATCTCTATTCTCTTATGCAGGACAGCAAAGAATCGGATGATAGATATCAAAGTGTTAAGGACTTGATGAGGAATAGGCACTGGAATGAAGAATTGATGAAGAAGTTATTTCCAGAAGAGATAGTGGATCATATAGTTCATAAAGTAAGACCCCCAAGGAAACCATCACAAAAAATCTAAAGCAATATGGAATGTTGAAGAAACAGGAAATTTCACCGTGAAATCAGCCTGGCAATATGTGAGACATAGACAAGAGCCTAATGAATTTTATAAACAATTATGGATTAAAGGGCTGCTTTTTAATATTGTATTTTTTATGTGGAGAATGTGGATGGGGAAGATTTCAGTGGATGATACTATAAGAATATGAAGAGTACAAGGCCCTTCCAAATGCTGGTGTTGCCAGAATCCAGCACAAGAGACTATGTCTCATGTGCTATTGAGATCTTGTTCTGCTAACCGGACTTGGTCCTATTTCTCTTCTTTTGTAGGAATTAACATTCAAGGATTGGGCTTAAGAGATACGATATGTGCATGGTGGGGTGCACATGTGAAACAGAGGAAGAAGGTATACTTCAGAGCAATACGAGGAATCACATTTTGGGAACTGTAGAAGAGGAGGAATGCTTTGAAATATGAAGGAAAAGGGGTAACAGTGCAGAGGTTGATCTTCAATGTTACAAGGCAAATAAGGGTGCTATTGAAAGTTGGAAAGCCAATTCTGGAATTCTCTTTTGAATGGCAAAAAATTCTACAACAGTTCAAACAATTGAAGCCTAAAATTAAAATAACAACAGTGTTATAGGAATTTCCAGAGATAGGATGGGTCAAATATAACACAGATGGAGCATCAAAAGGGAATCTAGGGAGCAGTTCTTGGGCATTCTGTTTGAGAGATTTACATGGTGATTTAATACATGCAGAAGGAACAATAATAGAGGATCTCAATAACATGGAAGCAGAGGCTATGGTAATACTATATGCAATTATTCATTGCATTCAATCACAGTAGGACAAGGTGATCATTCAGACTAATTATTTAGCCTTGCAAAAGATTTTAAGTAAGGAATGGGAGAGTCCATAGAATATAGCAGAAAAAGTTATTCAAATATGGCAATTACTTTCAGCTAAGCAAGTACAAATACAACATATACTCAGAGAAGGTAATCAACTAGCTGACTATTTTGCTAACTTAGCATTGGAACAGGAGTAATTCAAATTTACATCTTTCCATCAGTTACCAAGTGCGGGCAAGAAGATAATTAATAGTGATAAGCAACAATGTCCATATGTGAGGTTATCACTATCAAAGGGGCAAAGGGACTGTAATGGCTAAAGCAAGTTAATTTATATACATTATATTTACAATATGAGAAGGTTAACAAAAAATTGAAATTGCTACTTATCCTAACTACATCAGCCAACAAAAATGGGCTCTCAGCAAATTGAGGGGTCATAAGGTCAGCTCTTAACTGCAAGCGACTGAGATACTTGTTACTCTCCAAATATATGTGGGTCCGAGCATCCCAGAATCACCATCCCAGTCATATCTATAGATCAAGAAGAACAAGGTTGCTAAATACAAGGTACAAATCTGTCAGCAAGATCAGCAGAGAAGTCAACTTACTTGGAGAAAGAAACAAGTCTCAGTGGACAAGACTCATCGTTTCAGCACCAAAAACCACTGCACGCACCCATGCACTGGAGAACTCAGTTGAGATATTAGCAAGAAAATCATCAAATCAGGTCTAAAGCACAAAGTTTAGCAACAAACATTAAAACAAAGGAAGATACTTACTCATGCAAGTTGGAAGAAGCGTGAATCAACCACAACCAAGGCACGACGTTAAGAACCCACAGCTAAAGCAGGATAAATTGATGATTCTCAAAGACAAACATGATGAAAGAAGCGGAGAAGAGTGAAGCTTAAAACTAAGCTCAAATTTCAAAACCCTACTCACTGTATATGTTATTTATTTTGGGTCGGGTCAGTTATTAGACCGGTCCAATTCTTTTATTTTTTTAGTTGCTTTTTGTTGTTGGACTATTTGGATAGGTTGTTCCATCATTGTGTGAATTTTAATTTGATTGATCAATAAAATTACAAATTAAACCAAAAAAAAGTTGTTTAAAAATCTCTGAGTTAAGTCTTACTTCAAAGGCAAGAGTTATATAGTATCTCATAAATTAAGACATAATAAAATAATGTTAACTCTTTTCCATGGGGAGTAACTTATTTTTTGGGGAGTTTCTTGGGCTAAGTCTTGTCTTAGAAGCAAGTCTAATAGAGCATCTCGTAAGACACAATGTGGTAGTGTCAACTCTTGCACTATTAGAACATGCACAAAGAAAGCATTTAACAAAAATTAATTTAATATCTTACATAACATCTAGATAACAAAATCAAAAACGAGAATCAAAAAAATGCTTACTTGTTAAAGCTTTCACATAATTTGTTTAACACATTATTTGCCTTGCCTGCCAGGCCTACAATCTTCTACCAAAGTCGAATTAATCTTTTCCAATCAACACTTGAGTGGTAAGTGATTATTTTTTCAAAAAAAGAATAAATTTCAATCAAAACTCTACCCCTATTTATTCCCAGTTTCTACTGAAGAAGGAAAGAGAAAGAGGTAAAACGTTTTTGCCCTTATTACAACTTTAATGCAAAAAATATTTTTGCCTTTACTATAACCTTAATACCAAAAAACGTTTTAGCCTTAATACATCCATAATGCCAAAAACTGATTTTTAATTTACTCTTTATTTCTTATTAACAAAAGACCTTTAAATAAAATAATATTACTTCTTTTATAAAGTTTTTTTTCTTTTTTAAAATTGATTAGTTAATCAGGAATGGTAGGGACAATATATTTATTATTTGAGACTTTCAATTATGATATTAATTCCGTAATGAATGAATTATCATATCATAAAAAATTATAAATTATTTCACTAAAAATCTGTAATTACACTCCTCGATTTAATTTTAAAATCTACTATTATATCTTATTTAACTCCCCATGTTAATATTACGGATGCTAATCGATTAAATCAAATTTTCTAAAAACTCAATTCATTGACTAACTTAATCCTTTATTAATACGCTCAACTTACTTCACATGACAGATATAAAATCCACCTGCAGGGTTTTAGCGTGAGAACTTAAAAGCAACTATAAAGGGTTATCTTCTATGTCAAGCTCGAGACACAGTTCAATCAACTAATTATTAGTTCACTAAGCGATTTTTCATCATCCAATCTATTAGGAATATATTGACTCATAAAAGAGTCTTACTTTTTAATAGATTAAAATAATTAATCAATTCATATAGATGATAATAATTATATCAAGATTAAGAGTATAAGTATATGTAATGGACTAGAGAATTTGTTTATTAATATTTAGAACATAAATAAACATCTTTAATTGACCCATTCAATACATACAAAATGTACTAGCACAAGAAGTTATAACATTACCATTCCCATAATTAAGATCAAATTCTATTTAGTCTTGTGCTACAATCATCAAGATGTTTGTCCAACCTCATCTTTGATTGTAAACATTAATTTATCACTTATAAGAATTGATAATTTTAATCTTTTGTGCATGAGTTAAAATACTCCATACACAAAATTGTCTATTATATGAGTGAAGGACATGCATATTATTAACACAACAATCTATTTAAATATAGATTTTATTAAATTAAAAATAAAATAAATTGTCTTTACATGAATGAAAATGCAATACTATAACATAAACCACATGGTTAATAGTATACCCTAATATGCCCATGGGGTGTAACTTGTTGTTTGAAATCCCTTGAAATAAGTCTTGCCTATAAGCCAAGAGTTAGAGAACATCTCACAAATCAAGACACAAAGTGGTAGTATCAATTTTTGCCAATGGGGCGTAACTTGTTGTTTGAAATTTTGTGGGCTAAGTCTTGTCACTAAGGCAAGAGTTATAGAACACCTCATTAATCATGACACAACGTGGTAGTGTCAATTTTTGCCCATGGGGCGTAACTTGTTGTTTGAAAGTCATTGGGCTAAGTTTTGTCTCTAAGACAAGAGTTATAGAACATCTCATAACTAAAAACAAAATATGTTAGTGTCAACTCTTGCCCATGAGGCGTAGCTTCTTGTTTGATAGTCCTTGGGTAAAGTTTTGCATCTAAGACAAGATTCATAGAACATCACATAAATCAAAACATAAAGGAATAGTGTCAATTCTTGCCCATGGAGCGTAACTTGTAGTTTAGAAGGAATCAAAGAAGAGAAAATATATATAAAAAAAAAAAAAAAGAGAAAAGTGAAGTGCAAACAAAAAAAAAAATAAAGAAAAATCATTAAAAAAGAAAATAAAAATAAAAAAGAGAAAAAAAATAGAAGTTGAAAGGAGAAAAGGAAAAAACTATTTAAAAATAAAGATTGAGGAAAAAACAAAGAAAAAAAAGATTAAAAAAAAGGTTGAGAACAAGAAAAGAAAAAAGAAAACAGAAAAAATTAAATAAAAACAATAAAAGTTGACAGAAAGGAAAAAAGTAAAGGTTAAGAAAAACCTAAAACGAAAAAAAAGAAATAAAAGAAAAGAAAAAATAAAAAGAGAAAAAAATAAAAATTAAAAGATAAATAAAGATGGAGAGTTGTTTTTTAAAATATTTGAGGTATATAGGTAGGGGTGGGCATTCGGCTTTTCGGTTCGGGTTCGATTCTTCTATTTTGAGTTTTTCAGTTTTCGGTTATGAAAATAGGTGCACCGAAAACCAAATCGAATTAGTACGGTTCGATTTGGGTTATATCGATTTAATAATTTTAATTTTTCGATTTTGGGACTGTTTAATGGGCTAAATTATATTTGTGAATTGTATTATTTTTTAATATTTTTAATGCTTTTCAATTTTCCTGTTTAATAATTTCTAAGTGGACTAACCAGTAAATATAAGAAAACTGGTGCTGAAGTAATGTCAATGTCCAATGATGATGACAAATAAGTCTTCGGCATTGTCTTCAGGATGCCTCTGTAAGTTTATGTTATCATATTATAGATTGATTGTGTGTTACTTATCTGTGTAACTCATTCCTGAATGGTGTGATATTCATGTAACGCCCCAAAAACCTATCCCGAGACGTCACATGGTGCTAAAGGCCACACGTGGCCTCAATTTAACCCTTTAAGCCTGTCATCACTTTCAGAGCTCATTATAGCGCAAATCATGCTAAGATAAAGAGGAATAACCATTTCACGAACATACTGAAATACGAAGTAATACTGCCCTGTACAAACAAAATACTGAAATCTTTGTACACGCTGGTACACTAGTCTGACAAAGCCTCTACTACATAGGACTGAGGAGCCATTGGGACACATCCCCAACTGACTCGTACTGAACTGAAAGTAAACAACCATCTATTAACAAGACAAAATTGGAGACACAGATCCTCGAACCATGAGGACTCACCAATTGCAGAAATGTAGATGAAGGTACTCAAAGATCACTGTCACTGCTGAGACTGAGCACCTGAACCTATATCATGAGGAAATATAGAATACAAAAGAGTATGAGAGTCAGTACTTGGGAATGTACTGAGTATGTGGGGGTGGATGCAACATTTTAAATAATATCATAAATGTATAAGAAAATCATGCATGCTGACAATAAAAACTCTCTTCGCTTGAATTATCTAAAACATCATTTTCGTAAGTCATCGGTAATAACATATGCTTCATAAATCTCATAAATCATTTAACTCAACTCAAACTCTTTGACTCATGACTTAGAGTGACTCGGTAACTCAAGGTACTTAGATCATTATGGACGTGGGAGTTTCTTATAACCGACATAACTACACCATGTGAGCCGCATGGAGTCCAACGTTTTGCCCTCCTAAGGAGAGAACCCCATATTAGCGGGGGTATCGTACTCTTGCCAGGGAGTACAACCTCAATCTCATTCTCACAATCCCTTACTCGGCATCTAGTCCACAATTATCAACATCAATCCTATGGTGGCACGTAGTTTTAGGAAAATACCACATTTCCTACTCGGTACTAAATACTCCTCCCAGACTCAACTCAGAACGCGTTAGGAAATCCACCTTAATCAATATCAACTCATGGGTCTATTTTAAAGACCAAACATAAATATATATATCATCTATAAATCATAAACATCTTGTGGATTCCTAACCCGACTCAACTCAACACAATCTTTCTTAACATCAAGTACATTTTCTTTTTGAATCATTTTCAAATATCAAAAGCTTCAAGGAAACATCATAGGACTCATTCTTGACTTTCAATATCAAATATCGAAATATATTCAATAGTAAAATTTCTCATGGAAAGGCATAACTCATGACACTTGTCTTAAATCGCTTAGAAATCATCAAGATATAATGACAATATACAACTCATGGAATAAATTCTCAATTTAAGAAACATGATGGTGAAATAATCATAAATATCAAACTTATTCAACTCAAATCTCATAAATCATAAATAAAGAAATTTGGGTGTAAACACACTTGCAAAATCATGTAAATCAATAATAGAAAGTAAATCTTTAGGCACAAGAATGAAATGAGTGTTCTTGTTCAAGACCCACATACCTTGGATTATAATTTTGGAGATGTAGAAACTTGTTTGGAACTTCTTCCTTAAGCTTTTGAGCTAAGATCCTTGAATTTCTTGGAAGGAGTTTTGATTTTTGGGTTGAGAGAAAACCCTAGTTTTCTAGAAAATTCTTGGAGAAATTGGAGAGAAATAGGAGAAAATGATCTTCTCTTTACTACTTTGATGTATATATAAGGCAACAAGGAGTGGAAATGACCAAAATGCCCATTTGAAAAAGCTGAAATTCATTGATCGGGGCCTGTGACGGTCCGTCAAGTCTCCTGACGGTCCACCAGATCGTCCATCACTCGAGTGCCAAAACTGAAACGTTCTACCTCGATGTGATGGTCGAAGTGACGGTCCGTCAGGAAACTGATGGTCCACCAAGTCGTCCATCACTCGAGTGCCAAATCTGGGCCATTCTGCCTCGATGTGACGGTCGAAGTGATGGTCCGTCAGGAAACTGATGGTCCACCAAGTCGTCTGTCACTCGAGTGCCAAATCTGGGCCATTCTGCCTCGACGTGACGGTCGAAGTGACGGTCCGTCAGGAAACTCACGGACCACCAAGTCGTCCGTCACTCGAGGGCCAAAAATAAGACATTCTGTCTCGACCTGACGAACCCCTTGACGGTCCGTCAACTTTTTGACGGTCAACTATCTTGGACATCATACGATGACTAGGAAGAGGGGTCACTTCCTTGGCTTGACGGGATACTTGACGATCCACCAAGGACCTGACGGTCTGCCAGGTCGACCGTCGGACCTGGGCAATCCGATATCGCTGAGTAAAATGGCTATAAGTCTCTCGTCTGAAGTCGGATTTCAATGAAATTGGTATCGATGGAAAGCTTATTCAATTCTCTACATGAAAAAAAAAAGTAGAAATTAGAGAAATACAACATGGTTTAAACATCAATCACTTTGGAAGTCATACATATCAACTCAAAAGACGGATTTAGGTTTAAGAAACGATCGGGGTATTACAATATTTCCTCCTTGGACACATTTGTCCTCGAATGTTTCCAAATAGGCCAAGAACAAGAGAAAATAAGAATGCCCAGCTGGAATGACTCACATTAAAGGGTTCACTATAGTCTCAACTTTTGAGTACTTCACCAAATGCACGAATCATAGAGGGAATAACCATATAGTTGAATACATTAGATTAGGAGGAAACTAAATTAAGGAAATAGTACCTTCATCTTGATTCGAACTCGTGGATAAAAGATGAGGGTAAATGGCTCGCATATCTATTTCTGCTTCCCAAGTGGCACCCTCTACTGATTGATTTCACCACAGAACTTTAACCAAGGGAACTTCTTTGTTCCTTAGTCTACGGACTTGATAATTTAGAATTTCAACCGGGATTTCATCATACAAAGGGCTATTCTGAACATCACAACTTTCCGACGGATCAACAACAACAAAGTCTCCAATGTGCTTCTTGAGCATAGAAACATGAAACACAGGATGGACAGCTGACAATTCTGCAGGCAACTCAACCTCATAAGTTGCTTTCCCAACACGATTCAAAACTCTATAAGGTCCAACATATCTGGGACTCATCTTTCCTTTCTTTCCAAATCTTTTTACCCCTTTCATGGGTGAAATTTTCAAATACACCAAATCATCGACTTCTAACTCAAGAGCTCTTATTCTTACATCTACATATGACTTCTGACGACTCTGGACTGTCTTCAATCTCTCCCTAATTAACTTAACTTTCTTCGTAGCCTCAAATACAGCATCAGGTCCAATCACAGCAGCTTCACCCACTTCGAACCAACCTATGGGCAATCTACATCTTCTCCCATACAAAGCTTCAAATGGATCCATTCCAATGCTAGCATGAAAACTATTATTGTAAGCAAATTCAATCAACGGAAAATGTTCATCCCAACTTCCTTTGAAATCTAGAACATATGTCCTCAACATATCCTCCAAAGTCTGGATAGTCCTCTCAGCCTGACCATTTGTCTGCCGATGAAAAGTGGAGCTAAGATAAATTTGGGTGCCAAGACCTTTCTGAAAGGCTCTCCAAAACTGAGAAGTAAACTGAGTACCTCTATCGAAGATGATAGACAACGAAACTCCATGCAACCTGACTAACTCTCGAATATACAGCTTAGCATAGTCCTCCGTGGTGAAAGATATATGTACTGGCAAAAATATGCTGACTTAGTCAACCTGTATACAACGACCCAAATAGACTCATGATGACGATGAGAGAGAGGTAAATCGGTCACAAAATCTATGTTCACCACTTCCCACTTCCAACATGGAATGCTAAATTCTTGTATCACGCCACCGGGTTTCTGGTGCTCTATCTTTACCTACTGGCAAGTTGCACACTTCTCTACGAACTTCGCTATATCCTTCTTCATACCATTCCATCAATAAATTTTTCGGAAATCGTGGTACATCTTGTTAGCACCGGGATGAATAGAATACCGCGTGCCATGCACCTCATCCATAATTCTCTGCCTCAGATCATCAACATCAGGCACACACAATCTATTCTGAAATCTCAATACACCATCTCCCCCTTGGGAGAAAACCTCCATATTTTGGTCTTTAACTGATTCTTTCAGTTCGACCAAACAAGAATCTATATCCTGTTTCTCCTTCACTTCCGAAACTAGGGAAGATTCGGAACTACTTTGGACCCAAACATTACCCTCAGCTGAGTCAAGCAATCTAACACCTAACATAGCCAAACGATGAACTTCACGGGCTAAGTCCCTCTTATCTTCCTCAACATGTGCTACACTACCCATGGACGACCTACTAAGGGCATCTGCCACTACTTTGGCCTTGCCCGGGTGATACAACACACTCATATCATAGTCCTTCAGTAATTCTAACCATCGCCTCTACCGAAGATTCAACTCTCTTTGAGTTAAAATGTACTGTAAACTCTTGTGATCCGTAAAGACATCAACATGAACACCGTACAAATAGTGTCTCCAGATTTTCAAAGCAAAAACCATTGCAGCTAACTCAAGGTCATGGGTCGGATAATTCTTTTCATGAGGTTTCAACTGCCTGGAGTCATAGGCTATAACCTTACCCTTCTGCATCAACACGGAACCCAAACCAATTCTGTAAGCATCACAATATACCACAAAATCATCTACACCATTAGGCAGGGTCATCACAAGGGCTGAAGTGAGTCGAGTCTTGAACTCCTGAAAACTCTTCTCGCAAGAATCTGACCACTGGAATTTAACTTTCTTTTGGTTCAACCAGGTCAAAGGAGCAGCAATGGAAGAGAAACCTTTGACAAAACGACGGTAGTATCCAGCTAGACCCAAGAAACTCCTAATATCAGATAGGGAAATAGGTCTAGGCCAATTCTTTATAGCTTCTACCTTTTGAGGATCAACTCGAATACCATCAGAAGAAATAATATGACCCAGAAAAGCAACTGACCTTAGTCAGAATTCACACTTGCTAAATTTGGCAAACAACTGTTGATCCCTAAGGGTCTGTAAGACGATTCGAAGATGATCTGCATGGTCGTTTTCACTCTGGGAATATACAAGGATATCATCTATAAACACAATAACGAACATATCTAGGTACGATCTAAACACCCGATTCATAAGGTCCATAAAATCTTTTGGGGCATTCGTTAGCCCGAAGGACATGACAAAATTCAAAATGACCATAACGAGTGCGGAAAGCCATCTTTGGAATATCACACTCTCTGACTTTAAGTTGGTGATAACCGGATCTCAAATCTATTTTCGAGAAGTAGCTGGCACTTTGCAGCTGATCAAATAGGTCATCAATTCTAGGAAGAGGGTACTAGTTCTTGACTGTGACCTTGTTAAGCTGACGATAGTCAATGCATATGCGCAATAAACCATCTTTCTTTCGTATGAATAGTATAGGTGCACCCCAGGGATACACACTGGGCCTTATAAAACCCTTATCAAGAAGATCTTTGAGTTGCTCTTTCAACTCATTAAGTTCTGCGGGGGGCATACGATACGGAGGAATAGAAATAGGTTGTGTATCAGGGAGAAGATCAACTCCAAACTCTATCTCTCTATCGGGAGATACCCTTGGGAGATCTTCCGGGAAAACATCAGGAAACTCATTGACAACACTAATAGATTGAATAGTCGGAGTCTCAGACTTAGTGTCCTTAACTCGAACTAAATGATAGATACAACCCTTGGATATCAATTTCCTTGCTTTAAGATAGGATATGAAATGACTTTTAGGAGATACGGAATTTCTGGACCACTCAAAGACTGGCTCGTTGGGAAACTAAAACTTGACTACACGGGTACGACAGTCTATAGACGCATAACAAGAGTAAAGCCAATCCATACCCAGAATAATGTCAAAATCAACCATGTCTAGATCAATCAAATCTGCAAACATAACTCTATGAAGGATAGGGATAGGACATTTCCTGTACACTTGCTTAGCAACAACAAATTCAACCACTGGTGTAGAGACTAGAAAAGGCTCGAGAATCTTTTCAGCACTGATTTAAAAATTCACAGCCACCAACGGAGTCACATAAGAAATACTTGACCCAGGGTCCAGTAACACATACATATCAAAATAAAATACACAGAGAGTACCAGTTTCAACATCTGGTGAATCCTCCTGCTCCTGGCGGGGTGGTATAGCATAAAAGCGATTCTGGATCTAACCACCTGCAGTACTAGATAAGGTACCCTGAAGGGGAGTGGGACAAATTACACAGGCTGGAGCACTAATAGCCTGACTCTAGGGACGAACATCGCGACTCCCTATCTAGCATAAGGGAAATCCCTAAACTTGTGGCCCAACTTACCGCAACCAAAACAACCCCTCTGACCGACTAAGCACTCACCGGGAAGGTCCCTACCGCACTTCGAACATGGGGGAGGACGAGGTCTGTTACTCACACTATCCTGGGACCTAGACATAGTAGGCCTACTACCCTGCTTCGGCCTAATTCTGAATGCAAGAGTACTGGCTGCTGAAGGCGCTGGCACAAGAGAACGGCTCTGGAACTGAGGGCGTATCCTTCCAAAAAATCTAGTCTGACTATACCCCGGTTGCTCAGATCTAATTCTCTTATTCCCTCTCACTCTTTCTCTCTCTCCTTCACTTTGTCCGCTCTAATCTGCTGAGCATGAATCATTAGTCTTGAAAGGTCCATGTCCCTATTAAGCATAGCAGATCTACACTATTTCACAACATAACCAGATACACTGGCCAAGAACTTACTCATACTAGTTCTAGAATCAGCCATCATACCGGGAGCATACTTAAATAACTGGTTAAACTTATGGAAATACTCCTTAACTGTCATGGGGCCCTGTCTTAAGTTCATAAATTCTTCTAATTTTGCTTCCCTCAGCTCCAGGGGAAAGAATCTGTCTAAGAAGGCATCTTAGAATAATTGCCAAGTCACAGGAGTATCATTCTCCCCTCTACTCTTCCTCCACATCTCCACCCAATCATAAGCAACATCTTTCATTTGATAGGCATCCAATTCAACACTCTCCTCTTCAGTCACGTGCATAATCTGAGTGATCTTTCTCACTTCATCTAAGTACATTTGCGGGTCTTCACCTACTTTTGACCCAAAGAACTCAGGTGGATTCATTCGTATAAAGTCACGAACCCGGGCTACAGCAGAATTATTCCCTTGTGGAGATGGAAAAGTAGCCTAGGTGTTGGCTTGGGCGTTGGCGGTGACCGCCTGGGCTAGCGCTTGGAAAGTTACCCAGAATTCGGCATGGGACACCGTCTCACCTAAAGGATCAATGGGTTGAGGTCGTTCATTGTTTTTGCGAGCTCTATGAGGAGGCATTTTCTATCATATGAGAGCACGAACTAACAGCAGAGAGAAATATTCATAGGCACGATAGACTCTTAAAACAAAGAAACAACTTTGCGTAAAACGTCCCATAGCCTCTTGCTTATAGATGTGGAGCGCTACACACCGATGATCAAGACTCTACGTAACGCGGCTTGTCAGACTCCCTAGGACTCTTCAAACCTTAGGCTTTGATACCAAGCTTGTAACGCCCCAACAATATATTTTGAGATGTCACATGGTGCTCAAGGCCACACGTGGCCTCAAGCTAACCCTCTAAGCCTGTCATCACTTTCAGAACTCATTATAGCGCAAATCATGCTAAGATAAAGAGGAATAACCATGTCATGAACATACTAAAATACAAAATAATACTGCCCTGTACAAACAAAATATTGAAATCTCTATACATGCTAATACACTAGTCTGACAAAGCCTCTACTACATAGGACTGAGGAGCCATTGGGAAAGATCCCCAACTGACTCGTACTGAACTGAAAGTAAACAACCATCTATTAACAAGACAAAATTGGAGACACAGGTCCTCGAACCATGAGGACTCACCAACCGCAGAAATATAGATGAAGGTACTCAAAGATCACGGTCGCTGCTGAGACTGAGCACCTGAACCTATATCATGAGGAAATATAGAATACAAAAGAGTATGGGAGTCAGTACTTGGGAATGTACTGAGTATGTGGGGGTGGATGCAACATTTTAAATAATATCATAAATGTATAAGAAAATCATGCATGGTGACAATAATAACTCTCTTCGCTTGAATTATATAAAACATCATTTTCGTAAGTCATCAGTAATAACATATGCTTCATAAATCTCATAAATCATTTAACTCAACTCAAACTCTTTGACTCATGACTTAGAGTGACTCAGTAACTCATGGTACTTAGATCATTATGGACATGGGAGTTTCTTATAACCGACATAACTACACTATGTGAGCCGTATGGAGTCCAACGTTTTGCCCTCCTAAGGAGAGAACCCCACATTGGCGGGGGTGTCGTACTCTTGCCAGGGAGTACAACCTCAATCTCGTTATCACAATCCCATACTCGGCCTCTGGCCTACAATTATCAACATCAATCCTACGATGGCACGTAGTTTTGGGGAAATACCACATTTCCCACTCGGTGCTAAATACTCCTCCCAGACTCAACTCAGAATGCGTTAGGAAATCTACCTTAATCAATATCAACTCATGGGTCTATTTTAAAGACCAAAACATAAATATATATCTCATCTGTAAATTATAAACATCTTGTGGATTCCTAACCTGACTCAACTCAACTCAATCTTTCTCAACATCAAGTACATTTATTTTTAGAATCATTTTCAAATATCAAAAGCTTCAAGGAAACATCATAGGACTCATTCTTGACATTCAATCTAAAATATCGATATATATTCAATAGTCAAATTTCTCATGGAAAGGCATAATTCATGACACTTGTCTTAAATCACTTAGAAATGATCAATACATAATGACAATATACAACTCATGGAATAAATTCTCAATTTAAGAAACATGATGGTGAAATAATCATAAATATCAAAATTATTCAACTCAAATCTCATAAATCATAAATAAAGAAATTTGGGTGTAAACCCACTTGCAGAATCATATAAATCAATAATAGAAAGTAAATCTTTAGGCACAAGAACGGAAGGAGTATTCTTGTTAAATCCCCGCATACCTTGGATTATAATTTTGGAGATGTAGAAACTTGTTTGGAACTTCTTCCTTATACTTTTGAGCTAAGATCCTTGAATTTCTTGGAAGGAGTTTTGATTTTTGGGTTGAGAGAAAACCCTAGTTTTCTAGAAAATTCTTGGAGAAATTGGAGAGAAATAGGAGAAAATGATATTCTCTTTACTACTTTGATGTATATATAAGGCAACAAGGAGAGGAATTGACCAAATGCCCTTTTGAAAAAGCTGAAATTCACTGATCGGGGCCTGTGACGGTCGATCTGACGGTCTATCAAGTCTCCTGACGGTCCACCAAATTGTTCATCACTCGAGTGCCAAAATTGGAACATTCTTCCTCAACGTGACGGTCGAAGTGATGGTCTGTCAGGAAATTGACGGTCCACCAAGTCGTTCATCACTCGAGTGCCAAATTTGGTCTATTCTACCTCGATGTGACGGTCAAAGTAACGGTCCATCAGGAAACTGATGGTCCACCAATTCATCCGTCACTCGAGTGCCAAATCTGGGCCATTCTTCCTCGATGTGATGGTCGAAGTGATGGTCCATCAGTTTCCTGATGGATCACCTAGTCGTCCGTCACTCGAGGGTCAGAAATGAGACATTTTGTCTCGACCTGACGGACCCCTTGACGGTCTATCAACTTTTGACGGTCTACCATTTTGTCCGTCACACGATGACCAGGAAGAGGGGTCACTGCCTTGTCTTGAAGGGACACTTGACGGTCCGCCAGGTCGACCGTCAGACCTGGGCGATCCGATATTGCTGAGTAAAACGGCTATAACTTTCTCATTGGAAGTTGAATTTCAATGAAATTGGTATCGATGAAAAGCTTATTCAATGCTCTACATGACAAAAAGTAGAGATTAGAGAAATACAACATGGTTTAAGCATCAATCACTTTGAAAGTCATACATATCCACTCAAACGACGGATTTAGGCGTAAGAAACGATCGGCATATTACAATTGAAGAACAACATCACATATGTTTCCTTGAAACTGGAAAGGAACAAGGCAATATAACACATCAAAAAGTTTGAAACAAATATCAGATAGGAGATTTTGGGGCTGAAGACTATTTGATTTTGGATTTTTTTGCCTTTGCCCAGTTTGACGCTTTGGGCTTTAGTAATAGATATCAATTATCATACATGTTAAATATATATTACATATACTTACATATATAATAATTAAAAAAAGATCATATTAAAAATTTTGATTTAAATCAAAAAATCAAATTACCTTAACCTAAAAATCGAAATCCAAACCGAAATACCGAATTTATTCAAAAAAAAAAACTGAACTGAAAACCAAAATCGAAAAACTGAAATAATTTGATTCGGTTCGGTATTTTGATTTTCGGTATTTATGCCCACCCTTATATAGAGGGGAAAATATGTGTTTTTACTCTGCATAAAAAAAACTTTTGTAGGATTTTTTTGCCAAAATGCATAGCTACCCCTTATCCTATCAATACATTTTCAATTACACATCTTTTCTTTAAAAGGGTCCTATTATCCCCCTAAACTTTTGGCAAAATGCATAACTATCCCCTTATCCTATCATTATTTTTTCAATTACACAGTTTTCCTTTAAGAAGGTCCTATTACCCACACCCCACCCCAAAACCTTTTTTTTGTAATTATTTCCACCTTTTATGCTGAACCTCTTAGCACGTAAGATCCAAAATAAAACTTTTAATTTGTTTGTGCTACTTCAAAATCTTAATTCTTGGCCATTTTCAACGATCTCCGAAGTGTCACGACCTGAACGAGGGCCTGGCCGTGACGGACATCCCGAACCATGAAGGCCCGAAACACCCTTCTCTATCTGGTAATCATGCACAACATTCATATAATAAAAGAAGATGTGGAAACATAATCTGCTATGGAAACATGGTCAATTATGAATTCAACATAAGTATGGAAACTGTAAATCAACTACATCTAAAATAACATCTGACTCAGTCTGCGAAATCTCTACTACATGAAAATCTGACAACTGTCTGAAACTGGGACAAGGCCCCCAGTAGACCAAAACTGAATCAGTGACATAATCTGAAAAGACAAGCCTTATTGAATAGAGAAGGCTCACCACTACACAATCTGATCAGCTATCTGAATTATCTATTGCTTATCTGGACCCCTAGACAGAGTCTCAGAACCTGAGAGGTAGGGGGAGGAGGGGTCAATACAGATGTACAGGTGCGCAGAGCATATCCAAAATAATCATTTATTATTCAACATATATGAGAGTAATTTAAAACAGTTAATAAGTATATCATATAGTAAGAATTCACATGGGTATTTTAAAGACTGTAAAAAAATCATCTCAACTCTGCAAAATTTTTGTTACTTCTGTGCTAGGTGGTATACCCTACAACTCTGAAAAATTCCATGGGATATATGGAAACTGCCATTAACTTGGCAGCGAAGCCCCCAACCCAAGTGTGTCACAAGGGTCAGAGTCTCTGAATCTATTACACCACACGGTTGTCGCCAGCGTACAATAATAACCTACCCGTATTAGCAAATACGGTTTCAGGCTAAGAGTTGCTTGAACTCGCGCCTTCTTCGAGTAACCACCTAACCCTCTTTAAGCCTCTTTTTAAAACTCTATCTAAACATACAGTCTCTGAAAACATACTATGAAAACATGCTCTGAAAACATAATATGTTATGGCATAAATATATATGGTACCATCATACCATTGACTTGCAAGTCACATCTCTGAGCCATTATTAGTCTATCATAAATCTCTATTTTCAAAACACAATTTTTGGGACCACCATTTCAATAATTCAATTCAAAGAAACTCTTTCTCAAACCTCATGTAAACACATGCAAGGAACTCATCTTTGTCAAGCATTTCAGTAGTACAGTACAAGGTGGTCATGTGAAAGTTCTCAATTCACATGCAATTCTTTCTCTTAAACACAACAACACATTTATATCAAGAAACACCCTCTCAACAATTTCAAATCATACTCAAATGCTATAATATTGTGAAAACATCTTTCAAATCACAAAACCATAATCTTTAACTCAATACACGAGAGGGAGTTCATATTTTATGCTCTCAATGATCTTAAATCTCAAATTCCATACATATACGTATACATGTCAATCAATTTAGGGGATAGGACCACAAGGTCAAAACAATAGTAACATTAAAACATTTGAAGTATGTAATTTAGAACATAGATTCCAAAACCCCTTTGAAATTCATGCATAAAAATCTAAAAATCAAGCTCTAATGGTTTTAAGCCCATGTAGTTTTTTTAGGATAAACCCCACATACATCTATATAGAAATTTAAAAGGATTCTTCTTGATGCCCACGGCTTGGGGATTCCAAATCTTCAATTTATTTTGAAAACCCACGATTGAATCTTGATTTATTTGGATTATCAATATAGAACCCTAGAGAGTGTTCTTGAATATTTTTGGTGAATGTATGAGTAGTATGGTCAATTGGGGTTGAAATATTATGTTTGGACTGATAAGGGTGTGGGAAAATATCCAATATATCCTTAATGAGACCGGTATTAAAATATAACTGGGAGCCCAATTTCATGGGCCACAGCGACTGTAATGCCACAATTTTCTGAACCGGAATGCTACACAGTGCTCATAACCCCGAAGGACCACAAGCTAACCCATGACTGATATCTGTACCTATAACTGCATAATATACATATAAAATACGGAAACATGAACAAAAAGGGTGTAAGGTTCAATCTTGAATAATAAAATGTCTGAAATAAGGTGGTATCACAGTACCAAAACAAAATTGAAAATACTAAAGTCTAAATCTGGAAACTCTATAATCGTCTGAAAGCCTCTAAACTGTCTGAATAAGGAGTTGAAGGAACATGTCTCCAACTAACTCCCTAAACTAAAAATAAACTGAAATACAGGAGTAATAACTGTAACGATCATGTCCTTGAAAGATGAGGGCTCACTACTTACTGAACTGCTACCGCTGTTCTAGAATCTACACCTCAGAACCTATGGTGTAACATAAAAAGAAAGCATCATAGCACAAATGTGTCAGTACAACTAAAGTACTTAGTATACGTGGGGGTAGGCTAAATGCATAGGGTTCATATGCATAAACATGTTGACTAATATGAATGTGAGAATACATACATACATGCATACATACATACATACATACATACATACGTAACTGCTACTGAACTCGTGGAGATACTGACTACTTGAGTTTGAACTCTAACAACATGAGTTTCATGATACTGAGATACTGAATGACTGAGTTTACTGATATTGAGATACTGAATGACTGAGTTTACTGATATTGATATGTAATTCACTAATAAGTGAGGAACTGATACTGTATTACTAAATACTGGGAGACTGATACTATATTACTGATAAAGGATTGATTGATTCTGATAGTTCTGATTATGAAGAACTAATTTAATTGACCGTATATAACAGTCCTGAAACTGAGATCGTGATAACATGACTACTGAGTATGAATACTGATGACATGTATTTACTGATAACATATCTTGAATGATAACTTAATTCTGATAACTAATATATCTGATAACATAAGTTTTGATAATTTATAGCATGAATGACTGTATCTAATAGTCCTAATTCTGGGGAAAACTATCTGAGTTCCAAACTGTATCTAAACATCTAAGTCTGAGATCATTCCTAGCTAACGAGTGATCTCTGAAACTGATAATGAGAATACTCGACTGAATCTGAGATTGAGATCAAGCCTGTCTGCCGGGTGACCTTTAGATCTAATAATAAGCATCTAAATATGGGACCAAGCCTATCTGACGGGATGATCCAGGAATCAATGGAACTATCTGAGTTCCTTACTGAATCTGAACATCTAAGTCTGAGATCAGTCCTAGCTAATGAGTGATCTCTGGATTTGATAATGAGAATACTCGACTAAATCTAAGATTGAGATCAAGCCTGTCTACCGGGTGACCTCTAGATCTAATAATAAGCATCTGAATATGGGACCAAGCCTATCTGACGGGATAATCCAGGAATCAATGGAACTATCTGAGTTCCTTACTGAGATCGATGACTGTATCTTACAGTCCTGATTCCTGATTTTTACTCTGAAGACTGATACTAAAACTATAACGTAACTGTGACTATGACTGTGGGAGGTAGTAACCTAACTAACATGCCCTGATACTGTACTGGTAGGGTCCAATCTTTTCACTGATTAGAAGGATGTCAATACCGTACCACGGGTAGAGGCCTCTACTATGGTCAAGCCTCTCTGACGGGTGACCCTGAACAGGAAATCAAGCCTAAGGCAATATAATAGTCAAGTATAGCCTTAATCTGATGGGTGACTCCTATCCTGCGCTGGCTACGCAGTTCTGGAGTATAGGAATTACTGCTAACGGCTCTACCTTTATAACGGGAAAACCGCCATCCCTGCACTTGCTCGATACTAGTCCCTACTCCCAACTGAAAGACTCTGAAAAGATTAACTGCGCAAAACTGACTAACTGAACTGAACTGATTTATAAACTAATTAACTGAGCTGATAATATTTTCTTAGCTGAACTAAGCTGAATTCACTGAGTTCCGTTGATTGACGGAAAAGCTACTTGAGATCTGAGGTCTGACTGAGAGTACTGAAACTACGGGGACTACTGAACTACTGAAATTTTTGAGTTCTTCTGAGTCACGTGACTAACTGAAATCTATGGAGCATAGCTTGACTGAGGACATCTTGAAACATGACACTAGCTCTAGGCACACAGCTATAGTTTTTGGGTACAAGTACCCCCAGGACTCGATGGAAGGAAACTGACACACATGACTGAATTGATCATAAGAGTAGAGTCCATTATTCACAATATCATAAGTAAGGATTTCATAATAAGAATGATTCTCAACAAACTATCACATGATCGGGAATGAACACAACATATATATACTTGCATGGCTTCAATAGCATGGTCATTCCATATCACAACAATATCATGAGAATCTCATACAACATCTTCAATTCAAGACAATAGCATGGGGATCACGTTGAACATAAACTTAGAACATGGAATAGTCATTTAGAACTTATTATGTCATAAAAGCATGATTTCTATTCCCTTAGGTATTTTCACAAACACCTTACATGCACATCTTAGGCATAGGTGGATTCATCTAGATTACAAATATTCAACCACCAATTTCACATATTTATACATTAAATACCACCATATCCTCACATAAAACATACAAAGATCCCATCTTAGGCATCATCAAACTCCAACCATATGAACATCAACCACCAACAACATAAACATCATAATACATAATTTAGAAGATGGTTCTCTAGCTTCATGGATGAAAGGAGTCCATGAATCAACTCACGCATGCCTTAGAAGGAAGATTCTTGATGATTTACGGAGGAATTTCCTTGAAATTGGATCTTCAAGCTTAATTATGCAACCCTAGTTGTTTTTCTCTTTTAGTGCTCTTGGATGATGAGCTTTGAGATGTTAATAGGGTTCTAATATGTTTAGAAGCTATATATTTCGTAGGGTTAAGTTTAGGGACGTGTAAGGAGTGTTTAAAGACTTAATTACCCTTAAAATAACTCAAAATGGAGTGTTTTTGGCACTTAGAACTGACTTAGGCGACGCCCAAGAAATTGCACAAGTCAGGTTGGGTGGCGCCTAACCAATCGCCTAAGTTTGGTTGGGCGGCACCTAACCAATCGCCTATCCTTACTGTCTCTCACGAAAATGGGCATAACTTTTCGCTTGGGTATTGGATTAAGGCGACATTGGTATCGTTGGAAAGCCAATTCGATTCTCTATAATTTGGTGGGTAGAAATATGCATAAATACCATATTAACATCGAGTTATACTCGTTCAAATAACACCCTTGCAAAATCGAACACTAAAACTTGATAGATTCAAAAACTCTTAGCTTGTATTACCTTAAGTGACTCATATGAACATGCTTAACACATAATAAGCTATCCTATCGCTAGGATATTCATTGTAAGTCATGCACTTAAATGCTACTCACAAGATAGGAGGTTTCATACGTAGGAAAACTTATTCACTTCCTAGCTTAGAACGGGGTATTACAGCGACGCGCCACTATCGCGATGGCTCACTGGAAATTAACGAATGAGAATTTGGCCCACTCCGCGATGCGCCACCATTTCAGAGTCCTACTGTAAATTTACCATCATTATTTACACCTTCTCCGTGATGCGCCAACGATAGGAATGACGGTGTTTTACGACTAGGACTTAAATTAACCATAACTCCTTCACCGAGTGTCCGTTTTGGACGCATCTTATGTCGACGGAAAACTTATTCAGTCATCTATGAAATGAAATGTTGAAATCTAAGGGATTCTATCGGGAAAAATTACAAGTCATTCTAGGAGCAAATGCTTAATATTTTAGGGACAAAATTTAGCTAAGAAAAACTTTGGGAATATCCCCCCCTTGGGAACATTCGTCCCCGAATGTTGACGCGGGATACAGACAAGTATAATTTCAAGCATACTAAGCCATAGAAAGAAATAAGGCAAGGATTGTATCTTCCATTTCGTTATCCATTGGATCAAAAAGGTTTGGGTATCTAGCTATCATGTCAACTTCTGATTCCCAAGTAGCTTCTTCAATTTTCTGGTTTCTCCACAACACTTTAACTGAGGCTATCTCTTTGTTCCTCAATCTTCTAACTTGGCGATCCAAAATCTCTACAGGCTCTTCTTCATAGGATAAGGAGTCTGTCACTTTGATTTCTTCGACAGGCAATACTAAAGAATGGTCTCCAATACACTTCTTCAACATAGATATATGAAATACCGTATGAACCGAACCCAAACTAGCTGGCAATTCTAATTCATACGCAACTCCACCTATCCTTCTCACAAGAGTTAGACCATAAAAACTTCACCGTTTTCTGAGTATACTTAGTAAGTGGTGCAGCTATGGAAGAAAAACTCTCGACGAATCTTCTGTAATAACCTGCCAAACCCAAGAAGCTCCAAATGTCGGTTGGAGTCGTGGGTCTGGGCCATTTTCTCACTGCCTCAATCTTTTAGGGATCATCCTTAATCCCCTCACTAGACACAATATGCCCCAATAACGCAATAGCATTCAACCAAAATTCACACTTGGAAAATTTTGCATACAACTTATGATCTTTAAGGGTCTGAAGGATGATTCGGAGGTGATTGGCATGGTCCTCCTCGCTCTTAGAATATACTAAAATGTCATTAATAAATACAATGACAAACAGATCCAGAAACTAACATAAAACCCTATTCATTAGATCCACGAAAGCTGCAGGGGCATTAGTCAACCCGAAGGACATGACTAAGAATTCATAATGGTCGTATTTGGTTCGGAAAGTTGTTTTGAGAATATCTGACTTTCTAACTTTCAACTGGTGATATCCCGAACAAAGGTCTATCTTTGAAAAACATTTAGCACCCTGAGGTTGATCAAAAAAATCATCAATCCTAGGAAGGGGATATTTATTTTTAATCGTGACCTTATTCAACTGGCGGTAATCTATGCACATACGAAGGGAACCGTCTTTCTTTCGCATGAAAAGTACAAGTGCACCCCAGGGAGACATACTGAGGTGGATAAAACCTTTATCTAAAAGATCTGCTAGCTGTTCTTTCAACTTTTTTAGCTCTACAGGATCCATCCTATATCGCAGAATAGAAATAGGACAGGTATCTGGCAATAAATCAATACCAAAATCTATCTCCCAATCAAGTGGTATTCCTGGGAGATCATCTGGAAAGACTTTCGAGAATTTATTCACTATGGGGACAGACTGAAGAGGGAGACTTTCGGCACTAAAATTTGTAACCCGAATAAGATGATACAAGCAATCTTTGGAAAGAAGTTTACGGGCCCTGAGATAAGATATGAAGTGCCCTCTACGTGCTAGAGAATGTCCCTCCTATTCTATCATAGACTTATTCAGAAAAGAAAAGGTGACTCTTCGGGTCCTATAATTCAAGGTGGCATAGCACGAATGGAGCCAGTCCATCCCTAAGATGGCATCAAAATCAACCATATCAAGTTCTATGAGATTTGCCTCAGTATCCCAGCTGAAAAAATAGACACAACACAATTTCTATATACCCTCTTAGCCATAACAGAATCTCCCATCAGTGTGGAAACCAAAAAAGGTTCAGCAATCACATCAGGCTCAAACTTAAAACCAAAACCAAAAGCCACGTATGGGGTCACATAAGACAAGGTAAACCCGGGATCAAGTAATACATACACATCACGAGAAAAGATTTGCAACATACCAGTGACTAAATCTAGTGAGGCCTCTGCCTCCTGGAGGTTGGTCAAAGCATACAACCGGTTCTGACCATTTTCGGGGGCTGAAGTGGAACCCTTCTGAGGTGATGGTGCAGATGAATTCGCCTACGACTTGGCTCCTCCAACATTACTCTTTGATACCGAAAAGTATCTATGGATATGGTCTGGCTGGCTACATAAATAACACACCAAAGCGCCAAACTGACATCTCCCTAGATGATTCCTCCCGCATCTCCCACAGCGCGGATAGGACCGAGAGGTCTGGGTTACACTTCCCTGCGACTGTGTACCCTGCATCCTCGTCCCCTGACTAGACTGAAAATTTTAGGTGCACTGCTCAGCTGTGGGTATAGACACTGGAGCATTAGCTGCCGACTGTGCATTACCTCAATTATTTTTCTTTTTCTATTTGTCGCCCCAATTACCGCTCTGCTACTGACTATGACTCTGGTCTGTTGCTCTGGCTCTCTTTGCCTGCCTGTCCTTTTCCCTAGATTTGGCTATCTTCTTCTTTTTCTCCTCAACTGACAGTCTAGCAAAGTCCATATCCCTATTCAGCATAGCCCCCTAACACTCAAGCATCAGATTATCTGAAAGGCTGGAAGCAAACTTCCTCATTCGGGCCCTCATACTACTCGTCATCTCAGGAGCATAACGGTCCAGCAAGTTAAACTTTAAATTATACTCCTGAACACTCATCTTACCCTACTTAAGGATCATGAACTCCTCTGCTTTAGCTTCCCTCAGCTCCATAGGAAAAAATCGATCAAGAAAAGATTCCACGAACTCATCCCAAACTGTGGGCTAAGCACTGTCACCCTTCGTATCTTCCCACTCGTTGTATCATTGGTTTGTTATATCCTTTAGCTGGTATGTTGCTAGATCAACACCCTCTAATTGATCAATATGCATTACTTTGAAAATCTTCTCCATTTCGTCTACGAACTCCTACGGGTCCTCTTCTACCTTAGCGCCAGAGAACTTGGGCGGGTTCATTCTCATGAACTGGCCCACTCTAGTAACTTCAGAAGTAACAGACGTAGACCCAGTATCCTCCGACCTCTGATTTTGTATGGCTACCAGATACTCCAGCATGTGAATAGACTATCTGAATTCAGCATTAGAAACCTCTCCTTCACGAGGCTGAGTGCGATTGGCCCCTGTCCAGGGAGCTCTGGGAGGACTGGTTGGTACAGAAGGTACTCCCGTAGTAGGAACAGGTTCTAGGGTATGAGATCTATTATGGGTCTGCATCCCATGGGTGGGACAGACTTTATCATCCTGAGCATTAACGTTGGTGGGATGGAAAGGCATCACTGGTTTTCTGAAAAGTAAGAGGTCATTGATTAGAGGACAGATTAGACTCTGAAGCACGAACTAAATCATAAAGAACAGAAACATTCTTAAATGCCTAGTAACCTCCTGCTTATAAATGTGGCACGCTACACACCCATAAATAAGACTCTACCCGGCGCGATTTTGCAGACACCCTGGGACCATGAACCATGCTCTGATACCAACTTTGTCATGACCCAAACGAGAGACTGGCCATGACGGACATCCCGAACCATGAAGGACCGAAATGCTCCTCTCTATCTAGTAATCATGAACAACATTCATATAATAAAAGAAGATGCGGAAACATAATCTGCTACGGAAACATGGTCAATTTTGAATTCAACATAAGAATGGAAACTGTAAATCAACTACATCTAAAATAACATCTGACTCAGTCTGTGAAATCTCTACTACATGAAAATCTAAAAATTATCTGAAACTGGGACAAGGCCCTTAGTAGACCAAAACTAAAATAAGTGACATAATCTGAAAAGACAGGCCTTCTGGAATAGAGAAGGCTCACCACTACATAATCTGATCATCTGTCTGAATTATCTACTGCTTATCTAGACCCCTAGACTGAGTCTCAGAACCTGAGATGTAGGGGGAGGAAGGGTCAATACAGATGTACTGGTACGCAGAGCATATCTAAAATAATCATTTATTATTCAACATATATGAGAGCAATTTAAAATAGTTCATAAGTATATCATATAGTAAGAATTCACATGGACATTTTAAAAACTCTGTAAAAAAATCATCTCAACTCTGAGAAATTTGTGTTACTTCTGCGCTAGGTGGTATAACCTACAACTCTAAAAAATACATGGGCTATATGGAAACTGCCATTAACTCGGCAGCGAAGCCCCCAACCCAAGTGTACCACAAGGGTCAGAGTCTTTGAATCTACTACGCCACATGGCCCATCACCAGGGTATAATAATAATCTACCCATATCGACAAATACGGTTTCAGGCTAAGAGTTGCTTGAACTCGTGCCTTCTTCGGGTAACCACCTAACCCTCTTTAAGCTTCTTTTTAAAACTCTATCAAAACATACAGTCTCTGAAAACATACTCTGAAAACATGCTTTGAAAACATAATTTGTTATGGCAAAAATACATTTGGTATCGTCATACCATTGACTTGCAAGTCACATCTCTGAGCTATTATTAGTCTATCATAAATCTCTGTTTTCAAAACACAAGTTTTGGGACCACCATTTCAATAATTCAATTCAAAGAAACTCTTTCTCGAACCTCATGTAAACACATGCAAGGAACTTATCTTTGTCAAGCATTTCAGTAGTACAGTATAAGGTGGTCATGTCAAAGTTCTCAATTCACATGCAATTCTTTCTATTAAACACAAGAACATATTTATATCAAGAAACACCCTCTTAACAATTTTAAATCATGCTCAAATGCTATAATATTGCAAAAACATCTTTCAAATCACAAAACCATAATCTTTAATTCAATACACGAGAGGGAGTTCATGATTTATGCTCTCAACGATCTTAAATATCAAATTCCATACATATACGTATACGTGTAAATCAATTTAGGGGATAGGACCACAAGGTCAAAACAATAGTAACATTAAAACATTCGGAGTATGTAATTTAGAACATAGATTCCAAAACCCCTTTGAAATTCATGCATAAAAATCTAAAAATCATGCTCTAATGGTTTTAAGACCATGTATTTTTTTTAGGATAAACCCCACGTACCTCTATCTAGAAATTTAAAGGATGCTTCTTGATGCCCATGGCTTGGGGATTCCAAATCTTCAATTTGTTTTGAAAACCCACAGTTGAATCTTAATTTATTTGGATTATCAATATGGAACCCTAGAGAGTGTTCTTGAATATTTTTGGTGAATGTATAAGTAATATGCTTAATTGAGATTGAAATCTCGTGTTTGGACTAATAAGGTTGTGAAAAAATACCCAATACACCCTTAATGAGACCGATATTAAAATATAATTGGGAGCCCGATTTCATGGGCCACCGCGATGCGCCACTATCGCGGTGGATCACTGGAAATTGACGAATGGGAATTCGGCCCACTCCGCGACGCGCCACCATTGTGGAGTCCCATTGGAAATTTACCATCGTCATTTACACCTTCTCCGTGATGCGCCAAGGACAGAAATGACGGTGTTTTACGACTAGGACTTAAATTAACCATAACTCCTTCACCGAGTGTCCATTTTGGACGCATCTTATGTCGATGGAAAACTTATTCAATCATCTATGAAATGAAAATTTGAAATCTTAGGGATTCCATCCGAAAAAAGTATAAATCATTCTAGAAGCAAATGCTTGATATTTTAGAGACAAGATTTAGCTAAGAAAAACTTTGGGGCATTACACGTAGCTTCCTAGATGTGTTTTTTCATACTACTCTTACTGGGAGTAAAATTTACTATCACCATTGTAAGTTGTGTATGGATGGTATTAATTGAATTATCCTGCAGCATGTTTTTCCAAAACAAAAAATCAACTACTCAGATTTGGAAGTAATAATCTTAAGATGTAAAAAAGAAAGTCCGATGTACTAAAATTTTTGCTATGCACGAAATTCGGGAAAGGTCCAAACCACAAGTTGTACTTTCAAAAATATAATAATACTCCTAACAACTCTAAGATGTGCAATTCCTTATTAAAAAATAACTCTAAGGTGTACAATTGACTTACAACAACAACAACTCTAACATTATATTAGTTTCTGTTTCATTTTGTTGCTAGTATGAAATACATCAATCATAAGTCAAAAGCAAATAAGTGTTTTTCAGTATCTTCAAATAAGTCCTAGTTATAATGCTGGAGTGAAATCAAATACATTCGAGTGATTGAACTTTAAATCAATATATTTGTTTCCACTCTATTGACGTCGATTATCAGGAGAAAATTGACTTCGTCAGCAAATATGACTTTCATCGAAAGAGAGAGTGAATTATAAAAACTAGGAAAATATATATTGTTTCTCTTTCCTTTAATTATTAAAGACAAAATAATAATAAAACAAAGAAAATAAAAATTAGGTGGGGTCATTTTATTAGCGCGCCTGTATGTAATCTATTATTATAACTACGTTTTCTTGTCTACCTCAGCATAAAAAGTAAAAATAATTATGGAAAAAAAAAGTTTACGGGGGTAATAGGACCTTCTTAAAGGAAATGCATGTAATTGAAAAATGATGATAGGATAGGGGGATAGTTATGCATTTTGCAAAAAGTTTAGGGAGGTAATAGGACCTTCTTAAAGGAAAAGACTGTAATTAAAAATATTTTTACTATATAGAAGAGGGAGTGGAGGAACGACCAATGGAAAAATAGGAATTTTATACTGATAAAAAACACTCTTTCCCATACTCTAGAACCATCCGGTTCTTTCTTTAGCCAGCACCTCAACATACCTAGCACTACTCTCAAACAAAAACTCAAAAACTCTCTCTGTTTCTCCTGCTGCTCCCCTCCCAACCCCCCACCACCACCGTCTTCCTCCGCTTCTTTTGGCATAATCACTGCCGTCGTCCTTCACCGATGAAAACTTTGGCAAGTGGCATAACATTTTCAGCTTTCTTAACGGTAACGATAATGGGAATAGACACAAATGACATTCTTCAGCGGAGTTCCATTATGATCCGTTGTGTTATTCGTTGAATTTTGAAGATGAAGCGAACTTCACCAACTTCTCTTCTAGACTTCCTCTATCACCGGTGATGGTGACAAAATCGGTGATGGTGAAGGTAAATCTTTTGGGTATTACAGTTGTTAATGTTGTTATCGCAAACTTATCTTGATCTTAAGGTATGCTTTTCTTTTAATCTTTTGCACCTAAACCCTTACTCGTTGATACTCTGTATTTGATCTGTTTAGCCTCCATTGCAGTAAGTAAGTGAAAATGTCTGTTAAGGTTTTGAATCCAAATGTTGAAGTACTCAACAAATCGGCGGCGTTTCACATGAACATCAATGCTGCCAAGGGTTTGTAGAATGTTCATAAGACTAATCTCGGGCCTAAAGGCACTATTAAAATGTGAGTTGAGGTGTTTGATTTTGTTTAGTATTTGTGTTTTTTATAGGTTATTTTTATGGAGATTTGTGTATTTGTAAATTGATAGGCTTGTTGGTGGTGCTGGTGATATTAAACTTACTAAGGATGGAAATACCTTGTTGAAAGAGATGGTGAGTTCTTATTGTTATACTCTTTATGAGTTTTTTAGATGTTTATTTATTTATTTCGAGTTTCATACCTGAACTTGTCAAGTATCTCAGTTTCCTCACCAACTATTAATCAAAATATACCTTAATTATCAATTGTTCATTTTTCCTACGTAAACGATGTTGAAGTTTATGGTGATATTTCTGAAGGAAATGTGACTAATTGATAGTTGACGCTTGTTTTAATAAATAACTGGTGATAGTTCAGACAAAAAATTCAAAATTCACACAACAGATAGTTAAAGAATGAAACTCAAAAATCGAGATGCTTGAGGTGTGTTTTTGACCATTCTCTCACATTTTGTTGTATGGTTTACATATTTGCAGTCAATGTTGTACTTCAAGTGTCCTGAGTATTAAGTGATATTAGTGTGGATGGTATTGAGATGTAGAGTTAAGTTTTTTTATGTAAGTCAATCCAGTAACTAGATGAATACTACTCCCTCAGTAGCAAAAATCATGGCACTGTTATTTGTTCCAGATGACTGCAATAGTTTGTCCAAAAACTTTTCAAATATATATAACTGTAGAGGCTAGGACCCATATAAAATCTCTGCAACTATAAAGATGGTGATTGGTAGTTCTTTTTGAAGGACTCTCTAAGTATGTTAAATTTTAATCCAAAAAAAGTTAAGAAATTGGTGTCCAAATTCGTAGGGATAGGGTTGGCACATTAGTAGGATATTCAATTTGCGATAAACAATGAAGGATAAACCAGATAATAATGTTACTTGGCCCCCGTGCCAAAGTACTGGGCATTATTCGGGGATTAGCCCGTTCACACCAGAGATTAAAAATGCTAATACATATCATCTTTAGGTTTGTTGGGTCTTGGGAGCATGTTGCATGTTTTTTTAGGATGGTCCTATTTACATATCTTCAGCTATTATAGCTATAATCGAAGTTGAAACTGGGCCATATATCCTGATTACTACAAATTAACATAGTTGTAGACAGCCATTACTAGAGCCGAATTATGGGTCTCCCGATCACAACCTTATTCTATATCATAAATGAGCGAGGTTTATGATTCTTAAATAGGAGAAGTAAATTTAATCTTTCTACTAAATAGTACTTTGAATTGGAAAAAAGAGTTTAAAGGTAACGGTGCACCTGAGAAAGGATATCTGGTTTCTTCTTTTCATTTCCTGATACAAGCTTATTTGCCAGGAGTCTTCCAACAGACTTTGTGATACAGGTACGATCATGATCGGGGTCCAATGCTTCAAGACTCGAGCTCGGGGAGCTTCCCATCCAAGGAACAAGCTTTGAAGTGTAGAGAACAATTCCCACAAGCTCCAAAACTGTTTCACTGTTCATCCGCGTTCACTGTTCATCCGCCCTTTGCAGGGGGTTTTTAGTCATTTGTAATAAGTTAACCTAGGTATAAATAGAACCTTATTAGGTAATTTTTGGGATATTTTTGGAGAATATATTTTGTATCCTCTTTGAGAGTCTTTAGCAAAGTGGAATCCTTGGACAAGGTGGAATCCTTGTGTTGATCATTTGCTTAGAAACGGAGATTGCTTGGAAATTCCGGTTCCCTTGAGGTCACGTAAGAGATAGGTTTAGGTTGTGTGTGATATTAAAGTTCCAAAAGTGGAATAAGCTTTTAGGTTGTTAATATTATACCATCCCTTTGTCTATTTATCTATCTTTACTTTCTTGTAATCGTTTGTCTATATCTATGTAATCCGTTTGTGTTCTTGTCTTGTAACCGTGTGTTATTGTTATTGCATCTTGTTCGTCAAGTGTTGTTGTTGTTTTAGTGTGTTTTACTCTTGATATCACTTCCCTTCTTGTTCTTCTTATGAATCCGAGAGAGGTCATCAAAAGGGTCCATAGTTCTTGAACTAGTGGACTGATTTTGGTGTTTGTGTTGTTGTGTTCTTGGGGAGTTTGGTATCATTTGGTATCAAATCAAGGCTGGTTGTGTTCCTACACTACCAATCTTGGGTTTTCTTGGACGAAAATTCAAAAAAAAAACTGAAAACTGAAAAATAAATTCAAAGTGCAAATCTGTCCATTTTGTGTTCTTGACCGAAAATTGTGTTGCTGTTATCTTGGCCAAGATTTTTTTTGTGTGTGTGTAGAACTTGTAGTCTTTTATTTTTTTAGAGTGTTTCTAGTGTTGGTTTATTTCTCATCAACACTAAAAAGTGTCCAAATCTAAGATTGAACTTGAACTTGTTGAAGTTATTGATATGAACAAGGTGTGGCCGAGTTGGATGTTGTTGTTACCTAAACCTTCGCCGATTTGATGGTTTTGTTGTAGTGGAGTTGGAAACTGAAATTGTTGTTGTTCTTGAAGTTGTTATTGTGTTCTTAAGGTTCTTCACCCTTTCATCATCTTGTTAATCCTTAAAGTGCAAACTAGATCTAAAAAGGTGAAAGACAAGCTTGTAGCAGTTGTTAGTGAAAGACTTGTCCCTATCACTTCAAAGATTTTTCATCTACTTTTTCTTGATTTAAGGACCTTGTTTCAAGGAGAAAGTTCAAAGAAGTCAAGTTTTGCTTTTGAAATTTGAACAAAAAGGCTCCAAGACCACTATTCCATCCATTAACCAAATCCACCAATTCCAAATTGTATATTGATCAAGACTTGAAATTGGGAAATAAAATTTTGATAAAACTCGAGGCCAATAGTGGACTGCCACATCACTAAAGTACTGTTCATGCAATATTTTTGAGTTTAAATTTTAGATTTCTTAGTGTCATTTTATTGTTTCCTAGTTTCGTTTGTTTGCTCGACACTAATTGACAACCTAGTAATACCCTACTAGCTTGTAAGTTAGTTTTATGTACGTTCTTCGTGTTAACATTGTTTGTTGTGTGCTTTTCTCATTTTTGAGTCGTAGTATCTTTTTTGGTTCAAGTTCGTACATTACTTATTTGAGTCGTTTCAAACAAGAATCTACTCCGACCTCGAGCCACAATTGGGACCAAGGAACCTCATTGGAGTATAAGCGAGTTATCAACACTTGTAAGGCAAATAGAGTGAAAAATCCATAGTGTGAAAGTGAGGGATTGTGGACTATTTTGAGACGCATTGTGGACTATTTGTGACGAATTGTGGACTGATTTTTGCTAATCTTTAATGTGTTTGTTGTTTTTGTGTTGTTTGCTTAGTAGATCTTGATGGGTACAATGGAAAATAAAGCTGAAATGCCTAGTTAGGTTAAATCCATCATGGCAAGGCTTGATGTCATAGATAGGCGAATAATGGATAGAATGGAAGGATGATTGGAAGGAACGGAAGGTTCTCTGTGCAAGAAGTTGGATAACTTGATGGAGCATCCAAGCCTTCCTAATAAAATTCCCGTGAGTGTCCATGATCCACATGAGCTACAAGGTAATCAAACTAACTTTTGCACTCTAGTGAATGAGGATAATAGCCAACTAAGTGTGAATGATAGTTTGTCTTTAAGTGAGCCGAATGTGCCTTCATTTTGTGATGATAATGTACAACTTGAGATTGTGGATACACTAGTTGATTCACCTAGTGTTGAAGCTATTGTGGAAAGTGGTAGTACATTGTCTTATGGAAGTCATGAAGATCAACTTGTATGTGAAAATGATGATGTTGAACATGTTGGCCGAATGACTAAGGATGACCCTCTAGTTGTTTTTGTTACTGACCATGATAGTATAGAGGGGACATTTGATCATTATTGTAGTAGTATTGAGGTAAGGAAGTGTATTCCCAACCCGTGCCCATGGACACTCTACCCATTTGATTTTGTTGATCATTTGAAGTGTGGTGATGAGGATGTATTTTGGAATGACTTGAATGTGCATGGAGTGTATGGCTTTCCTCTCTCAGCTTTCAAGTCTAATTGTTGTTCCAAGAAGAGTCTATATTTTCCACTTGATAAGCGACGTTTGTTCCTTGTTTCTTGACACACTTATGTGGATAAAATAATTGATTCTCCCTTGGTAGGGTATTTGGGTAAGAGGGATGTTTGGTTTTATGTGAAGTTTGAGCCACCTTGGCAAGATGCTATGATTGATTAAACTAATCCTAACCCTCATACCTTGAGGAACTTTTGTTTTCTTGTCCTTCCTATTGCTTTGCAAGGTTCGGATTCGAGGACGAATCCTTTCTAAGGAGGGGAGGATGATACGGGTACAATCATGATCGGGGTTCAATGAGTCAAGACTTGAGCTCGGGGGGCTGCCCATCCAAGGAACAATCTTTGAAGTGTAGATAACAAGTCTCACAAGCTCCAAAACTATTTCACTGTTCATCCGCGTTCACTGTTCATCCGCCCTTTGCAAGGGTTTTTTAGTCATTTATAATAAGTTAACCTAGGTATAAATAGAACCTCATTAGGTCATTTTTGGGAGATTTTTGGAGAATATATTTTGTAGCCTCTTTGAGAACCTTTAGCAAGGTGGAATCCTTGTGTTGATCATTTGCTTAGAAACGGAGATTGCTTGGGAATTCCGATTCCCTTGAGGTCACGTAAGAGATAGGTTTAGGTTGTGTATGATATTAAAGTTCCAAAAGTGGAATAAGCTTTTGGGTTGTTAATATTATACCATCCCTTTTTCTATCTATCTATCTTTACTTTCTTGTAATCGTTTGTCTATATCTATTTAATCTGTTTGTGTTCTTGTATTGTAACCGTGTGTTGTTATTATTGCATCTTGTTCATCAAGTGTTGTTTCTGTTTTAGTGTGTTTTACTCTTGATATCACTTCCCTTCTTGTTCTTCTTGCGAATCCGAGAGGGTCATCAAAAGGGTCCATAGTTCTTGAACTAGTGGACTGATTTTGGTGTTTGTGTTGTTGTGTTCTTGGAAAGTTTGGTATAACTTTGTACCCTCTCATCGAGATTACAAGGCTTTGCATCCTAAAGAAAGAGCATTACCAAAAAAAGTGAGTGCTTTATCAGTTTATTTTTTCAAATGGTCCCTTAATAGTGGGGGCTAGGCTATGTTGAACAATTTTTCTTTTATTTACCAAGCAACATTCTTGATTTCTGTATGTGATCTCTATTTGATTTTTTATTTTTAAGTAACGTGTCCAGATCTACTTCTTCGGAGGTAGTGGTATGGACTGCGTACATCTTACCCTCTCCAGACCCCACTATGTGGGAATATACTGGGTTTGTTGTTGTTGTTGTTGTTGTTGTTGAAGTAACGTGTCCAGATATACCTGTAGATTTTCCCTTGATGCCTCACTAAAAATTTAGTTGATTCGGCTATATGAATCCTAATATCTGTTGCATTCCAGAACTTTATATTGACAAATGGTTTTGTTTGGAATGAGTTTTGTGATTGTCTTATGCTTTACTTACATGTTAATATTCACCGTTGGGAGTAGAACATCATAGAATTGAATATAATACTTCTGAAATATTCAAGGTGAATCAAGAATATATTTTTTTTCTTTTTTGTGGGAAATTTATCCTTAGTCAGACATTTGTGTGTGAGTGCTTCATCAGTTCATTTTTTCAAATGGTCCCTTAACGGTGGGGCTATGCTGAACACTCATTCTTTTATTTACCAAGCAACATTCTTGATTGTTGCATGTGATCTCTATTTGATTTGTTATTTTTAAGTAACGTGTCCAGATATGATTTGTGATGGTGTGCTTTAAGTTGATTTTTTGACTTGAAGATGTCAATTTTTCAACTTTTGATTGTTTGATTGCCTCATATATGGTTAGCAGTGCTAGATGAATTTTGAATTTAAACCTGAATTCCAACGTTAGTTTCAAGGAATTGGTGAAGTTCAAGTAACAACTCAGCATTACCAGATCAGTAATAAGGAGAACTATCGATATAGACCAGTTGGAAATTTTTAGGACAGCCTTTCACCAACAATAAAGTATCTTCAGATTATGATAATCAGTGGGTACGTAACATACTTTTTTTTTGTTTTCTTTGAGATATTGGGTTTTGGTTGATTTGTTGCATTTTATGTTATGATTTTGATGATTTGTTTTTAATGTTCTCTTCAGCATAATCATTCTCACCATTCTCTAGGTACATTTTTTTTCTTTATTTTTAATAGTAGAAAATATTTGTAGAGTTTGATTTTAGCAGTGTAATTGCTTATAATTTTTTGACTAAAATTTGTTGTTTACTTGTCTGTTTGATCTGTACATTTTAGGATTACTCAGTTTTGTCTGTAGAAAATATTTGCTAACTTTGATTTTGGCTGGGTGATTAGCTTACGATTTTTGACTCAATTTTGACTGTAGAAAATTTATACTATAGATTTTGCTTCTTACTTTTCGGTTTTGAGCTAGAATACTTCACTACAACCACTTAACTTGTACTGTCATATAAAAGTTATCTACACTACTGATGTAGTATTCAACTTGACTGAAAAGTTGATAATTACCACCATCAGCTACCGCTACTCGCCTTGAGCCCGTTCCACCTCTGGTCCTCAGAACTGCCCACTTCTTTCATAATTAGAAGTTGAAGCTTTCAAATAGGGGGTTTTCATGTATACACAACTGTGCATATTTTTACTTAAAAGTGTAACAGTGGTATTATATATAGTCAAAACTAAAAAAAAAAAAATAAGATATGTGAATACTTCGTAAAAGTGAAGTTGGCAAATATGATTCTTTTTCGTTAAATAAATACATATAAAGTAACCTGGACCGCAGAAACAACACATAACAGTTAAATTCAAACTCGGACAAATAAACGAAAAAAATACAATAAAATATTAGCCCTCTCTTGTACTATATATTGTCCCCTCTAGGATGTATCAAACTCATCAACATGACATTTTTAATAGGAGCCGCAGGTATGATGCCACCTGCCACGGTTGTGAACTACATAACCTGGATCATCGTAGGGTTCTTGTCGGCCTTTGTTGTTTATCGACATAGGCCAGATTGGTGGCAGCGTCATAACTACGTTCTTTCAGGTGCACTTGATGTTGGTTTGGCATTTATGGTTGTTATATATTTGGGCTTGGTAAACATAACTGTTAATTGGTGGGGAAATGATCTTGATGGATGTCCTTATGTTCTTGTCCAACAGCTAAAGGAATTTTTAAAGGGGTTGCCCTGTTGTTTATTAAATTGTGTTGTGTTGTGAAGAAGAAGAATCACCAATCCTCCATACAATCCCTTGGTATTGCTTATCCGAATGTATCTTATTATTGGCTGCTAAATGTGGAAAGTTATAGTTGTAGCATTATTTCATTTGACTTTGGCAGTGAGGTTGTTCTACAGAGATTGGATTGGCGGACCATCCGTAAACTTTCTACTATTGAAGGCTAAAATTGATATTATTTGATTACTCTATTACCCTCTTGATCATGGTTGATGCTTTTGTTTATGATTTAAGGGTAATGATCCAACCAGGTGTTTGGAACAAACTTATTACCTTTAAATGCTATGATATTTTGATGTCTTGGAATCCTAACACAGTCATTTTTGCAACCACACGCTCACGCCTGTTCTCCTGTGACGTTAGGACCTAGAAGACGATGTCATCTGGCCCGGGGGAGAGACTACACACATGGTGGTTGTTCAGTTCATTAGTATAAGGAGAGCTCAATGACAATTAAACGAGGGAATAGAGGGTTGCGACCTTTGCAATTTGGCTGACATATTTGACTCCACAATTATGCTTTGAACAAAAGTTGCTAGTATTGTTGTGTTGTTTCAGTTATAGCTTTACAGTTATTATCCATCTTTTGGCTCGAAGATCACAATCTTCACTTTTTGAATTTTTTGTCGTCTTTTAATTAAAGCATTTTGATAAAATTTGGAATAAATACTTTTTATGTTGGGCTCGTGAATGATAAAATAAGGAGGTAGTTATGCATTTTGCCATTTTTTTATGAGATACTAGGAGTCATTTATGTAGATTACCGTGCAGCCAACAATTTCAAATTACTAGCCTTTTGCTCAATTTATCAAACAAATCATGCGTACTGTTAGAGAAAATACTTTTAAAAAGTAGGTCTACATATACCTTGATCCTTATAGCTTAACACAATTGGTCATACTAATGTGACAAGATCATCAATTGATATATGCTTTCTACCTTTAATTTATGTCACTATACCATAACAAGGATTATCTAATCTTCAAGAATCTACATATATACGCCAACGCCATATATAAGTGATTTAGCCCTACGCTAACAGATCCCTCAAACATGACTATAGGATAAGGCTCGACTCAAATTCCCTTAAGATTAATCAATCTCACCTTATTTAGGGCTCGTTTGTTTGCACATAATGGAGGTCTGAATCTGAATGATTCAGACTTCAGACTATTAAGTGCATTTATTTTTTATTAAGATTTTAGCTCTTATTAGCTCTGAATAGGTCTTAATCATTTAGATCTAGAATCAAGTCTTACTAGGTCTGAAGAGGTATTCTGGTATTTGATAATATTCAGCGTCACTCTATTCATAATCATTAGTTACCACCTCTGCCACCGCCATCATTATCAACCATCAACCACCACCCACTACCACCAACCACCTCCACCATCACAACTATCATCGACAACAAAAATCGCTATCAACCACTATTGTCAACCACTACCACACCTACTACCTTTATTTTTCTAATTATATTTACTGCTGTCACCGCCATCAACAGCACCACCATCATCAACCATTACCCGTTAATCCCTACTATCTACTAACTCATTTATCACAACTAGCACCGCCGCTAACTACCACTAATACATCACAACCTCCACACATTCTTCGGCGGCCACCACTATTGTCACTAGTAATGCCACCTCTACCATCACTTCAATTACTATCATCGCTACAGTTTATCTCTACTAACAATCATCTCCACCATCACAACTAACAACATCTCCAACTAGCACCAACACATCGTCAACCATCATGCATTCATTTTTCAGCCATCACAATCAACACCTCCAACTACAAACATCAAGCAACGTCACATCACAACCACCACCACCACTATCAACCGCCACCATCATAACAGTCACTATAATACCAACCATCACAATTATCACCACTAACATTATTAATCACTAACATCAATCATTGTCACCGCAACCACCATTATAAACCATCTCTACTATCACTAACAAATATAAATATTTTTTTCAATCAAATAATAATTGTTTATATTAAATTACATATTTTTCTAATATATAATTAATTTTTTATTTGAATTGTATTTTTTATTTTATTTTATCTACAAATAAAACTTTTTTGCACATTCAGATGTTGAAAAATAAGTTGTCTTAAATCATTCAGTTTTCAGATCTAGAGAAAACATCTTAATCATTCAGATGTGCATTCAGATTCAAACGTCTAAATCTTAAAAAAAAAAATGCAGCCTTCGCACACCCTACTTAATGTAAATAATTAGTCTTTGAATTAAAGGATACCATTAAAGTCAAGAATCCCAATTTCTTGATTTTCAAGGAGATTTTACTGGGAATTGATAATCTAAATAATATCATAGGATTTGGCGGTCAAGATTCATGTTACTAAGCATTAAATGATTAATAAACATGATTCAATAATACTCGATTTACCTTGATAATTGAAAATATGTTTGGGGTAAAATATTAAACAGGGCAGTCCCAACTTTAGGTCGCGTAAACTCATCGTGCAGTGGCGGAGGCAGAATTTTTATTGAGGGGGCTCATAAGTAAATATACGAGTTAATCGAAGGGGGTTCAACATCTACTATATATGCATAAAAATATTTTTAACAATGTAAAAATAGTATAAAAACAGTATAACTTTTCGTCGAAGGGGTGAACCCCCTGGAGCAAAGGTAGCTCCGCCACTGTCATCGTGTCAAGTTCTTACAAAGTGTTCTGTTTTTGGGAGGCCAAAATGGTGTTTAATGTATCATGTCAAGGTTCGTATTCTATAATAATGTGCAAATATGCATTTTCGATAAAATGATCATAACTTTGTGTAAAAAATATCTAAGCGACTAATCATTTGATGAATTGAAAAATAAACATCAAAGCTTACAATTTTTCTTAAGAAGTGATCGTCAAATTATTCATATGTTAAAAACTAAGAGTCCTACTAATTATATTTTTATAATTTAAACCTTGGTATTCACTTATTGGAATCTCTTTTTCCCTAGCATCATCTTTCAATCCTTCTTGTTCCTTAAGTTCTCGTTCTCTACTTCTCTCCCAATAATTACATCAACTTCAGTCCCCAACCTCACTTGTTTTACTAATCCAAAAATGCCTTACAACAATTAAGGTTAACATTTTAACTATGACATACATGCTCATAATAATCATATAAAAAGGACAAAATGTTACAAAACCAACATACCCAACTTCCAATACATAAAATATCATCCAAATGCATAACTCAACTCTATCAAATGACCCAAAATACTCACATCGAACATGTAAATGTTGGGAAACAATGAAAAATTATAACAATAATTGTTAGCAAAGTAAATTGAACAGTAATATACTAATAAATTAACTATAAAAAATTAACTAAATATTACTGCTACAATATTGTATTAAATAAATAAATATGTAATATATAAATATACTTGAGTCGTTCTAGATATTGTCCTAAAAAACTATTTTCGCAATGTGAAATATTTCTTCAAGATTAAACATGTTTTTCCTAATTAATTACAGGATATTCACAGGGGCGGACCCACGTGTTTTTTTCGGGTGCTCCGGCACCCATTAAACTCGGCGTAGATTAAGTGTAATTATATAAGAAACACAGAATAAATGATATAATATATTAAAATACACCAAGAAAACAAACTAAAGGTTGGGTGCAGTGGCTTTAGGCGTGACTTTTGTGTCAAGCTCTCTGGGTTCGAATCCCTATAGCTACACACTACTTTTTATAACTTTTTTTGCTAATTTACAGTTATATGTATGCACAGTAAACTTTTTTATTAATATATTATTAATTTATAAATAATATATTATTAACTACAGTTCGAATCCCGTAGTTAAATTTTTTTTGACTTTTCATTTATTAATTTATTTTTATATTTTTTTACTTTTTAATTCATTAAACAAAAATTAAGCTTTTATACTTTTTTAATCACTTAAAGATCAAAGTCTCAAACGAGTGAACGACAATTGACAAAATCCTTTGGCATTCTCCAGCAAAAACTTTTTTTTGCTACTTTACAGTTACATATATGTATGCACAGTAAACTTTTTTATTAATATATTATTAATTTATAAATAATATATTATTAACTACAGTTCGAATCCCGTAGTTAAATTTTTTTTGACTTTTCATTTATTAATTTATTTTTATATTTTTTTACTTTTTAATTCATTAAACAAAAATTAAGCTTTTATACTTTTTTAATCACTTAAAGATCAAAGTCTCTAACGAGTGAACGACAATTGACAAAATCCTTTGGCATTCTCCAGCAAAAACCATTCTCTTCCAAAACTTAAACACCAAATTTCATCTTCTTTTTTCAGTTTTATTTTCGATTTTCATAATCTTCATTCACTAATCTCAAAACGCAAGTACTTTAATTTTCTTCAGAATTAAAAATTTGAAATATGATTTAGAGTTTGAATTTTTATATGATATTTATCTATTTCTTATCCATTATAATTTTTGTTACTTTACAGTTATATGTACGCACAGTAAACTTTTTTATTAATATATTATTAATTTATAAATAATATATTATTAACTATAGTTCAATACCGTAGTTAAAAAAAAATTGACTTTTCATTTATTAATTTATTTTTATATTTTTTTACTTTTTAATTCATTAAACAAAAAGTAAACTTTTATACTTTTTTAATCACTCAAAGACCAAAGTCTCAAACGAGTGAACGACAATTGACAAAACCTTTTGGCATTGTCCACCAAAAATCATTCTCTTCCAAAACTTAAACACCAAATTTCATCTTCTTTTTTCAATTTTATTTTCTATTTTCATAATCTTCATTCATTAATCTCAAAACGCAGGTACTTTAATTTTCTTTAGAGTTAAAAATTTGAAATATGATTTTGAGTTTGAATTTTTATATGATATTTATCTATTTCTTATTCATTATAATTGCTATAGAAAATATATGAGTTAGTAGAGATTTGTTCTCCTTATTTTTGTCAAAGAAAAGGAAATTTCTTCAACATATTTTCCTCTTGTCCAATTAAAAAGAGGATGAAAAATGTCAAATTGATATCTAGTAAAATACAACAAAAAGAGTATTTGATTTGGGAAATTTTAGGTGATCCTCTATGAATGATTCTTGCTTGAAAATCGTATTAATGAAATAAGGATTTTAGATTTATTTTTTTTCCACCAATCTTCTATAGATATGATTCTATGAATGATTCTTGCTTGAAAGTCATATTAATTGAATCTTATTTTGCAGGAGTTTTTATAAATCTAAGTAAATCGGGATGGATAAGTTTGTCATTAGATCAAAACGTAGGCAACAAAGCTCTAATGCTATTATCCCACCTGTTGGTTCATCCATACCTTCGGAAGTTCAAAGAGATACTACTCCTTCAAATATCGAATTTACATATTTGAAAGTTGACCCAAAAGAAAGAAGGCCTATAGTAGAATATGATGCTAATATACGTGAAGAAGTTAGAAGATATTATATTTAAAAGGGACCTTGTCAGCCTAAGGATCATATTTTTTCAAAAACTCAATTTGGAAAGAAGAAAATTACGATGCGTAAATTTAATCCTGGTTGGTTCAAGGGTCAATATTTCAAGTGGTTAGAGTACAGTGTGTCAAAAGATGCTACATATTATTTGCGTTGCTATTTGTTTAAAAATGAGCATGAAGTTTGTGAAAATATGGCAGATATTGCTTTTACGTAAAATGGCTTTAAAGGTTAGAAAAAGGCTTTGGAGAGATTCGGAACTCATATTGGAGAGGTTAATAGCATCCACAACAAGAGATTCAACATGATGATTGATTTGATGAATCAATCACAATCTATTCGCATATCTTTTGACAAGCATTTCGAGAAAGAAAAAATGAATCTCAGCGTCGCTTGAGTGCTTCAATCGACGTGGCAAGGTTTCTTTTGAGATTGGAATTGCCATTTCGTGGTCATGATGAGAGTGTATCATCTACAAATAGAGGTATATTTCTTGAGTTTTTGCGATAGTATGAAAACATTGATGGGGATGTTGGGAGCATTATTTTAGAAAATGTCCCAAAAAATAAAATGATGTGTTGTCCAAAAATTTAAAAAGATATTGTTGATGCTTGTGCAAAAGAAACAATCAAAGTTATCATGGAATACTTAGATGGTGATTATTTAGGGATACTAGTTGATGAATCAAAAGATATATCACATAAGGAGCAAATGGCACTTGTTCTATGATATGTTGACAAAAAAGGTGAAGTGATAGAGCGATTTGTTGGTGTTGTCCACGTTAGTGATACATCTGCACGGTTATTGAAGGAGTCAATCTATTTTTTTCTTTCAGATCACTCACTAAGTCCGTCCCAAATACGTGGACAAGGTTCTGATGGTGCAAGTAACATGCAAGGTGAACTAAATGGTCTTAAGAGCTTAATTTTGTATGATACTCCATCTGTTTATTCTACTCATTGTTTTGCTCACCAGTTACAGCTAACACTCGTGACTCTTGTGAAGAAGAATCCAGATGTGGATGATTTTTTTTGTTTAGTTACTAACGTGTTGAATATTGTTGGAGCATCTTATAAGTGCAGAAATTTGCTCAGACAACATCAAGCTGCAAAATTAGAAGAGTTGATCATTTCTGGTGAAGTGCACACAGGACGAGGACTAAATCAAGAACGTGGACTTCAATGGCCATGTGACACTCATTGGGGTTCTCACTGTAAGACATTAGAGAACTTCATTGATATATTTCTATCAATTCTTTATGTGCTTGGATTTGCTACACGTGAGTGCCCAAATTATCTTGACAGACTTGCAAGCTGAAACTCTTGAGAATACGATTAGAGGGTTTGATTTTTCTTTTATGCTACACTTGATGTTGAAAGTTCTAATGATAACAAATCATTTGAACTCCTCGTTACAAAAGATGTATCAAGATATTGTCAATGCTTGGAACTGCTCAATACTGCAAAGCAAGAGTTCCAAAGGATGAGGGATAGTGGATGGAGATCATTACTGGATGATTTTTTTTTTTGTGATAAATATGAGATAGCGATTCCAAAAATGGATGCTCGCTACATTCCTAGTAAGTCGAAACGTAGAGCTCTTGATGTTACATATTCTCATTATTTTCTGGTTGAAAGATTTTGTGCTATTATTTATTTGCTACTTCAGGAGCTTAATAATCATTTCGACGTTGTGAGTACTGACTTACTTCTCAGTATGGCTTGTTTACATTCATCTAAGTTATTTGGTAATTTTGATAAGAAAAAACTAATGAGGTTGGCTGAATATTATCCGAATGAGTTTGATAGCAGCAAACTTTGAGATCTCAGTTGTCAGCTTGATAATTTCATAGCACATGTTCGAGGTTCTGATAAAAGATTTTTCAATATGGAGGGAATTATTGATCTTGCTAAAGTATTGGTTGAATCAGAATTGCATCAGACTTGGCCTCTTGTTTATTTGCTCATCAAGTTGACTCTCATTCTTCCCGTTGCTACTGCTTTTGTGGAACGAGCATTCTCTTCCATGAACTACATCAAAAATGAACTCCGCAATAGCATGGGTGATGAATTTTTAAATAGTTGTTTAGTTTGCTATGTAGAGCGTAAGATATTTGCAGTTGTAAGTAATGATGCTATTATTCATCGTTTTAAAAATATGAAAATTTGTCGAGCACTGTTGTGATCGGTGTCCTATGATTAGAAGTCTTTTTTCTGAATTCAGACTTATGAACTGAAGCCTTTTTTGTACGAAACTTATGGCTAGAAGCCTTTATTGACAATGATAATATTAATTGTACCTTTATTTTAATGTTGTATTTAAATAGTTATATATTTATATTATGTCATCATTAGCATATGTCTAAAAAAAATTAGAGCACCCACAACCTTTAAATCCTGGGTCCGCCACTGGATATTCAGAATCAAATAAATCTTCTCTAATTAATCCGAGAATACACAAATCAGCAAAAATAATTATAAACCAACAAGTTAAATGTCAAATCAAAAGATGATTGGATAAAATAAAATCAAGGTGAGATAGAAGAAGAAACTTTAGAAATTAATAAGAGTAATAATAAGAGAATGTGTAGGTTAATATTTGCAGGAAATTGTATGCTAATTTATAGGAGTTGTGAGGAGGTGTAATACAAGATTATCAATACATGCACAGCAATTTCTTTGGGACAAAGAAATAATACTTGGTCTCCAACTAAAGAAAAGTAATACATCATCTCCAAGTATTTAACTTTGCACATGTCAAAATTGAGCGCCAAATATTATTATTTTTTAAAAAATTTATTACCTCTCAAAGTAAAATTAAAATATCTTTTAATTTATCTAAAAATATTTAACAGTCTTTCATATATTTTAAAATAATTTATAAGTAAAAAATTTAACTTGTTAGATTTATATGGACAAAATGCAATAGATTTGGTGTCTTTTGGACTATGAATCAAACTTAGACCGATAAAATTTAACTTACAGAATTACTGGTGAAATATAATATTTCTATTAAGCAATAACTCTTATTGTAAGTCAGAAACTTTATCAATCACATTTTGATCGTAATTTTATTGATCAACGCGGTTTTACGCCAGTAGGCCATGTGTGTGCCTGATTTTCATGAGAGCTCTAGAAACTAAGTGTCACAGCTGAGGCTACCCCCTAGTCGCGACACGGTGCTTAAGGCCACAAGTGACCCCAAGCGAACCCATGGTCTGATACCTGTTATGAGCATTGAATGAAATGAAAGTAAAACAACGTATGCGGAAAATAAACCCATGAGGTACGGAAAATCTGAATACTGAAATATATAAAAGACATGTCTGAAGTATCCAATAAAATACTGAAAGCTAAACTATATGTCTGAAATAACTGATAATAACTTAAAAATGAATGACTGTCTAACTCTCTGAAAGCCTCTAAGAACCATAATGATTTGATGGGACAGACCCCCAACAAACTCTGACTGATGAAACATAAATAGATGCTGAAATAACGGTAAAACATGTCATGTCCTTAATGAAAGAGGACTCAACACTACTGTTGTCGGGTGATGCTGGACTATCTAAGAACGATCTAAAAACTGAGCGTCCGAACCTATGTTATAAGACAATATAGAGCAAGAGAAGAGTATGCGGTCAGTACTTTGAATGTACTGGTACATGAGGTAAGGACTATCTGAAAAAGATATGACAACTGAACATGAATGCATGAACATGAAACACTGAGAATGCAATCCAAGCATAAACATGTACTGAAATGAGCTGTGAATCTGAGTGACTGAATCACTATTATAGCATAATTGAAGTCAGTATACTTGGTCATGCAACCCTGATCTGATCTATTCTAAATACTATACTGAGATTATGGGAGCTAAGATGTAACCGACATGTCCCAAACTGAGCTAATTGGGGTCCAACCTATAACCCTGATTGGAAAGGTGTCAGTACCTTGCCACAGGTACTAACACATGGTTGTATGAATCCATTAATCTATTGTCCCGAAGGACCATGGTGTCAAGCCTAAACTGATGAATGACCCCTGAGAGGAAGTCAAGCCTAAACTGACGGGTGACCATTCATATCTTACTTTGGTTATGTAGTTCTAGAATTTAGGAATTGCTACTAACGACTCTACCTAATCTGACGGGGGAGCCGTCATCCCTGCATTCACTCAGTACTAAGTGTTACTCCCAACTGAAAGACTTTGGTATTATTAATTATTTAACATGACATGGTACGATAATTGTAAATGCTCAGCATGAATATGATATTTTGAATATGGTAATAAAATCATGATCTGACTGACTTATTTCTTGGAAACAAAAATCATGTAAAAAAATACGTAGGTATCGGGTGTTCATAACCCGTCAGCGGTGAATGATTACAAAAGTACGATAACAATATTAAAACAATAGGAGAAAGTCCTAATTCAGAGACCCAAAAGATAGTAAATTTCAATAACTATTAGAATACATGAATTTGAACATAAGGGTATGTTAAACATGGGAAAAATAACATATTTACATGGTTTAATTCATAACTTGAGAATGTATCACGAAATTAAGGGGTTAAGACAAGGGAAATTAAAATTCAAACATAAAGAGACTTGAATAACATGGGAACACATATTGACATGACTTGAATTTGATTTTTTAAGAAGTTCATGGATTTGATTCATAAACTGTAAGGATAATTCCATAAAGTAGAATAAAATTCAAACTTTTAAAACTACAAGAGAGTTTTTGGGCTTAATGGGTGGAAGCAACCCATTGATGAATACCCCGCATACCTTAAAGTTCTTGAATTGGTGAAGTAAACTTGACCTTTGAGACTTGGGAGATGATCTTGGGAAGAAACCCTGATCTTGTTCTTGAAAATAGAAATAGAGATTTTGTGTTGTTTAATTGATAGAAAAAAAGGAAAAATGACATCCCTTAGGGTTAAATGTCGTGGGTTGGGAGTTATAAGGGGAGACAAGACCAAAAAAACCCTTAGAAACATTTTGGAAATCATTTGGAAGTCGTTCCAACGTGTTTAGGTACGACTCGTATGTTCTGGGTACGATTCGTACCTTGATTCGTCACCAGGAACCCAAATTTTGACCCCTATTATTATGGGTACGACATCTCATGATGACTCATATGTTCTGGGTACGAGTCGTACCTTGAGTCGTACCCTATCGGAGCTTTGACAGTACTTCAGTAATTTGGCCATAACTTCACCCCGGCATTGAATTAAGGCAAAATTGGTATTGTTGGAAAGATAATTCAATTATTTATTTGTTGGTAGGTCTTGATCTCATAAATTATTAGTAAAACAGAAGTTATGCTCGTTTAAATATGACTATAGTTATATTCTTCATAAGAACTTAATCACTAAGGGATGTTTTGACTTGTTCGTGTGCTAGGAGCTATTTGAGGACTTAATATATGTCTAAGTAACTTATAAATCTATGAAAACACAAGGCTTGATTCTTGTATCCTTCACTGATTAGGAGACGAGTCATACTTACGACTCGTAACAAGTCATACGACTAGCACTAATCCTCTCGTAAGCTAGATAGAACTCATCTCACCTCCCACTGACTTGGTTAGGACTTACCATGTATGACTCGTTTGATCACCTTATGACTTCCAAGGTTTAAGTTATACCTTAAATAGAATATCACCCATCACATACTGTCATAGATACGAGTTGAACATACGACTCGTATGATGTCTATACGACTCAAAGGTATGTGTCGTATGTTGTACAGTGACTTCAAAACACAGGGTATTACACTGAGGTCAAAAGTCTCATAGGAACGACCTTATTTCACTTCTCATATGGATGAATTCACCAAGTGTGCGCTGTTTTAAATACACCATTCATAAGGACTATGAATTTATTAAGAGTTAATAACTTATCTCAATTTTAGTAGCAGTTCAAGCACTCTCAGTAAGTGCGCAGTGTCAATATCAACTTGTTATTACCAATATAAACCTACTTTTTCGGATCACCAATCACAGAGGTTGGGTTACCATCTTTATTGACAATCATATCAGCCTTAACCCCATCTCTTTTGAGGTTTAAAGAATTTTTTTTTTTCATAGATGGGGCCTATGAGACAATAGATCATCCTTTTTTAAAGAAATATTCACTAAGAAATTTCTTTGTCATTCAACCTCAGTACTAGTTAACTCCAGAGCCACAAACTCTGATTTCATAATTGATCTAGCAATGATCGTCTGCTTAGTTGATCTCCATAATACTGCCCCACCAAGGATGAACACATAACTACTAGTGAATTTCATCTCATCTGAATCAGAAATTCAGTTCGCATTAAAATATTCTTTTAAAGTAAAAGGAAATTCACTATACAGGATACCATAATTTACGCTTCCTCTCAAATATTTTATCAGTTTCATTAACACAGACCAATGTTCTTTAGTGAAATTATGAGTATATCTACTCAGTCTACATACAACATAAGCTATATCAGGCCTAGTAAAATTCATCAAATGCATAAGACTCTCAATAATTCGTGCATATTTAGACTGAGCAACTGGATCACCATTATTTTTTTCAATTTAGAGTTAGCATCATAAGGATAAGGAGTGGCTACAGTAATTACCTCCCAACAGTCATACTTCTTAAGAAGTCTTTTGTCATAATGTTTTTGTGTAAACATTATACCACCATCATTCCTTATAACTTTAACTCCCAATATCATTTTTACTTCATCCAGATCTTTTATATCAAAATTAGCAGATAAAAATAATTTGATATTTTGCACAATATTTTAAATTTGTATATGAGCATGTCATCAACTTATAAGCAAATTATCACATAATAATTGTCTATCATTTTAATATAAATACATTTATCCACTTTAACAAAAGAAAAAATAACATTTATTAAGACTGTATCATATTTCTCATGCCACAGTGTAACGCCCCGCATCTGGTATCCAGAATGCTACACGGTGCTCATGACCTCAAAGGACCACGAGCTAACCCATGACTGATATTTGTACCTGTATACTGCATAATATACTGTATAATGCGGAAACATGAACTGAAAGGCCATAAGGTTCAAAATTAAGACATAATATCTGATATAAATATAACATCTGGGTGGGGTATGAAATACCCAAAACAACTGAAATAAACTATCTGAACATACTATAGTCTGAAAAGCCTCTAAAACATAACTGACTGAATAAGGAGTTGATGGGACATGTCCCCAACTAACTCCAACTAATAAATTAATTAATGGCATAATAAAGTAATGATCATGTCCTCGAAAGATGAGGACTCACTTCTAACTCTGACTGCTGAGATTGGAATGCTACTGATGCTCTGGAGCTCGTGTCTCTGAACCTATGGTATATAACACCATAGCGCGAATGCGTCAGTACAATTGAATGTACTGGTATGCATGTGAGGTAGGCTAAATACATAGGGTTCATATGCATGAACAAAATAATAATAGACTGACTATTATGAGCGTGAGAATACATGCATGAAACATAATAACTGACACTGATACCGTGATAACATGATTACTGAATCTGAATACTGATAGCATGCCATACTGATAACTGATATAACTGATAACATGAGTGACTATATCTGACAGTCCTGAATCTGATGGAACTAGCTGAGTTTTGTACTGTATCTGAGTTGACTGTATCTGACAGTCCTGAAATCTGAAGAACTATCTGAGTTCTTTTACTGATACTGATACTGAAACTGTGGGAAGTAGGCATCTAACCGACATGCCCCAAATGACGCATTATAGTTGAACTGGGGTCCAATCTATTTCGGAATTGAAAGGGTGTCGATACCGCGCCACTGGTAAGGACAATATGTGGGTGACCCTCAACTAGATGGTTACTCTAATGAGAACGGTGGGAACCCTCAACTAGAAGGTTAAGTCATATCATCTACCCTCAAATAGTAGGTATGATGTCTCAACCTGTGCTGGCTACGTAGTTCTGGAATGCAAGGATTGCTCCTAAGAATCACACCCTCAACTAGAAGGTGAGTTCCCATCCATGGGTTCGTTCGATGCTAATTCCTACTCCTATCTGAATGGACACTGAACATGGCTAACTGAACTGACTGGGCTGAGTTTACTGAGTTTTGTTGACTGACGGAATATTACTGATATTATTGAGTTTTCCTGAGTCATGAGACTGACTAAATTCTACTGAACATGGCTTGACTGAGAATATCTTGAAAACGTGACATTGGCTCGAGGCATACAACTAAATTGTCGGGTACAAGTACCCCCAAGACTCGATGGAAAGAAACTGACAAAGCATGACTATCTTGAATACATAATTAACATCATAATTCCATAATTCATTGACTAAGACATTTTATCAAATACTTTTCATGCATACGCTTGTACATAAATGGGGATTTCATAATATCATACTAGTTTGGTACTTTTCCTTCACATAGGAAATTAATCAAACATATGGTGAGCATAGTACATGTAGGAGACATTATACAACAAGTAAGCATCATGATTCAACTCTAATTTCACCATTCAAGGGTTTAATCATAGGTTCACGTGAATCTACACCCATACTAATCAATTCCACATAAAATTTATCACCAAACATGGATTAGAATTTCAATTAGTCATTATCAACATGAACAAAAGCAAAACCAACATGAAATTCATAAAATCCATATACTTAAACTTTGAAAAGAGATTCTTGGGCTTCATGGATGAAAGGAGTCCATGAATGAACACTATGCATACCTAGGCTGTGAGTTTCTTGAAGATTTGTGGAGAAAAACTTGAATTATTGGCTTGGAATCAAGCACCTAGGGTTTCTTGTTCTTGGGGATTGATTTCTTAGAGAAACCTAGGGTGCAATTAGGGATTACATCGGGTGAAAAAAGATCCACATACCCTTTTAAAAATGGCTTTAAAATAACTGAATGGAACATGCAACGGTGGGTGCGATGGTTTGTCGCTGGCTCGACAATCAGTTGTTTCGACCGTCGCATGTAGACCAGGAAAAGGACTCACTGTCTAAGTAGCGACGACTTGGGCGACGGTCCATCGCAAGTTCGACGGTCCGTCAACCTGTCCATCGCACCTTATCCAGAAGGTTACCTCACTGCCTTGGCTGCGACGGTCAAGGCGACGGTCCGTCAACCTGGCCGTCGTACCTGGGAGATTCTAACAGCTCTCGGTAAAACGTCCATAACTTTTCACTCCAATACCGGATTTAGACAAAATTGGTATCGTTGGAAAGCTAATTCAATTTCCCACATGATAAAAAGTGAAAATCTTAAAAATTCCACGTGTACACAAATGTATTTATCTTTCATGGTAAGTTTCTAACATTCTTGGGATGATTTCAAGCTAGGAAAAAGTACGGGGTATTACACACTGTTTAGGAGTTTATTTAAGGTCATAAAGAGATTTAATTAATTTGTAAACTTTATTTTCTTGTTCAAAAACTACACATTCTTCAGGTTGAACCATATAAATTTCTTCTTCTAAATCACCATTTAAGAAAGTTGTTTTTACATTCATTTGATGGATAAGAAACTTATGAATTGATGCTAAAATAATTAATATTTGAATTGAAGAAATTTTTGTCACTGGTTCAAATTTATCAAAATAATTAATATTTTATTTTTGAGCAAATTCTTTAGCTACTAACCGAGCTTTATATTTATCTATAGATCCATCTGGATTAAGTTTTTTCGTGAAAATGCATTTACACTGAATAGATTTTGCATCAGGAGATAAATCAGTTAAAACTCATGTATTATTTTTCATGAAGAAATCAATTTCAGTTTTTACTACCTTTTTTAAAAATTTAGCATCAGAGAAAGATATAGCTTCAGAATAATTTACTGGTTCATTATCAATAAGAAAATTTGAAAATCATTTTCATAAGAATAATATTTTTTTCTAGATCTTTTACTCCTTCTCGATTCCTCGGTATTAGAGGTAGATTCATTTTCTTTTTCATTAGGTGCATGAGAGATTTTATCATATAGTGAAAAAATATTCTAAAAAATTTCATCATTCTTTGTCTCCGTAATAGTTTTATTATCAATCACATCATTTTTTAAAATAAGAAATCTATATGCAACACTATGTTCAGCATATCCTATAAGCATGCAATCAACAGTTTTAGAATCTAGTTTTCTCTTTTTAGGTTCATGCAAAAAACTTTAGCAAGGCATGCCCATACTTTTAAATATTTCAAATTAGATTTTTAACTTTTTCACAATTCATAAGGGTTCTATAAGTTCTTTTATGAGGAATTCTATTTTGCAAGCGACATGCAGATAATATAACTCCACCTCACAAATTATCAGGTGCATTAGAGCTAATTAACATGCATTTCATCATTTTTTTCAATGTTCTATATTTTCTTTCAGATACTCCATTAGATTGAAGTGAATAAGGTGGAGTTACTTCATGAATAATTTTTTTCCACAAAAAGTATTTAAAGACAAGTATTCGTCTTCTTTATCGGATCTTATTCTTTTGATTTTCTACTAAGTTGATTTTCTACTTCAGATTTATAAGAAATAAAAATGTCAGCTACGTCATCTTTATTTTTAAGTAAATATAACTTAGTGAATCTAGAAAAATTATCAAAAAAATTTACATAATATCTTTTTCCACCTCTAGTCATAGTTTATTTTATATCACCTAAATCAATGTAAATTAAAGATTATAATTCAGTTTCTCTATTCACTAAAAAATATGACCTTTTAGTAATTTTAGCTTCAGTGCATATTTTACACTTATTGATATTATTAGAGTCTAAGCCAGATATTAAATCAAGTGATTGCATATTCTTTATATAAGAGAAATTGACATATCCTAATCTAACATGGCATAAAGAAACAGATTCAATAATATAAGTCAAAGTAAATACTTTTTTCTTAATAACATTAAAAATATTGAGTACAAAAAGTCCTCGATTACAATAGCTTTTTTCCACAAATATATTATTTTTTGTCAATATCATCTTATCAGATTTAAATAATACTTTTATTCCAGCTTTATTTAGCAAAGCTACAAAAATATGATTTGCCCGTATTGTATGAGCATGCAACACATTTATGAGGGTTAAAGTTTTTTTTTTAAGTGAGTTTCAGGAGCACTTTACGCTTACCCAAGACTTTAGTAGTTCTTGAGTTTTCAAGGTAGACTACTTCACTATCATCCCCTATTGATGTATAGAAGGCAAATGATTTTTGATTTGCACAGATGTGTCGAGTAGCCCAAGAGTCTACCATCCATTATTTTTATGTGCTACAATATTCACTTAAGAAATAACAGCTGCAATAATATCAACTAAGTTAGCTTTGGGAGGATAAATATTTTTTTTGTCATTTCTTATTCTTCTTCTGCATTGCGCAACTTGATGACCCAGTTTTCCACAAGTAAAACAAGAACAATCATTTTTCTTAAAATTGAGATTATTAAGCCTGTAACCTTGAGACTTATTACCATACCTTTTATTGTTGCTATTTGGGGCTTGTACTAAGTTTGTCTTGAGTGTTAGCTCTTTTGCTTTAAACGAATTCTTTTGATTAGTGTCTTCAATTAAAATGTGAGTCACTATCTCCTCAATAGTAAAATTTATTTGCTTATGTTTTAGGCTATTTTGTAGTCATTTCACGAGTCAGGTAAATTTTTTATCAATATCCCAACAACAAACTTTTCTGATAGAGAAATTTCCTCGGCCATCAGATCTTCAAGCAGTTTTTGATATTCATTGATTTGAGTTTTCATTTCCTTCACGTCACTCATCTTCCAATGATAATATCTTCCGAATACAAACTTTTGTTTGGTAGCATCTTCAGCAGTGAACTTTTAATTAAAGCTTCTCAAATATTTTTTGCTTCCTTGTAAGTATAGTATACATCAAACAGTTCGTTGGAAATAGTTTGTAATATTGTATGGAGACACACCTTATTGGCGTATTGTCATGATTTCAGAATTTTATTATCGACGTCTGCATCAAGTTGTGGATGTAGCAAAGTATGTGTCACGCCATGGACATCAAATAGTGAGAAAACACGTTCTTGCCAATTTTTAAAATTTTCGTTAGTAAAAATTTCAATATTTGATACGTGGGAAAATGATTTAGCATATGGTAAAATAAGTGAAGCAAGAGTAGTAGAGTAGCATCAATATTAATTTCAGAGTTACTAGTATTACATATCATAATTTCATAGATTGTTGAAAAATAATGCAAAAATATAACAATATTAATATTATTTAATTGTTAGCAAAGTAAATTTAACAATACATTAATAAATTAACACTATTGAGAATTAACTAAATATTATTGCTATGATATTATATTAAATAAATAAGTATATAATAACTAAATATTATTGCTATGATATTATATTAAATAAATAAGTATATAATATAGAGAAAATGCACTATTTCCACCCTGAACTATAAACGAAATTGCTGAGACATACTCTAACTTATAGGGGGTCCTATTACCCCCTAGACTAATTAAAATCGTATTTTTGGCAACCTTAAGGCCTATGTGGCACATACGTAGCACACTGTGTGAATCAACATACTAAAGGTCCACATAGGCACACATATATGCCACGTAGACACTTAAGGTTGTCAAAAATATGGTTTTAATTAGTCTAGGAGGTAATAGGACCCCCTTTAAGTTGGGGTATGTCTCAGCAATTTCGTTTATAGTTCAGGATAAAAACAATACATTTACTCTATAATATATAAATATACTTAAGTCGTGCTAGGATTGTCCTAAGAAATTATTTCCGTAATGTGAAATGTTTTTCCAAAATTAAACAAGTCTTCCCTAATTAATTAGAGGATATTTAGAATTAAATAAGTTTGCTCTAATAAATCAGATAATACAAAAATCAACAAAATTAGTTATAAACCAACAAGTTAAATGTCAAATCAAAAGATGATTAGATAAAATAAAATTAAGGTAAGAGAGGAGAAGAAAATTTAGGGAATGATAAGAGTAATAAAAAGAGATGTGTAGGTTGATGTTTGCTAGAAATGGTATGCCAATCTATAGGAGCGTGAAGAGATGTAATATAAGATTATTAGCGCATGCACAATATTTCTTTGGGACAAGGAAACAATACTTGATCTCCAATCAAAGAAAAGTAATACTTGGTCTCCAAGTACTTAACTTTGCACATGTCAAAATTGAGCATGGGTGAAAATCATTTTTACCCCTTAACTTTGCTTTAAAAATCAACTCTCCCTCAACATTGAACAATAATCATACTCCCCCCTTTATTTTATGCATTGTCCATTTTGTCCTTGTAATTTTAATCATATATTTATTTAATACCTCTTTATATTATATATATAATATATATTTTTTAACCTAGGTATTTATAGCATTTTATTTAACTTTATTAATTTATAGGTAAAATAATATTTTTTTATAAATTTGTCACAAAATTTAATGATATTTTTTAAGATCGTTATTTCAATATTATATGTATTAAATAGTCGTTTGGTATGAGATATAATTATAATAATTCTGCGATAAAATTTATGATTATTTTATCCTCCATTTAGTTAGAGGTATTAGTTAGTCTTGAAATTATTTATCCCACCATTTATACCACGGTAATGGGATAAGTTATCACATATACATGCTGATATAACTTATTTTGGGATAACTAATTTCAGAATAACTTGTTCCTAACCAAGTCCCGCTAAGTGTGTATATATGTATGTACATGTGCATGTATATTTGTGTTTCACTTATCTCTTACTATATATGTTCATATTACTTGACTTTTATTGACATGACATAACCCTTAAGAAAATTTTATTTAGATGTGTATTTTACTAAATTAACCTTATTAATGATACTTTGAAACTTTAAATTTGTCTATACTACTATATTATGTAGTTATTTAATTTTAAGGGTAGAAAAAAAAACATAATACAGTTCTCTTGATTTCATAAATTGAAAAGTAAATTAAAACAACTATTTTTAGTATAAGGGTCAAACAATAAGAAACGATATTATCTATTGTCTATATAAATAAATGAGTTGTGATTGTCATTTAATAGAGTATTACATAAATTATAATTTATCTAAATAAATATAATTTTAAAAAATTCAACCTTATTTTTATTTATTATTTTGTATTTTCTACATTGAAATATGTTTATAAAGTTAATATTACTTATTATTTTCGTTTGTATAATAAATATTAGATTTTGATTATTATTCATAAAACTAATTTCCTTATTATACTAATTTACTTCATTATAGACCATCATTAGCTTATATACTTAATTAGTATTTGTCACTTTTTTATTCAGAAGATAATGTTCATGCTTTTATGAAAAAATTATTACTCAATAAGTAATTACAATTACAAACTCTAACTTTTTTTTTGTGACCAATACTATGGTGGACAAGCCTCAACGCTGCCCGACAAGACCACCAGAACCACCGGATCCACCACCTAATGGCGATATTACCATGGCGGACACTGAGATCCCCAAACTCTCCGTCAAAGAAATACTTACGAATAAGCCACAAAACCTAAACAAAACCTACAATACCAAGAATCACTCCTCACTCAAAGAAGACATCTCAGATAAGGATCCAATTCCTCTCTCAGATCTAGAAAAAAAAAAGGATCTACCTACCATGGCGGTACTCAGTTATCGTGAAGCTAATGGGTAGAAAGATCTCCCACCAACTACTCAAATCGAAAATAACAGAGTTATGAAAACCATCGGAACCTCTTGTTCTTAGCAATTTTGCTCACGGGTTCTATACAGCGAAATTCAGCAAGGAAGAGAACAAAATTAAGGCATTGCATAGTGGGCCATGGTTCATTATTGGGGGTTTCCTGTCAGTTATTAGCTGGGAATAGAACTTTGCTCCCTCTACCTCAACGATGACCCATACCGCAATTTGTGTTCGGCTGCCGCACCTACCTGCGGAGTTCTATGACCGACTAATTCTTGTAAAAATAGGTAGGAAATTGGGCTCCCTACTCAAGATCAACTCGTGTACATCATCAACATTAAGGGGGAGATACGCTCGTATATGTATTCAAATCCCTCTGGGCTACCCAGTTAAGAAAGCCGTCACAATTGGTGCACACACACAACTAGAGAAATACAAAGGTACCAGAGTCCTTTATGTAGGATGCGGTAGAGTGGGACACACCCTTAGAAGTTGATCCTTCACACCGATCCCTTAAGTACCTCCAAATGCAAGTTCATCCACCACACCTTCCCCTACAAAGATCAAGGCCGACGCAATGTGGAAACTGGTAAATTTCCCCAAAAGAAAACCAAAAGGAGGCAAATCCTCAAACCAGGTATACAATATTGAATCACGGACAGGTAAGCATCCTCACCATACTGAATCTATTCGTAATACCACCAAGAGAACAGAAATCCCTTCTCCGACGGCCAAGAGATTAGAAAACCCATCTCTAGTGTCAAAAGAAGCTAAACTGAAAATGATTGCTGGCTCCCCTGAAAAGAGGGCCCCACAGTTGAAGAGTAGAGATACTCACATCCATAAGGCTCATAATCCAAAATCCCTAATCAAGGGGACCCCACCGGTGGACAATATTTTGTCCTACCCTGGAAATAATAAGTTCAATGCCCTAAATGAAAATATTCCCGAGGAAAGGAATTTTCAGCTTAACACTGTAGCAAACAAGACCACCAAGGTCATGTCCATTAAAACCCTCGATGCAACTGAAAGTTCAATTCATTTAATTGGTGACCATAACTCCCCTGCAATGAGAGTTACTGAAGGCCTCTCCGGCTATGATATGACCATCGAGGTCACATCCCTTAACTCTCCCACTACCAACCACCAATCCCCTCTAAAAATGGTAAGTTGCTACCTAGCAACACTCAGTTGTTACACTCCCATATTATCAATAAACAAAGCTCAGAAGCCTAATGTCTCCCGCCCACCCACACCCACCAAAGACCCCCATCTTTTTGGTGACTGCTTCTCCAGCTCAGGACCACTCACCAATATCTTGGTTAGAACTCCTTCTATAAGACTTTTTACTAACCCTGGATGCCTATATTAGGGATCAACCAGTGATATTGTCACTACAAGACCCTCACTACCTTGCCAATGTGGTGAAGGAGGCCATAAACCACTCTGTCCATCTGCTGGGCAACTAACTATGGATGTAATCACTACTTCAAGCACAATCACTCATGAGCTCGGTGCACCTACCCACTCAGGATCACAACCTTCTTCAATCCCAAATATTTTAGAACCTACCCTTCTTCTCCATCCAGGCTTCTAATGCAATACTGGTAGGCCCCTCCTTCATCCCATGGAATCCTATAGTCCCTATCATGATTCAACTACAACCCCCTCCCCCTATCAGAAAATATGGTAGAAGAGGAGGAAAACTCCAATCTCAAAAGCCTGGAGCAATGCAACCAGGACCTGGAAGAAATCTTAGAGAACCTTGGAGGTCAAACCACAAAGACTTTTCTCCTCGAGGACTTCTTTCAAAAAGAGTTCAAAAAGCAATCGAGAGAAGCTATTATAGTACTCTGTCCAAAAAAACCAATGATCTTCTCTCTGACTCTGAAGAGCATAATGGACCAGATCCCACCTGGGATAACCATGAGTCCATTCAAAAAATCCAATCCCTCCCAAGACCAGGGGAAAGGGAAAACAATCATCAGCATACCACCAACCCCAATGCATCCAATGATAAGCTTCATCATTTGGAATATCAGGGGGGCAAACATTCCACCTTTAGGAAGCAGTACACCTCCTTAGTAAAACTCCATAACCCTACTATGCTGGTGCTACTAGAAACTAAAATGGTTGAGCACAAAGGCATCATCTCTGAACTAGGATTTGATGACCAAATCCAATCTCCAGCTGTTGGCAGATCTGGTGGAATGGTTATCATGTGGAAGGATAACCTCCTGAAGCTGGAGGACATCTCTATCACCCATCAGTTCATTGATACCAGAGTTAAAGTAATCTATTCCTCCCACTCCTGTCTCTTCACTACTATTTATACTAGTACTGACTTTCCCACCAGAAATAATCTCTAGAATAACATCATTAGCTTGGCCCAGAATCATAACTCTGAGTGGTTCTTAGGGGGTGACTTCAATGAAGTCCTCCAGGCCAAAGAGAAGTTTGGGTGGAATAATATAAACCTTAATATAACTAATCTTTTCTGGAACTATCTGAACCACTGTGGACTAGTGGACCTAGACTTCAAGGGCAGCATGTATACATGGAATAATAAAAGGTATAAAAATAGAGGTAGCCTTATTCTTGAAAGACTAGATAGATGTCTTGCTAATAACCCTTGGATATCTAAGGACCTTGATACCAGTATTACTCACCTCCCCAGGACTCACTTTGACCATTGTCCCTTGCTTGTCTAACTCTTAGATCAGCAATAGACCATACAGAATAGACCTTTTAGAATGGAACCTATGTGGTGTAGGCACCATGGTTTTGAAAGTATGGTTCACTAGTTATTTGACGCCCCCTATTCTTCAAGCTATCAGTAATCTCAAAGAGAACTCCACCAATTGAAATAAAAATACTCTTGAAAATATTTTCCACAACATAAAAAGACTGATAGCTAAAATTGAGGGAATCCAGAATTCTCTCCACTATGCCTCCATTCTCTTCCTCCAAAATCTTGAAAGTGACCTTGTCCTTCAATATGACAACATGCTCAAGTTTGAGAAAGACTTCTAGAAAACAAAATCTAGAATAAACTGGCTCCAACAAGGTGATTCTAACACCAGGTTCTTCCATGCCTCCATCCTAAATAGGAGAAGAAGAAATAAAATCCTTAACTTTAAGGATGAGGCTAGTAACTGGATTGAAAAGCAAACTGGCATAGCCAATCACATTATAGAGTTCTTCTACACTCTGTATTCTACTGATCACTTTGCTTCCCCAATCCATCCCCATCCCAACATCCAGAGTATTAACCAACCCACCACATCTCTCACCCATTCTGAGAAAATCATGCTAGCACCCCCTTTGAAGGAGTCTAAAATCATCAGGGTCATTCAGTCTTTCAGTCCTCTAAAAGCTCCAAGGCCTGATGGCATTCAACCTATCTTTTTTTAAAGGTACTGGAGAATAGTGCAGCATAAAATGGTGGCCTTCTATAATGACACCTTCAACTCAGGCATTATGAACCCCTCAATGAACAAAACTCTCATTTGCTTGATACCCAAGTGCCCCAATGTTGTCCACATTAAAAACTTTAGCCTATTGGTCTATGAAATACATTGTATAAGCTGGTTACTAAAATCATAGTCTTCAGAATAAAGCCTCTCCTCCATAAAATCATATGCCCAAGTCAGGCAAGTTTTTTTCATAATAGAAGGGCCTCTGACCATGCCATCATTGTTCAAGAATTCATAACCCACTTCAAAAAAATAAAAGGGAAGAAAGGTAACATGATCTTAAAATTGATTTGGAAAAAGCCTTTGACGGACTTGAATGGTCTTTTGTCAGGGATACTCTCCAGTATTTTGACTTCCCTCAACCTCTCACAAATCTCATTATGTCTTGTGTCTCTACTGCAACTATCTTCATTCTCATAAATGGATCTAACTCCAAGGAATTCAGGCCCACCAGAGGTATTAGGCAAGGAGACCCCCTCTTTCCTTACCTCTTTATCCTCTGCATGGAAAGACTCCCAAGGAACATTGATACTAAAACTTCCAATAAAAAGTGGACACCCATCAGTATCTCTCATCATGGCCCCTCCATATCCCATTTTTCTTTGCTAATTACCTAACTCTCTTCTCTAGAGCTAGCCCAGAGGCATGTCATGCTATCAACTCTTCCGTGTTAGAATTTTGTGCCAAAACTGGGTAAAGAGTAAATTCAACCAAGTCAGAGATCATTTTCTGCTCCAACTGCAATACTGCCACTATCTCTTCCTGTTCTACCCTTCTTAAAATCAGTCCTAGTGACAGCTTTTGTTAATATCTAGGTTTTCCAATCTTCTATGCCAAACCTTCTAATAGTGACTTTTACTTTGTGATTGACAACATGCACAAAAGGCTTGGAGGGTGGAAAACTAAAATGTTATCCATGCCTGGGAGGCTTATTCTCACAAAATCAACCCTCAGCTCTATTTTCTCTCATGTGATGCAATTCATTAAGTTTCCTAGCAAGATTTCCAAAATTATTAACCAGATCGAAAGAAACTTTGTTTGGGGGAGTACTGCTGACAAAACAAGGATTCACATGTTTAGCTGGGACAAAATCTCTAAGACCAAGGAAAAGGGTGGCTGGGCATCCAAAAAAGTAAAGCCAGAAATAAAGCTGCTCATGCTTTCCTAGCCTGGAGAATATACAATAATACCCAATCACTTTGGGAAAAAACCCTTTACAATAAATACTGCAGACACTACCAAAGAGAGCCCAACAAAATAATTTTCTCCAGAACCTGGAAATGCATTAAAGAGGAATGAATGACTTACCTTAAAAGTCAAAGATGGACTGTGTTCAAACGGAACATGGTTAAAAAATTTTATAACAAGTAGATTCCCAACCACAAGTCCATCAGAAGTTGTGTGGCAGGCCCCCTTAACAAAGGAAAGGACAAGTTAATCATTGAGGTCATTCATAACCATGGTAATTGGAATCTGGACTCCATATTCTTTGTTCTGCCTCAGGACCTTCAAATGGTCATTACTAATACTTATCTCCCCCTCCACACCAGTCATGAGGATCAGCTCATCTGGGACAGCTCCTCAAATGGTAAATTCACTCGTAAGAGTTCCTACAGAACTATCGAGTCTCTAACAAACACTGTTAGCATTGATCCTGACAAGGATTATCTTCGGATTTGGAGACTCAAGACCCCTAACAATATGAAAACCTTCCTCTGTCTCCTTACCCATAATAGACTTCCTACTGAGAGTTACCTTAGTCACCTAGGTTTGGAGGTCTCTCCCAACTGCAAGCATTGTTCCAACTAAGAAGAAGATATCTCCCACATCTTCTTCCAGTGCCCCAAAGTTATCAGTTTTTAGAATGGTATTGCCTCCAGAAGTATCTCCATTACATCTTTTAACTCTGCCTCCCTCAACAATTCTAATTAGATTAATACTTGAAAGGCTCTAAGGAACAAACCCTTCAACACCTGGTACTCCTGGGATATCATCTTCCCTTTCTGCTTGTGGAACATATGGCTCACCGGGAATGACAATTTGTTCAACATCGAAGACAACATCATCTCAGTTGACCATACCCTAGCACTGTCCAACGAATATGCTCTTACTATTATAAACTTAACCCACTCTGTGAAACCTACCTCAACCATTTACCTCAAATGGGACCCCCCCTAATCAGGGGTTCTATAAGCTCAACACTAACGCCAGGGTTAAAACTCAGTCAGGACCTGGTAGACTAGGAGGTATCTTTAGAGACCATGAAGGAAATTAGATTTTAGGCTTCACAAAGGACCTCCCCCTTGCAGATGCACAACAGGCTGAGCTCTTGGCTATCCTCGAAGGCCTCAAAATAGCTTTTTCTAGACAGCTGACCCCTCTTGAAATTAACTCGGATTCTATTTCAGCCATCAATATGATCTTTACTAACCACCTTGGTTATTGTAATGTTATTGCAGAGTGCAGGTACTTTTTGCAGAGGCTAGGCAATTCAACACTGAAGCATACATGCAGGGAGCAGAACAGGGTCGTTGATGCCTTAGTTAGATCTGGTGAAGGGGAAGCATGTTTTGATCAAGTGCAAATTTTGACAGTTCCCCCTTTGTTTGTGATGGAGATGCTGACAGAAGACAAATTAGGAACTGTCTTTCCTAGAAAGGTTGCGCTTCATAACGTAGTTACTCTCAACAATACTACTTCTCAAGATGTATTAAGGGATCCTCCCATTATGAACAATTTATTTTGTAATGCTACTACTTAATTGCTTAATGCTATACTCCTCTTTACCAAAAAAGAAAAAGAAAAATTTATTACTACATGGATTTAAAAAAATAAAAATATGATGATTTTAAAGAAGTAAAAAAAAAAGTTAATGATGAGAGAATAGAATGGATATTTTAAAATTTTAATTAAGATAAAGAGAGGGAGTATGACTATTATTCAAAGTTGAGGGGAGAGTTTGATTTTTAAGATAAAGTTGGGGAGAAAAATGATTTTCACCCAATTGAGCACCAAATATTATTATTATTTTTTAAAATTTGCTTTCTCTCAAAGTAAAATTAAAATATCATTTAATTTATTTTAAATATTTAACAGTAAATAAAAGAATGCATATTCACTGCAACATAGAAATAATCAATGTGGTCAGTATTTGAAGTTTTTTTTAAAAATTAGGATATACAATTAAAGGCGTAAAGTAAGCTCTTGCTAGGGGAAAAGAGAAACCGGCTAATTATTTTGTTCAAACAAATATAGAACTAAAATGGATCGACTTGTATCGATCTATTGGAATATTTAAATTACATAAGAATAATTCATTTATAGGGAAGTTAGTATTACTACTATATATATATATATATATATATATAAGCGTGAGTGAGTGGCAGCTGCGAACAGGCAGCTGACGGTCGACATGTCTGTTTTCAGCTGTCTGCTTGTTCCGTAATTTTATTATTTTATCTCTAATTAATTATTATATGATATTTACATATTAAAAAATAATAATATTTAATAAAAAATTATTATAAATCTTTATAAAATAAAATAGATATTTACGACATGATTATTTCAGCCGCTTCAACTACAATTTTACTATATAATACTATTATTAATAAGAGTGAAGAAGCAGGCAGCTCTTCGTCAACATGTTTGCTTCTTCACTGTTGTTCCGTGATTTTACTATATTATCCCTAATTAATTATTTTAAGTCATTTATATATAAGAAAATTAATAATACTTAATTACTACTATTAATAAGAGTGAAGAAGCAGGCAGCTCTTCGTCAACATGCCTGCTTCTTCACCTGTTCCGTGATTTTACTATATTATCTCTAATTAATTATTTTAAGTCATTTATATATAAGAAAATTAATAATACTTAATTAAAAAATTATTACTACTATTAATAAGAGTGAAGAAGCAGGCAGCTCTTCGTCAACATGCCTGCTTCTTCACCTGCTTTAGCTGCTCCGTGATTTTACTATATTATCCCTAATTAATTATTTTAAGTCATTTATATATATAAGAATTACTACTATTAATAAGAGTGAAGAAGCAGGCAGCTCTTCGTCAACATGTCTGCTTCTTCACCTACTTCAGCTGCTCCGTAATTTTACTATATTATCCCTAATTAATTATTATAAGTCATTTATATATAAGAAAATTAATAATACTTGATTAAAAAATTACTACTATTAATAAGAGTGAAGAAGCAAGCAACTCTTAGTCAACATGCCTGCTTCTTCACCTGCTTCAGCTATTCCGTAATTTTACTATATTATTCCTAATTAATTTTTTAAGTCATTTATATATAAGAAAATTAATAATACTCAATTACTACTATTAATAAGAGTGAAGAAGCAGGCAACTCTTCGTCAACATGCCTGCTTCTTCACCTACTTCTGTTGCTCCGTGATTTTACTTTATTATCTCTAATTAATTATTTTAAGTCATTTATATATAAGAATTACTACTATTAATAAGAGTGAAGAAGCAGACAACTCTTCGTCAACATGCCTACTTCTTCACCTGCTTCAGCTGTTCCGTAATTTTACTATATTATCCCTAATTAATTATTAAGTCATTTATATATAAGAAAATTAATATTACTTAATTACTACTATTAGTAAGAGTGAAGAAGCAGGCAGCTCTTCGTCAGCATGCCTGCTTCTTCACCTGTTCCATGATTTTACTATATTATCCCTAATTAATTAGTTTAAGTCATTTATATATAAGAAAATTAATAATACTTAATTAAAAAAAATATTTTACTACTATTAATAAGAGTGAAGAAGCAGGCAACTCTTCGTCAACATGCCTGCTTCTTCACCTACTTCAGCTGCTCCGTGATTTTACTATATTATCCCTAATTAATTAATTTAAGTCATTTATATATAAGAAAATTAATAATACTTAATTAAAAAAAGGTAAAATAGAGATTTATGACATGTCTGTTTCAACTACTTCAATCGTAGTTTAATTACATCACCTTAAATTAATTATTATAAGTCATTTATATATTAAAAAATTAATAATATTTAATAAATAATAAAATAGATATAAATGATAAATCAATTCTTGATGTTTTGAATTAATAGGACATCTTATATGAAATTTATTTAAAAAAAATCACAAGTATGTTTGATCCATGATTTTACTATATTACCCCTAATTAATTATTTTAAGACATTTAGTTATAAGAAAATTAATAATATTTAATAAAAAAGGTAAAATAGACATTTATGACATGTCTACTTCAGTTGTTTCAACTGTAATTTGACTATATCACTCATAATTAATTATTATAAGTCATTTAGGTATTAAAAATTTAATAATATTTAATAAAAATAAAATTAACATAAAATGATAAATTAATTCTTGATATTTTAAATTAACATGACATCTTATATAAGACTCATTTAAATTTTTGATTTTGTTATACCACTTCTAATTAGGTATTATAAGTCATTTAGGACATATCCACTTCGCTGCTTCAATCATAAAGTTTTGTTGACTCTCGAATTTATTTCAGTACTACTTAAATTAGAATAGAAGAAAAAGTATTATAAATCATCATAATTAAAAACTTAAATTATTTTTTAAATATAATTGAATATCAATGCCACAAAAATTTGGATAAAGAGAGTAATATATATTATTTGAAAATTACATAAAAAAATATTATAAATTACAATAGCTAACAATTTAAAATATTTAAAAACATATTAAGAATCTGATTGATTATCTAAATTATATTTGTGTCACGTAAATTCGAGATAGTTTTGACATTTTATAATTTGCATGTTTTAGTGTTTTAATTTAATAATTTGTTGATCCAAATGATGTTTTCGAATTTAACTTGTTTTAAAAATTTAGTACTTTGTTTATTTTAATTTATTTACTTTATTTTGGTAAAATATTATATATTTAAAAATTATGCAAAAAAATAATTATAAGTCATAACTATTAAATCTTATAATATTTTAAAAACATATTGTAAAAAATATGATTGACTTTTGAAATTCTAATAGTGTCACATAAGTTGCGATACAGCAAGTAACATAAAATATTTGAAATTACATTAAAAGATACTAAAATCACAAAAATTAACTACTTAAAACATTTTAAATAATATATTAGTAAAAAAAATTTGATTGACTCACTAAATTCTAAAATTGGAACAAAGCGAATAACATGAATTACTAAATTACATAAAAGATACTATAACACAATGATTAGCAACTTAAATTATTTAAAATTTTATATTAATAAAAATTTGACTGACACTCCAAATGCTATTTGTGCTACATAAATTGAGATAACGTAAATAACATATATTGGGTCCGTGCTGGCACGGGCTACAGTATCTAGTACTATATATAAATGTGAGTTAGCACACAACGCATGGTTGTCATGTGTGTTTGTTGGAATTTGTAGTTTGTTTAAGGTTATTTTAGGTATTTTGCATTTTATTGTTTTTTCAAGTTATTGTACCTAGATGCGCTATGCATGTACTTCTTTTACTTTGTACCATAAAGCCTAGGATAAGTTGGATTTATTACCAAAAAAGCTGTATTTTAGCTTTTCCAGCAGGTAGGTCCCACTTATTATTTTGGGATATTTTCATTAATAGTTTTCAATTATGTTTCAATTATTTTTTCAATATATACATGGACCCGTATTTAATTTGATTTTTTATATGAGATTCACTTAAATTTTTTTACACATATTTTTATAGCAATTTTGCTATATCATTTCTAATTAATTATTAAGAGTCATTTAATACATATATGTTTTGCTACTTAATAGTGATATTTGGTCGACTCTCAAAATTATATCTTTGTCGTTTAAATTGGAATACAAGAAAAAGTATATAAATCACAATAATTAAAAACTTAAACTATTTTTAAAATATAATTGACTATTAATGCCACAAAATTTTGAACAAGGAGAGTAAAATAAATTATAATAGCTAAAAGTTTAAAATATTAAATTACAAGGCTAAAAAGGTATGATAAATTACAATAGATAACAACTTGAAAAAAAATATATATATTTAAAATATAATTGATCGTCTAAATTTTAATGTAATTATTTTATTTTTAATTTTAACTTGTTATATAGTTGAAAAAATTATAACAATTATTAGTTAAAATTATTTGGAGACACATAAAAAGTTTTGGTAGACTCGAAATTTTAACAGTGCAACATAAATTGAGATATACTATTTAAAATTTTTGTGAAAAGTAATATAAATAACAATAATACAACATTAATTGGGATACATTATTTAAAATTTCATGAAAAATAATATAAATCAGAATAATTATCAATCTAAAATATTTGAAAAATGTATAAAAAATATGCTTGACTTTTTAAATTCTACCGATGTCATATTAATTGAGATAAAGGGTTATTATTTAAAAATTACGTAGAAAGTTGCATAAATCATAATATACTTAACAATTTAAAATATCTAAAACTATATATAATAAATTTGATTGATTTTCTCAAATATTTTATCAGTGTCATATAAATTGGGATAAAAATAGCATATAACATTCAAAAAGTAACATATTGGGCCCGTGCTGGCACGGGCTCCAATATCTAGTTACTACTATATATAAGCGTGAGTGAGTGGCAGCTGACGGTCGACATGTCTGCTTTCAGCTGTTTGCTTGCGCCGTAATTTTATTATTCCACCTCTAATTAATTATTATATGATATTTATGTATTAAAAAAAAAAATTAATGAAAAAATATTATAAATATTTATAAAATAAAATAGACATTTATGACATGATTGTTTCAACTGCTTCAACTTCAATTTTACTATATATTACTACTATATATAAGCGTCAGTGGCAGGCAGCTGGAAGCAGTCAACTGGCGTTCGACATGCCTGCTTCCAGCTGTCTGCTTGCTCCATGATTTTACTATATTGTCCCTAAGTAATTATTATATGACATTTACTTATTTAAAAAAATAATAATATTTAATAAAAAATAAAATATACATTTATAAAGTAAAATAGACATTTATGATATGGTTGTTTCAGCTGTTTCAATTGTAATTTTACTGTATCACCTATAATAAACTATTATGAGTCATCTAAGTGTTTAGAAATTGATAATATTTATTTTATAAAAGGTGAAATAAACATAAAATGATAAATTAATTCTTGATGTTTTAAATTAATTTGACATTTTATGTGAAGTCATTTAAAAAAAAATTACAAGTATTTTTATAGCAATTTTTTTATATCACTTTTAATTAGTTATTATGAGTTATTCAAGACATTCTGATTTCACTATTTCAATCATGATATTTGATTTTCTCTCGAAATTATATCAATGTCGTTTAAATTGAAATAGTTAAAAATATTATAAATTACAATAATTAAAAACTTAAATTACTTTAAAAGTCTAAATTCACCATCAATACCATAAAAGTTTAAACAAGAAGACTATTATAAATTGCAATAGCAAATAATTTAAAATAGTAAATTACAACGGCGAAAAAGTACTATAGATTATAATATTTAGCGATGTCATATTAATTAGGATAAAGAGATATTACTTGAAAATTACGTTGAAAGTCTTATAAATTTAAATTACAATAATTAAAAAATTAAATTATTTTGAAAGTCTAAATTCACTATTAATACCACGAAAGTTTAAACAAGAATAGTATTATAAATTACAATAGCAAATAGCCTAAAATAGTAAATTACAACGTCGAAAAAATATTATAGATTACATTAGTTATCAATGTCATATTAATTAGGATAAAGGGATATTACTTGAAAATTACGTTGAAAGTCGTATAAATCATAATATAATTAACAACTTAAAATATCTAAAATTATATATAACAAATCTAATTGACTTTCACAAATATTAATCAGTGTCATATAAATTTAAATAAAAAAATAACATATAATATCTAAAAAGTAGCACATTGGGCCCGTGCTGGCACGGGCTCTAATATCTAGTTACTACTATATAAGCGTGAGAGTGGCAGCTGAAAGCAGGCAGCTGACGGTCGACATGTCTGCTTTCAGCTGTCTGCTTGCTCCGTGATTTTATTATTTCACCTCTAATTAATTATTATATGATATTTACATATTAAAAAAATAATAATATTTAATAAAAAATATTATAAATCTTTATAAAATAAAATAGCTAGAAAGCAGGCAACTGACGATCGACATGTCTGCTTTCAGTTGCATGCTTGCTCCGTGATTTTACTATTTCACCCCTAATTAATTATTATATGATATTTACGTATTAGAAAAATAATAATATTTAATAAAAAAATTATAAATATTTATATTAAAATAGACATTTATGACATGATTGTTTCAGCTACTTCAACTGCAATTTTACTATATAATCCATAATTAATTATTATAAGTCATCCAAGTATTTAAAAATTAATAATATTTATTCTAAAAAAGGTAAAATAAACATAAAATGATAAATTAACTATTGAGGTTTTAAATTAATTTGACATCTTATATAAAACCACTTAAATTTTTTTCACAAGTATTTTTATAGCAATTTTGCTTTATCACTTCTAACTAGTTATTATGAGTCATTCAAGACGTGCCAGTTTTGTTACTTCAATCGTAATATTTGGTTAACTCTCGAAATTATATCAGTATCACTTAAATTGAAATAGAAAAAAATATTATAAATCACAATAATTAAAAATTTATATTACTTTCAAAATATAAATTGACTATCAATACAATTACAATTGCAAACAACTTAAAATAGTAAAGTACAACGACGAAAAAGTATTATAGATTACAATAGCTAACAACTTAAAAAAATTTAAAACATATTAAAAATATAATTAATTATTTTATTTTATTTGTATCACGTAAATTGAGGTAAAAAATAAGATATATCCACATCTAGTAAGGAATAAAAAGCCAGGGATAAAGATGATAGATTCATGGACAACTACAGAGATATACTTTAAACAAAATCGAAAAGCAATTTTTGATGTAATTTAAGGGGAAGGCCGAAAGGGGACATAATTGTATGAATCCTGTTTCTGTTATTTGTAGGGTGCTTTAATTTCATTATATTGATGTAAAATTCTTCTCTAAAATATCAGTAGAGCTTAGGTTGATGTACGAAACGTGGAATATGTTGAAATGGAGGGAGTATTATAAAAATGTACATTTTGGTACGTTAGTATAACACCACGAGATTCAAAAGTTTTTTTTTTTTTTACTTTTTAAACTCCTTAACAAATAAAAACCAGACAAACAGATTAAAATCGAGGAGTATTAAAAGGTGCATGTCGATATTATTTTTGTGAGATGAAGCAATATTAACTAAAACACGAGGAGCTCCCCAACAGAATTTATTATGGATTCAATATTCATCATGTTGTATCCACAGATGCACCAATGAAGAGAATTAAATGCTAAAAGGCTATTTTTATTCTACATGCATCTCTTCAGGCGTAAAAATGCTTCTACCATATTTGGCAACAATTATACTATATTGAGATAAAAAATAAAGACATCAAATATGTACATTTTCTTACTATTACCATATACAATTATTTAACATCTAAATTTAGGAAATAGATTCATCCACCCTACAGAAGAGTTGAGACTAATTTGGAAATGAGTTAATACATAAAAATGACCCTGAACTTGACATCAAATTATAACTTTGACAGTGCACAAATATGACCTTTAACTATTCAAAACTGCACAAATATGACCTCCAATCCTACGTGGCAAAATGCGTATTCAACACGCAAAACTGGGCGCGTCCAGCTTAAAATCTAAGGGCATAATACATAAATATGACCTTAAACTTTGACAGTGCACAAATATGACCTTTAACTATTTAAAAATGCACAAATATGACCTTTAAATGACTCTTCACTAGTATTTTTTCATTATTTTCGGCTCAGATAAAAATGGCATGTAATTTCTTTTGTCATTGCGGAAAAAGAGCAATATTGAAGATTTATTAATTAGGCGGGTCAGCCTCATACGAAAAAATTGAGCGGGTATGTATATATATTATAAAACAGAGGACGAATTTAAGTTATATAATATATCTAAATATTATTTATTTAAATATTAAATTAAAGATAAAACTATACTAATAATAAAAAAAATTATAGTTTTAATAAAACGTTATTAAATTAATTTTATTAAGGATAGTAGTAGTAGCATATTAAATTAACGTTATCAAATTAACGTAATTAAAAGATGTTATTAAATTAACGTTAAATTAACGTTATTAAATTAACGAGGGGCGGACCTACGTGGTTGCCATGGGGTTCACCCGAAACCCCTCGGTAAAAAAATTATGTTGTATATATGTAAGATAGAAAATGTATATTTATGTACGTATATTAATGTTGAACCACATGAAACAAGGCACTTAGATAGCCCAGTGGTGTTATTTGCTCTTCTTGGGCGCTTCCTTCAGCCTACTGTGCGGTTTTGATCCCTGCTAGTGGCTGTTTTTTTTAATTAAAAAAAAGCTAGGTGTTGCTGCTATAGAAATAAATAAAATAATAATAAAAAAAAAATTTAAATTAAAAAAAAATTAGGTGCTGCTACTATAGAAATAAATAAAAAAATTATTATTATAATAATAATAATAACAATAATAATAATAATAATAATAAAAAAAAAAAACGACGTCGTCTTAACACAAAAAGCAAAACTTTGACAGTGCACAAATATGACCTTTAACTATTCAAAACTACACAAATATGACCTCTCTCTAAGTCAGCCCTTTTAACAATGTGGCACCATGTGATTGGATTACCTTTCCACGTAGGCGCGAGTGAGACTCACGCATGGGGTTGCAAAATCGAAGGTCATATTTGTTCAAGTTTTGAATAGTTAAAGGTCCTATTTGTGCACTATCAAAGTTTAAGGTCAAAGTTATAATTTGGTGTCAAGTTTAGGGTCATTTTTATGTATTAACTCTTTGGAAATAGATTCAGCAACTACACACTAAAATGGGCTACATGCCGTGTAGCCTATAGATTGATCAAGAGAAATTGTCTTAAGTCTTTTCCAAAAGATACTTTTTACATGATATGGTATATATCGTTGTCAATCCCTTGGATTGCTACGAAAAACACCATCAGATTTCAAAGTAGCACGATCTAATTCATGTAAGATTTTTTTTTTTGGCGTTCAAATAAATTATAAGAAAATGAACATAGAATTTAAAACTTAATATAAATTGGGTGGGTTAGATTATGACTCGATTTTTAGCCTATTTTAGCCAACTGGCCATTTTAGCTCAAGTTACTTTTAACCCGCCACTTATGAACGTGACTCCGTGTAACATGCTCAAAGCCAACCTGTCTATTTGAACCACTACTGCAATCTCAAATATTCTTGTAACAACGTTAAAATAAATTTGAAGCATTAAATCATTAACTGGCTATAGTTCACTAGTCTATGTTACAATCAGATTAGCTATGTACATAAAAACAGACAAGAGAAAAATTTTAATCTGCATCTTAATTATTACTATCAGTTAATTATTGTACTCGCTGCTAGCACATTTTTCCCCTTTGAAAGATAGTAGGAAAATAAAGGGAAAGTTGCAGAAAATGTTCATGTTCTTTCTTCTTCAGAATCAAAAGGAAATAAAAAAAAAAGCCAAAGTCAAAGGCTTTAGTCCAACAACACGTGGCAGTAATCTACCCTTTTCACTCAACATATTTCAATCCTAGCCATTCACCTTACTTTGGTAGAACCTTCCACCAAGGCACGTGAGAGGCACAACACTCAGCATAGGAAGGAATAAAATTTGTTATAGAGGTTACATAGACAACTATTAGGAATTAGACATGTAATAATCATTTTAAGATTATTTTAGTTCTTTCTTTGCATTCAAGTTATGAACCATGTATAAATACATCTACTGTACAGAGATATATCAATCAGAAAATTTTTTCCAGTGTATTGCTCTTGAATTTCTACATGGTATCAGAGAAAGCATAATCAATCATCCAAATCATCATTCTAAAATCCTTAATCCTTAATCCATGGCAGAACACTCGAGTAGAAGTACTGCTACACCTATATCTACATCAACAGTTGTTGGAACCATTGCAACAAATGATCACAATCACCCCTTATAATACCCCACACTTTTCCTAACTTAAATTCGTCCCTAGAATGTTAAGGGATAGCTTCCAAAATGAATACTATTTATTTGGTGTGGAATCTCTTACATTTAGACTTTTCATTGCGTAGAAAATTGAATTAGCTTTCCAGCGATATAAGATTCGCCTAAATCCGATAATCAGGTAAGAAGTTATGGTTATTTTAAGCTCATATTGCAAAACACCGTCGTTTGGATCCTTAGCGCATCGCGGATCAGTGTAAATTCTCAATTGTCCCATTCCAGTGGCCCTCCGAGATATTGACGCTTCGCGGAGTGGGTCAATTTCCCGTTTGTTAATTTCCAGAGGTCCAACGCAATAATGGCGCATCGCGCCATGTGCCAAAATGGCATTCCAAAGGGGCACCGCGATGTCTCCGTGTCGCGGAGTCTGCCCAGTTTCTATTCGTCAATTTCCAGTGAGCCACTGCGATAGTGGCACGTCGCGGTGGCCACCCAGATCAGGAAAAATTTACGTTTTCCAGTTTTGTATAAAAGTTTAAATGGGGCATTTTGGTAAATCACCACCCCCCAGTCTGTCCAAAAATAATAGATTAATCATATTTGAGAACACTTTATGCTTTATTCATTATTCTCTCTTAAACAAAACCCTAAGGCTCATACTTTCTCTCCAAAAATCCAAAATTTCTCCATTAGTTCTCCAAGATTCTTCAAGATTGAGAATTCCCAATTCAAGAACTCTAAGAAGTCATCTCCAAAACATCAATAGAGATCCAAGATTCAAGTTTTAGCATCTAGATCATCAAATTAAGGTATGTGGGATTTGAACAAGGACAATTCTTTCATCCTTGTGCCCAAAACTTGTTTAAATTTCAAAGTTATGTGATTTTATATGATTTTCCATGAATTTGAAATTAGGGTTCATACCCAATGATGCCATTTACAAGATTATGAGATTTCAAGTGAATTATAAGTTGAATTGCATGTTTATTTTCATATGTTTATGCTTATTGCAGTAATTTCCAGATTTTGAGATGAATTATCATTATTTTCATTATCAAGCATGATTATAATATTTGACATGAGTTTGATACATGGATTTTAAGCCTTAAGTTTATATGTTGAGATTTTGAGAAAAATAATGCTTTAAGCATCTTATGAGCTGATTATATCAGATTTACAATAAAGTTTTGATCTTTTGATCCTCAGATTCGTTTTGGAATCTACTTTTCAAATTATTATAGATTTTACCAAATTAATGCATAATTGGTTTTAGATAAATCCTTATGGTAGTTTTAAAGTAGATTTCCAGCAGAATGAGCGTAGCAAATAAAAAGGGAGTAGTATTCAGCACCGAGCGGGAAGTGTGGGTTTAGTACATCCTACTTCCACAGAACTACGTAGCCCACGTAGGTATAGATTATTATATTATTCCCACTTTTATGTGGATGATAGCTACAGATGTGATCACTTAGCTCAGGTTATACTCCATGGTAAGAGTATGACACCTTTCCCCAACGCGAGATTTCTTCCTTAGGAGGACGAAACATTGGACTCCATGTTAGCTTACATGCTTATGTCGGTTAAGAGAACCTCCATACAGATTAGAATATATGTTTCAAACCCTTCTAATTAAAGTAAAAGAATGAAAGAAATGCTATTAGAAAACTAAGTATAAAGGCTCACAGTTTTATTCAGAATATGCTTTACAGAAAGACAATAACTTAAGATTTTAGGTTTCAGATTTCAGATTTAGAGTGAGATCTTTTACGCTTGGACAGTATGATTTAAATACAGAGTTTTAGTACAACTTTTAGAACTAAATGTTATGGCTCACAAGATTTATAAAGTATGTTTTGCTTCTTATTGCTACACATCTCAGTATTTCAGATATTCCAGCTTATGTGAGTCATTTACATTTAGTATGCATTGTTTATAAATGATGATTATGAGATGATGTTTTACTTTTGCATATCACTCCCATATACTCAGTACATCCTCAAAGTATTGATCTACATACATGTCTATGTGCTACATTGTCTCATAATGTAGGTTCAGGTGCTCAGTATCAACGACGTGAGTAGTTCGAGCATCTCCATCTGTATCCGACAGCTGGTGAATCCTCATAGTTTGGGACTTATACATTTAGATTCTATAGTTTATCATTTTATAAGATTTAGCATTTCCTTTCAGACAGTTCGAGTTAGCTGGGAGTTTGTCCCAGTGACTCTCTAGTATTAGTAGTAGAGGCTTTTCAGACTACTAGTTTTGATACATATTATTCAGTTTTGATGTTTCAAATGTTATGTTCAGATTATTATCAGATATTACAACAGTTTTTGCATTCTAGCATGACTTTTATGTCTATATTTCCATTATTATAAGATTCAGGCTCAATAGTATGCAGACAGGGTTAGCTTAAGGCTACTCGTAGTTTTGAGCACCGTGTGATGTCTCGGGATTAGATTTTGGGGTGTTACAAACTTTGTATTAGAGTCTAAGGTTGTAAGAGTCCTAGGGAGTCAGACAAACCACGTTACGTAGAGTCTTGCTCATGGGTGTGAAGTGCGCTATATTTATGAAAGAGAGGCTACAGAACATTCTTAGGAAATCATCACTTTCTTTTATGATCTATCGTGCTTATAGTATCTCTATCTGCCTTTAACTCGTGCTTTCACGTGACAAAAAATGCCTTCTCATCGAGCTAACGCCCGCAGAAACAATAACCAGCCACCTCAACCCGCAGATCCTTTGAATGAGAATGTGTCACATGTGGAGTTTTGAGCTACCTTTCAGGCGCTAGCCCAACCTGTGACAGCTAATGTTCAGGGCAACCGTTAGGCCGTACTCCCACCTCAGCAAGATGGGGACTTAGCCGCAGCCAGAACCTGCGATTTTATGAGAATAAACCTGCCAGAGTTCTTTGGGTTGAAGGCAGGTGAGGACCCACAATTGTATCTTGATGAGGTGAAAAAGATCACCCAAATTATGCATATTTCTGAAGAGGAGAGTGTAGAATTGACATCCTATAGGCTGAAGGATGTTGTGTATGATTGGGTGGTGATGCGGAAGAAAAGTAGAGGAGAGAATGCAGCTCCCATGACTTGGAAGATATTTCAAGATGCGTTCTTAGATAAGTTCTTCCTATGTAAGATGATGAAAGCTAAGATAGAAGAGTTCATGAACCTGAGGCAAGGCTCAAAGATAGTGAAGGAGTATTTCCTCAAGTTCAACCAGTTGTCTAAGTATGCCCCTGAATAGATGGCTGATCCTAGGTCAAGCATGAGTAAGTTTATAACCGGTGTGTCCGGGTTGGTAGTTAAGGAGTGTAGAACTTCTATGCTCATTAGAGAAATGGATCTTCTTAGATTGATGATGTACGCTCAACAAATTAAGGTAGAAAAGGGGAAGGAAAGAGAGAGCAAATAAGAGGGCTAGAACAGGGTAGTTTGATCATGGTCAGAATAGGTCTGGAGGAAAAAATCGTTCGCAGTTTCAAAATTGTTCATCTATGCCTGCACCTTCTTCAACCAGTGATCCTGCACCCAAAAATAGGCAAGAACAGTGGGGTAAGTCCTCTATGTCCAGATCCCAGAGTAGTATGGGTGGTAGGCCTAATTATCCTACATGGACTAAGTGTGGTAAGAATCATCTTGGTGAGTGTTTAGCTGGTCAGAAAGGTTGTTTTTGATGTGGTAAGTTAGGTCACAACATTAGATATTGTCCGCATGCTAAGAAAGGAAACAGAGATGACCGTCCCCAGACTTAGGCCACTAGTGCACCAGCTCCTTTAGGTCGCCTAACTCCTCCTCAGGGCGCATCATTCAGTACTGGTGGCGGTTAGAGCCAGAATTGGTTTTATGCTTTACCATCCCTCTAGGAGCAGGAAGATTCACCAAATGTGGTTACGGGTATGCTTCGTGTCTTTCATCTTGATGTTTATGTGTTTTTAGACCCTGGGTCAAGTTTCTCTTATGTGACCCCATTAGTTACAGTAAACTTTGAGATAACTTCTGAAAAGACCCCTGAGCCTTTCTTGGTTTCTACTCCAGTAGGTGAGTCAGTTGTAGCTAAATAAATCTATAAAAAGTGGCATATCACTATCCTCCATAAAGTCATGTTAACAGACTTAATAGAGTTAGATATGGTTGACTTTAATTTTATCCTTGGTATGGATTGGCTCCATTCTTGTTATGCTTCTACAGACTGTCGCACCCGTGTGGTGAAGTTTTAGTTCCTAGATGAGCCAGTCTTTGAGTGGTTAGGTAATTCAGTGTCTCCCAAGAGTCATTTCATATCTTACCTTAAGGACAGAAAGTTGATATCCAAAGGTTGCATTTATCATCTAGTTCGAGTCAAAGACACAAAGTCTGAGACTCCAACACTTCAGTCCATTCGAGTGGTTAATGAGTTTCCTGATATCTTTCCCGAAGATTTGCCAGGGGTACCTCCTGATAGGGAAATAGAATTCGGTATTGACCTTTTTCTCGATACTCAGCCTATTTAAATTCCTCCTTATCGTATGGCTCCCGCAGAGCTTAAGGAGTTGAAGGAGAAACTCAATGATCTTTTCGATAAAGGTTTCATAAGGCCTAGTGTTTCTTCATAGGCCGTTCCTGTCCTATTCATGCGAAAGAAAGATGGTTCTTTGCGTATGTGCATTGACTATCGTTAGCTAAATAAAGTTACAGTCAAGAACAAATGTCCCCTTCCAAGAATTGATGACTTATTTAATCAACTCTAAGGTGCAAGTTATTTCTCAAAGATAGACCTTAGATTCGACTATTATCAGCTTAAAGTAGGGGAATGTGATATTCCAAAGATAGCCTTTAGAACCCGTATGGTCATTTTGAGTTTCTAGTCATGTCTTTCGGGCTAACCAATGCCCAGTAGATTTCATGGACCTCATGAATCGAGTGTTCAAACAGTATCTAGACATGTTTGTCATAGTATTCATAAATGACATCCTTGTGTCCTTCCGTAGTGAGGATGACCATGTAGATCATCTTAAAGTTGTCTTGCAAACTCTTAGAGACCATTAATTGTTCACCAAATTCAACAAATGTGAATTTTGGCTAATATCAGTAACCTTTCTTGGTCATATTGTATCCGCTGATGGCATTAGAGTTGATCTCCAAAAGACAGAAGCCGTAAGGAATTGGCCTAAACCTATCTCTCCATCAGACATTAGGAGTTTCTTGGGTCTAGCTGATTATTACCGCCGTTTTGTAGAAGGCTTCTCTTCTATCACGTCTCCTATGTATAGCTTTACCCAAAAGAAAGTTAAGTTCCTGTGGTCAGATTCCTGCAAGAAGAGTTTTCAGAAGTTGAAGACTCGACTCACTTCAGCCCCAGTTCTAGCATTACCTAATGGTACCGATGACTTTATTATTTATTGTGATGCCTCTAGAGTTAGTTTGGGTTGTGTGTTGATGCATAGAGGTAAGGTCATGTAACGCCCCAAATCTGGTACCCGAAACTCTACACGGTGCTCATGACCCCGAAGAATCACAAGCTAACCCATGACTGATATTTGTACCTGTATACTGCATAAAATACTTTATAATGCGGAAACATGAACTGATAGGCCATAAGGTTCAATATTGAACATAATCTGAATGATATAACATCTGTGTAGAGTAATAGAATACCCAAAACAAAACTGAAAAATACTGAAGTCTAAAACACGATAGTCTAGAAAGCCTCTAACTAACTGAACTGTCTGAGTAATGAGTTGATGGGACATGTCCACAACTAACTCCAACTAATAAAACTGATTAAAGGAATACTAGGGAAATAATCATGTCCTCAAAAGATGAGGACTCACTTCTAACTCTGTCAGCGAATATCTAGAATCTACTGATGATCTGGAGCTCGTGTCTCTAAACCTATGGTATAAGACACCATAGCGCAAATGCGTCAGCACTTTGAATGTAGTGGTATGCATGTGAGGTAGGTTGAATGCATAGGGTTCATATGCATGAACAACAATAATAACTGAATAACTATCATGAGCGTGAGAATACATGCATGAGACATAACAACTGACACTAATACTGTGATAACATAATTACTGAATCTGAATATAACTGATAACACGAGTAACTGTATTGACAGTCCTGAATCTGATGGAACTATCAGAGTTCTGTTCTGTATCTGAGTCGACTGTATCTAACAGTCCTGAATTTTAAAGAACTATCTGAGTTCTTTTACTGAGACAAATACTGAGACTGTGGGAGGTAGTCATTTAACCGACATGCCCTAAATAATACATTATAGCTGAATTGGGGTCCAATCTATTCCCTGATTGGAAGGGTGTCAATACCGCGCCACTGGTAAGGACAACATATGAGTGACCCTAATATAACAGGTAACTCTAGTGAGAACGGTGGGAACCCTCATATAGCAGGCTAAGCCACCTCATCTACCCTCATATAGAAGGCTATGATGTCTCAACCTATGCTGGCTACATAGTTCTGGAATGCAAGAATTGCTTCTAAGAATCACACTCTCATATAACAGGTGAGTTCCCATCCTTGGGTTCACCCAGTACTAATTTCGACTCCCATATGAATAAATACTGAACATAATTTACTGAACTGAACATGGACTGAGCTACTGAATTCCGTTGACTGAGGAATATTACTGATATCTGACAACTGACTGAGTTCATGAGATCATGGAGATTTCCTGAGTCATAAGACTGTCTGAAGTCTAAGGATTCATATCTTGACTGAGAGTATCGTGGAAACATGACATGGCTCTAGGCACACAACTAATATTTTGGGTACAAGTACCCCCAGGACTAGATGGAAGGAAAACTGACCAAGCATAACTGGAAAACTGACCAAGCATAACTTACTTGAACATATAACTAACATCATAATCCATAATACATTTATAGAAGCATTCCATCAAAACATTTGATAGGCATAACTTGTACATACATGGGGATTTCATGATATCATACTAGTTCGGCATTGTTCCTTCATCTAGGCATTTAATCAAACACATGCCAGGCATAGTACATGTAGACAACATTATACAACAATTAATCATCATGACTCATCTCTAATCTCATCATCTAGGGTTTATTCATAGGTTCACATGAATATACATTTATACAAATCAATTCCACATAAAAGTGATCACCCAACATAGATTTGAATTCAATTGATCATTCTCAACATAAACAAAAAAAAACCCAACATGAAATTCATAAAGAAATCCATAAACTTAAACTTAGAAAAGAGATTCTTGGGCTTCATAGATGAAAAGAGTCTATGAATGAACATACGCATACCTTGGTTCGTGATTTCGTGAAGATTGACGGTGAAAATTCTTGATTCTGAATCTTCTATGAAAACCCCTAGGTTGTTCTTGAGAGGTTTTTGAGAGAAGAGAGCGAATTTTGGGTGAAAAGTAGCTGAATCACATGTTAAAGGGCTTAAATAGGGGTGGAAAGTTGACCCTTTTAACCCTGGATGCGTCATTTAATATCAGTAAAATTTCCCCGAACTGAACCCCTGGCGCGATGTGGCACTATCGCGCCGTGTCACTGGAATTTGACAATTGGGAAACTGAGGGATGCACGATGCGGAGCCATCGCGTTTCCCCTTCTCTTGCTACATGGAACTTTGGTGCGACGCGGAGGAAATAGCGCTAAGATACTGGAAAAGGAGAATTCTGAATTTGGGCCCTGGCGCGATGCGCCATAATTGCGGACCCCTTCTGGAATTTTTCCAAATGCCATTTCCTCTTGTGGCGCAGCACGCCACTGACTAATATGGCGTTGTTTTACGATAGGAACTTGAAATAGTCATAACTTCTGGCCCGATTATTGGATTTGGACAAATCTTATATCGATGGAAAGCTTATTGAATTTCCCACATGACAAAAAGTGAAAATCTTAAAAATTCTTCATGGAATAATCATCATTCAATTTAGAAGATAATACTAGACATTCTTGAGATGAAATTAGCTAGAAAAAGTACATGGTATTACAATATCTCCCCCTTGAGAACATTCATCCTCGAATGAAACTAACTGAGAGGGGAGAAAAGACAACTGACGTACATACTGAACATGAATAACTGGAACATGATCTCATGACTGACATGACTGACAAGATGAACATATAATACTGAACATGCATATCTAATGCATGTGTAACTGATTCATGAATGCATGACTGAGTGTTCTGAAGAACTTAGTTTCTCACAATGAGAATACATGTCTGATGCATAATTACATAACTGAACTGATACATGAGTGCATGACTGAATATGCAATGGTACTTGATACCAAGTTTATAATGGGAACATGAGTATGAAACTATAAACCAAGTTTGTGATGAACACTGAACATGAAACTAAGTACGCTTAAGGAGAACTGTTACCTTGAGCTTGATCTGAGTTGGCAAAGAAGAGGTGAGGATACTTGGTACGCATGTCTGTCTCTGCTTCCCAAGTAGCTCCCTCGACGGACTGATTTTTCCAAAGAACCTTAACTAGAGGGAATTCTTTATTCCTCAATCTACAAGTTTGATAGTCTAAGATTTTGACTGGAATCTCTTCATAAGAGAGAGTGTTCTGAACCTCAATTCTCTGAATAGGGACTACAACTGATGGGTCACCTATGCACTTCTTGAGAAAAGATACATGAAAGACTCGATGAACTGAGGCTAGATCTGAAGGCAATTTGAGCTCGTAAGCTACCTTGCCGAATCGATTGAGAATCTTGAAGGGACCGACGTATCGAGGACTGAGTTTCCCTTTCTTGCTGAACCATTTCACTCCCTTTATGGGAGAGATATTTAGATAGACATAGTCACCAATCTCAAACTTGAGATCTTTTCTACGAATATTTGTATAAGACTTCTGTCAGCTCTGAGCAACCCGAAGTTTTTCTCTGATTAACTGGACTTTTTCTAAGGCGTCGAATACTAAGTCAGGACCTATGACTGAGGCCTAACTAACTTCAAACCAACCAATTAGAGATCTACATCTCCTACCATAGAGAGCTTTGAATGGAGCTATCTGAATACTGGAATGATAGCTGTTGTTGTATGCAAACTCAATCAAAGGCAAGTGGTCATCCCAACTTCCCTTGAAATCGATTGCACACGCCCTTAGAATATTTTCAAACATCTAAATGGTCCTTTCTTCTTGACCATCTATCTGAGGATGGAAGGCTGTACTAAGATGAACTTGGGTACCAAGACCCTTTTGGAATGCTTTCTAGAAATGAGAGGTGAACTGGGTATCTCTGTCTGAGATAATGGACAACGGAACATTGTGCAATCTGAACAACTCCCTAATGTAGAGTTTGGCGTAATCCTCGGCTGAATAAGAGGTATGAACTGGAAGAAAATTAGTTGATTTGGCCATTCTATCTTCAATGACCCAAACTGAATCATGCTGATGACGAGTTCGAGGCAAACCCATCACGAAGTCTATGTTCACTACTTCCCACTTCCAAGTAGGAATACTGAACTCCTGCATGGACCTACTAGGCTTCTGATGCTCTATCTTAGCCTGCTGACATGTAGAGCACTTAGCCACAAACTCTGCAACATCTCTCTTCATCCCACTCCACCAATAATTTCTCATAAGTTGTGGTACATCTTTATGGACCCTGGATGAATAAAGTAGCACGCACCATGCGTTTCTGCAAGAATTCGCTGCCTTAAGTCATCTATACCTGGAACGTAGAGACGACCTTGACAACGAAGAACACTATCTCTCCCTTGAGAGAAAACCTCTATTTTCTGATCCTAAACTGACTCTTTCAACTTGACAAGGCTGGGATCTCTATCTTGCTTTTCTTTTACCTCAAAAACTAGAGATGATTCTGAACTACTCTGAACCCATATATCACCCTCATCTGTATCAACTAAGAGAATTCCTAGTCTGGTAAGCTGATGGACTTCCTGAGCTAACTTCTTGTTACTGTCCTCAACATGAGAAACACTACCCATGGATAGTCTACTGAGAGCGTCGGCCACTACATTGGCCTTGCCCGGATGATAAAAAACACTCATGTCATAATCATTCAAGAGCTCTAACCACCTTCTCTGACGAAGATTGAGATCTTTCTGATAAAAAACATACTGAAGGCTTTTATGATCAGTGAACACATCTACATGAACACCGTATAGATAATGCCTCCAAATCTTCAAGGCAAAGACTACGGTTGCTAACTCAAGATCATGAGTGGGATAATTCCTCTCATGGGGATTAAGCTGTCTAGAGGCGTAGGCTATGACCTTACCATGCTGCATGAGGACTCAACCCAAACCTACTCTAGATGTATCATAATACACGATGAACCCATCTAAACCATCTGGGAGAGCTAGGATTGGAGCTGAGGAGAGTCGAGTCTTCAACTCCTGAAAACTCTTCTCGCAAGGATCTGACCACTTAAATTTGACTTTCTTCTAAGTCAATCTAGACATAGGGGATTCAATAAAAGAAAATCCCTCAACAAACTACCTGTAATAGCCAGTCAAACCCAAGAAACTCCTAATTTCTGAAGGAGAGACAGGGCGAGGCCAGTTTCTTACTACTTCGGTCTTTTAAGGATCCACTCTAATGCCATCATTGGAAATGATATGACCAAGGAATGCTACTGACCTTAGCCAAAATTTGCACTTATTGAATTTGGTGAATAGCTGATGATCTCTGACAGTTTGAAGTACTGTTCTGAGATGGTCTGCATGATCTCGCTCACTGCGGGAATAGACCAGAATATCATCTATGAAGACTATGATGAACATGTCCAAGTACCGCTTAAACACATGGTTCATTAAGTCCATGAAAATGGATGGGGAATTGGTAAGACCAAATGACATAACTAAGAATTCGAAGTGACCATACTGGATATGAAAAGCTATTTTTGGAATGTCACATTTCATAACTCTGAGCTGATGATAGCCAGATCTGAGGTCTATCTTAGAGTAATAACTGGCACCCTAAAGTTGGTCAAACAAGTCATCGATTCTGGGAAGAGGATACTTGTTCTTGATCGTGACCTTATTGAGTTGACGGTAGTCTACACATATCCTAAGAGAACTGTCTTTCTTGCACACGAATAATACTGGAGTGCCCCACAGGGAAATGCTGGGCATGATGAATCCTTTATCTAAGAGATCCTTCAATTTTTCTTTCTGTTCTTGGAGTTTTGCTGGTGCCATTCTGTATGGCGGAATAGAGATAGGCTGAGTATCCGAAAGAAGATCAATACCAAAGTTTATTTCCCTTTCGTGAGAAATTCCTGGAAGATCTTCGGGAAAGACATCTGAATATTCATTCACTACTGGGACTAATTCAAGACTGGGAGTCTCAGAACTAGTGACCTTAACTCAAACAAGATGATAGACACATCCTTTAGATATCATTTTTTGTGTCCAAAGGTAGGAAACAAACTGACCCCTAAAAGCGGATACACTACCCTTCCACTCAAGGATAGGTTTATTCAGAAACTAAAACTGGACTATTCTATTTTTGCAGTCGACTGTGGCATAGCAGGAATCAAGACAATCTATGTCGAGAATGACATCAAAATCAGTCATCTTTAATTCGACTAAGTCTGCTGAGGTGACTTTCTGAAATATCATAATCGGGAAGTTCCTGTATACCCGCTGGGCTATGATGGTTTTACCCACTGGGGTAGAGATTGAAAAGGGCTCTGCTAGGATTTTGGGATTGATTCCGAAATCGCCTGCTATATAGGGAGTAACAAAAGACAAAGAAACTTCTGGATCTAGCAAAGCTTAAACATGCACATGAAAGATCTGTAACATACCAGTAACTACATCAGGAGAATTTTCCTGATCCTATTGGGACTGAAGAATATAGATACAATTTGGGCGTTGCCCACTAGTAGCACTAGAGGTGGCACCCTGCTGATTCGGGCGACCAAACTGAGCTGAGGAGCAGAGATGACTCTGATAACCTGACTGAGGGCAGTCTCTGAATCTGTGGCATGGCTTGCCACAACTAAAATAGACATCTCTACCAGCTCTGCAAGCACCCTTGTGGTTCTTACCACAAGTTTGACAATGGGGATTAGTTCGAGCATTGCTAACACTGCCCTGAGATCTAGAGCCTGACTCTCTATCTCTGTTACCCTTCCTGAACTTAGGAACTGGAGCACTGGCTAAAGAAGGGGCTGGAAATGATGACTTAGGATAAAACTGGTAATGGTTTCCTCCTTCTGATTTAGGCTGAGCGAAGTTGAAACTACCTGTCTTCTTTTTCTTATTCTGCTTCTCCCTCTGCTTAATCTTCTGCTCCTCTATCTGCTGAGCATGATTCATAAGCCTCGCTAAAGTCATGTCACTATTAAGCATGGTGGATCTACACTCATTAACCACGCTATCATTTACCCCTGAAATAAACTTACTCATTATTACCCTGCTAGCTGCAACCACATGAGGGGCATATCTGGCTAATTGAGTAAACTTAAGAGAATACTCTTTTACTATCATATTTCCCTACCTGAGGTTGATGAATTCTAGCACCTTTGCTTCTCTAAGCTCTAGGGGAAAGAATCTATCGAGGAAAGCAGACGCAAACTCTTCCTACTCAATTGGCCCTGTATCATCTGCCCTCTCTGACTTCTACTGCTTAAACTAAGTGTGAACAACATCCTGCAACTGATATGCAGCTAGCTTAGCACTCTCAACAGTAGTCACCCCCATGATGTTTGTCACCTTATGCACCTGATCTAGGAATTCTTGAGGGTCCTTATCTGTCTTAGACCCGAGAAAGGACGGAGGATTCATTTAGATGAAGTCCCGAATCCTATCTGCGGCTGAATTATCCACTGGGTTGGACGGAACGACAACTGGTCATTCATTTTGAGCAACAACTGAGTTAGCAAGAGTAGTAAATGCGACCCTAAACTTTGCATGAGAAACATGATTGCCCAAAGGATCTTCGGGCTGAGGGGCTGACTGATTTCCATTTCTTCTCTTAGGAGGCATGTTCTATAGAAGAAAGGGAGAAATGGATTAGACTGAGAGATTGACTTGAGATTATACTCACTGGCACGACGTGAATACTGAAAGAGGGGAAATTGTTACTAAAACATCTAATAGCCTCCTATACATAAATGTGGTGCGCAACACTCCCATGTACAAGACTCTACTAGATGTGGCTTTTAGACTTCCTAGGACTCTATTGAACCTTAGGCTCTGATACCAAGTTTCTAACGCCACAAATCTGGTACCCGAAATGCTACACGGTTCTTATGACCCCGAAGGGCCACAAGCTAACCCATGACCGATATCTGTACCTGTATACTACATAAAATACATTATAATGCGGAAACATAAATTGTTAGGCCATAAGGTTCAATACTGAACATAATCTGAATGATATAACATCTGTAAGGGGTAATAGAATACCCAAAATAAAACAGAAAAATACTAAAGTCTGAAGCATGATAGTCTAGAAAGCCTCTAACTAACTGAACTATTTGAGTAAGAAGTTGATGGGACATTTCCCCAACCAACTCCAACTAATAAAACTGATTAAAGGAATACTAGGGAAATAATCATGTCGTCAAAAGATGAGGACTCACTTCTAACTCTGTCTGCGAATATCTGGAATCTACTGATGATCTGAAAATCGTGTCTCTGAACCTATGGTATAAGATGCCATAGCACAAATGCGTCAGTACTTTAAATGTACTAGTATGCATGTGAGGTAGGCTGAATACATGGGGTTCATATGCATGAACAATAATAATAACTGACTAACTATAATGAGAGTGAGAATACATGCATGAGACATAACAACTGACACTAATACTATGATAACATGATTACTAAATCTAAATATAATTGATAACATGAGTGACTGTATCTGATAGTCCTGAATCTGATGGAACTATCTGAGTTCCGTTCTGTATCTGAGTCGACTGTATCTGACAGTCCTGAATTTTGAAGAACTATCTGAGTTCTTTTACTGATACTGATACTGAGACTGTGGGAGGTATTCATTTAACCAACATGCCCTAAATGATGCATTATATCTAAATTAGGGTCCAATCTATGCCCTGATTGGAAGGGTGTCAATACCGCGCCACTAGTAAGGATAACATGTGAGTGACCCTAATATAACAGTAACTCTAGTGAGAATTATGGGAACCCTTATATTGTAGGCTAATCCACCTCATCTACTCTCATATAGCAGGATATGATGTCTCAACCTATGCTGGCTACATAGTTCTGGAACGCAAGGATTGCTTCTAAGAATCACATCCTCATATAACAGGTGAGTTCCCATCCTTAGGTTTACTCGGTGCTAATTTCTACTCCCATATAAATAGACACTGAACATAATTCACTGAACTGAACATGGACTGAGCTACTGAATTTCGTTGACTGACGGAATATTACTGATATCTAACAACTGACTGAGTTTATGAGATCATGGAGATTTCCTGAGTCAAAAGACTGTCTGAAGTCTATGGATTCATAGCTTGACTGAGAGTATCATGGAAACATGACATGGCTCTAGGCACACAACTAATATTTTGGGTACAAGTACCCCCAGGACTCGATGGAAGGAAAACTGACCAAGCATAACTTACTTGAACATATAACTAACATCATAATCCATAATACATTTATAGAAGCATTCCATCAAAACATGTGATAGGCATAACTAGTACATACATGGAAATTTCATAATATCATACTAGTTGGGCATTGTTCCTTTATCTAGGCATTTAATCAAACACATGATAGGCATAGTACATGTAGACAACATTATATAACGATTAATCATCATGACTCATCTCTAATCTCATCATCTAGGGTTTATTCATAGGTTCACATGAATATACATTTATACAAATCAATTCCACATAAAATTGATCACCCAATATGGATTTGAATTCAATTGATCATTCTCAACATAAACAAAAATAAACCCACTATGAATTTCATAAATAAATCCATAAACTTAAACTTAGAAAAGAGAATCTTGGGCTTTATGGATGAAAGGAGTCCATGAATGAACTCTACACATACCTTGGTTCGTGATTTAGTGAAGATTGACAGTTAAAATTCTTGATTCTGAATCTTCTATGAAAATCCCTAGGTTGTTCTTGCGAGGTTTTTGAGAGAAGAGAGCGTATTTTAGGTGAAAAGTGGCCTAATCACGTGTTAAAGGGCTTAAATAAGGGTAGGAAGTTGACCCTTTTAACCTTGGATGCGTCATTTAATATTAGTAAAATTTTCTCGAACTGAATCCCTGGTAAGACGCGGTGCTATCGCACCGTGTCATTGGAATTTAACAATTGGGAAACTGAGGGATGGCGCGATGCGGAGCCATCGCGTTTCCCCTTCTTTTGCGACCTGAAACATTGGTGCGACGCGGAGAAAATCGCGCTAAGACACTGGAAAAGGACAATTCGGAATTTGGACCCTGGCGCGACGTGCCATAATAGCAGACCCCTACTGGAATTTTGCCAAATGTCATTTCCTCTTGTGGCACGGCACACCACTGACTAATATGGCGCTGTTTTACAATGGGAACTTGAAATAGTCATAACTTCTGACCTGGTTATCAGATTTGGATAAATCTTATATCGATGGAAAACTTATTGAATTTCCCACATGATAAAAAGTGAAAATCTTGAAAATTACTCATGTAATAATCATCATTCAATATATAAGATAATACTAGACATTCTTGATATGAAATTAGCTAGAAAAAGTACGGGGTATTACAGGTCATAGCCTGTCTCTAGAAAGTTGAAGCCTCATGAAAAGAATTACCCAAACCATGATCTGGAATTAGCTATTATAGTGTTTGCTTTGAAAATGTGGATACATTATCTGTATGGTGTGCATGTTGATGTGTTCACAAACCACAAAAGTTTGCAGTATATATTTATAAGATGAAGTTGAATCTTTGTCAGAGAAGGTGGTTGGAGTTGTTGAAGGATTGTGATATGAGTGTGTTGTATCATCCGGAAAGTCCAATGTAGTGGTAGACACTCTTAGTAGGTTGTCTATGGGCAGTGTTGCTCATGTGGAGAATGATAAGAAAGAGTTAGCTCGAGAAGTGCATCGATTAGCCAGATTGGGTGTTAGATTAAGTGATTCCACCAAAGGAAATGTTTGGGTTCAGAGTAGTTCCGAATCTTCTCTAGTTTTGGAAGTGAAAGAGAAGCAAGATAAGGATCCTAGTTTGGTCAAACTAAAGGAGTCAGTTAAAGATCAAAAGGTAAAGGTTTTCTCCCAAAGGGTAGATGGCATGTTGAGATACCAAAGTAGATTATGTGTGCCTTTTATTGATGATTTGAGACAGCTGATTATGGCGGAAGCGCATGGTGGGCATTATTCTATTCATCCAGGTGCTACCAAGATGTATCGTAACTTGCGGAAAATCTATTGATGAAGTGGTATAAAGAGAGATGTAGCAGAGTTTGTAGCCAAGTGTGTAACTTGTCAACAGGTTAAGGTAGAGAAACAAAGACCTGGTGGTATGTTGCAAGAGTTTGTTATCCCCACTTAAAATTCCCATTCGCGTCATCATCATGATTCGATTTGGGTTATTATAGACAGATTGACTAAGTCAGTGCATTTTTTGCCAGTTCATATGTCCTATATAACTGAGGATTATGCTAAGATATATATCCAAGAGATAGTTATATTGCATGGATTTCCCTTGTCTATCATCTCAGATAGGGGTACTCAGTTTACTTTCCAGTTTTGGAGAGCGTTTCAGAAGGGTCTTGGTACCCAAGTCCATCTTAGTTCAGTTTTCAACCCTCAGGCAGATGGTCAAGCAGAGAGGACCATCCAAACTTTAAAGGATATGTTGAGATCATGCACTCTTGATTTCAAGGGTAGTTTGGATGATCATTTACCATTGATTGAGTTCGCTTATAATAACAGTTATCATGTTAGCATTCAGATGGCTCCATTTAAGGCTCTTTATGGAAGGAGATGTAGATCACCCATAGGTTGGTTTGAGGTGGGTGAGGCCACTTTTCTAGGGCCCGATGCAATGTATGAAGCGATGGAGAAATTTAAGTTATTAGGGAAAGATTGAAAATAGCCCAGAGTCATCAAAAATCCTAAGCGGATATAAGAAGAAGGGACCTCGAGTTTGAGGTTGGTGATTTAGTGTATCTGAAGATTTCACCCATGAGAGGGGTGAAGAGATTTGGAAAGAAGGGGAAGCTTAGTCCTCGATATGTTATCCCTTTTAGAATTGTGAGTCGTGTTGGAAAAGTAGCTTATGAGCTTGATTTGCCCGCAAATTTGTCAGCCGTTCATTCATTGTTTCACGTCTCTATGCTTAAGAAGAGTATCGATGACTCCACTATTGTAGATCCTTTAGAGTATCGATGACTCCACTATTGTAGATCCTTTAGAAAGCTCAAATATTCAGAATAGTCTTTCTTATGAAAAGATTTCAGCTGAGGTTTTAAATTATCAAATATGTAGACTAAGGAACAAAGAAGTTCCCTTGGTTAAAGTTCTTCAACGGAATCAGTCTGTTGAGGGCGCCACTTGGGAAGCGGAAGCAGATATGCGAGCCAAGTACCCTCACCTTTTCTCTGCAAACCCAGATGTAGTCGAAGGTAATACTCTTCCTTAATTCGATTCTTTTATAACCATACATTCATCTATATAGTTATCCTCATGTAAGTTCATGCACTCACAGATTACTCAGAAGCTCAGAATGATTTAGATTTAGACTCACAGTTTATTTCAGTTGTGCATGCTATCTTATATTCTCAGATTCCTTAGAAATTTCATCTTAACTAGCCACATTCTAGGATGAATGTTTCCAAGGGGGAGATATTGTAATACCCCATACTTTTCCTAGCTTAAATTCGTCCCTAGAATGTTAAGGGATAGCTTCCAAAATGAATACTATTTATTTGGTGTGGAATTCCTTAGATTTGGACTTTCCATTACGTAGAAAATTGAATTAGCTTTCCAGCTAAATTCGATAACCGGGTAAGAAGTTATGGTTATTTTAAGTTCCTATTGCAAAACACCGTCGTTTGGACCATTAGCGCGTCGCGGATCAGTGTAAATTCCCAATTGTCCCATTCCAGTGGCCCTCTGTGATATTGGCGCATCGCGGAGTGGGTCAATTTCCCGTTTGTCAATTTTCAGAGGTCTAGTACGATAATGGTGCGTCGTGCCATGTGCCAAAATGGAATTCCAAAGGGGCACCGCGATGTCTCCGCGTCATGGAGTCTGCCCAGTTTCCATTCATCAATTTCCAGTGAGCCACCACGATAGTGGCACGTCGCGGTGGCCACCCAGATCGGGAAAAATATACATTTTCTAGTTTTGTATAAAAGTTTAAAGGGGGTATTTGGGTAAATCCCCAACACCCAATCCGTGCAAAAACAATAGATTAATCATATTTGAGAGCACTTTATGCTTTATCATCATTCTTTCTTAAACAAAACCCTAAGACTTATACTTTCTCTCCAAGAAATCCAAAATTTCTCCATTAATTCTCCAAGACTCGTCAAGATTGAGAATTCAAAATTCAAGAACTCTAAAAAGTCATCTCCAAAACATCAATAGAGATTCAAGATTCAAGTTCTAGCATCTAGATCATCAAATTAAGGTATGTGGGGTTTGAACAAGGATAATTCTTTCATCTTTATGCCCCAAACTTGTTTAAATTTCAAAGTTATATGATTTTATATGATTTTCCATGAATTTGAAATTAGGGTTCATACCCAATGATGCCATTTACAAGATTATGAGATTTCAAGTGAATTATAAGTTGAATTGCATGTTTATTTTCATATGTTCATGCTTATTGCAGTAATTTCCAGATTTTGAGACGAATTATCATTATTTTCATTATCAAGCATGATTATTATGTTATTTGACATGAGCTTGATACATGGATTTTAAGCCCTAAGTTTATATGTTGAGATTTTGAGAAAAATGATGCTTTAAGCATCTTATGAGCTGATTATAACAGATTAACAATAAAGTTTTGATCTTCTGATCCTCAGTTTAGTTTTGGAATCCACTTTTTGGATTATTACAGATTTTACTAGATTAATGCATAATTGGTTTTAGATAAACCCTTATGCTAGTTTTAAAGTAGATTTCCAACAGATTGAGTGTAGCAAATAAAAAGGGAGTAGTATTCAGCATCGAACGGGAAGTGTGGGTTTAGCGCATCCTACTTCAACAAAATTACGTAGCCAACATAGGTACAGATTATTCCCACTTCTATGTGGATGATAGTTACATATGTGATCACTTAGCTCAAGTTATACTCACTGGCAAGAGTATGAGACCTCTCCCTAACTCGAGGTTTCTTCCTTAGGAGACGAGACATTGGACTCCATGTTAGTTCACATGGTTTATGTCGATTAAGAGAACCTCCCTGCAGATTAAAATATATGTTTAAGACCCTGCTAATCAAAGTAAAAGAATGAAAGAAGTGCTTTTAGAAAACTAAGTGTAAAGGCTCACAGTTTTATTCAGAATATGCTTTACAGAAAGACAATAGCTTTAGATTTTGTCTTTCAGATTTCAGATTTAGAGTGAGCTCTTTTACGGTTGGACAGTATGATTTAAAGATAGAGTTTTAGTACAACTTTTAAAACTAAATGTTATGGCTCACAAGATTTATAAAGTATGTTTTGCTTCTTATTGCTACACATCTCAGTATTTCAGATATTCCAGCTTATGTAAGTTATTTACATTTAGCATGCATTATTTATAAATAATGATTATGAGATGATGTTTTACTTTTGCATATCATCCCCATATACTCAGTACATCCTCAAAGTACTGATCCACATATATTTCTATGTGTTATATTGTCTCATAATATAGGTTTAGGTGCTCAGTGTCAGCAGCGTGAGTAGTTCGAGAATCTCCATCTGCATCCGACAGCTGGTGAGTCCTTATAGTTCGGGGACATATACATTCTGATTCTACAGTTTATCAGTTTATAAGATTTAGCATTTCCTTTCAGATAGTTCGAGTTAGCTGGGGGTTTGTCCCAGTGACTCTCTAATATTAGCAGTAGAGGCTTGTCAGACTACTAGTTATAGATTATTCAGTTTTGATGTTTCAAATGTTATGTTTAGATTATTCTCAGATATTACAAACTGTGTCCGCATTCTAGCATGGCTTTTATGTCTATATTTCCATTATTATAAGATTCAGGCTCAGTAGTATACAGACAGGGTTAGCTTAAGGCTACTCGTAGTCTTGAGCACCGTGTGACGTCTCAGGATCAGATTTTGGGGTGCTACACCCCTACTACCTTTATGCCTCTGATGCACTAGGAATGACCCTGGTAAACACTCCTTTTGATAGAAATGGATATCAAGGATACATAAGATTTGTTCTTATAGCCTTGTCAGCTAAGAACAAACTAGGATTTATCACAGGAACTCAATCAATCCCAGCATCAGATTCTCCAGATCTGCAGGCTTGGAATAGATGCAATGATATGGTCACATCTTGGATCTTGAACTCCTTATCAAAAAAAAATTATTGATAGTGTGATATACTCAGCAACAGTAAGGGAACTCTGGACAAGTTTGGAGTACAGATTTGGCCAATCTAATGGTGCAAAGTTGTATCACCTACAAAAGGAACTCAGCAGGTTAGTTCAGGGTACTTCCAGCATAGTTGGTTATTTTACTAAGTTGAAAAAATTATGGGATAAGCTAGATTCACTTAATTCAAATGTCAAATGCACTTGTGAGTGTGTGTGTGGAGGAAAGCATAAGTTGCAGAAATCTTTGGAAGATGAAGGACTCATACAGTTCCTTATGGGTTTGAATGACATATATTCACAAGCTAGGGGAAATATTTTGATGATTAACACTCTCCCTGACATCAATCATACATACTCTTTGATTGTGCAAGATGAAAATCAAAGAGAATCTTATATTAACTCTGTAGTTCCCTCTGATTCATTAGCATTCATGTCTGGAAACATGAATCACTATAAGATGAATAGACAAGGATAAAGATTTATGAATACTCCAGCTAGATCTAGGGCTTCTTATCCAGGATCTGCTGGATCACAACAATTAGCACAAAAGTTTCCAAAGTAGAGTCAGAATCAGAAGATGAAGGATAAATGAGCTAAATATGACCCAAATACTATTTGCACCTATTGTGGAAAAACTGGACATTTAGAGACAGATTATTTTAGATTACATGGTTTTCCAGATAATTTTCAATTTACAAATGAAAAGGTCTTCAAGATTCAAGTAAGAGGTAATGGAGCTATGGTCATAGAAGAAATAGATAATAAGCAAAACCATGTTGTAGATGTCATTGGTCAGACTTACAACAAGGAACAATACAATCAATTTGTCCAGATGTTCAAGAAAATAAAAATGGAGGAAGTTTTAGGTGGTTATTCAGACTTAGGGATCAATGCCAATGCAATGGCTGGTACAATTCTTAAATATCTTGGCTCATGCTTTTCTGTTATTAAATGTAGTACTTGGATAATAGATTCAGGTGCTTCTGAGCATATGTGCTATAATCCCTCTTCTTTTACATCACTGTCCTATCTTGAAAATCCTTTCACTATTAATCTTCCTAATTGTCAAACTATCTTGGTCACTCAATATGGAACAATACCTATATTTTTTGATCTTTCTTTAGATAATGTGTTGTATGTTCCAAGTTTCAAATATAATCTTATGTCTGTGCATAAGTTTTGCAAGCAATTTCCATGCACAATTTTTTTTACTTTGCACAACCATGTGATGCAGTGCCTTTCCATGATGAGGCCTTAAGTTTTTGGTGAAGTTTCAGAGCTTCTATACTTACTCAAACCTAAGGTTCAAGAGTCAATTTTCAAACTCAGCAAGAACAGAGCTGATATGTCATTTGCAGCTCCTAATAGTTCTTCAGTTTCTGCTTTTTATTTAAATAGTGATAGTTCAACTTCTTTACCTGCTTGTAGTACTGTTTCTGATGTAAGACTATGGCACATTAGATTGGGACACTTGCCTTTCTCATCAATGAAAAATGTCAGTTTTATTTCATTTCCTTCAAATTCTAATTGCTTTTGTGATGTGTGCCCTAAAGCAAGGCAATCTAGACCTTGTTTTCCCATTAGTCACATTTCTACTAAGTCCATCTTTGATCTCATTCACATTGATACTTGGGGACCTTACAAAGTAACAACTCATGATAACTATAGGTATTTTCTTACTATTGTTGATGATTATAGTGAAGCACATGGACTTATCTATTAGCTACCAAGAGTAATGTATTCTCTATGTTGCAATATTTTTTACAAATAGTTGAGAGGAAATTCAATGTTAAAGTGAAAAGGATAAGGTCAGATAATGCCATGGAATCTGGGAAAAGAAATGTTACAGTTCAATTTTTTAACTCACAGGGCATTTCACATGAAACTTCTTGTGTTTCTACCCCTCAACAAAATAAAGTTGTTGAGAGAAAGCATAGGCATCTTCTTGAAATAGCAAGGGCTCTTCTATTTCAGTCACAAGTCCCATTGATGTACTGGGGTGAGTGCATTCTTACTACCACTTTCTTAATTAACATATTACCTTCCAGGGTACTTCAAGGAACCACTCTTTATCATATGCTATATGGAAAACAACCTTGCTACAATAATTTGAAGTGTTTTGGATGTTTGTGTTATGCAAGTACTCTGTGTAATGAAAAAGGAAAGTTTGAACCTAGAGCAAAACCTTATGTGTTTTTATGTTATCCATCCAATCAAAAGGGATACAAGCTTTTGGAGTTAGAAACCAAGAAATTAATAGTGTCTAGGGATGTGTCATTCTTTGAAAACATATTCTTTTTTTCTTCCAGTATCATTAACACTCCTCCTATTTTTCCTATTCCATCATTAACACACTACTACAATAACAATGCACCTTTTCCCGTTGATACTTCAGACCCTCCACCTATGAATCCAGACCATTCAATTCCTACACCTGATTCATCTTCTCCTCCTAGTGTTCAACCTGTCACACCATCCAGTTCTGCTCCTTCAGCACCACTTCCCCCGAATACCAATGATCCACCTCTAAGAAGATCAGAAAGAACAAACAAAGGAGTTCTTCCTGTACATCTTCAAGATTATTTTTGCAACAACATTTTCTTAGTCCTATCAGTGAATCTTGTTTTGCTACCCCTATCAACCCCCATAATCTCACTCATCCTACACTTTTTTTATCTAACCAACTTCTTTTGAAAATAATTGACCAGATCATAGAACCTAATAGTTATCATCAGGCTTCCATTCACCCAGGTTGGAAAAAGGCTATGAAAGAGGAACTTGATGCTTTGAGATCTAATAATACTTGCGATGAAGTTCTATTACCTTCCAATAGAAAGGCTCTACCTTGTAAGTGGGTATACAAGGTAAAACATCAAGCAAATGGCTCAATTGAGAGACTAAAACTAGATTAGTCATTAGAGGAGACATTTAAAGTGAAGGAATAGACTTTAATTAAACCTTCTCCATTGTGGTCAAAATGACCACAATCAAATGTCTCTTGGCTATTGCAGCTAAGAAGAACTGGCCTATATCATAATTTGATGTGCATAATGCCTTCTTGTAAGGTGACTTGCAAGAAGAAGTCTACATGAAGTTCCCACCTAGTTTAACTCCCTCCAATCCTAACACAGTGTGTAAGTTAAGAAAATCCCTATATGGCCTAAAGCAAACATCAAGGCAATAATATGCCAAACTTGCCAGGGCTTTGAGTTTTAAGGGGTATACAACATCTCTTAATGACTATTCTTTATTCTTTAAACAAGCAGGGGATTTTATTTCTATAGTGGCTGCATATGTCGATGACATACTGATTACTGGAAGTGATGCTGTTGAAATTTAGAGTCTCAAAGATTTTCTTCATGTCGAGTTCAAAATTAAGGATCTTGGGTTACTACACTACTTTCTGGGAATAGAAATTTTGCTGGAAGACAAAGGGATAATCATGACTCAAAGAAAATATACCTCGGATCTTCTTCAAGAGTTTGATGTATCTCACTTGAGCCTTGTATCTTCACCTATGGATCCTTCCTGCAAATTATCTGCAAATTTAGGGGCATATATGTCAGATACAATAGTTTATCAATATTTTATTGGAAAGATGAACTATTTGACTCACACACACCCCGATTTGTGTTATGCAGTTTTAACTCTGAGCCAGCACATGCACTCACCTTGTGAAAATCATTTTACAGCTGCATTGAGGGTATTGCGTTATCTGAAAGGGAACTTTGATCAAGAAATCTTTTTATCGGTATCTTCTTCTCTTTCAGTCTCTACCTTTTGTGACCCAGATTGGGCGTCTTGTCATGACTCCCAGCGCTCTATTAGTGGATTTTTCATTTCCATAGGAGGATCTTCGATATCATGGAAAGCAAGCTTCAGTTTCTTTATCCTCTGCTGAAGAAGAGTATCATTCCATGCGACGTTAGGTGGCTGAGTTAACCTAGTTGACACATTAGCTTTCCGATCTATCAGTACCGCCGACCCTACCGATTCCTATTCGCTCTGACAGTCAAGCAGTGATTCATATCACCGAAAATTCCGTGTTTCATGAAAGGACGAACCATGTAGAGTTTGTGATACAAGACTAAGTATGTATCAATAGATTCAAGTCAACACAAGAGCAACAAGATGAAAAACAAGGTGCTAGTGAATCGAAATAGGCCACTCACAGCTTCACTAGACTTTAGATTTAGTTTTGAGCAAGAAAAGAGGTGAACACAAGAACAACAATGCTAGTGAATCGACAGAGCCCCACACAGCTTCACTAGACTTCAAAGACCAACAACAATACAATGTTAACAAAAGAGATGGATAGATAGTTTGACATACAATATTCAAGAATCTAAGAATCCTAACCACATGTAAGGACCCTAAGATTAATGAATGTTAACACCAAACTCTTATGTTGACAAAAGAGGGACTTTACCTCCCTAATCACAAATGTATCAAGCCAATGATGCAACACAAGCAATATCCACACTTGGACAACCCTAGTTATGGATTGGTGGATTTTCCAAGCCCTATAACTAAGGGGTGTTACACTCCTTACACTAGAGAGAGAGTTTGTCTTCCATCAATAAACAACTAAAAAGAAAAGACCTAATAAGGAACTATATATAGCCTAGCTTATTTAATGGCAAAATGACCAAGACACCCTTAATGACAAAGGGTGGCCTTGATGTGTTGGAAGGCAAGATGAAATGGCCAAAACACCCTTGATGAGGTGTGGCCTTGGTGTGTTGAGGACTTCTCACATTGACTCCTAACACTCCAAAGGTTCCTTCTTTAAGCTTAAAAAACCATGAGTCTTCAAGTCCTTAGTGCTCCAAGCAACCTTCCAAACTCGGCATTGCTCCATAAAGTGCCCATCACAGTCTCTACATGCATGCTCTCGTGTCCTCGAGGAGACCAAGAATTGAGCCTTTATGTGTTGATCTCCAAGGACGTCATCAAAAACTATGAGTGTCATTTGACTCGTATCATCTTTCCCTTCTTGAAAAGGATTCGACCTCGAATCCAAACCTTTCAAGCACAAAAAGAAGACAACCAAGCACCACACCCTCATGACATGAGGGTTAGAGTTAGCAAAATAAAAAATATCAACATGCCAAGGAGGTACACACTTAAGGTATAACCACACATCCTTTGTTGTAATCACGGGGAACTTAGCAAAAATATTATAAAGGAGTGGCCGAAAGGAATCACCATCAAGCGTTGGTGCTTTAATTGAAAGTAAAGTCCACGCAACACATATAGCAATGTCACTCAAACAAGTGGACCTACCAATAACTATCCATCCTTCACACCCTAAGAAGTTACCGTGGTTGAATGGGAGACGTAACCAAGGGCTTAGGCCTCGGCCACTCTCACTTTTCCCTAGGGTGCAATCCTCGAAATTAAGCAAGCCCTCTTTATCATCATTGGAAATATCATGAACAAAAAGAGGGTTGAGAAAGGTGTTTCATAAGTTAACTTTAAATAAAGGGTTCTCATGCATGCACTTACTACTAGTTTCAAAATCTCCACTAGAAATATGTCCAACATAAGAAACACATAAAGAAGAAGTAGATGGCATTTCTAAGCACATATCACCTTCTCTTTCACAAGAGTAGTCCTTACACACATACAAACCATCACGGGCAACCAAAGAACCACAATTAAAATCGTTTTCACAAGGACAATCACAACTCGGGTTTTCTAAACATTCAAGCAAATCAAGATCATTTACGCCCGGTTGATCATTTTTCTTACCTTCACTAGTTGTTGGCAATTCACATACCAACGTAGACTCACCTTATTTTTCACAAGGGTCAACTAGTGTGTGAATACTCTCGTCACTTGGTAATGGAACCTTAGTCAAGTTGTAAGTGCTAGCACTAGATGGACACAAATCATTCTTACGAGGAGAATTAATTTTGTCATCTAAAGGATCAACTAGTGTTTGCGTACCTACAACAAGAGTTTAGTCCTCATGCGACCTAACAATATCAAGATTATCACAAAATGAAGACTCATGCACTCCTACGCTAGGTAAAACCGCAACTACATTCATAGGAGTGTAAGGGATAATATTTTTACCTCGTAGCTCACATAAGCTACGGTCTTCATCTTGACGTGTGTTCGGGCAGCCCACTTGCTCCCTTGGAACTCCCATATGATCCAACCTTTTATTTATCACTTCCCATTGACGGATAATGGCTTCAAGTTTAGCCAAAATAGCACTTGCAACCGCAGATTCCATTGTAATTGCACCTAAAAAAAAAGAAAAGAACAAGCCTACAAAGCAAAACACAAGTTAGTTCGAAACAACCTCACCACACTCTCACACACTTGATCGTCTCACACTTGGATTCATAAGTGTTGCAAGTCGGCTTGTAGTTCGTGATGAGTTGAGGAGTAAGTCTACTCCTTGGTCGGAATGGATTCTTTGTTTGAAGACTCAAGAAAATGATGGGCGAACTTGAACCAAGAAGTACTACGATTTATAAAAACGACAAAAGCACAAAAGAAACGTGGACACGAATAATGGATGCAAAGGACTAATTGACAATCTTGTAGGAGTTTACTAGTTTGTTAATTAGTTCTAGGATCAACTAATGAAACCAAGAATCAATAATTAGAAACTAGGAAAACCCAAATTTGAGATTAATATTGACGGTGAACAGTAATTAGGGTGACGTGGCAGCATGCAATGGGTCTCAGTCCCATATAATATTTTGTCACAAATTTGAAATTTTAATCTTCACACAATTTGGAATGGAAAACAATTGGTAATGGAGGAAAAGTACAAGTCTTTTTCATATTCAATCTCAAAATGGTGAGACTTAACTTGTACTAGTTCCACAAAACAAGGCCCTTGATTTAAGGAAAAGTGGGTGGAAAGTAGATGTCAAGTCTAGGAGGTGATGGGCTCAAGTCTTCTCCCAAACAAACTTTACATCTTTGTCTTACACCTTTTTGGATCTAATTTACACTTTTTTAGTGATCAAGATATGAGATGAGGTGAAGAACAAAATGAACAACAACAAATTTTTTCAAGAACACATCAACAACATGGCACAACATATAGCCAACCTTGAATCACAACACACGGCCACTTCAAGTTCACAACAACAAGGTCAATGTTATAAGCTCATCTTTAGATTTAGACACTTTTGTGTTAGTGAGAAAGAAACCAACACAAGAAACACACAAGAAAAAAGAAAATTCTACTAGATATAGTCATAAACTCTTGGCCAAAACAACAACAACAATGAGCAACAAGTTCTCGGTCAAGAACACTTCCTTTTCATTTCTTTCTCTTTTTTTTTATTTTCCAACTTTTAAGCCGAAGATTGATCTTGTTAGAACAAAATCAAAGATGGATTTGATACAAAATGATACAAGACTAAGTGTGTATCAAGAGATTTAAGCCAACACAAGAGCAACAAGATGAACAACAAGGTGCTAGTGAATCTAAATAGGCCACTCACAGCTTCACTAGACTTTAGATTTAGTTTTGAGCAAGAAAAGAGATGAACACAAGAACAACAATGCTAGTGAATCAAAAAATCCCCACACGGCTTCACTAGAATTCAAAGACCAACAATAATATAATGTTAACAAAAGAGATGGATATATAGTTTGATATACAATATTCAAGAATCTAAGAACCCTAACCACATGTAAGGATCCTAAGATTAATGAATGTTAACACCAAACTCTTATGTTGACAAAAGAGGGACTTTACCTCCCTAATCACCAATGTATCAAGCCAACGATGCAACACAAGTGATATCCACACTTGGACAACCCTAGTTATGGATTGGTGGCTTTTCCAATCCCTATATCTAAGGGGTATTATACTCCTCACACTAGAGAGAGAGTTTGTCTTCCATCAATAAACAAATAAAGAGAAAAGACCTAATAAGGAGCTATATATAGCCTAGCTTATTACATGGTAAAATGACCAAGACACCCTTAATGACAAAGGGTGGCCTTGGTGGGTTGGAAGGCAAGATGAAATGGATAAAACACCCTTAATAAGGTGTGGCCTTGGTGTGTTGAGGAATTCTCATATTGAGTCCTAATACTCCAAAGGTGCCTTCTTCAAGCTCCAAAAATTGTGAGTCCTCAAGTCCTTAGTGCTCCAAGCAACCTTCCACACTCGGCATTACTCCATCAAGTGCCCATAACGGTCTCTACATGCATGCTCTCGTGTCCTCGAGGCGACCACGAATTGAGCCTTTATGTGTTGGTCTCCAAGGACATTATCAAAAACTATAAGTGTCATTTGACTCATATCAGCTTGACTGCCATTTTGTCCGGCAGCAGTACCTCTCAGGTCTTATTTCTCTTATTTTCGTTCCTTCCAAGGATCAGATCGTCGATGTTTTCACTAAGTCCCTCTCTAGTCCTACTCATTATCAGCTCCTAGATAAGAGGGGGGATGTGGAAAATAAAGGGAAAGTTGCAGAAAATGTTCATGTTCTTTCCTCTTCAGAATCAAAAGAAAATGAAAAAAAAGCCAAAGTCAAAGGGTTTTAGTCCAACAACACGTGGCAACAATCTACCCTTTTCATTCAACATATTTCAATCCTAGCCATTCACATTACTTTGGTAGAACCTTCTACCACGGCACGTGAGAGGCACAACACTCAGCATAGGAAGGAATAAAATTTGTTATAGAGGTTACATAGACAACCAATAGAAATTAGACATGTAATTATCATTTTAGGATTATTTTAATTCTTTCTTTGCATTCAAGTTATGAACCATGTATAAATACATCTACTATACAGAGATATATCAATCAGAAATTTTTTCCTAGTATATTGCTCTTGAATTTCTACAGGTAGAAACATTTTCTGTTGTGTGGTCCTTTTTGGTACTTTTTTTTGGGTAACTAACGTTGTTCTATTAATCACCAAAGTATGGCACTCTTTTTTAAATTATATATAGGGAGAATGTTTTTTTAACAAAAGGAGAAATAGTAAAATATATTAGGCTCATATTGCCACGTTATTTCATTGGGTAAAAAGTTTAATACATTAAATTACCTTATATTAGCACTAATAAAAGAATATTAGAGTAGTATTTATGAATTTATTTTATAAATAATATTATTTCATAAATCTTTGAAACAATAATATCGGTCATTTATTGATTCAAACATTGAAGAGAATTGATTTTAAATATCATTAATAATTTTTTTAAAAAAGTTTTATGACCTTTTTATAATAAAACATTGAATAAGAAATCATTTCCTCCTATTCTTTTCTTAGTTCGTTCAAAAAGAACGTCGCTTTTCTTTTATGATAATTTTTAGTTCTAATTTTTTATGACATATTTTAAATTATAAAATTTTAAAAAATTGCTATAAACATTAAAGAACAAGAAGAAGAGTAGAAAGAATAGAGAGAGTAATTCTTATTTCTTCTCTTGAGGGATGATTTACAATGAAGGAAGCCCTTCTATTTATAAGGGGAATTTGCCCCTAGTTTCACACTAAAAGACAAATACATCAAATCCTGATAGATATCAACTAGATCTTAGTAGATCTTGATAGACATTCACTATAATGTAAATACATTTATAACACTCCCCCTTGAATGTCTAGATAGATGATGTGCCTCATTAAAACCTTACTAGAAAAAACTATTAGAAAAAAAAATCTAGTTAAGGAAAAAGAGTACACATTGCTAACAATACGTATATCGGTTGCCTCATTAAAAACCTTACAAGGAAAACCCAGTGGGACAAAACCTCGTAAGAGAAAAAGAGTACAATGCGTATTAACTCCCCCTAATGAGAACATCCTTGAACCTTTGCATCCCGATCTTGTGCATCATCTTCTTAAAAGTTGTAATTAGAGAAGACTTGGTGAATAAATCATCCATATTTTCACTTGAACGAATCTGTTGCACGTTGATATCATCATTATTTTGTAGCTCGTGTATGTAGAAAAGCTTTGATGAAGTGTGCTTTGTTCTATCTTCTTTTATGAATCCTCCATTAAGATGTGCTATGCATTATGCATTATCTCCGTATAAATTTGTGGGTAGATTGTCATATTTCAGACTACATTTTTCTCGAATGAGATGTATCATGGACCTCAACCATACACATTCTCAGCTTGCTTCATGAATTGCTATTATCTCAGCATGATTCGATGAAGTGGCTACGATAGACTGCTTTGTATATCTCCAAGATATTGCAGTACCACAACATATGAACACATAGCCTATTTGAGACCGAGTTTTATGTAGGTCAGATAAGTACCCAAAATCAGCATGACCAATAAGATCGAAACTGGAAACTTGCTAACAAATTAACTGAAAAAAGGCTATATTAGGCCTTGTAGTATTTGCAAGATACATTAGTGCATCAATTGCACTAAGATATGGACTTCATAATCAAAGAGCTCCTCATTCTTTTCTTGAGGTCGGAATGGATCCTTATTCAATTTTTTGCACGTTTCTAATTTAAGCAAATACTCTATTGCTTTTGAAAACTCTCTAAGAGTTTCAATGATACTCAAATCATCAAATTATATCTTATGAAGATAATAAAAAAAATTTCAGAAACTTTATATGCTTCAGGAATTTTGAATCCTTTAAGGATTTTCATATGGATGTTTGTCAAGTAACAATATCCAACATGTCAAGTGTGACATCTTCAAGTGTCTGGACTGCAAATCAAATAAGTTTTACGCTTACCAAAATGCATCCTTTCAGGTCACTTGATAAATATTTCTATGTCAGCATGCTTAAATTAACATAGAATTCAGATCCTCATAATCTTTTACAATATTGTGCCAATATTGTATCAAGGATATCATCGACGATTTCTTATTTTGTATCGGTTCACAATGCGACATAACATTTTGAGATCTCATCACTTTATTATTTTCAGGTACCTAAACCTCTCATAAGGTTTCATGAAGTGTTATGTCGTAGGCTCTTCAAGCGCACATTGCCTTCTTATCATGATTATTTGCTCCTTATCCTTTTCAAGGATTATTTCATTTGAAACCTATTGGTTTATCATGCTTTACACATGCATAGACTTTATCCTTTAAGGACACAAAATAGGAGCACTTGCAGCTAAATATGAGATGTTTTCGGCATTTGACTTGAATTATCTTTTGAATGAGGATCTGATGATAATTCCTAACATATTTTATAGATGCTTATAATCTTTCCCTTATGTTAGGAAAACTAACATACATCCTTCATCTTCTTTGAGGAATCCATCTTTGTGCATCATGGTATATTTATTAATCATATACCGCACATCAAAACTATTAGATAGAATAGTTAGTTCCTGACCTTGAACCAATTGAGAGGGAAGAAATAATCATAATATATTGGTCTAATGCATACAAGTGCTATTGTATGCAATATATCATATTTCACATCAATACATGAAACTTTGTTCTCATTAGTAATGGTTCAACTATTTATGGAAGACATTCAATGCTAAACCATCATCATCAAGATGAACCATCTTGATTACACAATCTAAAAATTATGCTCAATTTATATTGAACAAGTAACTTTATGAATGTCAAACGTAGGTTGACCATGAATGTACATGTGATCATCTTATTGATGCATCTTTTCAACATATCACAGATAGGTGAACGGGCCCTTATTCACCTTTTATTCTTTTCAGATTTTGAGGGATCCAATCCCAAAATTAGTTGGTCCAACCAACTTATCATGAGAACAAGCAACATTAAAGTTCATGAAGAATTTTCTAATTCTTCAATATATGTTCAATACTCAGTATGCACATCTTCGGAATATCACAATCGTTCATGTCAACTTATGAACTTTTAATCTAGTAAACTCCAAGTTTACCATGATATGTACTTTTTCTTTAGTAAATTTTAGATTTACTATTATATGAATAAATTTCAGATTTACTACTTCAGAAGTAGATTTCAAAATAACTCATCTCAGCTATTTTGCCTCTTTCGAAGGTGAGTTGTCATACTATCACAATCAAGTACACGTTTATATTAATAAGCTTTACTAAATATTATCACATTCACCCTAGGAAATGGATCTATGCTTATAATAATCAAAATTCTCATTCCCCAAGAATGAAATTTAATCTTGTCTTAAGCCTATCAAATTATGATAGCTTATATATCTTATAACCTCTTTCATCATATTGCTACTTCAGGAGCAAATTGAGGCATACATATGATGTAGATAGTTTTTCTCTAGCATATCTTATAATCATAATAAGCGTGTAAAAATATTATCACTTTTGATGATTATTATCATATTGTCTCTCCACGCTTATATTCGTGCAAGTTGTCAACTTTCAGATTTATGCTACCATATTCACTTCATGGAATAGAGCATATTAATGAGATATGTTTCATGACCTTTTATTAAATACCCATTATTTTGCCTTAGTCATCATAATATCATCAATATGGTGTATTGAGATTCAAACTCAACATCTTATCCATATAAAGGCATCTTAGACATGAATCGATGTGACTTGAACCCAACATATTATCATCCTTTTTGATAATATTGTTCTTGAGGAAGAAATTTAAAATATAAATGGTTCCAAACCAATTATTTTTTCTCAAACCCAACAATAAAATATAAAGAAAAGTACAAGAAAATATAATTTTTCCACATAATTAACATAATTGAAATTCTAAAAAGACAATTTAAATATTGTAGAAAGTATAGATTGTCCAATATTGATAACATACGACCAGTAAGAAAATGGTTGGTCGGTGATTTTTTTTTCAATTCTGACAAACTTATGTTTAACATATGTCATTGGATCATGTTTGACAAACTTATGTTTTACAAATTCGGTGATCATCACCATGTTACCTGTAAATATAAGAAAGCACAATATACACCGCACATATGAATTTATTAGATAAATTTTACTCAGTTGATGATTAGAGTGTCGTGTTAAAATTTTATTTAAAGGAGAATAGGGATGAAATATTTCCTTTATTGATTTGAACTCTCTCCGTAATATGTAATAATCTCTTCTTAATCGTCGAATTTCACCTGTAACTTAAGCAAACCTATTAGATAAAGATTTATTATTAAATTATTAAATAAAAACATACCTCATACTGGTTCCAGTATCAAACAATTGCCTCTTTAGCCGCGCAACAAATTTGTAAACCGTATGAAACTCATTAGTTAGAGTCTCGTGCTGATAATGTATTATAAAACAATAAAGAACAAGAAGAAGAGTAGAGAGAATAGAGAGAGTGATTCTTATTTCTTCTCTTGAGGGATGATTTACAATGAAGGAAACCCTTCTATTTATAAGGGGAATTTGCCCCTAGTTTCACACTAAAAGACAAATACATCAAATCCTGATAGATATCAACTAGATCTTATTAGATCTTGATAGACATTCACTATAATATAAATACATTTATAACAAAAATAATATATTCTACATATTTTTAGTAGGCGTTTGGACATGCGATTTCATCTCATGATTTTATATCATGACATGAAATTTCAAATTCTTCAAAAAGCGTGATTGGATAATTTCAAATCATTATTTGAAAATTTTCAAACACAAAAATTAACCTACAAATTTATATTTTGTAAAATGAACCCCACCATTATATCTACCAACATTTAACTTTTGGAGAAATAAAATTTATAGTTCATATTATAATTCTTATCAATATTTAAATTATTTTTATCTCACTTAATCATTAATTACCAACAACTTGCCTCGTTTGTTCATGAGAAATATTCACTTTAAAAAAAAATCTTTTTATTTTATTGAAAAATGATATCTGATCATAAAAATTTCACATATAACTTGAAATTTTATTTAGAAAAGTGAAAACAAGTCTCAACTTGTTTTCACTTTTTTCTAATTCCAACTTCACCTTTAGGTCCATTTGATGTGAGATATAAGAATAAATAATTTTGGACTAGAATAGAAGATTATTTATCCTGCATTTAGTTGGAGTTATTTGTTAGTTTCAGCATTATTTATCCCACTATTTATGTCATAGTGATGGAATAAATTATTCCACATACATGATGATAACTAATTTCAAAATTAATTATCTCGAGATAACTTGTTCCCAATCAAATAACCCATTATAGTTAAAAGTCTCTCAAAAAAAAATATGACCAAACATAACTCCAACTTCAACTTTAATTTTTTTTTTTTAATTATCATGATCAAACACTACAAAATTTGTTATTACTTCAAACCAATTCCCGCTTTATCATTATTATTCACCAAATTTATCATTTGATCAATAAATGTGTATAATAATTTTGTAATATTGTATTATACTTTTATTATGAACTTTTATTTATTTGATAAAATTATATAAAAAATAGATAATTTTAATAACTTTTACAACTTATGAATTTTCTTTTTATTTAAAGAAAAAATATATTTAAAATCTTAAATTATATGTTCAAACAAAAATTCAACTTCTTCTTATATAATTTTATATCATGATTTTACCTCATATAGTTAAACCGGGCCTTAAATTCAGAATCACAAGATTCAGATATATTTTACTTTACTAAACTTCTGTCTGCTACCAAAAAAAAAAAAACTTCTGTCAAATTAAAGTGAGCAGTCTGACCCAAAAAAAAGAAAAAAAGAGAAAATATATATAAAGTGAGTACTAGTAATTTTTAGTAATTTTTAAAAAGTAAAAACAGAGTGCTCGTAAATGCCACTTTCTTCCTTTGTTTTGTTCTGCCTTTTTACAGTGACCAGGTAGTAGCTCTTTTTGCTCAAAGATTCAAAACATTGAACACTTTCAGCTCATTGCATATGTTTTGATTAGTTCCCCGAATTGGTTTTTCAACTTTCTATTTTAGTTATCTCAAAAAGAGTCTGCTTAACCTGTTGGAACTATGTGATTGCTTCTTCTTCTTCTTCTTGTTTGTCCTCCTATTGACTTGAATACAAAAGATCGATGACCCTCCTCTTATTACAAGGAGATGCAGTAACCCTTTTCAATTGAGTCCAAGATTTGCTCATTTCAAGTTCAAATCTGGCATTTTCTTGAAGTCACAATTGACCTTTTTCTTTAAAAGTCAATTCTAGATTTGCCTTTAGTTGACTTCATTCAAGATTTGGTTGGTCGTGTTATGCTTTTCTGTAAGAAACCTTTGATTCTTAACTTTTCTTTATATATATATATATATCTATATATATATATATAGATATATATGGTGTTTCATTGTTTGAGTAGTACAGATCAAGAGGGAGTTGCTCGTATGGTAAGCACTCCTCACTTCCAACCTTAAAAAGTTGTGAGTTCGAGTCATCAAGGGCAAAAAAAGGTTGGGAGCTAAAAAATATAAGTGCTTAGTATAGATCAATACTTAGAAAAGCTTTGAATGTTGAGGAATTGACAGGTTACTGTGATTGACTCTTGTGCTGCCAAAAGAGTCAAGTGGTTAGTTGAAATTCGCTTTGAGGTTAGTTGAGCTTGTGCCGAATTTTCCATTATTGAGGATATTGTCACTGTACTTGATGTACTAAGATGGAGTTATTATTTATTCTGGTGTTATAAGCTTTTCTTCATTTTTAGCTGTCTATAGTTTCAGAAATTTTCATCATAAGGCCTGTAAGGTAGTATTACGTTAGCGTGCCAGATTCAGTGAACGCTGCATTTGTTACTTTTAGCTAGAGTCTAAGGTTGCCTGGTTACTATTATGGCTTCTATTAGAAGAACGTTGTCCCCAGTGCCTCGTCCTGGAAGCACTATGAATGGAGAAGTATCTCCAGCAGCCTCTCCATTGTCCAAGTCATCATCGTGTACTAATAGCTATACACCAACTGGTGCATTGATGTCTTCTTTTGGTTCATTGGATTATGCCATCTACAAGGTTCAGACATTTGTAGTTGGTCTTTTGTCACGGAGATCTTCTAGGCCGTTAGAAAGGTCAAAGTTGAAGGGGCTCATTTGGAGGAGAGCTCTTCTACAATTTGTCTTCTGCTTTGTTCTTGGAGTATTTATTGGCCTTACTCCATTACTAAATTTGTCAACAAATTTTATATCTAAACATCAAGCTTTATCCTTTGAGGTCCTCCCAGAAGAAAATGCTCGATCATATGATGTTTCTAGAAATGTGACTTCAACCACTGAGGACGCTCCTATCATAGATAATTCGACATCGGAGCCTAACTTAGTAGATGTTGAACTGAAAGAAGAAACTGCCTACAATGTTCCCTTTAACCAATCACTTGACCAAGAGCTGATGGTGTCCCATAAACTTTTGATTATTGTGACACCTACAGAAGTTCGGCCATTTCAAGCATACTATCTGAATCGTCTAGCTTATGCATTAGAACTGGTGCCTTCTCCTTTATTGTGGATAGTTGTTGAGATGAATTCTCAATCTGTTGAAACTGCTGATATATTGAGAAGAACTGGAGTCATGTACAGACATCTTGTGTGCACCAGGAACTTAACTGAGGTGAAGGAGAAAAATGTGCATCTAAGGAATGTGGCAGTCTCTCACATTGAAACACACCATCTCGATGGTATTGTCTATTTTGCTGATGAGTACAACATATACTCTGCTGATGTCTTTGAGCAGATGAGACAGATCAGGTACTCTATTTGTTAAATTTTCTTAATTTTGGGCTATTACCAACCTTGTTTTACTTTTGTGGTATAAAGCAAAGTGGAAGCATGTCTCCAGTAGTCTATATCCTTACGGAACGTTATGTATGCTCAATTTAATTGATAGTTGCATGTTCCCATTCCCTTTATTTCTTGCTTAGGCGGTTATTATTTTGCTTATAGTCCATATTTAAATCCTTATCAGGTCAACTTTCTGTACTCCTACAGCTTCTAGATCGCTCTGACCTTGGGTGCCGTTCACTGTATCTTTTGTTATTTTGTGGGTATAACCATTTGCTCTATGAATCTAAATGCAATGAATCATGCCTCCCTAGATAATGTGCTGAGTCTATGATTCCATGTATCAAAATTCTTGATAGAAAATTGTTGTGTGCAGCCGGTTCGGGACATGGATTGTGGCAAGACTAGCTGAAAATAATAGGAAAGTTATCTTGCAGGGTCCAATCTGTAACGGCTCTCAGGTTATAGGTTGGCACACTGAAGGGAGAGCAAAAAGATTTCAGAGATTCTATGCAGAAATATCGGGATTTGCATTCAATAGTACGATACTTTGGGATCCAAAGAGGTGGCACCTACCAACACTAGAACCTATAAGGCAGTCTGATACAGCCAGATCTAGTTCCCAAGTGAGTTTTGCGTCTATCCTGGATCTCTGATGATTGGTAATTAAAAAAAGATATTCTGTTAGTGGATAGTTCCACATTTACCACAGGTAATGTGATTGTGTACCTTCAAGAATATGGCTAGTGAAACTGAACTTGAAGTTGGAGCATCGCACCCAACCACCCTTGAAAGAAAGGGCAAGGACTATTACAACTATTATCTATGTTACCATATGTGAAAAATATCAATCCTTATGGTTTTATTTACAGGTGAGCACATTTATCGAACAAATGGTGGAAGATGAAAGCCAAATGGAAGGCTTACCAATGAATTGTTCAAGAATCATGGTTTGGCAATTCAACACGGAGATATTGTATCCATATCCTCATGAGTGGCTGGTGAAGAATTACTTGAGCACCAGTACTTCAGTTGGATGACAATTTTGACATGCAGAGAGATTCTTGAGCATTTATAAGGTGAGTGAATTATGTCTATGTTTTCCTGAGCTCCTTACTTTCTCTTCCTATTTCCAGTTTTTATTTAGAAAAAAATATGGACATTTTCCAGTTGGTATTCATCTCCGTTGCAACTTTTTTATGCGGTGTCTGCTAGTCAATCTAGAATATTATTCCTTTCTTCCACTTCCCCCTCTCCCATGGTCTGTTCATTTTGCTGCTATTTCTTTTTTATCATTAAAAGATTATGTTATTGAGATCCAGCAACCAGAAAATGCTGTCAAATGTTTACTCTGTAAACATTCTGATGAATTTATAAGGATCTCAAAAAATCTACCATGGCCTCTGTACCATTCACGATTCAGTTTGCTTTCCAAAATTCGTACATTCCTTTCCTTCCAATTGGTCCACCAAACATCTGTAACTATTGAGCTCCAAATTTACATTTTTCCCTTTTCCATCCCTAATGCACCAACATCGCAGCAGCTCCTTCGTTGTCCTAGGCATAGGCCAATGGATCCCCACAATGATCAGGATGAGGTTCCAGATATGCTTGGTGAATGAGCAGTGGATCAGAATCCAGGGGTCACTCGGTGTTGTGTGCGCAACAAAATTTGCTTTTGCTTCAAAGTGGTTATGGGACCGAGAGCGGCAAACATATGCTGTATGCCCAAATTTGTCACAAAGTTGACAGCGTACTCGCGATGATTGGTGTGGGAAGTTACGCCACTGAGAATTATCCATTGGATCGCGCCACTGGGAATTATCCATTGGATATTGAGAATGAGTGCTTTGATTAGGCTGCCTGCATTGGGGACGCCAGTTATTGTTGTTGGATGGGCGTTTATTGTTGCGTGGGGCTGATGGAGGATTTGGCACTCATTGAGCAACAACGCTGTGATCTGGGTAGAAGTCTTCTTGAGGTCCTCATGTTTGAGGAAAAGTTCATGATCAAGAAGCTTGTCAAAAAGTTCTTTATAGCTAATAGGAAAGTCCCTTGCCCGTATGTCTGCAGAGATCTCGCGGAATTTTGACCCGAATCCACTTAGTATTTTCACCACTAGTTCTTCATTATTGACGGGTGAACCTGCTGTGGCGAGTTCATCAGAGAGAGCGAATCTCTCGCATATATTCGGCAATGGATTTGTTGTCCTTACTGACTTGATTGAGATGGTGACGAAGGCTGAAGACGCGGGTTTGCGATTTGTTTGCAAAGGAAGTGTGAAGTTGATCCCACGCAGCTTTGGAGTTGATAGCAGAAGCTACCGTGGGTGCGATTGTGGCATCTACAGAGGCCATGAGAGCATTTTGGATCAATTTATCCTGACGAAACCAATCCTTGTACGCAGGGTTGGCTGTCTCAAGGCTGTTAGTTGTGATTATTTCAGCAGGGGACAACATGGTGCCGTCAAGATGACCATAGAGGTCATGAAGCAACATGGCAATCTGGGCTTTCCAGATGGTGAAATTAGTGCTGCCAGTCAGTTTAATGGTCAGCTAAGATGATGGATTGAATTGAATCAAGTGTTTGAGGACAGGGGCTGCGTTGGCATTAACGACGGGGGCAGAAGTGACCATCGTTGCAAAGAGAAAAAGAAAAAAAAATGGATCTTGGACTCTGTTAAGAGTATTTTGGCTTTGATACCATATAAATATAGAGAATGAAGATGAAGTTGTTTGATTTCATTGATATGTATGTGTATATATACAAGAGCACACAAACTAAATACTATAAGAACAAGATACTATAAGTGTAGCGCTATAACTACTAGCACGGACAACAAACCAAGGCGCTCCTATCTACTAACTGCTCCATTTCATGTCTAAGCGCCTCTCTCCAATATTTCTTCGGTGTACCTCTACCTTGCCTGAAACTATCCATAGCCAACCTCCGGACTAGGGCATCCATGTCCTTTATCATCACATGCTCGAACCATCTCAACCTCTCTGCTCACATCTTCTCTTCCACTGTAGCCGCACCCACTTTGTCACGGATAACCTCTTTTCTAATCTTATCCTTCCTAGTAAACCCACACATCCATCGTAGCATCTTCATCTGCGCCACCTTTATCCTTTGGATGTGAGAGTTCTTGGCTGGCTAATACACCGCCCCGTACAACATAGCTGGTCTAATTGCCACTCTATAGAACATGCCCTTAAGTCTAGGAGGCACCTTCTTATCACACAAGACACCGGATGCGAGCTTCCATTTCATCCACCCTACACCAATACGATGGGTGACATCCTCTTCAATCTCCCCATTACCCTGTATCATAGAACCAAGAAGCTTGAAACTCTCTCTTATGAATGGTCTGCGTATCAAGCTTCACAACTACATCAGCCTCATGCATCACCTCCATTCCAAAAATTAATTTCCTCCTTAGCTCTTCAATCCCCCAGAATGCAATAATTGTCTCTTGGTTAAGAACTGTGAAAAACAAGCACACAATCTCAGACCTCCATTGATGATCTTCGAGGTGTGGAGGTGCAAAAGTAGAGAGATTTATTATTGATCTGAAAATGAAAATGAATGCTACTGTACAACAAGAGCATTGCTCTGAGCTTTATAGCCTAAGGATCATATCTTCTGACCGACCAACTACCACTAGTGACAGCTTATTGACAGCTCATCACCTCCTGATTGATCCTCACTTAACAGCTGTTACAACTAACTAATCAAGTAACTAACTAATGGGTTAAACATTTCTCTGAGTAACTAATTTCTGGATGAACAGTGATCAATGCAACAGTGAAAACTGTAACAATGATCAACTGTGTAATCAACTTCACCAATATATCCTTGATGCATTTGGACAAGAACCATGCCAAAAACTTTAGGAAGGCCTGCCTCATGATCTAACCATTGGTCAATCCATGTTCTGGTTTTTTCCCATCACCTACTACAATCTCTGTTGATATTTGAAATTCTTCCTGGTGTCTATTAATGCTCTTTCCTAGTGATACACCATATAGCCCAGCTGTTTGTTTATTGCTCCCTGGCCCATCCAACATTGTGTAGATAACTTCTTTCCACAAAGCTGTTTTTTCCAGATTATATCCCCATAGCAATTTGAAGAGCAAGGTTTTGTTATTCTTCCTCAGGTCTCTAATTCTCAGCCCTTTCCACTTTTAAGAGTGTTTAACCTTGCGTCATCTCACTAAGTGTAATCTATGGCTCTCGGAATCACTTTCCTTAAGGTCCCTTATCTTATTTAGTGTGACCTCCAGGTCACATGGCAACAACTTTACCAGTTACTCTAAGACTCCCCTTCCTATATGTCAACTACTATGACCAATTATTTAATTGATGATGTGACCAAATTGAGTCAGAGAGTATAGAGGAGGTTGAACGTAGGAACGGGAAGAGACTAGAGAGTCTTCCTAACAGCTAAAGAAAAGATGTGAAGAAGAAAAACGAGGATTTGGACATAGTTGGGAGATCTAGAAAAGGTAAATTAATAGAGAAAGGAAGTTAGATTAATTGGGTTAGGATGAAAATACATTGAGAACCCCCCCTCCCTGTGTGTATCGGGGGAGGGAGGGTTTTCACTTCTGCGGCATGTGAAGTGGGGGGTGTGACAGGGAGAGATCATCTCTTGAAAGGGCAAATCAAATCCTGCCATTTCCCATTGCCATCCCTAGCAAAGTGTGTCGCTGTGCAACATACTGCAGCAAAACAATTGGTAATGAAAGAAGAATATAACGGCATTGAATGAACATGTAATTGATAATCGGAGCATGGTTAAATATTTTTGGGGCCTACACTAAAATTGCTTCTTAGAACAAAGATATTTTGTGGACTCTTTAAGGGTGCAAATGGTGTCGTACAAAAAAGAAATGTGCTTGCTAAGATCTCAATTGATCATGTGCGCTAGAAACAGCAAGCCTTCTGGAAAATGCTTTTTCAAATTTGATACAACGATCTTTGGTAACAATAGGCAGATGGTATTGGGAGAGTGGCCTCATTTTGAATACGTCGTAGATGATATATAAGGGCTCAGGGAAAAAAGGGCATCTAATTCATTACTGGATTCTTGTTTAACTTTGAAATTCGGAGTAACAAGACTTCTCTTGATTCTATAAGACATTTATAAGAAACTTGGACAGCTAAATAGTAAGTACCAACTGAAAACAGAATGACTTTTCATGATGTTCTTCTTTTCGTTGTCGTATGTTTTTGGTATTAGCTATTTGACACATTGTGCAATCTTTTCTAGCGCAGGAGAAATTTAGTAAACAATTATGAGCATCTGCTGCAAATAGTTGTCGGACCAACCACTTGAATGCTATCAGTTTCGAACTTGTACTGCTTAACTACATGCTGTAGTATCTAAAGAGACCAAGGAGACCAACACTCCTCTTCACTTTTTCTGTTCTGCTGGTATATCAGTAGATATTAATTTGTACAGTTGCTTTAGCTAGTCATGGTATAGTCTTCTGGCTACCAAGTCAGAAGCAGCAAAAGTGTGGCAATATGGAAAAAAATATTTACAACAGATAGGTGAGTTTCAAGTTCCTAGCCAATTCTTTCGACTCGAGTTTCTTAATCCAAGTTGATGTCCGAAATGGAGTATTATTCTTCAATCGACAGCTTTACTAATAGATTGTGCATATGTTGCATATGTTAAGGTGCTACGCAGTTCCAATTTATATGACCCTCCTTTCATTTTGGAACATCTCAAGTGTTTGGCAGCATATCATTTTTATACAATTTTTTCACAGATACCAAATTTCATATTCACTATATTCAACTCTTAATCTTTGATTTGATTTTTCTTGTTCGACACCATTTCATTCTATACAACTTTTTCATAGCTTTCAAGATTTCCAACTTTTTAATTTTTTATCATATGAATTCTCTATCAAACAAACTTTTAACTGTTTTGATATTTTCTTTTAGTGCAACTAATATAATATAGAGACTGATTAGCATCTTAAACTCTGTGTCCAATCAAACTCTGTTACGGAAGATGTGATGGCTAGGGTTGATGGCTTTGCAAGTCTTATTTTGTATATTTTAGGGAAAATTTCAGAAATAATAACTATAGAGCCTTAAGATTTATAGCAACCCTTTCAAAATTACAAAAAATAGCAATATGTATTTTATATTTGATTAAACTGTTGCTAGTTAAATACATATACAATTAAAGATTCTGTTCCTAATTTAACTCCAATTTGTTTCCGTTTTATAAGGGAAAAACGGTTCGTTAATTTAAGGAACATTTAATTTGACAGATTTCTTAACCTTTTACAACTCTTTTGTTACCACAACAGTTAAATTACATCTTCAAATTCAAATTCAAAAACGATTTTCATCATCATCTTCTCAATGCAAATAAAAAATACAGATTCAACTTCAAAAATGTTTTGTGCAGCAGTCGAAGGTTTGGAAAAAAAATTATATCGTATATTAATTTTTTCAGTTGTCGAAAAATACTTGTGTAGGTGATTTTTTTTTTGTTTTTTCGACTTCAAATTTTGTCCTTATTGTTCTGTTAATCTAAATTTAGATGAAATTTTTAATCGTTAAATTTGAATTTTAGTTTAGGCTAACTAGTGTTTGACTTAATTTGTTTTTGAATCCGTTTTGAAATTTTGTATAAACTAATTAGTTGTTATATTACGTATTTCTGATTATCCCTACATTAAATATATAAAAAACTATCATATGTATTTTATTTATACATAAATATGACAAGAATCATGCTTATCAAGAAGAAAGAAGTACATGTATTTATCTATAGACTTTACATGTCAGAGGAATGACACTTATGTATTTACAGAATACAACTAATAACAATAAAACATATCCATATGTACTTTATGAATACAACAAATATTTTAGGTAACCAGAATATATTGCAACTGAACATCAAATACAAATCTTATCATTGACAAATACAAATATATATCCAACATATACAAAATACATAAATTATACAATTTTTATCGATAACCAATCTTTGCACAAAATATAAATTTTACATATAATAGATATAAAATAAATACAATTAGAGGCTACAATTTCATATCTTAACAACACAATATATACTACAATTTCAAATCTTAAAGAAACAGAAAAATAAATACACACCTAATAAATTGTATATATAAAATACATCTATGAACATGTTTTCAAGAAAATACAAAATTTTACAAATAAAATCATACCGCCTCCACTTTCTCTTCTTCGGATTCAAAATCAGATGAAACAGGACTTGAAATTTTACTAGATTCATCTTTTTCATTCGGCTTTCTCTTTTTCATTGATTTTTAATTTTTTTGAGGTTTTGGGGATGAAGGTTTTCTCAAACCCTTTCGCTTTATTTTTTCCACAATATTTTTTGAATTGTTACGGTGCTTCAATCTCACTTCTTCACTGCTAACACCTTCCTTAGGCTGAATATTAGTAGAACCCAAGTTAAAATCTTCATCTTGAGTTAACCCAAAACTAAACGATGGAAGTTCATCGGATACTAAATCCATCGATTTACTACCCCTAACTGAACTACAACGATTTGCATGTTGTGACATTATATCGGAAAACCAAAGAATTCAACACAAATTCAAAAAAAAAAAATCAAACCCTAACAGACCAAGAAGAAGAAGAAGAATGAAAAATTGAAAAAAAAAAATCGACAATAAAAAATATAAAAGAGTTTATATGGAAAATATAACATGCATTAGTTGAAAAGAAAACTTACCTTAATAGTTGGATGCAAAATTTATCAACGTTCGGAGAGAAAAAAAGGGAATTTGACATAAAAAAAGAGAGTTGGAAGGAACTGAAATTGGTATATGGCGTGAAAAAAGGAGAAGGTAAAAGGGTGAGTTAAAGTCACGCGCTTTTTTCAAGAAAAGCTAAAATATTGCTAGTTTTGTTATTAGTTGTAATTTTGAAAAACTATTGCTATAAATTGTAATTAATATCTTAATGTTGCTAGTTTATGTAATTTTTTCTATATTTTATTGAATTTTTTCAGGTGGGCTTTCAGCCATTGTTGCATCTTTAATTATTAAGACAACTCTTACTGCAGCTCAGGACTAGACGTGGTGTTATGTTGAGCTTTACCTAGTTAAAAATTTGGAGCATCAAATTCATTAAAACGGATCTCTTTTATAACCAGTTTGGTATACATTTGTTTGTGTATAACAAAGGCATGGTGGCCGTCTTTATTTATTTTTTTAAAAAAACGCAAGCCGAGAACACCATGCAAGAAGAAATGAAAAGAAATCTTACTTTTTTAATAATCTGAGTGAAAAATGATCTTGTAAGTCAATTTCTTCACGGGAAGACATTTGTCTTTAGTCTTATGAATTTGATAAATAGTATCCCCTTCGCATTCACTACAGTTTCAGGCAAATCTTCTCAATTTCTTGATTGTTTCATATGATTGCTTCTCCGTATTATCATGAACTGGCCCACGCTAAAGGAACAAGTGATATAGAGATAATTGACCTTAAATTAGTGATTTGTTCAACAATTAATTACCATCCACTTGAACTAGATAAATTAACTCATCTTGCTTCTTTGGTTCTTCCAATGCTAATCCAGTTAAAAGAACCGGGTTGGGTTTAATGATGTGTAAGATTATTTTTTAAATTAAATAATATGCGGTCAAATGTCAATTATAATAAGCCAGGTGACTCATTTTAATTGGAAAATTCCATCAGGTTGAGGATGTTAGTTTGAGAGAATTCTGGAGCCATAAAAATAGGTTTGATCATAGAGGGTTGTGAGTTAATGGATAACTTTTGGCCCTCAAGTGATGGGAAAAAAAATACACTCATTGTTCAAGAAGATGTAAATAAATTTATTTTCCAATGAGTCAAGGGCAAACAAGCGTCAATATGTCCGAGTGGTTAAGGAGACAGACTCGAAATCTGTTGGGCTTTGCCTGCGCAGGTTCGAATCCTGCTGTTGACGTTTTAATTTTTTTTTGTTTCAACTATTTTTTATTTTCTGTTTTATTTTCTATAGTGCCATGATTGTGACTACGTAAAAATCCTCCTAGGGTCGATGAGTTATCATGCATTTTATTCCAACAAAACATGAGATAAACTCATTCTAAAATTAATCTCGGAATTAGTTATCCTTTATCTCTTGTACTAAATGAGCCCTTAAATTACTAACTTTTATGAATTTCATACCTAAATTATTGGGTACTCACAAATTCTCTAAATGCCATGAACTCATATTGGAATTCCCTGGGACTATGGCACCATACATGAATATCACACTTCAAATGCACTTTCAAAAGAGTTTCAAGTGACAGTACACCTACTGAATTCTCTTTTTGAGCTAATACGTTAAAATTCTCTCCTTAACTATGACTGTAACGTGAGTTTCACTACCTAAACTATTAAGATGTTCACAACATCCCCTCCCTCCACCCACACCAGCGAACTACCATAAACTCACTGTGGCGAGCAAATTTGTTTTGAAAATTTTTTCATCTCCCATGTATTCTCAGCAAGCTATTCCCAACCTTTTGCCATGTATTCAATCTGTTTCTCTCTCTCTCTCTCTCTCTTTTTTTTTTAAAAATAAATCTATAGGGAACTATAGTTCAGGGGTAATAGATGCACTCAATAATTTAAGTATGAAACACGTAAAATGATGATAATTTAAGGAGATTTGAACCTATTCAGTCTTTTCTTTACTAGTATTACTTTTCTTTTTCTAAGGGAAAATTCTTCGAGGATTGTGATGCCTATCTTGAATATCAATGTTAAAGAGTAAAGTTCATTTGAAAATTACATTGTGTGAGGCAAAAACTTGAGAAAGTGAGTAAAGACAACGTGCATATGCTAGAAATATTAGAAATGTCTATGTAAGCAATAAAATTTTATCAAATTTAAATCCTTACAACATTCAAATTATACTTTAAAATATATTAGTCCTAAATAACTATTGCAAATTAATATAATTGAATTAATTATTTAAATCCAAACATGTGTGGATTTAATTAAGGGAAAAGGACATGGGTTGACCATTTTAAAAAAAAAGGCCCATAATTTGAAAAAGTGGACGACTTTAGCCAGTTGGCCAAATTTATTTCCCTCTTTTAGCCATTTGCCCAGTCGGCTACATGCAGTTTCTATTCCCAGTTGATACACTTTTATACCATATTGATACACTTTTATACTACATTGATACACTTTTTAAAAAAGAAAGAGGGGATCCTATACCCAATTGATACTCTTTTATACCACATTGATAGACTTTTATAGCAAGATAGAAGGGGAATCTATACATATGCAGTGTCCATATATCTAATTGATACTCTTTTATACTAGATCGATACACTTTATACCACATTGATACACTTTTGTATTACATTGATACACTTCTTAAAATAGAAAGAGGGAATCGTATACTCAATAGATACTCTTTTATACCACATTAATACACTTCTATAACAAGATAGAAGGAGAATCTATGCATGCATATGCAGTGTCCATATATCCATACAGTCTTTGCAAGCATATACAATAGCTATTTTATATTAACCGCCCAACTAAGACAAATAACAATTTTAAAAAAAATAGAAATGGTAAGTATATTTTTACTCTATAATTTGATATCAACAAATCTTTCTTTTGTTACACTTTTCTACCGTATAACCTACCTAAAAATTCTTACCCTGCTTCGAAATTCTCTGTTTGATTTTGAGGTTTTTGTTGAAAATGGTGGAAAAATTGAGCCATCGAATGAAAAAGCAAGCAAGAAAGTGGTGAAAGATAGAATCTTCAATGTAAGCAAGCTGATTATCATGTGGTCCAGGATGAATCTTGCCACCATAACTACATATAAATTTGACCTTATAATTAGGGATTTGATTGGGATCTTTCCTTGCTGCGGTATTTTCGAAATCAATTTCACGGGATCGGGGAGAAGAGTCACCAAATTCAGGGTAAGAAGTGTAGGAGTAGTTCTCCATATTTTGAATTTAGTAGTTTGAGAGTATATTTTATAGGTTAGACCTTTTGAGAGACTGAAGAAAATTGAGTGGGTTGAAGAATAAAGGGGGTTTTATAAAGCGGTGATTGTGAAAATGGTACACGGCTTATAATGATAGTGGCTATTTTGTAGGTATTTAATTGTGAGTGCTATTTTATGATATTATTTTAGTTTTAGGTCCTATTTTTGTCCTTTACCCTTTAATTAAAATCCATTTTTTATTGGGTAGCCCATTAATTTGGGCTACAAATAATGAACCCACTTTATTAAGCCCAAAATATTGTCATATTTTAGAGGCCCAAATGAACGTCATATGTCGAATGACGTGGCATGCCAAGTCAAGTAAAGAAGCCAATAGGACCATGCCACATGTCAAAATGATGTAGCAGGCCAAGTGAAATCAAAAGCCCATAAAAAGCGCCATGTCACTTGAATATGATTGGTCAAAAGAATTCCATCCTCACCATAACTCCCTTTCCACAACTATAAATAGGGGTCTCATAATTCGAAAAAGGGACGACCAAGAACTCAAACAAGAAGCAAGAGAAAGCTCGTGGATCAAACACCACAATTTCTCTACAAAGCTCAAACATTCAAATTCAGTTCATCAAAATTCAAGATCAAAACCACAAGATTCAAGAACAAGCCCTAAAACCCTTGAATTCAAGCACAAGTCAGGATCAAATCTATCAAATCAACAAATTAAGTCCAAATTCAAGGTCAAGCTCGAAGCCCTTGAATTTATATTTGAAAAGGCGAATCAGAGGATTCATAGAGATTGTAACACTCACATATTGAAATCAATAAAATGGTTGTTGCAATATTTTTCTTGTGTCGATTATTATTTATTTATTTTCTCGACACAATTTTATTGTCCAACAAATTCTGGCACGCCCAGTGAGACAATCTCTACCTCTCATCTCAACTTTTCCAACTTTAAATTTTAAGAATAATGAAATGACTTCCAAGAAGGTCAATTCTCAATCAATTGCTTCCAAGGCTGCTGATTTCAAATTCTCTGTTGAAGTAGAGAGCATCCTGGGCATTACTTTTGGATATTTTGGAGCTGCCAAAAGGAGCAAGGAGAACAACCTAGGATAACAAACATATCAAGTGTCGTCTGCGCCAGCTCTAATTTTTGGATCTTCAACCCCAAAAGGAGTGAGATCCCATGAAACTGCTTCAGAAGGAGAAAGCTATGTGGAAGAGTCACTTAAGAAGACTCTAGCTCTACTTGAGCACTCTGGTTTTAAATACTCTAGCGCAAAAAATGATGGTTGTTCAATCAATGCACCGTGTAAGCTGAGCACTTCGAAGATCAAATTATGCGACAATCCATGTTACTCTCCAACATCTTCAGTAATTATGCAAACAATGGTGACTGATGCCCCCTCTATAGAGGAGAAACTTGCTAACCTGACAAGGGCGATTGAAGGTCTCACTAAGTATGTGAAAAATCAAGACGCTCGAATTGATAAGTTAGCGGACATGATTGATGGATTAATAGACAGGGAGTCTAGCCATGCACCTGGAAAAGCTCCAGAAGTTCTCGAGACAGAACTTCTTCGAAAAAAAAACACCACCAGCTAAGGAGGTACAAGTTTTTTTTGAGAGAATGATCCCAATTGATCAGCTGAAAGAGTTCATCGAAGGGACCTTTAAAGATAAGTATGATATTGTCACTAAGTCTTCTTTGACATACGCTAAGCCCTACACTGCAAGGATTAATAGCCTCAAAATGCCTGCGGGCTATCAACTCCCCAATTTTCAATAATTTGAGGACAAAGAAAATCCAAAGCAACATGTCACATACTTTATTAAGAGATGTAATAATGCTGGAACCTACGATGACTATCTTGTCAAATAATTTATTCGTTCCCCAAAGGAAAACGCCTTCGATTGGTACACGAACCTTGAGCCTTACTCTATCGATAGCTGGGAAAATTGGAGCATGAGTTGCTAAATTGCTTTTATAAAACAAGATGTACGGTGAGCATGGTGGAGCTCACAAATACCCGACAAAGAAAGGACGAGCCAGTAATTGACTTCATCAATTGATGGAGAAATGTGAGCCTAAACTATAAATATAGGCTCAGCGAAACTTCTACAATAGAGATATGCGTTCAAGGAATGCATTAGGAGCTTCTCTATATCTTGCAAGGCATTAAGCCAAAATTCTTTGAAGAGTTATTATCAAGTTGGTTTCGTTCAAAAATGGCTCAAGTTTAACTTGAGGCATTTTTTTTTAATATTGGCAAAGAGGGGGGGAAAGGGTGAGAACCTACCCACGGAAGTTCCTCCATCTTTTGAAAAGCCTACTGAACATCTTAGCCAAGAGGAACATGTATGTGATACAAAAACCACATTTACAAATAACGATCATTTGCTTGGTGAAACCCTATACAACCATCCCTTGTACATGGTGGGTTAAGTTCTAGAAAAGAAGATAAATAGAATCTTGATAGACGAAGAATCCAGAGTTAACATTCGGCCTATTCGCAGAATAAAGGAACTTGACATCGCTACTGACGAACTTGCCGAAAGTCATTTGATGATCCAGGGCTTCAACTAAGGGGGTCAAAAGACCATGGGATCGATCAAGTTGGAAATTCATATAGACGATTTGCAGTCAAATATGTTGATGAATGTGATCGATACCAATACTTCATATAATATATTTCTTGGGAGGCCTTAGGAACACAAGAACAAAATAATCTCATCCTCTTACTATCAATGCTTGAAGTATATCGAAGGCAAAATTCTACATGAAGAATTATGCCATGAATGAGAAAAGGTTTGAGAATGTCACCAAGACCAAGTGTGATGATATTGCATCTAAGAAGGTCGCGGTGACTAATGAAAAAGTTGCCACCAAGAAATATCTCTTCACTTTAAATAAAGAAAGTGTCGCATCCACGAAAAAGAAGGCATCTCCTATTCTCTGCTATGTACCAAAGGTAAAGAAAGAGAAAGATCACCCATCTAATGCCCAAGATAATGTACTAAAAGGGATAACTCTATCTATCAAGCGGATTGACACAATAAATCTATCCTTAAGGCTACTTGGAGAGTCTGTGGCTCAAATTTGCCATAAGATATGACACTCCCTGTGAAGCGTACAAAAGAAGGTTTTGATCCAAATGCTTATATGTTAATTGTAAAATCTAGATACAATCTTAATGAGCTATCGAAGTTGGGTAAACTTCCATCAGAAAATACAATTAGGCAGGCACGTAAAGGCGTAGGGTACACGCAACCGCCTCCAGTTCGCATCACTATAAGAAGGGCAGTTAGAAACTACATCACCGTGGAAGAAGAATCCACTACTTCCAATAAAAGGCTTTCTATCTTTGATAGACTCAGAGAATCAACTACAAGAACTTTTATGTTTGAGAGGTTGGTTCCTGTAAATAAGAAGAAAGTAAACAAACACCGAAGAGGTCGTCAAAGTATGACAATACACTCTTCACCCAAGATCCAGAAGGATTTCCAAAGTTTAAGTCCTTTTAGAATGAAACGACATACAAAACTTATGATTTCATGCAAGGAGGTGTTAAAAGAAAAGGCTTATACTGTGGTTTATACCAAGAAACATGAGGAAGATAAAGAAAGTTTCAGTTCCTCATATCCTGTTACAACCCAAAATGAGAACAATGTCTGATCTCAAATGAAGGTTGATAAAGAGATGGAAGATACTTTCTGGTGTTACCACATATCCATCAACGATGATGATCCTTAAGAGGATGAAGACACTAGAGATGCTCCATTGCAACTTGAATAAGGAGTAAAGGCCACAATAGATCCCTTGAAAAAAGTTAATCTTGGAACCGATGTAGACCCAAGACCAATTTACCTGAGTGCGTTTCTAGAAATGAAAGAGAAAATTTCTTATATGGACATACTAAAAAAATATATGGATGTCTTCGCTTGGATTTACAAGGAAATGCCTGGATTAGATCCAAGAGTGGCAGTTCATCAGTTGGCGGTTAAGAACGGGGCTCGTCTTATTAAGCAAGCCCAAATGCGATTTAGGCTAGAGTTGGTTCCATTAATTGAAAATAAAGTTAATAAACTCATTGATGATGGATTTATTCGTGATGTCAAATAACCCACGTGGATTTTTAGTATTGTTCCAGTACGGAAGAAGAATGGTCAAATTCAAGTTTGTACTGACTTTCGGGATATCAACAATGCCTTCCCTAAAGATGATTTTCCAATCCCCATACCAGAGTTGATGATTGATGCCACCAAATATTATGAGGCAATGTCCTACATGGATGGTTCATCCAGCAACAATCAAATCCGTATGACACCAAAGGATGAAGAGCTCACTACATTTTGTATGCCCAAAGATATTTATTGCTATAAGGTAGTGCCTTTCAGTTTGAAGAACACTGTTGGAAATTATCAAAGGGCTATGCAAAACATCTTTGATGGCCTACTCCATAAAATGTTGAGTGCTATGTGGATGACTTAGTGGTAAAGTCAAGAAAGAGGGACGACCACTTGAAGGACTTAAGAATGATATTTGAGTTGCTATGAAGATACCAACTTAGGATGAATCCTTTGAAATGTGCCTTTGGAGTTACTTCTGGAAAGTTTTTTGTCTTCATTGTATGACACCGAGGAATTGAAATTGATTAGGCAAAGGTCGATGTAATTTTGAAGATACCCGAGCCTTGAAACATTCATGAGTTAAAAAGACTTCAAGGAAGGCTAGCATATTTAAGGAGGTTTATCTCAAACTTGGCAAGAAAATGTCAACCATTTAGCCGTCTCATGAATAAGGATGCTCCTTTCGAATAGGACCATGCTTGTAGTAAGGACTTTGAGAGTATAAAATCATACTTGATGAAGCCTCCAGTTCTTGCGGCACCTATACCTAGAAAATCGTTGATACTCTACATCGTGGCACAAGAAAGGTCAGTTGGAAGACTATTAGCATAAGAAAATAGTGAATGCAAAGAAAACTCTCTTTACTAACTGAGCAGAATGATGACGCCAAATAAGCTGAATTATTCTCTAATTAAAAAGTTGTGTTTGGTGTTAGAATTCTCAATTCAAAATATGAAACACTACTTTCAAGCTCATATTGTCCGTCTTGTGTCTAGGGAAAATCCCATTAAGTTTGTAATGTCAAAACCAATCCTTAGTGCTCGACTTGCAAGATGGTACCTTCAATTTCAATAGTTTGAGATTGTGTACGTTCCTTAAAAGGCTATGAAGGGACAAACTTTGGCTGACTTCTTGGTAGACTACCCGATACCCGATGACTGGGAATTGAGCGATGAACTTTCTGACGAATATGCAATGGTTATTGAAGTCACACCCTCATGGAAGATGTACTTTGATGGTGACACATATCGAGGTGGAGTTGGTACTGGTGTGGTGTTCTTCACTCCACAAGGAGAGGTCATCCCATACTTTAACCCTAACAAACCTTTGCTATGATAATGTTCTGAATATCAGGCATTAATACTCGGACTTGAGATAGTAGTTGTCATGAAACAACTATAATTACAAGTCTTTGGTGATTCTTAATTGGTGATCAAGTAAATATTGGGTAACTATGAAGTCAGAAAGCCTGAGCTACACCTATATCATGATTATGTTGTCGCTTACAGCCTGGGCGACTCGGTTCGGCCAAGCCTGTGGGCATGGTGTTTTGTTCGTAGTTGGATCGACAAATCGATTGGTGATTTGCCTTGCTTGGCTTACTTGCTTAATTGAAACAGTTTTTCGATTGGACAACTACTATGAATAAATGGATTCAAAAGTTAATGGGATGGCTTGAAGAAGTAACCCTCCAACATATGCCAAGGAAAAAAAATAAGCAAGCTGATGCCTTCGTTGCTTTGGCCTCAACCCTAACTCTTTCGAATCAGACATGAGTTACTATCTGCCAAGAATGGGTGGTATCGCCACCGAATGAGGATGAAGATGTAGAAAATAAGGTTGAGCACCTCATCGCTGTGTCTGAATCTATAAAGGAAGATTGGCAATAATTTTTCATTGACTATTTATGTTATGGGATACGCTATACAGACACGCTATACAGAAGATCATTTGAAGGAGTACTCTTGCGATGTTTGGGAGAAGAAGAAGCATTTTAAGCTGTACAAGAAGCACACTCAGGAGTTTGTGGATCTCATCAGTCGGGATTGAAGCTCCATTTTCACATTAAAAGAATGGGGTACTATTGGCCAAAAATGGTGAAAGATTGTTTGGACTATGCTAGAAGATTAAAAAATTTTCAATTCCATGCAAATTCTTACATCAACCTCCTAAAGTATTACACCCCACTATAGCGTCCTGGCCATTCAATGCTTGGGGATTGGATGTTGTTGGACCACTACCAAAATCTTCTGGTGGACACTTGTACATCTTGTCTACGACAAATTACTTCTCAAAATGGGACGAAGCTATTGCTCTCAAGGAAGTTAAGAAAGAAAACATTTCAAACTTCATCCGAGTGAACATCATCTACCACTTCGGAATCCCCCATACATAATAACTGACAACGGCAAGCCATTTGATAACAAGTTGATAAATAAGATTTGTGATCTCCTTGGTTTCAAGTAGCATAAATCTTCTATGTACCATGTTGTTGCCAATGGTCTAGCCGAATCATTCAATCAGACTTTATGTAGTCTGTTGAAGAAAGTCATCTCCAAGTCTAAAAGAAACTAACATGAGTGAATGGAATAATCTTTATGGGCTTATAGAATAACTTACGGCACACCGATTCAAACAAACCCATACGCGCTTGCTTTTGGAGTTGAAGCAGTCCTACCACTTGAGTGTCAAATACCCTTTTTAAGACTAGTTATTCAAGAAAGGCTCACCAATGAAGAAAATTCTAATTTGCATCTTACGAAGTTAGAAACTCTTGATGAGAAAAGGCTGGAGGCTCACCAAAATCTTGAATGTTATCAAACTTTTCTATATCATTCTTTCTACCAAAGAGTTTGGTTGAGGTGCTTCCAAGTTGGAGATCAAGTTTTTGCAATAAGTAGGCCCATAATTACTTCCCGTAAGTCAGGTGGCAAATTTACCCCAAAGTGGGATGGACCATATGTCGTACTAGAGACATATTCAAACTATGCTTACAAGATTGTCAATGTAGATGGTGTGAATATTGGCCCTATCAACGCTAAGTTCTTGAAGAACTACTATCCTTGAAGGAAGATGACACTCCTTATGGCACGAGTATAAACTATATGTCCACTCCTTAACGAACGAGTATAAACTACATATCTACTCCTGGCTCGCAAGATATAAACTGTGTATGGTTTCAAAAAAATATCCGCTAAGTAGAAAACCTCGAAAGAGGCGGCCTAGGCAAAAGTTAGGACACAAAAAGAAAAAAACTAACCCAGAACTTCGTTGTGACTTGATTCTATTTACTGAGGTACGTAGATGCTTGGAATTTCATTTTGAGTTCAGTTATATGAGTGTCAAAAAAATACATGTCCCTGCTTGATCCGCCAAATGAAAGTTAAGCAGGCATGCATCTCAATTAAGTTTTGGACTTATGTCAAATACTTGTGGCTCAATGGAGGCAACCCATAAAAAAGAATGGAAGCTCTTTCAATAGGATTTGGAATGCCCAAAGCCTGCAGTTTAGGACGTAGATCTGGCAAACATGCAATTATTAAGTTTACAAGTCAAAAGCTTTAATTCTTAAGGTTTTCAAACTGAAGTTTCAAGTTTAACCCAGTTGTGAGACAAAGATGTGAAGCCCATAGTCAACAAGTTTGAAGAGAAAGCCAGAGTTTAATACTACAACATCAACACATCAAAATAAACAAGTAATTCTTGAATTTGAAATTCAAAAGGAATATTAAAAGAAATGTGCAATATAAAGAAAAAAAAGTTTATATTACAGCTAATATATCCAACTACTCAATAAAAGGCTAAAAAAAGCAACAAGAAGGTTTGAAGAAAAGGAAACATCTCATAAGGCTAATCTAAGTATAGCTTATAATTGACTAAATCTTGTAAAGCAATCTCTAAGACTTGCTTCTTCTTCTCCATGACCTTTGAGGCATTTGCTATCGCTAGAGAGACGTTAGAACACTTGAAAAACTCTTTTTCAATAGCTGAAACTTTGGATTCTATCTCTATAGCTTCTTGCTTGGCAGTATTTCAGTGTGTTTTTAACTTCTTTACCTTCTTTCTCACTTTCTCAAGAGATTTGCAAGCGGCAGAAACTTTTTCAGATTTCTTATTTGTCTCCCTCAATACAAGCTCAAGATGTTCTTTGGCTTTCAAATATGGCTCTGACTCTTTAATTATTACAGCTTTATCAACAAGGGTGGATCGTGCTTGTCCATAGGAATTTGCAAGCCCAAAAAAAGACCCTAATAAATTCTGGCAAAGGGGAAATATCCGCACCCATTCCACTCATGTCGTTGAGTATGACTTTGACATCATCATGGATAGAAGAAGCATGATTTGGAGTAAGGACTGCAAGTTTGGTATGGATACTAGCCTAACCCTTTATGATAAGTTCCTTTTTAAGCTCTATGACAACCTTCTTGCCATAAAAAATAGACATGGTTACCGTTGGTCATCGGGGAAGGTTTAACTCTACATTTTCTTTGACTTTACCTCAAGGATTAGAAATGACCTCTTTGGATAGCAAAAGTAACTCTCTTGAGTTTAGACTTACTACAAACTCACTACTCCCTTTAAGATTACTTTGGTGAGGATCTTCTAAAAGTTAGACATTATCTGCCTGCTCACACAAAGAACATCATTATATGAGGGGTATGTAAAGACAATTAATATACTATAAAATAGTAGAGAGTTAAGTCATTACCTTTTTGATGGCTGGCGGAGTCTTCGATGAACTATCATCACTAGTAAGAATTTCCAAATGGGAGTTAGAATCACCTAGATTGTCCAAAGATGGTTTTAACTTATTCCAACAACGATCTTCATGACTAGTATCTCTCTCGTCTTGAGATGGCCATTTATTGAAAGCATGTTGAGTCTGGGCAGACGGCTCCTCTTTTTGAGTTTCTGCACATAAAAGGGCCCTTGACTTTGTACGGAATAACTACTTTAGATTTCAAAATAGTAGGTTTAATCATAATTGGAACCTCCTCACCATGTTCTTGAGGATTGTTGGTAATAGAACCTACGACATTCACCAAAGATTGCAAGTTAGCTTTAAGAAAGTTCCCATGAACTTTGTCCCACTAAGATTTATACACAGTAAATGAGTGCTTTTACACATTAGGTGTGTCCGTAGGAAAAGTTACCTTTGACATGGATCCATACAACACACAAATACGATAAAATTTGAGTCCTTTATTAAGTGATGCAATGCAAATATTATTTGCTAAGCTACCAGGGAGGTTTTGATAGAATCCAAACTGACAGCTAAATCGATGCAGGATGTATGGATCAAGGATGAATGGGTTGTCATACTTGAAAGAGAGAAAGTTAAAATGGAGGCTCATGAAGCAACTTATCTCTGAATCGTCATCTTTATCATTATCCACAAAATAGCAAATATTGGACTTGTGCGGCATAGTAGAAGTCCAAGAAATATTATCTCCTCGATATATACTCTTTCTGCATGCTCTTCATCAAATTATCTTGCAACACCTTCTCTAGAATATGCTACCATTAATAGAGTGGATGGCCCATTATGTACAGAAAAATGTGTCTTGAAATAGTAAGCAAGCCAACCATACACATAATGGGTTGGAAAGAATAATTTGATGTGCTCAAGCTGCGAACATTTGGTAATCCCTTTTAAACAATTATAAATGTTTGACAAGACAGGAATGACAAAACTAAAAGTTTTCTTATTCGCTATCATAGTTGCAGTTCTAAAAGTTACCAGGCGAATGAAATCCCCATCCTTAGAAGGAAACACAAAGGTGCTTAACCAACATGATAAAAATGCTGCCGAATATGTATCAATCCTATGTTCATAACCTACTCCAAGTTTAGAAAATGTCGCATCTTATGTGATCGACCATGTAACGCCCCAGAAATACACCCTGGATGCCACACGGTACTTACGGTCTCGAAAGACCATAAGTTAACCCATGAGCTGGTACCTGCTGTGAGCACTGAGTAAAAATTCATAATAAAAGACATGTGCGGGAATCAACTGAATACCTCATAAGGTTTAAATACTGAAAACAATACATCTAAATCCATAAGTCTGAAACATATGAGAAAATACTAAAAATATGACTGATAAGATTGACAAATCATATGACTTTCTGAGATGTCTGAAAGCCTCTAAATGAATAAAAAAGAGTTGATGGGACAGGCCCCAACTAACTCCAAACTGTCTAACTGAAATGAAATGCAGAAATACTGAAATAACATAACAGGTTCTCGAAATATGAGGACTTACCACTGCTGCTGCTACTGACTAGCTGGACTGTCTAAGCGCGGTCATAAAACTGAGCGTCCAAACCTATGATATTAAACATCATAGCGCAAAGAAAACATATGCGATCAGTACTTTGAATGTACTGGTACATGAGATGAGATTAGGATAAAATACATAGGTTCACGTGTATGAAATACTAACTGATTGAGTAGCATGAGATAATGACTTACTAAATAATATTAGATAACTAATGCATAATATGCGTGAAAGCTGTAAAGTTTGAGAATGCATAACCAAGCTTATAACATGATACTAAAATAGTCTGTAAACTTAAATACTGGAATTTGATAACTGAATAGCTGAGAATCTGTATGCTTTGGTAAAGCAAACCTGAAATGAAAGTATACTGAATGCTGAACTGAGACTTTGGAAAGTATCATCTAACCGACATATCCCAATCTGAGCTAATCGAGGTCCAACCTGTAACCCAGTTGGAAGGGTATCAGTACCGTGCCACGGGTACTAATGCTGGCTGTGTCGATCCACTAATATGGTTTATTGAAGGACCATGGTATCAAGACTAAACTGATGGGTGACCCCTAGGAGGAAGTCTAGCCTAAACTAATGGGTGACCCCTGGGAGGAAGTCAAGCCTATACTGACGGGTGACTCCTCATATCCTACACTGGCTATATAGTTTTGGAATACAATGACTGTTACTAATGACTCTACCTAACTGACGGGAATTCGCCATCCCTTCACTCACTCGGTGCTAAATCCTACTCTCAACTGAAGCTGTTCTAAGTTTAACTGCCTATGATAACTGATTGAACTGATACTGCTCATGATATATCTGAAATCATTCTGAATGTATTGAGATTATATCTGAAATCATTTTTCTGAATGTACTGAGACTATGTAAATAACTAAGTTTTAGGTATTCACAACTCCCAACACTGAAAGCAAATAACAAAAAAGGCATGCAAAAGCTTCGAAAGACCATAATGCGGAATGATTCTACAAAATCATTCTCTTTGGCATTTCATCAAACACATGGGGATTAAGGCTTTAACACGGGGATGCTTTTAAACATAGTGAGACAACATAATTACATGACAAAAACCATAATTTGAGGATTCATCCTGAATTACATGAACATGACATGGGAACTTCAACATCCAAAACACATTATAATCTATTCCACTTGAAAACAATTGTAATCTTAAACTGAAATCAAAATAATAAGAAATTTATGGAGATAATTCATTTAAAACATGGAAAACTCATAATTTAAAATTTAAAAGGTATTCTTGGGTTCCATGGTGAAAGGAAACCATAGATGAACATCACACATAGCTTTAATACTTAAATCTTGAAAGAGAACAACTTTCTTGAAAGCTTTATTTGATTGGAACACTTGAGTTCTTGAAACAAGATGATTTAACTTGATGAATTTGAAGAAAGGTTAGGGTTTATTTGAGAGACATATTGTGAGATTTGGGCATATTATTCCCTAACTAAAGTTAAATCCCATGTTATTACGGATTGAGGCAATGGGAAAAAACAAGACTGCCCCTCTGGAATTGAAATTCGTAACTGAAACGATGAATAGGAGGCCACCGCGATGCGATCAACCCATCATCACTATACCCACCATGACACGATGCAATCATATGAGGTTCTAGAATTGAATTCCAAACGTGCCTCAGTCCTCTTCCAAAAAATCCAAAATTTCCCCGAAACATGCTACTTACACCCCTTAACATGAATTAACTCAAAAACTTACATCTCCAGGTCGAGAAGGTCACTTTAAAAATCATCAAAATTGAGAGGTCAAAAATAGGGATAAGTCCCCAATACTTACCTAAATTTTCAAGTTCTAAGCCTTTTATGCATGCACTATGAGCTGAACTGAATTAGGAAAAGTATGGAGTATTACAATATCTCCCCCTTGGGAACATTCATCCTCGAATGAGAGCGATTAAGTTGAGAATATTGAGGGAATAAAATTACTTACTGAACATGCATGACTGAAACATAATTACATGACTGAGTCTGAAATATGATATATGACTGAACTGATTCATGAATGCATGCAATGACATGAAGATGAGGGTACTTGGTACGCATATCTACTTTTGCTTCCTAAGTGGCTCCCTCAATTGACTGATTCTGCCAATAGACCTTGATGAAGGGAACTTCTTTGTTCCTCAGTCTACGAATCTGTCGATCAAGAATCTCAATTGGAATTTCGTCGTAAGAAAGGCTTTCCTAAATATTTGTACTTTCTAAAGGGACTAGTATATCTAGATCACCGATACATTTCTTTAAAAAAGAAACATGGAACACTGGATGCACTGATGCTAAATTTGCAGGCAACTCAAGTTCATAAGCTACCTTTCCGAAATGGCTCAAGATTCTGTATGGACGCTTCCTCTTCTTGCTGAACCTCTTCACTCCCTTCATGGGTGAGATTTTCAAATACACCAAATCCCCAAATACAAACTCAAGATCTCTCCTATGCATATTTGTATAGGATTTTTGACGGCTTTGGGTTGTCTTGAGCCTCTCCCTGATCAACTAAACTTTCTCTATTGCACTAAACACCAAATTAGGCCCTATCAAAGTAGTCTCACCTGCCTCAAACCAACCAATAAGAGATATATATCTCCTCTCATAGAGAGCCACAAACAGAGCCATCTGAATATTGGAGTAATAACTGTTATTGTAGGCAAACTCGATCAAGGGTAAGTGATCATCCCAACTTCCCTTGAAGTCAAGAACACACACCCTTAACATATCCTCTAGGGTCTGAATGGTTCTCTCTGCCTGACCATATATCTGATGATGAAAGGCTGTACTGAGATGAACTTGGGTACCAAGACCCATTTGAAAAGCTTTCCAAAAGTGAGAGGTAAACTGAGTACCTCAATTTGAAATGATAGACAACGGGGCCCTATACCACTTAACCAACTCTCTAAATTGGTATCCCTATCCTGGTTTTCTTTCACTTCGACAACCAAAGATGATTCCAAAATATTCTGCACCCACACACTACCCTTAGAAGAATCCACCATCCGAACACCTAATATAGAAAGCTGATGAACCTCCTAAACTAACTTCTTCTGATCATTCTCAACATGAGCAACACTACCCATATACAATCTACTAAGGGTGTTTGCCACTATATTGTCCTTTCTCGGATGATACAACATACTCATATCATAATCTTTCAATAATTCTAACCACATTCTATGATAAAGATTTAATTCTTTCTGCGAGAATAGATACTGCAAACTTTTGTGATCAGTGAACACATCAACATGAACCCCATAAAGATAATGCCTCCAAATTTTTACGGCAAACACAACAGCTGCTAACTCAAGATCATGGGTAGGGTAATTCTTTTCATAGGGTATAAGTTATCTAGAGGCATAAGCTATGAACTTACCTCTCTGCATCAACACACAACCAAGACTAACTCTGAAAGCATTACAATAAACAATAAATCCATCTGAACCATCTGGCAAGGTTAAAATTGGGACTGAGGTGAGTCGAGTCTTCAACTCCTAAAAACTCTTTTCACAAGAATCTGACAACTGAAACTTGAATTTTTTTCTGAGTCAATCGAGACATGGGGTATGAAATAGACAAAATCCTTTCAACAAATCGCCTGTAACAACCAGCCAAACCCAAGAAACTTCTGATATCTAATGGAGAGATGGGTCTGGGCCAGTTTCTCACTGCTTTGGTATTTTGAGAGTTAACTCTAATTCCATCACCAAAAATAATATGGCCAAGGAAAGCTACCGATCTTAGCCAAAATTTGCACTTACCGAATTTGGCGAATAATTGATGGGCTCTAAGAGTCTGCAATATGATTCTGAGATGGTCTGTATGATTATTTTCACTATGGGAGTAGACAAGAATATCATCAATGAAGACTATGAAGAACATGTTCAAGTACTTCTTGAACACTCTGTTCATCAAGTCCATGAAAGTTGCTAGGGAATTCGTGAGTTCAAAAGACATAACTAGAAATTTGAAGTGACCATACTAGGTTCTGAAATCTATTTTTGGAATGTCATATTCTCTGACTCTGAGCTGATAATAGCCAGATCTAAGGTCTATCTTAAAGAATTAACTAGCACCCTGAAGTTGGTCGAACAAGTCATCAATCCTGGGGAGTGGGTACTTATTCTTGATTATGACTTTGTTCAAATGACGGTAATCGATGCATATTATAAGAGAAGTGTCTTTCTTACACATGAAAAGGACTGGAGCACCCCACGAGAAAATACTAAGTCTGTTGAATCCCTTATCTAAGAAATCTTTCAACTGCTCTTTTAACTCTTTTAGCTCAGCTGAAGCCATTTTGTAGGGCGGAATAGAGATAGTCTGGGTATCTGGAATGAGATATATTTTGAAGTCAATTTCCCTTTCGGGAGGAACTCCGGGGAGATCTTCAGGGAAAACATATGGAAATTTCCTCACTACTAAAACTGACTTGAGACTGGGAGTCTCAAAACTAGATTCTTTGAATTGAATAAAATGGTACATGCACCCCTTAGAAATCATTTTTCTTGCCTTAAGATATGAAACAATTTGACCCTAAGTACTAAAGTACTACCCCTTCATTCAATAACGGGTTCATTTGGAAATTGAAATTGAACGACTTTGTTTCTACAGTCATCTGAAACATAGCATGAGTGGAGCTAATCCATGCTGAGAATGACATCAAAATCAGTCATCTCTAACTCTACAAGATCAACTGAGGTGACTTTCTGGGATATCTTGACCGGACAGTTCCTGCACACCTTTCTGGCTACAATAAAGACACCTACTGGGGTAGACACTAAGAAGGGTTCTGCTAAAGATTCGAGACTGACTCAAAAATTTATAACTATATAGAGGGTTACAAAGGAGAGCGAAGCTTTGGGGTTAACAAAGCATAAACATAAAGGTGAAAGACCTGCAACGTACCCACAACCACATCAAGCAAGCTTTCCTGATCCCGTTGGGAATGAAATGCATACAACCTATTCTAGCGATGTCCACTGATGGCACTGGAAGTGTATCCCTGCTAAGTTGGGCGACCTGCTGGAGCTGATAACAGATTGGACTGGCCCTACTAGCTAAATTCTCTTCCCCTCTGAGCAACTACTCAAAACTCCCGAATCCTGTGGCCTAGATTACCACACCCAAAAAATACTTCACTACTAACTCTACACTTACCTTGATGATTTATACCATATTTTTGGCAAACGGGGTTAGTGCGACCACTGTTTACATAACCTTGGGACTTAGAGCCTGGCGCCCTATCCCGATTATCATTCCTAAACTTTGGCACTGGCACACTAGCTGAAGATGGAGATGGGGATGAAAAATTCTAATGGAACTGAGGACTTACCACCCCCTGACCTCGGCTGAGAAAAATTAAAGCTACCTATTCTGGCCCTCTTATTCTCCCCTTCTCTCTTCTTAAGTTTTTGTTCCTTAATCTGCTGAGCAAGGACCATGAGCCTAGATATGTTCTTCTCCTTAATCAACATGGCATTCCTACACTCCTTGACCACACTATTAAATATACCAACACGACCTTACTCATTCTAGACCTATTATCAGCCACCACCAAAGGTGCATTCCTCGCCAACTAAGTAAACTTAAGAGAATACTCCTTCACACTCATACTACCCTAATTCATATTAATAAACTCCAACACCTTATCTTACCTCAACTTCAAAGGGAAAAATCTGTCTAAAAAAGTTGTGGCAAACCCCTCCCTCTACTCTATAGGCCCTGCATCTGTGCCCCTATTCTCCTTTCACTGCTTATATTAGGTGTGAGCTATATCCTGCAACTGGTAAGCAGCCAAATATCGAATCTCACTAGACGTGAAACCCATGATGTCAGTCACTTTCAGAACCATATCGAGAAATTCTTGTGGATTCTCATCAGACTTGGATATCGAAAACAAAGGAGGGTTCATTCAGGTAAAGTCCCGAATCCTAGCTGCAACTTTATTCGCCACTAGGTTGGCTGGAATAGTAGCTGGATGATTGTTCTGAGCTGCTACTGAGTGAGCTAATGTGGTGAATGCAGCTCTAAACTCAACATGAGAAACATGCTCATTCAGGGGATCTTCCTAAATGGGCGGAGGTGTGGGCTGATTCTTTTTTCTTCTTCCGTTGTTCTTTCTGGGAGGATTATTCTGTAAACGAATGGAAAATTGAATTAGAAAGAAATTTTAAATTGAACTTATGCTCTTTTCCATGACGTGAACACTGAAAGAAGAATTTTTTTTTTTAAAACCATCGTGTAGCCTCTTGTCCATAAGTGCGGCGTGCTTCATATCCATGCACAAGACTTTACTTAATATGGATTTTAGACTCCCTAGGAAACTTTTAAACCTTAGGCTATGATACCAAGTTTGTAATGCCTCGAAAATACACCCTAGACGCAATACGGTGCTTACGGTCCCAAAAGATCATAAGCTAACCCATGAACTGGTACTTGTTGTGAGCACTGAGTAAAAATTAATAATAAAAGACATGTGTGGAAATCAACTGAATGCGCCATAAGGTTTAAATACTTAAAACAATACATCTGAATCCATAAGTCTGAAACATATATGAAATTACTGAAAATCTGACTGATAAGACTGACAAACTATATGATTGTCTGAGATGTCTGAAAGCCTCTAACTGACTGAAAAGAGAGTTGATAGGACAGGCCCCAACTAACTCCAAATTGTCTAACTGAAATAAAATATGAAAAGACTAAAATAACATAACATGTCCTCAAAACATGAGGACTCACCATTACTGCTACTGCTGACTAGATGGACTGTCTAAGTGCAGTCGGGAAACTCGTCCGAACCTATGATATTAAACATCATAGTACAAGAAAAATATATACAATCAGTACTTTGAATGTACTGGTATATGAGATGAGGTTAGGCTGAAATACATAGGTTCACATGCATGAAATACTGACTGACTGAGTAGCATGAGATAATGACTGACTGAATACTATGAGATAACTACTACATAATATACGTGAAAGCTGTAAAATCTGAGAATGCATGACCAAGCATATAACATGATGCTGAAATAGTCTGTAAACTAAAATACTGGAATCTGATAACCGAATAGCTGAGAATCTTTATGCTTTGGTCAAGCAAACCTAAACTAAAACTACGATGAATACTGAATTGAGACTGTGAGAGGTATCATCTAACTGACATGCCCCAATCTGAGCTATTCGAGGTCCAACCTGTAACCCGAGTTGAAGGGTGGTAGTACCATGCCATGGGTACTAACACTAGCTGTGTGAATCCACTAATCTAGTTTACTGAAGGACCAGGGTGTCAAGCCTAAACTGATGGGTGACCCTTAGGAGAAAGTCAAGCCTAAACTGATGGGTGGCCCCTAGGAGGAAGTCAAGCCTATACTGACAGGTGACTCCTCATATCCTATGCTAGCTATGTAGTTTTGGAATATAGGGACTATTACTAATGAATTTTCCTAACTGATGGGAAAGCCATCATCCCTGCACTCGCTCGGTGCTAAATCTTACTCCCAACTAAACTGACTCAGATTATTGAATTGTTCTAAGTTTAACTACCTATGATAACTGACTGAACTGATAATGCTCATGATATATCTGAAATCATTCTGAATGTACTATGATTATATCTGAAATCGTTTTTTTGAATGTACTGGGACTATGTAAACAACTAAGTTTTGGGTATTCACAACCCCCGGCACTGAAAACAAATAACAACAAAAACATGCAAAAGCTTTGAAAGACCATAATGGGGAATGATTCTACAAAATCATTCTCTTTGGCATTTCATCAAACACATGAGGATTTAGGCTTTAACATGGGGGTGCTTTTAAACATAGTGATACAACATGATTACATGACAAAAACCATAATTTGAGGATTTATCCTGAATTGCATGAACATGACATGGTAACTTCAACATCCAAAGCATATTATAATCCATTCCACTTGAAAACAATTGTAATCTTAAATTAAAATCAAAATAACAAGAAATTCATGGAGATAATTCATTTAAAACATGAAAAACTCATAATTTAACATTTAAAAAGGGATTCTTGCTCTCCATGGTGAAAGAAACCATAGATGAACATCACACATACCTTTAATATTTAAATCTTGAAAGAGAACAACTCTCTTGAAAGCTTTATTGGATTGGAAAACTTGAGTTCTTGATTTTACTCAAAGGAAGATGATTTAACTTGATGAATTTTGAGAAAGGTTAGGGTTTATTTGATAGGGAAATCGGGAAATTTGGGCATATTATGCCCTAACTAAAGTTAACTCCAGTGTTATTATGGATTGGGGTAATGGGAAAAGAAAATACTGACCCTCTGGAATTTAAATTCATAACTTAAATTCCAAATAAGAAGCCACCATGATAAGATGAACCCTTCATCGCTATATCCACCGCAACACGATGCAATCGCGGTCAAGTTCTGGAATTGAATTCCAAATGTGCCTCAGTCCTCGTCCGAAAAATCTGAAACTTTTTCGAGACATGCTACTTACACCCCTGAATATGAATTAACTCAAAAAATTACGTCTCGAGGTTTTAAAGGTCACTTTATAAATCATCGAAGTTTAGAGGTCAAAAATAAGGTTAACTGCCCAACACTTAGCTAAATTTTCAGGTTTTAAGCCTCTTATGCATGCACTATGAGCTGAAATAAACTAGGAAAAGTATGGGGTATTACAGGGCACTTTGCTATGTTAGGAATAGTTCCAGTTGGGTTATGTGTTGACTTCAAGCAAACATGTTTTTTATCCTTCCTCACTAAAGTTGCGTTATATCTCAAGACTCTTTTACACCATAACTTTATCCACTTGCTTAGAGTAACTCTTAGATTATGAGACTCTCCTTCTTGAAGATACCAAAATGCTAAAAATAAGAATTTGCAGATGAGGGATGAACTTCTCATTTTTTTCATCAATATCGGTGAGCTCTTTGAATTTAGGAACTACTTCTTGATGTGTTATAGAAATATAACACTTTCGACTCATAAAACAAAAATATGTAAGTTTCTGAGGTTATTTTGTTAGCTATGACGCATTTTGGGTATGTTTTGCAGGAAATCATGTTTTGGATGATATCTTTTGTGAAAAAGGTAAAAAAAAGGGTTTTTACTATTTTTGGAGCAATTCTGGATGTTTGGGACACTTTCTGGCTTTATCGTGATCAAAGCATGTTTGAAAATTAAAGAAGAGCTAAAAAGATGAATCCCGACACTTACCAAGTCAACATGTGGACATCAAATAGGACCTACGGACTGCAAATAGGCAAAGCAAGTGCCAGAAGCCCAAAATACCAAGAGCTGACTTGCAGGATTTTTCCATTTGGTAGCTCGCCCTATACCTTTGTTTACCCTGCTTACCGTAGGTACTACCTACACCCAGAGTCAGGGCGCAAGTACAAACCACAAATGGCCACCGACCCTATTTTCTCCTATTTCGTTCGAGCTTTGGTTTTAGTGTTTTCTCATGTACTATAAATACCCCTTTATGTGTTTTTTAGTAGGAGTTACGCACCTTTGATACTTGCAAACATATTTTGGTTCCAAGATTTGATTTTGATCTTGGGATTCTCTTGTATTGACTTCAGTTGATTAATTTATTTACGGTTGTGGGTTTTATTACTTTTTATCATTTTGACTTAATCTATGCTTTTGATTATGAATGTTATTGATTTCTTCACAAGCATGAGAGGCTAAAATCCATAGCTAGGGTTGTGGAAACCCTGGCGAATTGATAAAGTAGGGGAAGTGTTGTTGTTCTGAACCGATGCTTATGTATGCATTACTTTATATTCATCATAATAGTTTTCTTAACGGGTGCACACATTAGGATCCCTCCTAGATATTGCTACTTACTCTAAAAGAAGAGTAGTGACTAGGAAAAGATAAGGACAACAGTAATTTGGAGTTTAAATATCTATCCACGCTTCTAGGTTATAACTAAGTAAGATGGTTAGCTCCAAGCTAGTAAATAGAGACTCAAAAGGTAATTATTAATTGGGATCAATATAAGGGTTAGCAAGGTGACATCCCGAGACTCAAAAGGTAAATGGTGAAATTCTTCTGCTCGTCCAAAAGACTGTTGAAGGTACATAAACTTATTGATTCTACATGTAAAGTATCAGGTTGGTTCAATGAAGCACGATAATCCTACGGAGTTGAGAAGACAGGGGGAATGCAATCCTAGTATTCAACTACAACTAATTACAACCAAAGTTGACATAGTTAATTGCTCGATATTACTACACAAAACCCCCCATTTACTTTTCTTGTTCTGCCCGTTGACTAAAACTGCTGAGATTTACGATTCCATGTGTTCTCTTGGGATTCGACCCTAACCTCTGTTGGGTTACAATATTTTAACAATGATTATATCATCTTCTAAAGGGAGGTGTAGTTTGGACGTCATCATAATTTTGGCGCTATTGCTGGGTAACATTGTGTTGATTTTTTATTTGAAGTTGTTGCAATTTTTGGGTTTTTCTTTTTGTTTCTATTCTTTGTTAGGCATATGCCAGTGTATTCCTATTACATGGAGTAGAGGTAATCCATTACTCCCATTGAATCTGAATCCAGAGAGGATCCTACAAAAGCAATCCATTACTCCCGTTGAATCTGAATCCATATAGGATCCTACAAACACCTAGTCAGATGTTTGAGCAGAAAAGAGATCAACTTCCTGAAGGAGTTTGTGATGTTGTACCCCCCGAAGAAGTACAAGATATTGTCGATCAATAGATTGGTGAGCTATTGGCTTAAGTTAAATCTGAAAGGAGGGAAACAAAAGAAGCTCAGCGGGTAGATAGGGAGGCAGAGCTAGCTAAGCAGAGACAAGAAGCAGACTATTGAACAACACTCGGTGGAAACCAGAACAGAGTTAGCTGACCGTGTTCAAGTGATCCCAGCATATCAGTATATGCAACCATATATAGATGATGAAGAAGACTTGGGATATGTTGATCCGGCAGAGACTGGAGCCATAGTTCCTCCTATTTTACCCCCCAACATCAAATTTGACATAACAAGCGCAATGATCTAGTTCTGAAATCTAAAGAGTGTGTTTGCAGGTCTTCCTATAGATGATGCAAACTTGCACCTTGCCAATTTCATTGGGATCTGCAGTTTGTATACAAATCTAGGGGTGAATCAGGAAGCACTTAGACTGGCTGTTCCTATTCTCACTTACATGAGAAATATCTTTATGGTTAGGGGAACTGCCAAGAGGCTCTATAACTACATGGACCGATCGACAAGCAATTCTTAAATAGGTTCTTTCCTCCATAAAGGATATTGTAGCTTAAGGATGAGATCTATAATTTCAAGCATCTACAGTCAGAATATATGTATGAGGCATGGTTCAGGTTAAAGAAAAAGCTGAGTATGGTGCCCAATCATTGGTTATTAGGGACGAGCTTACAGGAGATATTTTATCAAGCATTGACCATCAGCTCTAGATCCAAGGCAGACACCATATCTGGAAGAGATTTTATGAGACTACGTTGGGAGGATGCTTCAGAGATGTTAGGTTAGATCTCACTCACTAACTGAGGGTGGAAAACTCAGGAGGCTGAGAGTGGATCTGGTAGATATGCTATTGGTGCCTCCTGTGACCATAAAGTAGCTGATGACATAATACTAAAAGAGATTGCATTGCTAAGAACTGATCTTGGGGTACTAGCAAAGCAACTTGTAATAGAGACTTCCAAGAAGGTAAACATAGTAGCAGCATAGGGTTTAGATTTCAAATCTTACGAGTCAGAATTGGAGGAGGAAGCAAATTATTTTATTCATCAATTGGCGGGTTTCCAAGCCCAAGGGAAAGAAAACCAAGGTAGGAACTACTATGACAGATATAGAGACCATAGCAAAAAGTGAGATAATGATTGGAGGAAGAAGGATAACCACATAGAGAAGGGGATAGGTACATTCCACCCGACAGACGAGATGCAGAATCTAGAATAGAAGAGATACTGACTAAGCTAGTGAAGGGTCAAGAGAATTAGGAGATCAGACTTAAGGAGATTAAGGCCGACATTTCAAGATTAACGTAGAAGGTCGAGTCGCATACCACTGTTATCAAGTAGTTGGAGCACTAGTTTGGCCAGATGTCAACAGCTCTGAACTAGAGGTATCTAGGTACCCTTCTAAGCAACACGATGCAAAATTCTAAAAATGATGGTCATGTACTTACTATTACCATAAGGAGTGGTACCACAACTATAAATCCCCCACGAGCTACTGCAGAAGTTGTTGATGATGAGACACCTGCTATTGAGTTTGAGAAGGTAACAAGTGATAAAGGTAAATCTGTTGAAGATAAGGGTAAGGGTCCGGTCATTGAGCTAGAAATCAGATAAATTCCCAGACCACCCCACCTTTTCCTCAGATATTGAAGCAAAAAAAAAGAGTAAGGTAAGTTCAAGCAATTCATTAAGATGCTGAAAGAATTGAGCTTGAACATACCTTTTTTTAGGCGTTAGAGCAGATGCCTGGATACGTCATTTTCATGAAACAATTGGTCACAAGAAAGAACGGAGAGACATTTAAGGATGTTGATGGTGTGTACCACTGCAGTGTAGTCACGACTAGGTCTTTGGCACAAAAAAAGGGTGATCTCAGAGCATTTACTATACCATGCACTATTGGGTTATCCCAATTTGCCAGAGCATTGTGTGACTTATGAGCCAACATTAATTTGATGACATTGGCCGTATTCAAGAAATTAGGATTGAACCCTTCAAAATCATCATCGATTCAGTTGTTGATTGCTGACCGCACAGTGAAGAAACCTGTGGGAATCTCATTTAATGTGATCATGAGGGTGGATAACTTCATCTTTTTGACTGAATTTGTCATCTTGGACTGTGAGGTTGACACTGAGATGCCCTTTATATTGGGAAGATCGTTTAAGGCCATAAGCAGAGCTATGGTTGACATGGAGAAGGGTGAACTGAAATTCAGAGCCAATGGTGAGGAGGCTACATTCAACATTCGAAATCCAATGAAGTAGCCAACCGATGTGAGGGTAGTGTTGGTGATTGTATTGATGAACTTAGAAGATATTCCCATGGGTATCTTGATGAATTCTGAGTAGTTAAGATACCCACGTCGTGCTGCGACATTAAATTAAGTGTTGCATGTGAGGCAACCTATGTACTTTTTGTGAAGTCTAAGTAACCAACACGGCCGCGACGTTAAATCAAGTACTGAGTGGGAGGCAACCCACTATTGTTAGTGTCACATTTTTGTTGTTTTTCCTTTTTGTAGGTTTTTAGCTCTTGGACTTACCCGAAATATAGTAAAAAAATTGCTATATTCATCGATTTCCAGGTAAGGGGGTTGTGTGATCAACCTATCATGGTCACAAGTCCCACAGGGTAAGTTGAGTAATAAGCTGAAAAGTTGAAATTTTGAGGATGAAAAATGGAAAGTTATAGACTTTGGCATCTAATTTTACTTTTTGGGATCTCAAACTTAGGTTGCGAGACCATAAGTTGCTGGAAAAATATCAAAACGCCAAGTCCGAATTGCAGGAAAGTAGGCCAAAATTTTTGGTTTGGCACTTGTGCCCTGTACCTGTTGGCCGCAGGTGGCACCTACACCCCATGCCTGGCCGCAGGTACAAGCCGTGGCTAGGTCAAAAAGTGGGCTTATTTTTTAATTTAAATTTTGGGCCCACCAACACATATATATGATCTTAAACAACCCCCACCTATATTTAAACAAACATTGAATTCAAATCCTTAAAACTTCACTTTTCTCTTTGAATTCAAACTTTCCTCTTAAAACACAAACTAACCCCACACATAAATGAAGGCTAAATTGACACTTATTCAAGATACCAACTTATCCTAACAAGCTAAACACAAGTTCCGACTTTGGTTTTTCTTGACTTCTTTATTATTCGCTTTCGGTTCTTCATTAAAGAGGTAACTTTCTCGGCCTAATGGTTATGTATTGATCTATTTACTGTTTAAACAAGTTGATATTTGTATTCCATTGCAAAATATATAGAATCTATCATGCTTGTATGTAGGAGCATTGAAGTAGCCTAAAATCTTAATGTAGGGCCTTATTTTGAAGTAAAATCTAAAGTTAGGCCCCAACCAGAAGTTGAACTTGAACGAATAAAAGTAATACCACTAGTTGAGAATATTTGTTTGCTTTGAAAGCTGTGATTTATGATAGGTGAGTGCACATTGGACTCTTTGGGGTTTCAAATAGGTTATAAGGGTGTGAAAATTGAGGAAAAATTCAAACTTTTCAAATTATGAGTTTTTCTTCAACTTTTGCTATCCCTCACTTTTGTTGGAAACTAATACTAGTTTTCAGGTACATATGGCACCTAAAGATATGAAGAAGACGAAGGTCGTACCTCAAGGAAAAGAGCAGAGTCTCCTGAGCCTAGTGGTTCAGTGGAGGAGTACCCAAGGCAGCAACGTAGAGACACTGCAGTTGAGGTGACGCGAAGAGTTATGAGAGAACAGATGCACCAGGCTGCTCAAATAGTTACAGCCTGTCCAAGGATGAAGTCAGCAAGGATGTCACCCCCCCCCCACACCTCCACTCAATGATGGTGATGACGAGGACACAAATTCTGAGTCTACTCCATAGGTTTCTTCTCAGGACTCCCAATTTGAGGAGGGGTCCTAGGATTCATTCAAAGAGGTAGAGCAGGAGGAGCCATTAGTGTTACCATAGTCTGAGGAGGGTACCACTACTCATGTACAATAGGCAGATGTACCCCAGTCTAAGGAGGGTACAAATAAGGCTACCCATGATGCATCAACACATCTGGGGCAGAGTCCCCTACCCGTACATGCCCCAGATGCACCTCTCAAAGAGGGACATCTGAGGTGGTGTGTGGAAAGGATGAAAGAGATATATACTATTGACAGTCATGTTTGAGAGGTAGGTAAGCCTATGAGGTGTATTTATGAAATATCAAGTACCATAGTTATGGTTGATATTTGATAGATATCAGCTAGAGTGGATGACTAGACCGCTCGATTCTTATAGCCCGACTATGGTATGGGAATTTTATGCATCATATCAAGCTACCATAGTCCTTCCTATGCACAAACATCCAAGCTTAGTGAGATTTGCGAGGTAGCCATAACTTGAGAATACACTAGTTAGAGGGGTCAGAGTTGACATTTCGACAGAGACTATTCGTAGAGTTATCCTTGGCCCAAATTACATTACTCCCGCATCTATAACTAAGTGTGACCACAAACTGAGGGTCGCACATGATCAACATAGCATGCAGAAGACTGAGCATCAAAGAGAGAAGGTTGAGATGGCTAGGTGGATAACCAGTTATATTTCACCTTTGGGTGATGTGACCCCATGGATTGAGGGGCATGGTATGATCAAGAAGGGCCTATTGACATTTGAGGACAAATTTTGGTGGTTGCTGATCAGATACCGATTGATACCCACTACTTCGGATAATATATTAATGTGGGAGGGAGAAGCACTGGTTGCTTGAATGATGGCTATATATGTTGTTGATTTTACTACAATCCTCAGGTATGAGTTACATAACAGAGCATTAGGGGAGTTGTCTAATCTTCCATTCCCTTATATGATTCAGAGATTGTGTGATGAGGCCGGTGTGCCTGAGATAATAGGTGTAGACAAGAAGGTACTTGCAACGGCAACTGCACAAATAAAGACTATGAAGGATCTGGCACGTCCAGTCCCATCTAGGAGATCAAGAGAAAAGGCAGCAGTACCATGGGACCAAACTAAGGGCCCAGTAGTTTCCATAGAGCCTGATGAGGCACATCGAGGTAATGTGGGTGTTAGTATTGCTATGGATATAGGGGAGAAGAGAGAGACTCTAGACTCCAGTATGCATCGCAAGGGTCTTCTTCAGCCTCAACTTCAACCTCAGAGCCGATTAGTGTATCTTCAGAGCCTACTCATCCATCCACTACAGCTCTTGCTACAGGTATGATCACTATATCTAGCGAGTTTTTGCAGAGCTTGGTGGACAGATAGAGGGCCACCGATGCTCAATTGAGGAATGTTAAGACCGATATGACTACCTATATGAGAAGATAAGATCAGCGGTCAGGACTAGATTTGAGCAGGCAGAGGCTCGATGGGAGGTCGCACAGAGAGTTGCACTGTCTGAGCTATGTGCTGACTTCTACACACGACTCGATAAGTTTGAGAGATGAGTTATAGCCCGATTCAGAGATACAGATGCGTCGAATCTAGCCTAGATGAGGAAGGAGTTTGATATATTATGACCAGAGGTATGCTCTCTCACAGAAAGCCGTGTAGCAACCACTTTCTCATTTATACCTCATTTGGTCCAGCTATTACCTCTACACGTATCGAGATGGTCTGATTTTTTTATAGAGGGTGATGAGGAGGTCCCAACAATTGGGGCCAAGAGAGGTCACATAGACGACTTGTAGGATCCTGATTTGTTATATGACCAGGCCGTTAAAAGGGCTATACATGATTTGTTAGAGACTACATTCGTCTATAGGCAGATGCGTGCATCTATAATAATGGGTGCATCTTCTAGTAGTGCACCACCACCTCCACTGCCTCTGCCAGCTAGTATGCCTTCATCTGGGAATGCTCATGATTCAGGCGCCTAGTACGTCCCAGGTATGTTCTCGCTTCCCTTTGTTTTATTTTAGCGCATTGAGGATAGTGCGTAGTTTTTAGTTGGGGATAGGCATACCATTCCACCAAAAGTTCTTATTGCCATGATTCTTTTTCCTGTCGGTCGCGGTATAGTTGTAGAACCAGCATGTCTAGGATAATTTTGTGTCGTATTGTATTTTATTTTGTATTGTGTTTTGTTTTTGTGTAATAAGGGGATTTTAAGAATTTACGGTAGTAGTCATGTTTTTATTGATTTTTGATACCCTCCAAAATTTTTGTGTTTTAGAACTCTGTGAAGGTATACATTGTGTGAACATTGTGGATCTTGTTATGGCATTACAATTAGGGACATGATAATCACTTGCTAACAATTGCATGAACCGGATAAGTAGTAGTTGGTAATATTGACTCTATGCTATGTGTGTGTGAGAAACTACCTAGTTCCCTTTGAATTTAGAACTTGCTTAGTTATTCTTTCCTAGGTTGAAGGATAGTCGGTTAGGAGAAGATCATAGGCCATTTTTTATTTTAGTCCACTTTTAGCCTAAATGACCTTCCATGTGTGAATTATATCCCTTGATCCCCGTTTTGAGCCTTATAAGCCTATTTTTTGTTTCACAATTCACCTTCCCATTTATATTACAATGAATCTATTTTGGCCTTGGTTTTTCTTGGACATTATGAACCTCAAATCAGGCAAAACACCTAAGTTGAGGGTGGCTATCATGGGGTGCTAGTGTAAAATAGGTATGAAGAAGGGTAAAATAAGAGAAAAAGTTAGTAGGACTGGGTGTGGTAGAAAAAGAAAAAAAAAGAAAAATTGTGAAAAAGCAAAAAAGAAAGAATAAAAGACCACACCCAACCTGATTGTGCAATAAAGAATAAAAAAAGAGAAATAACGGTGGACTAGAAAGAGATTGGCTAGTAACTGAGACCCCAAGTTTAGTGTAGTGCCAAGGAGGCTTAGTCAATTGATATGTCCACATGTACCATACCAACCCCCAAGATTACATTACAAGCCGAGAAAATTCCTATAGTGATCCTAACATGACTATTTGAATGTTAAGCTAAAGAAAATAAGGGCAAGCCTATGGTATTTGACATACATTGATTGGAACTTCTCTTCTTAGTGCGTACATCTCTTGATCGTCCCTGCATTGGCATGAATTATTTTAGATGAGTGAGTGGGACATCCTTGTTGTGAGGGCACTTGAGTCATATTTCTAGCTATTTGCTTTTTTCGGGTAATGTAACTTGTATATATGAGTGGCTGTCTGTTGCTAATGTAATTGCCATACCTTGATCCCATTGTGTCACATTGTTATGCTTCATGTTCATACATAGTTGGTTTTGAAAAGTGAGATTGACATGACCCGCCCTGGGGCCTTGTCGTAATGGGCGTCTCAAGTCTGACCAGGATCGGAAACCACCCTAGTTACCCAACCCAACCTCCAGCCGCCTCTCTGAGTTGGCTGAATATCGAGCATGTAACAAGATAGTGTAAAAGCTCACATGAATAATCCAACCATCCCATATCAATAATCCACCCATACCAAACCATACCAAAACAAGGGCAATAAACTAGGTCATAACCAAGGATGTTCCAAAACATTATACAATTAATTCCAAAATGAAATATGATGGAATAGTAAGAAATTATGTCTGATGATGCCAGCCTCAATACCAATACCAATGCTAAGGCTGACACCTATATCGATCCCGCCCATTCCAACCCATAGAAGTACCACAAAGCCTCTAACCAAAAGAGTAATGAAATCTGGTTGGGACATGCCCCCAACCAAAGCCAAAACCAATATCCAGAATAAAATCAAAGTATTTAAAAATGTCCATAACATGAAATAGAGCCTTCCAAAAGGATGGAAGCTCGCCACTTCAGTCCAAATGTTGTCCCCGAGTCAATCACTATGTATGAGGAGTAGAACGGTCGGTTCTTGCATATCGTGGGTATACAACAACCAGTAGACGGGGTGAGCGAGTGAGCGCTATCATGATCTCAGGGTAAGGATAAAATAAAGCCCTTTGTAAAACCAAGTAAAACTATCCATATGCACACCACCATAAATATATATACACATACATATAACCATGCCGGGAAAAGGGATCGGGTTTAAAATAACTTTAAAACCTTTACCTGGGTTGTGTAGATTTGCCGTCCTAAACCACCCACAGGCTATATGGGTTTAGTTCTCCCTGCTGAAAAGGACCCAGTGTGTAGCCACATGACCAGGGAAGAAAACATTGGGATGACTAGTACATCCCCCAAATATAGTGTGACATCATGCACACGGTCACCAAGACCAACCTCATATCGGCAAATATGAGTTTCTAGTTTTGGTCCCCCTGGAACCTCCACCTTCCACGGCCTAGCTACACCTCCCGCCATTATTTCCCAATTAAAAACCAATTTTCAAATAACCAAACCATTATCCATTAATTAACCAAGGCCATTAATATTGGTATTGGCATACTAATCCTTACATGCAAGTATTATCCATAGCCAACCATATATAGGTTTAAGGTGACTTTCAAGTGCCCTTCCATTTACCATATTAAACCACTTGGGGGATTCCATGTGCCCTTCAAGCATAACCATTATCCATTTACCATTCCAAGCCATTTACACCATGCATAATTCCTTTACCAAGTTTTAAAACAAGCAAAAGTTCCAATGCCACCATTTAGGCATATACAAGCATAATTAAAACCATGGAAACCATAGCCAACCATTTAATATCAAAACCCCCAAATCATATTTGAAAACCAAAATCATACAATCAATGAAATCATGAAAAAAATCATAGAAACCATTCCTTTAGTTAAAATTAACATTGAGGGAACAGAGCATGCCTTAAACCAAGATAATGATGGAAAGAAATCACCAAGACAAGCCCCGAATCAATCCTCTAGTTGAAACCCTAGTTTCCCTTGCCCAAAAGCTTTAAAGAGAATTATAGAGTGTTTTAGAAAAGTTTCTAAGTGTTAATGAATAGAATAATAGGGTAAATAACCTCCCAAGTAGGTTAGAAGTCGTGGGGCCTTATTAGGATAAGTGGGGAAATGTCCAGAATACCCCCACTTAAGTTCCACAAAAATCCCGTCACATGGATACGACTGACCCTCATGAGTCGTACCCTTCCAATACAAGTGGTACCCTCCACTCGTACCCTTCCAATACAAGTGATACCCTCCACTCGTACCCTAGCCTCAATCTTTAGATCAAACACTATCCAGCATACGACTCATCCAACCAAGTCGTATCCAGAGCAGACGATCCGTACCATCCACTCGTAACCCTAGCAGATTTAAGCTCAAGAAAGATTCAGACACTTTCCACCCTATGAGTCCATGGTACGACTCGTACCCTAGCTTACGGCTCACGATGATCCACTCATACTCAGATCCAACCTAAGTTACCAAGTCTAAGAAAGTTAAGGAACCAAATGATCCGTAACCACCAATACGACTCATACCCCTAAGTCGTATCCATTCTAGTAACCAAAATCCATCCCACCAATCAACACTAGTTAGTATACGACTGGAGCTTACCATCCGTACCCCAATTTTCTAAGGGTCAAAACCCAGGGTGTTATAGTCTCCCCCACTAGAAACATTCATCCCCGAATGAAAGACAAGGTAGGGGTAACCACATTCATGAGTCATTTGCATTATCAAATATATTCCCAATCTTTAACAAAGTTTTAAAACAAAGAGGCATAGATATTAATCTTTCCCTTAACAAACTCAGACCATAAAGATGTGTTAATGACACATACCTTCCACACGAATCCCATGAGCAGAAAACAAATGTGGATATTTGGACTTTTTGTCCTCCTTCACTTCCTATGTAGCTTCTTCCACCTTATGGTTCTACCAAAGGACCTTAACCAAAGCCACATCCTTGGCCCGCAACCAACAAATTTGCCTATCCAAGATCTCAACTGGGACTTCTTCATAGGACAAAGAATTCGTGAGGACCAATCCTGCCAAAGGAACAACCAAAAAAGGATGACCAATATACTTCCTCATCATGGAAACATGAAAGATCGGATGAACTAAGCTCAAGCTAGAAAGAAACTCTAGCTCATAAGCCACATTACCAACTCTCCGCAAAATGTCATAAGGACCCACATACTAGAGACTGAGCTTCCCCTTCTTGCCAAACTACATTACTCTCTTTATGGGAGATACCTTGAGGAAAACCTTATCCCCAGCCTCAAATTCCAAGTCTTTATACCTAACATCAGTATAGGACTTTTGGAGACTTTGGGTAGCCTTAAGCCTATCCCGAATGACCTTCACCTTCTCCATAGCCCGATAAACCAAATTGGAAACAAACATGTCCGCCTCACCAAGCTCAAACCCACCACTAAGAGATCTATACCTCCTACCATACAATGCCTTAAAAGGGGCCATACCAATACTAGAATGATAACTATTGTTGTAAGCAAACTCCACCAAAGGTAGATGCTCGGCCCAATTGCCACCATAATCAATCACATAAGACCGAAGCATATCCTCCGATGTATCAATAGTTCTCTCCTCTTGCCTATCTGTCTGCAGAGGAAAAGCAGTACCCAGACTCACCTTGGTCCCTAACCCTCTCTAAAAAGACCAAATTGTGTGCCACAATCAGAGATAATCAAAATAGGCACCCCATGTAGCTTCACAATCTCCTGAAGATACAACTTTGCATAATCCTCTATAGAGAAGGTAGCCTGCACTGTCAAAAAATACGCAGACTTAGTCATCCTATCCACGATGACCCAAATCGAATCATATTAATTCTGAGACATAGAAAGACCAGTAACGAAGTCCATATTGATCACTTCCTACTTCTATTCGGGCAAATAAATTTCTTGATACAACCTTTCTGTCCTTATGTGCTCAACTTTAACCTGTTGACACACCATGCAGTTGGCCACTAAATCAGCTATATCCGTCTTCATGCCATTCTACCAATAGATCTTCATGAGATCATGATACATCTTAGTCAAGCTGGATGAATAACATAGCACGACTCATGAGCCTCAACTAAAATCCTTAGTTGCAATCCATCGACATCAGGAACACACAACCTCCCTTGGTATCATAAAGTACCATCACTACTGTTCTCAAACACCACTAACTTTTGCCTACCAACGCACTCTTGATTTTCATTAAGATAGGATATAACACCTGTTTCTCCTTAATCTCCGCACCTAGAGATAATCGAACCACTTCTTTCACCACCACACTACCATTCTTGGAGTCCAAGAGGTGAACTCCAAGATTAGCCAAGCGGTGAATATCCTTCACGAATTCCCGCTTTCCTTCATCCACATGAGTCAAACTCCCCATGGATAACCTGATAAGAGCATCAGCAACCACATTTTCCTTACTTGGGTGATAGTGAAGACTCATATCATAATCTTTGAGAAGCTTAAGCCATCTCCTCTGCCTTAGATTAAGCTCTTTATAGGTGAACACATACTGTAGACTCTTATGATTAGAAAAGATATCCACGTAAACACCATACAAATAATCCCGCCATATTTTTAAAGCAAATACAACCGCAAACAACTCTAAATCATGAGTAGGATAATTTCTTTAATGCACCTTCAATTGCTTGGAAGCATAAGCAATCACCTTCTCATACTGCATCAACACACAACCAAGCCCTACCTGAGATGCATGGCAATAAACCACGAACCCATTATTGTTTTCCAGCAATGTCAGAATTAGAGTTGAAGTTAACTTATCCTTCAACTTCTCGAAACTCCCTTCACAAGTATTTGACCAAAAAAACTTGACCTTCTTAAGAGTTAACTTAGTCAAAGGAGCAGTTATCGATGAAAAGCTTTCCAAAAACCTCCTATAATACCCGACTAAACCCAAGAAGCTCCGAATGTTAAATGGAGTCATGGGTTTAGGACACCACAACAACCTTCTGCGGATCCACCATGATCGCCTCAATAGGAATAATGTTACCCAAGAAAGTTATAATGTTCAACCAAAACTCACACTTGGAGAACTTTGAATACAACTGTTGTTTTTTTAAGGTCTGCAACACCACAGAGAGTTAATTAGCATGATCCACCTCACTCTTCGAATAAACCAGAATGTCATCAATGAACATAATAATAAAAAGATCCAAATACTAATGAAAAACTTTGTTCATCAAATCCATAAACACCGCAGAAGCATTAGTCAACCCAAATTACATTACCAAAAACTCAAAGTGCCAATACCGAGTACGAAAAGACATCTTAGGGATATCCATCTTCCTAATCTTTTGCTGATGGTACCCAAACCTAAGAGACCTCCCTAATTTTTAGCTGATGGTACCCAAACCAAAGATCTATCTTAGAAATGAACATGATACCTTGCAACTGGTCAAATAGATCATCTATCCTTGGAAAAGGATAATACTTATTCTTGACTGTCACCTTGTTTAACTGCCTATATTTAATGCACATCCGAAGGGAACCATCCTTTTTGTGCACAAACAACACCAGTGCACCCAAAGGAGTTACATTAGGATGCATAAACCCCTTATCCAGAAGATCCTTAAGTTTTTTCTTGAGTTTTCTTAACTCATCCGGAGCCATTCTATACAAAGGAATAAAAATCAAATGAGTGTCTGAAACCAAGTCAATACCAAACTCTATTTCCCTATCCGGAGGAACACCAGGAAGGTCACCCAAAAAGACCTCAGAAAACTCCTTAACCACTGGAACTGACCTGAAAAAAGGACCTTTCGAGTTAGAATCAATAACCTGGACCAAGTGATAAAGACAACCTTTGGAGATTACCTCCGAGCTCTAAGAAAAGAAATAAATCTCCCCTAGAAGCAAGAAAACCACCCTCCCACTCTATAATTAGCTCACCAGGAAACCTAAAGATAACCCTACGGGTCCGACAATCCAAGGATGCGTAACAAGAGTTTAACCATTCCATCCCCAGAATAATATAAAACCCCCCATTTTACTTGCTCGACTGAAGTTGATATAGTTAATTGCTCGAGATTACTACACAAAACCCCCCATTTTACTTTTCTTATTTTGCCCGTTGACTATTATTTCTGAGAACCATGAGTCCATATGTTCCCTTGGGATCCAACCCTAACCTCTATTGGGTTATTATATTTTGACAACGATCATATCATCTTCTAAGAGGAGGTGTAGGTTGGATGTCATCACTTCTTCATAAGGAAGACCTCCAATAGGTAGGTCCCAATTTCATGTAAATCCCAAAGGGATATAGCCAACTCTCCAATCGATGTCAACAACGTGTTTGTCCTTGAACACCAAGCTTTAAGAAAGTTTTGCAATATGTTTGAATTTCGATCATAGGTAAATAGAGAAGCATAAACAACATCATATACTTTTGTTGCCTTCAATGTTTGTTGACTCTTAGCCAATATGTCCTTGGTCCATTCCTAGTATCCTTGAGTATAACGAAATTCACCATTTATCTTTATGGTACTTCCCCAATGTACATCTCCCTGAAGTATTCAACGCCCTAAGAAAGGAAGGTTGCTCACAACATTCAGTTGACGTTGGTTTAGAGTCTGAAGGGTCCATACTTTAAGGGATTAATTAGAACCAATGTCATGTTTGGAAGTCCAGTTCGATATATGAAGAGAATTTATCAAGGGCGGCCATGGATCTACACACCTACCGACTAGAGAAGTGTGAGTCAATAGCTTGGATAAAATTGTACCATCATCAGCCTCAATAAAGAGATACTTGTTCTTGGAGTATGGAGAGATATAGTCTTTAAAGTGAACCATTGCTACAATCTGCATGAACAAAGGAGGTTTAGTTAAATACAAAGTTGAAGTTGGACGAAATACCTTCACAAATAGTTGCTGACAACAATTTCCTTTATAGTGTGTCTTTATTCAAATAAAAGGTAAATTGCCACATCCGCTAGAACCAATGAACCATCTTGAAGTCAAATTGGTCGATCTTAGAGTGTACGGAGGTGAAGTTAAACTTTCGCACCCTAAGCCGATTGTTGTGTAGGCACCATCTTGAAGTCAAATTGGTCGGTCTTAGAGTGTACAGAGGTGAAGTTAAACTCTCGCACCCTAAGCCGAATGTTGTATAGTTACTATCTTGAAGTCAAATTGGTCAGTCTTAGAGTGTACAGAGGCGAAGTTAAACTCTCGCACCCTAAGCCGATTGTTGTGTAGGCACCATCTTGAAGTCAAATTGGTCGGTCTTAGAGTGTACGAAGGCAAAGTTAAACTCTTGCACCCTAAGACGATTGTTGCACAATCACTATTTTGAAGACAAATTGGTCGATCTTAAAGTGTATGAAGGTGAAGTTAAACTCTCACACCCTAAGCTGATTGTTGCATAGCCACCATCATGAAGTTAAATTGATCGGTCTTAGAGTGTACGGAGGCGAAGTTAAACTCTCGCACCCTAAGTCGATTGTTGCACAGTCACCATCTTGAAGCCAAATTGGTCGGTCTTAATGTGTACGAAGACAAAGTTAAACTCTCGCACCTTAAATCGATTGTTACATATTGCTATTTACTTTAATCCTACCAAAAGGATGATGGTGGGGGGGGGGGGGACAAAGCAATGACAAACAAATTAAGAAAAAATAATAACTAACCAATAATACTCTAGCTACGGCACAATGGATAATCAAGCGAAACTAATGCAAGTTGCGAGAGATGAATTGTGAATTGCAGCAATTAGATGATTGGTATTTAAAGAGGTGGAAGGCGGCCGTAACAAGTAGTGTTCGACAAGAATTGGGTTTTGTTACAATCTGAATGCTAATAGGATTCAAGAAGTATTATATAAGAATATCTTATTTTTATGCATTCTTCCAATCATAGTTAGGATTTTTAAAAAATAAAAAGAAATAAGACAATCAAAATCCTATTGTGATTAGGCACCCACACAGGTGATAAAGGAGGCGGCAAAAGAGTTTTGAATTGAAAGTATAAGGAATGGAATGAAATTTAGTGGGGCCCATTTTGCTTCCAGGAAAAGACAAAGCATTAAATCCTAGCCTTGGAAGGATTGGATGCAGGTGTTGGATCATATTTTAATGTGTCCACTTTATATGCCCGTATTACATAAAATAATACATCAAGTCTAGTCCAAAAAAAAGTTTAGACAACTTTTGAAGTAGGGAGATTTTATAAGTAATAAAATTTTATTAAATTTAAATTTGTATAAAATTCAGATCATAATTTAAAATATATTAATTTTAAATAAACATTGCGAATCAATATAATTAAATTAATTATTTAAGTTCAAATATGTATGGATTTAATTAAAGTCCATTTTTTACTGTGCTAGTCCATTGATTTGAGCTACAAATGATGAACCCACTTTATTAAGTTCAAGATATTGTTATATTTTAGAGGCCCAAATGAGCGTCACGTGTCGAATGACGTGACATGCCAAGTCAAGTGAAGAAGCCAATAGGACCATGCCACATGTCAAAATAATGTAGCAGGCCTAGTGAAATCAAAAACCCATAAAAGGCGCCATGTCACTTGAATCTGATTGATCAAAAAATTATATCCTCACCATGACTCCTTCCTTTCCACAGCAATAAATATAGTCTCATAATTCAGAAAAGGGACCAAGAACTCTAACAAGAAGCAAGACAAAACTTGTGGATCAAACGTTACAATTTCTCTATAAAATTCAAGCATTCAAATCCAGTTCATCAAAATTCAAGATCAAGACCGCAAGATTCAAGAACAAGCCCAAAAATTCTTGAATTCAAGCACAAATCAGGATTAAATCCATCAAATCAATAAATCAAGTCCAAATTCAAGATCAAGTTCGAAGTCCTTGAATTTATATTTGAAAAGGCGAATCAGAGGATTCATAGAGATTATAACACTCACATATTGAAATCAATAAAACGATTGTTGCAATATTCTTTTTGCCTCGATTATTATTTATTTGTTTTCTCGACACAAAATTTTATTGTCTAACATTCTAATTCAATTGGAATTCTAGAAGATGGAATAGGAGGAGTCAGTTTTCTTTATAGATCGAGAAAATATAATGCCAAACAATTATGTCATTCGGAAAATTAAAATCTTCTATAGAAAAAAAAGTTGTTTTCTTTCCTTTTTAATCTTTTTGAGTCAATAATAAACTGTAAGATTTTCTCTTTAAATAAAAATAGGAAAACCTGTGAAAACTGATTTCATTTTTTTCTTTTTAAGAACATTTTGACTACTAAATAATATCACTATCAGACAAGATAATATATGCTTATATTAGTTGACATTCTATGTTAATCTTACAAATGAAGAATAATATATATCCATGCAAAGAAAAAGAAGCTCTTCTTGAAATGAAGAGGAACATATTCGGACCACTATGTAGATAAGAGAGGAACAAAATTATTTCATGAAAGGAACAATATATTTTAGCTATAGAGTCAAACACTTGAAATTTAGAAAGGAATAATATTTTCATCACTATAAATACTGAACCGAGAAGCATATTATATAATCCATAAATAATTAAGCCAAAAAAAAAAAAAGGCCTAGTAGTTAGGAGGAGAGGCCTTACATGAATGAGAAGATCCTCTCTTTGTTTAGTAGCCAAGGATGACTTGCCTTTCATCAATGCCTAGCAAAAAAAGAAACTAAATTAAACCCCTTTTTTATGGTATTGAAAAATGAATGGCAAGCATCTTTGGCAACTTGACGAGCTCTTCTTTATCATGTTAGTCCATCTTCTTCCTCTTCTCTCTCTCATATAATATATTATTCAACATACAACATATTGTTAAGTGTTCTATAGCAGTTACTGAAATAGGATGTTGTCTCCTTAATTATATAATTTTGAACTATTTTTACCCAACAATGAGCTAACTTCTGTCGTAATTGAGTTAGGTCAACGGTTCATCTTCTTAATATGGTATTAGAGAACTCATTTCTATTTTACGTTGTCGCTATATGCTCCAGATATAACTAGGTAATACGGGAGTGTAAATTTCCCACATTGATTATAGATTGTTATCTGATTATGTGGTGCGGGCAATTCTCATCTCATAAACAAATTTTGAGTTTCTATCTCTTTCTATATTCTCATGTTAATCAGATGGTGTTTGCTTAATTATAAAGTTGGTCGACTATCTAATGATCACCTTTTTCTTTTTTTTCTTTTTTTTGCTTACTTATGTTTCAGTAACGCCAGAAATGTTTACAAGTCAAAATTCATAAATTGATCGCTACTAACTGATGATTTTAACACATAAATTCAAATTTATATTTTTGAGAATATTTTAATCATTTTAACACAAAAAGTAAGTATCATCATCTTTTTGTGAGACACACTAATTATTTATTATTAATTTTTATATTTCTATTCAAACATGTAATTACTTATTTATAAAATTAGCTTCAACACCAAGCGCTTACTTTTTAACTATTTTTAATTAGCTAACCCCAAAATGACTGCACTTAAGACATACACGTCTTTAAGTGCTGGTAAAATGATTGCACTATATAGTCATTTGTTGTAATTTTCCAACTTCAAAGAAAATATGTAACTTCAAAAGAAAATTTTGTTACTTCAGTCACAAACGTATATCTGAAGCTGTGTCCGACCGGATAAATTTGCAAAAACATTTGAACTTACCGCACAATTTATTAAACAAACAAAGAAAAAAATTACATTCTAATAGATAAAATAAATACTTAATTAACTGGCATGGTTAAGATTTAAAATAATTATCTTACACAGTTATTTGTTAGTTTTACAACTGTTTTTTATGTGAGCCCTCATGTACAAATAATCTACAGTAAGTATATAACCAATACTCTCTCTGTAGGGTTTTCATCATTAACTTCTCTTCACTTCACTCAATTTTTTCTACCATATTTTCTCACAAAGCTTCAATTCTCCAATACCAATTTTCATGGATTTCAGCTTTTAGTTTTTTGTTTTTTTTTTGAATAATTGAAAAAGATTGAACTTTTTTTGTACTTTATAAATTGAGATTTCAGGAATAACAACCCACTTCTACTCCAATGAATAAGATGAAAAAACTAACGGTTTCTGCTGTCGCTACCACTGTCGGCAGTACTACGTCGCTGTCAGAGCCACCACTTGTCACCACTCAACTAGTCCAATCAGAATGATCGATGGGGGCAAAGATAGCGAGAAAAATAGTTGGTGGTTGAGGGAGAGAGTGGTGGTGTTCACGGCGGAATGATCTCCATTTTCTGACCCATATTCAATTTCATGTTTGAGATAAACCTTAATCAATTCGAGCATTTCGTAATTGTATATGTAATGTTTCTGCTTCATCTCAATTTTTTAAAAATTTTATAGAAAAGAATGTGTGTGTGTATATATGTATGTATGTATATGTATATGTATGTATATATATGAGTTAATTTTAACCAAATGTATATGTACAATTGTATATACAAACACATTATAATTTTATATTTCTAATATATATAATATATATATAATATAATATATATATATATATATATATGTATGTATGTATATATATATATATATGTATGTATGTATAAATAGATATATACACACACGTGTGTGTGTATATGTATATATAATGTATTAAAAGTGTGAAAACCCTTAGAAAAGTAATTCAAACTTTTTTCCCTTCATTAAAACAATCTACAATAGACAAAGTAATCTTTTCAATTTTTTAAATTATTATTTAATTATTTTTATAATATTTAGGACTTTAAAATTAACTAAAACTTTCATTGTTAAATTATTAAAAAATTTCTTATTTGAGTTATGTAAAAATTCGTAAAATAAAAAAAAATTGCACGGAAAGGAAATTTTACGTAACTTTATAACAATTCTTTAACGTAATAGGAGTAATATATATTATAGCACGTTATATTAAAAAAATTTAGAAAAAAATCCCTAAAGCTCACACAAAGAAGGCCCAAAACTTAAAAAAAAAAAAAAGGAAAACCCGTTCTTTTAACTTTGGTGGTCCTCTTTTTATTTTTGGAAAAATTTTTCTTATATTCAAACAGTCGTTTTAAAAAAATGAAAAACCTAAATGTCTATTAATTTTTAAATATATTTTAATTATCTTTATAAATCACTTTTAAATTAGGATTCCTTTAACCAATTAATTAATGATAGTTATTTCTTTATTTAGGTTTAGATCTATTCTTGATCCACAGAAGCTAATTGAGAAGTTTTTATGAAATTTGAATATATCTTATGATTGAAGAGGCAAATTTGTTTGTGATTTGAGGTAAGCTTTTTAAAATTTTAGTTTGTTCTTGAGTTTACAATATATAATTTATCATTTATTATTGATAGACAATTGTTAACCGCAAAGTTGATGCAAGTTTTCTAAAATTTTAGTATGTTCATGAAGTTTCCTACATAGACAATTGCTCATCGAGAAGTTTCTTTTGTGAAATCTTGATATATCTTATGATTGAATGGATAAATTTGCTTGTGCTTTGAGGTAAGTTTTTTAAGTTTTTAGTATGTTTTTAACATACAATCTTAATAGTATCTATGATTAAAGAATAAATTTGCTTGTGATTTGATATAAATTTTCTAAAATTTTAATATGTTTTTAAAGTTTACAATAATAAAATTATCATGTATTTTAATGGACAATATTTATTTTTCTTTTTAAATATTAATGCTATCAATGATTGAAGAGACAAATTTACTTATGATTTGAGGTAAGTTTTTTAAATTTTAGTATATCTTTTTATGTTTATAAAAATAAATTATCATGTTTTTTATATAAACTTAATCTTGTAGAGTAAAAAACTGGATTAGTGTCCCTGCATTATTAAGGTTGGACAGATTATGATCTTTTATTTTTTATGATTTTAGACATTATTTTTTGGATACTGGGTTTGTTGTTGTTGTTGTTGTAGACATTATTTTTTGGATAAATTACACAAATTCCATACTTAAGAGGCTATATTACCTAATATCCCTTAGTTTTTTAAAATTTACATAAAATCCATTTTTCAACTTTACTCTTGATACATATCAAAAAAATCCCACATTCTATTTTTACTCTACCATTAACTCATTCAAGATTTCCTTCCCTAAAATATCTCCCTAATTATCAACAATTAAATCATCTTCTTTCCTGATTTTTTCTCTTCCATTAATGCTTAAATCATCTTCCTTCCTGATTTTTTCTCCTTCATTAATGCATGCAACTTTTTTTCCTCTCCTAAAATCTCTCGCATTTTTTTTTTTAAAAATCTATTGATACATATATAAATTTATTTAGTTATTCATACATATTTATTTTTTTAATGGTGATTCATATGAATGATAAATATGATATCATTATATGGGTATTAAGGTGATTCATATGATAGATACATTTTGTATGATTTTAACGGGTGATACATATGATATTAATGGGTGATACATATTGTATTATGGTGATTCATATGGTAGATACAATTATTGGGTGATTCATATGACATTAATGGGTGATATATATGGTATTATGGTGATTCATATGGTAGATACAATTATTTATTTCAATTATTGGGTGATTCATATGATATTAATGGGCGATATATATGGTATTATGGTGATTCATATGGTAGATACAATTATTTATTTCAATTATTGGGTGATACATATGTTATTAATGAAAGGTAATGGTGTAGTCAGTGTAGGAAGCAAAAGTAATAATATTTTTTTTTAAAAAAGACTAAAAGCAGAATTGAAACATGATTAAAATTAAATCTATAAAAAAAAACTAAAATTAAAGACAAAAAAAGAGAAAAAAGACCAAAAAAAAAATATATCTTTCATAATTAAAGACGAAAAAGAGAAATATAATTAAAACATCTAAATTAAATATAAAAAAAAGAGAAAAATTAGATATCTTTCCTTAAATAAAAGAATACAATGAATAAAAGAGAATTTATTATTTCCTTAAATAAATATCTTGTTAGTTTCAAATTTATCACTTTTTTATATGTATCACCATATAACTTATGTATCACCATTTCAAAAAATTGGGATAAAATATAATTAACAAAATAGTCGGAATTTTATGTAGTACTCCCTCCGTTTCATAATAAATGAATTGTTGAATTTTGGTACACAGATTAAGGAAAAAACATTAAAACATAAATTTAACACAACTTTCCATTTTTACCCCAAAAAAAAAGTTGACCTTGTAATACCTTTTCAAAAGTTAATTGGTTGTCAAATCATAAGGGTAAATTTGGAAAAAAAATTCAATGATTCGCTTATTTTGAAACACCAATAAATACCCCAACAATTTACTTATTTCGAAACGGAGGAAGTATCACTTAAAGATTTAGGGATTTATGTAAGTTACCCTTATTTTTTCATGTATGAAAAGTTGTATTCATTGCGGAAAGAGAGCATGATGTATTTGTTAAATTTTTACACTTCATTAAAAGTCTCTGCAATAGATAAAATTATTTAATTTTAAATAATCAAACGTTACACGTGCGAAGCACGTGCGATCAAATTAGTATATATATACATATACATATATATATATATATATATTATACATTAGAAATGTAAGATTATAATGTGTTTGTATATACAATTGTACATATACATTTGGTTAAAATTCAATCGTATAAGGTATAATTGGTTTGTAAATATTTATACTAAAAATGATCAATTATGGTAGGAGAATAAATGATCAAGTATGAAAGGAGAATAAATAATCAAGTATGGAAGGAAAATAATCAACGTTTTCTGTTATATATGAGTTTAAATTATCAATTATAGAAGGAGAATATTGAGGGAAGTTGGAGATAATAATAAACATTAATTACTCTTCCTTTTCTTTTAAATTAATATTAATTATATTTGTATAAATAGGTCCTAAATATATTTGGTCACTAATTGATGTCTATATAATGTAATTAGTAAAACTTAGATCATGAAGTTAGTTAGAAGAGATCTAAGTTGTCTATATGTGAAATTTTGTCTTAAACAAATAATCCCAAAATCATGTATTTGTTCACTTCTTCCATCATTCGGCTCCATTAGACTCCTAGTAGTAAGGTATAGAAATAACATAAAATTTTCATGAGATATCCTATTTAAACACCACTATTTAATTTGTATCCATTTTTTTCTTTTACATTTATCTAATTCTTAACAAATTCAGACATGTGATGCCTAAAATATGACTGAAATTCAATCATTTTTGTCGGAACTTTTGACATTTGTAGCTAAATTCAGTCTTTTTTCCCTCTTCTTCAACCAATTTTGACTAAAAATGTTTGAACTTCATGCAAAAATGCCTATATATAAGGAATCACATGTCAGAAGTTGTTTCAAAGTGAATAGACGTGCAATTTAATTTGGTTTTGATTTTATACAAATAGTTAACCAAAAGATCGACATTTATTTGGTTTGATTCCAACAATTAAAACACTAACTTTTAACCAAAAAATCAACATTGATTTGGTTTGATTCCAACAATTTAAAAACTAACTTAATTGGTTTGATTTTATTTTTGGAGAAACCCTACCCAAATTGAACCATGAACACCTGTCACGACCCAAAACTAGGATCACGGTGACACCTATTACACCCATTGCGATAGGTAAGTCTAAACCTAACCCAACACTTATAATGAAATAATTAAGAAGTGGAAGAAGTAAAAATATTACCAAACTCCAAAATAAACTTATACATGGGTAAATAAGAGAGATACAAAAGTCAACAACAACAACATCCCAAAACTGGTAGTCACAAGTCCAAGCCTCTATGAGTTAAAACACAATGAATGGTCCAAAAATATTGAAATTCTAGGAAAGGCATAATACTAAGAAAGAGGAGAATCTGGGGATCACTAGGATCAACAACCGCCACCTCAAAATCTCTAGAAGATAAACCATCAATAACGATCACAAAAAAATATCTTCCTAGGATCACTGGCTCAGTACCTACATTTAAGGTACAAAAAATAAACAAAGCATGAGTACGAAATCACGTGTACTCAATAACATTTAGACCGACCCTAATTGAAAGTGATGACATGATCCACCTTAAATATGACTATTGGCAATACCCTCAAATACCTGCAAACAAGAAGGACACACCTATTCTAGCATGTATACAACAATAATATAGGAATAACATCGTATCAAATTCACAACAATTCAACTACAATAATAATCAATAATCCACTCAATGATTGTACACAATATCAACAGAATAATCCAAATAAGAATGATAAGATGAATACAAATGATGCAGTGCATATACACTATACACCTGTTGCCTTGTATCTTTAGGACCCATGAGGGACTAGCGAAGTACATATATCCATCCAAAATAGTTTTCCATCGGGCATGCAAACCAAAATTTACCATTGGTATATATAAATGATATGTATAAGTAAATCTACCTGAAATAGTTTTTCACTGGGCATGCAAGTCATAAAACTAGTAAAATTGACCCGGAATACTTTCTTATTAGGCATGCAAGTTGCAAAATCCATAAAAGTCCACCCAGAAAACTTTTCTATCGAGCATGCAGATTATTTTAATACAATCTTTCTCCAAATAACATTTTCACTGTGTCATTATATAAATATGGGTGAATAAGCATGAAATAAAATAATAAGGAACAACAAAAGTATCTCAATTTTGGGCTCACAAGGCCACACTCAGCTCAACTACATCGGCAACAATCCCGAAATCCAGTAATCTAGCTTAAATGATTCAAATATCTCTCATAAAGGGAATGCACTATCGATATCAACACTCAATTAAGGCCACTAGAATCACTAATCCACTTTGCATATCGTAATCTAACAATCAAAAATAGAAAATATCCAATATAAGTCATTAATTCCATTTTTAGTCCTTCATAATACACCGGTACCCTTATAGGTGCTCGTGATCTCACCTATATGGGACCCCTATTTTCATTACTCCCCTTACAAGCAATTAATTCATAAGCACTTCAAAAGAGAGTCAAAGAAAGTTTTAACTTGCCATAAGAGAAGACCCACAAGTCAAATCAAAGTTTTGCCTTTCTAAATAGCCTCCAAATGAGGCCAATTAGTCAAATATATATTCTACATAAGAATACAAAACTAAGTACATCCACATTGCTATACTTCTAATCTGCATCCAAAATGTCAACTCAAAATTCATCCTAGCCCACAAAGGAAAAACTGTAGCTGTCTTAAAAGTTACTTTACCCATAAATTAAGGAGCTCAAATCTGAATTCATCAAAAGCAAAGTTGAAATCAACCTTCAAATCATCAAAATATCAATCATTAATTTTATGAGAATATATCAAATTTTTAAGTTAAAAATCAATATTTGAAGATAAAATCATGAACACGTAAATATAATATCAATCTCCAAAAATAAACCCATAAATGGGTAAATAAAAGATATAAAGTCAACAACAATAATATCCCAAGTATGGTAGTCACAAGTCTAAGCCTCTATGAGTAGAACTATAATGAATAGTCCAAAAATTTCAAAATGCAAAGAATAGAATAAGACTAAGATAATGGAGAATTCGGAGATCACTGGGATAAAAAATCTCTACCTCAAAATCTCTAGAAGATAAGTCACCAACAAAGATCAATAGATAATTACCTTCCGAGCATCACCGACTCAGTACCTCATTTAAGGTGCAAAATAAACAAGCATGGGAATGGAATCACGTGTACTCAACTACATCATAGACCGACCCTAATAGAAAGTGATGGCAAGAACCACCTAAAATACTACTACTGCCTATACCCTCAAACACCCGCAAACAAGAATGCCAAACCTATTCTAGCATATACACAATAATAATATAGAAATAACACTGCATGACATCCATAACAATCCAAATCCAATCATAATTAATAATCCACTCAATCACTATACAATAATATCAACAAAATAATCCAAATGAGAATGAAAAGATGAATACAAATGATGAAAATATGCTACAATACACACCCATTGCTCTATATGGCCAGCTGGGACCGATGAGAGACTAGAGAGGTACAAATACCCATTCAAAATAGTTTTCCATTGGGTATGCAAGTCAAACTTTTCTATCGCTATAGATAAATGAAATGAAAAACTAAATTTATCTAAAAAAGATTTCATCGAACATGAAAGTCATAAAATTAGTAAAAATTGACCCGAGACACTTTCTCATTAGGCATGCAAGTTACAAAATCAGTAAAAATCCACCCAAAAAACTTTCCTATAGAGCATGCATATTATTTCAATATAATATTTCTCCAAGTAATATTTTCACAATGTCATGATATAAATATGAGTGAATAAGCATGAAATATAATAATAAAGAACAAAAAAAATATCTCAATTCTGCGCTCACAAGGCCACACTCAACTCAACTTCATCAACGACAAGCCCAAAGTTCATTAATCTATCTCAAACGATTTAAATCTCTCTCATAAAGGAAATGCACTATCAATATCAACACCTATCAAGGCCAATAAAATCACTAATCCACTTTTTATATCATAATCTAAGAATCAGGAATAGAAAAATATCCAATGTAAGTCATTAATTGTATTTTTGGTCAACTAGAATACATCTGTACTGATATAAGTGCTCGTTATCTCACCTATATGGGACCCCTATTTCCATTACTCCCTTTAAAAGCAACTAAAATATTAGTCCTTTAAAAGAGAGTAAAAGAAAGTCTTAACTTGCCTTAAGATAAGAGTTACAAATCAAACCAAAGTCTTGCCCTTCTAAACAACCTCCGAATGAGTCCAATCTAGTCAAATATGTATTCTACATAAGAATACAAAACTAAGAGCACCCATATTGCTATACTTCTAATTTGGATTTAAAAAATCAACTCAAAAGTCAATCCCAAGCCCATAAAGGTAAAACTGTAATTTTATTAAAAAGTCAATTTATCCATAACTTAAGGAGTTTAAATCTGAAATTTCATCGAAAATGGAGTTGAAATCAACCTTCAAATCATCAAAATACCAACCTTTAATTTTACGAGAACACCCCAAATTTTTAAGTTGAAAATCAATATTTGAAGATAAAATTATGAAATAATCATTGAAAATGGTAAAATATTAGTTTAGAAGCTTACCCATTGATCAAACCTTAAAAATCTCCTTTAAAATCTCTCAAAATTGAGTCCCCAATCTCCAAAAATCAATGCATGAAAAATGTGGAAAAAAAAGAAAAGGTCATTGTTAAAGTGACAATAACTCCACTTCGGCAAAAGGTTGAAAATGCATGGTAATATAGAAGTGGAGGGATGCCAAATTAGAGAGGACCAATAGTATAATGACCCTCGTTGTGTTTTTACAAATTCTATGTTTTTACCATTTAGTCTTCTTTGTAATTTTTTTATATTATTTATGAGTTGCAAAAATAGTTTGCATGATCCCCGATGCATTCAAAATTGATTTATATGTCTATGCGGTTTTGAATTGCCTCAAAGTGATTAGTTTTAATTTAATCAATATTTTACGATCTGAGTTTTGGAAGGTGATTCTGATAATTCTACTAAATCAGAGACTTCAATTTTTAATTAGTAAAGTGGTTAGTTTGGGCCCCGAGCCTATGTATTATATTTTGACCTCTTAATTGGAAACTAGTTAAATTTAGTCTACAGTAGTTTTAGAGGCTAATCATTGTGAACAACCTTTTTTCAAAAATTTAATTATTTCATTGAGTGTGAAATGTCAAAATTATCCTAGTAGCATTATTGGTTTGTTTCTATGAGGTCCCAAATGAATTCTGAGGTGTGGTTAGGGAGTTCTTAGACTTAGAATATTGCGGGTTTTCTTTCTACTGGTGCAACCCCTGATCCTTCATCACGGTCTTGAGACTTGGTGTCTAAATCGTGGGGATTGACCAAGTTGTTATCGTGATTGTACGGTGGGTTGACTGCGACCGCAAAGGTATTTTTGGTAGATTGGGTCGGGTTTCTCATCACGGCTGTGATGTTGAGGCTCACGTCCCGCGATTGTGTTGACTTATCTTGTGCTGATCATTATTGACCGTCGGGATCATGAGGTGGTGAATGCGATAATAAGGTACTATTCACCTTAACAATATAATTTTTTTCATGATTTCCACTATTTTCGGACTCTAGAACCTCGTGAAGGACTATTTTAAAGAGGGTTCTTCATCAAAGGTGTTTGGGTAAGATTTTGAACTTGATTTTTTCCCATTATTCACCGGTTCTATCTTCAATACAACTTCAAATATTTAATTTAAACATGATTTTGGGAGGTTTTCCCAATAAAGAATAAAAAGAGTTTTTCTTCGATTTCAAGTTTGATTTTACTCATTTTTTCTTGGGTTTTCAGATTTAGACTTTTCTTGATATGGTGATCATAATTCTTAAATGAAATTTAATTTTACCCTTGTAATTAAATTTAGACTTTTCATTTGTACATTTGTACATTTTCATAAAATTCGTACCATTGAGAAGTACTGTTTTTTGAAAGAAAATGAGACACATTTAAAATCTCCTAGACCAAAATATGTGTCAGTCGAGTTGATTGAGATATGAGAAATATTAATTTTGAAAGAAAATACAACCCCTTACAAAATGCCTTGATCAAGGAATCTGCCGATAAGGTTGATTGAGATATGATATTGAAATTGTAAAAGTATATGGATTGGAAAACCCCCATGGGTCATATCTAAAAGCGTTGAGGCTTAGAAGGTCTATACGAAAGTCATGGGTAATCATCATTTCACCATCATTGCATTGCATGGTATTGCATTTCATTACATAATTTATAACGAACCTCTTCGTTATTACGTATGAGACCTGCATTTAAAATCACATGTCCAAATTTTTCTTGATTTAAAAGTTACAAATTTCAAGCTAGGCTAATTTCGATAAATTTTGGAGTGAAGTGTGGCCTAGGAAAATATAGAAATGATTTAGACTGGATAGTGGTATATGTCTTAATTTATAGTTATCTAAGATGATAAGAAACCCATAAAAATTGACGGAATCGAATTTAGATAAGTAAAACTCTCAAAATTAATCTTAGCGTAGAAAGCACTATTTGAAATATCCCAGGTTTAAGGTGTATTGCAAAATATGAGATTTTTGAGAGAAGACGAACATTCTTTACCATCGAAGCTGCTATATCAGTTAACACACTACTATAGTGTCAAATACTATAGCAAAATAATTCTCGCTACAACGGTGGACAACGACTACTATAGAGGTTGGTACCTCTATAAAGACACCACTATAGTGGTGAAAATAATATATTTATTAAAATATTTCCTAAGAAGTTTATTTTTCTAAAACTTGTTTTGGGGAAAGAAAAGGGAGATTTAAGGATAAATCTACCAGAATTTCTTCATTTGGCTACATTAAGGTAAGGAATTTATCTCTGTTAACTCTTATTTAATTATTAAGCCTTAAAATTATTAATTCACGATGTTTGGAGAGGATTTTAGGGTAGATTTTGGTTAATTTCTAGTGCACAGAGGAAAACTAAGGAATAAGTTAATGGATTTTGATTATTAACATTTAATTTATCCTTGCATTCCATTAATTCATCAATTTATCCATGAAATTAATAGTTTTAGGTGAATTGCGGTGAAAACCCCCTAGAATGGGAAGGAAATGTTCATGAATTTGACCTTAGGAGTTACGTGTGAGTTACAAAATATTGACATATTAGATCATTTCTTTAATTATGTATTTATATGCATGTTCTAGACGATGAGTAAGCAAAAATTGCAGAAAAGGGCAAAATTCTTACATAGAGAAGTTGTGCAAGTTCTGTTCGAGGTAGGTGATGGTATTGTAGTTTAATCTAATTTATGTTATATGTGCATGTTAACTATTTTTTTGGATGGCTTGTTAGTGCATGTTGTGGTGTGGTCTTTGCAAATAATTTGCGGTTGTTATATGATTTTGACCTACCTTGATAAATATCGAATGTTCGATATTTAGAATGTTCTCACAGGGTTTTGGGTGGAAAAAGGTTGACAAACACTTGTGTCTAAGATTTTAGTATATGGATGATAACGCTCAATCTACAGCTCTCGTAGGAGTGTAAAACGGTCGTTAGCAAATATAGAACCCAACTGGGTTGGGTATCGATCCCACAGGTAATAGCTTGGTCAACAAGTAAGTAAAGATTACTAGACTTTTAGTGCAAGTCTCGTAAAAAAAGGGGGGATTGTAATGTGTCACCAAAACAATTAAATAACAGCTGAAAATAGCAAAGTAAAAGAGAGATTGTTACGTAAGTTGTAAACAATGAGAATTGAAGCGTTGGGGTTATGTCCACCTTCTGAGGTATACGTCCCTATTGGCTATGAGTGTGTAGAATTCTGACATGCAACTGCTTATAGAGGATTGTAGTCGATGGTAAATCCAAGCGTCTCTCGACCTAAACAAGGACTATTTCACTTTAACTCTCTCGAGCTTAAAGCGTATCTAACGGTACGAATTCTCCAAGAGGTTAGTCCAGTTACGGCACTAGCTTTTTAATAGGAAAGGGTGTCCTACTACCTTGACATTATCTCTTTTCCAGACAAATAACTTTTCTCTCGAACAAGTTAAATGTTAGACTGGCGTATTCTTGCGTTTGCAACCGCAAAGAATGTAGATTAAGATGAAGAGAATAATGATATAAGCAATATACGTGCCTCGAACTCACAAACTCACAGCAATAGATAGTAACTCATTCGGCTTCCATAACCCCAACAGAGAAGTTTAGTTACCCATGAATGCGAAGAAAACCACAATTGACATTGTTATTATACCACAATAATGATCAATTTCGTGTAGCACAAGAGTGGTAGGCGATAGGTGTGATTTCTTGCAGAGTAACGTTTCTCTTGTTGCAGAATTTAAGAATATAAGAATAGACGAAAATAGAATTGATGGAAAGATTAGAAGAGTTGTAGAATTGTTTGTAGTGTAGAATAATAGAGGAGTAGAAGATGTTAGAAGATGAGAGGGATGGAAGAAGGTATTGTGTTCTCCCTCCTTCCTCCCTCCTTATTCTCTAAAATCTCTAGCATGATAGGGTATTTATAATACCCATATCCTAATCCTACTAAGCTAATGAAATAAATAACCAAATCCTATCAGACTAATGAAATCCTTAACCCAAATGTACTAGGTTAAGGTAACATTATCATAATCCACTTAAAATAATGAAATACATAACCTAATTGTACTAGGTTAATGTATCATTGTCAAAATCCAGCTTTGTGTCTGTAAGTCCCCAAAGTCTTCAGAATTGCTGTTTTAGCCCGGGACAGGTTTTCCATGCAGCAGTTTTGGTCCTTAGGCGTGTAAACTCCCTTCCCTTCCTTCGTGAGCTTTCTTTAGCGTCAAGTAAGCCATAAAATGCTGAATTATGCATCATTTATACCTGAAACTTTACTAATCATGTTCGTTAGCTCATTTACAGGAAAAAGGACTAAAAGTGCATGAAATATATAATTTGTTCTCAAAACTAGGCTAAAATATGGGCAAAATATATTGATATAGGCGTGTAAATCCGCCTATCATCAACACCCCACACTTAGAGCTTTGTTCGTCCTCGAACAACATATCATGTCCTTCTAAGCATCAACTTAAGGTTCTTACAGCAACAACACAAAACCTTTATTAAGACAAGCACAACGATTATCAACCAAGAGTAGCTTTCCGATTATAAGTAGAAACAATTTAACCTCAAGTATAGACTTGTGATGGTGATCAACTCGCATGCAAAAGTTAAAATGCATAGAATCATATACAACTATCCAAAACTCATCAACCATGTGTGTCTCACACTATAGTACCCATAATCATTCACAAGTATAGCATATTTTTCAAACATGGGTATCAAAATATCCTTGCCCTCGCTCTCACAAAGAATTCATATGAAGCAACTGATGACCATAGGCTTGCCCTTAGTGTAATGCTCTACTAAATGTCAGAATGCTAAGCTTAGGATCAAGTAGGTCTTTTGATGGTTGTAATGTAGGCTAAGGGACGGGTAGGACTATTTTGGCCAGGAATAGTGACTAAGTTCCTAAGCGCTTTAATACATCACTTTGTATCATTGACACTTTTTTCTTTCAACCTTTCTTCTTTCTTTTGTTATACCACCCTTGTTCTCCTCTTTTGTTTTTCAATTTTAAGCACAACTCGCTTTTCAGCTTTCTTTTCCTTTTTCTTTTCACAACATACCTCTTATGATAGCACTTTTTTTTTTTATAACACATTCAAGCACCATTACAATTTATAGCATCATACTCACCCAATTTCCTCTTAGGTTGTCACATGACTTTTTCACTTTAAAGCACTTAGGAATTTGGATCAAATTATGGTCTTGAAAAAAATGGATTAGGCTTACATACAAGGTTGTCAAAGAAATAGGCTAAAGGCTCAAAAGAGTTTAACTAGGATGATGTCCATGGGTAGGTAAAACTGAAGGTAAACAAATATAGGTTGCCAAAGAAATGCCTAAATCATATCCTAAACTTACACTCCTTATTTTCGCTTTGCATACATACCAGGCAAGTTCTAGCATCAGCTACACACATAGAATATACGATTATCTCACACACACAAGGCACATGGTCGACTTTCTTGGAAGTAATATAGACTCTCGACCCAACAAGTGAAGGAATTGAACCACACAATATCACATAATGAGTCACAACTAGAGCCTAAACGTCTCAATAGTCACAATTGAAGCACATACTCTTGTTCTAATCTCATGCTGCCTATCAAAATAATTTCATGCGAAGCTAGAAAAAATTTACTACTAAAAAAAATGAAAAAAACGAAACAAAAACAAAGCAAGCAAACATAGATGCAATAGAGAAGTATAGCATACGATACTGCCACCCCACACTTAAACGGGACACTGCCCTCAGTGGAAAATAAATACGAGGAACCTGGTTAGTCGGACTCTTCCTCATTGTCGGGGGTCATACCCCCTTCGTCGGAATCATCATAAGAGTCGTCGTCAGAGTTCTCCTCCTCGTCAGAGTCTGGTAAGCGTCGATCGTCATCAGTCGGCACATCATCATCTAGAGGTTCCTCAAAGTATACGCCCACTCCACACATCTCCCGTGCATGCATGTTCATGGGATAATCGTGGTCCAGCTGTTGGAGCTCTGCAGTAGTTGGAATACGACCTCCGCTCATCATTGTAAACCTCATCATGCCGTACATATAGCGGGAGAAACTCTCATCCCGAGCATGTCTCTCTGCCGTAGTAAGGTTGATGCCATGTGTTGATTCAGCATCTTTGACCTTTGTGAGGTCAACCTTCTTCGGATTGTGTGGGAGTTTATGATCAGCTGGTTCCTCTTCGATATCCTCCTTCCGCAAGATTGCTGTCAACAAATTGCCAAATGTGAAATGGGACCTTTTGTGTAGTCTGGCCTTCCTCATGGTGGATCGAATGATTGCCCCAAAGTTGATTGGGACATTCATCATTAAAGCATAGACCAAACACACTCTATCTCTCGATATCTTGGTGTATTGAGTCCCAGGAATAAGACATGAGTTGACAATGCGCATCCAAATTCTTGCTTCCCTATTTAGTGGAGCATAGGGGAAGGTGTTGTGTCGGCCGGTTTCTTTATGTCTGCCCCACCTTGCCATTGATCTGCTTCCACAAAGCGTGTGTCGTATTGCTCTATAAGGAGGCCTGCTGCACAGCTCTTTGAATGGTGCTGCGTCGATTGAAGGTAAGCCAAGAAAAGAGTTGATCCAGTCCGCGGTGAGCTGTAACACCTGGCCCCGAATTTTGACTTCATTGCCTGTTGTGTTTGGCGACCAGTTGGCATAAAACTCTCTTGTTAGATCAAGATTACACTCTCCCATGTCGCGGAAGATGAAATCCAACTTCAAAGCCATTATTTTTGCCAACATACGCGGCTCCTTCTTTGCTAAGGTATCCTTGTTGATCAAGTCGACGTGCACATATTTTCTTTCTTTGTTGCTGCTGTACCATGCTTTGGCTTCTTCCTCAAGAACCCATTTTATTCCGAACATTCTGCGTGGTGGTTGTGCTGAGGATGATTCTCCTTGGTCTTTTCGACTTCTCTTCTTGCCCTTTTGGGAAGTGGTCGCCTTCTCCTTGCCTTGCCTCGCTTTAGGTGCCATTGTACCTGAGACTAGAAATAGTGTTAGTTGCAGCACAGTCTCACTTGATACAATCTATAAGCAAGCATTAGGGGTACCACCCCACACTTAGTTTTGTTAACACAAATCAGTGAGGTGAAAGTAGTCGATTTACTCAGATTTCATCGAGATACGTTTTAGGATTGTATTCCGACAAGAAAATCAGAAATGCATCACTTATTTGCAGCCATTGGACTACTTTCATGGTAGATATCGCAACACTACTACATAGGGGTTACCACATTGAATCGTTATTCTTACAACAATCACAACCTCCTAAGTCGGTAGGCACTATAAGTCTTATCCCGATGGCCGGGATAGTCTAACATGTAAGTATCCAAACAACAATCTTAAGCAATATTCATAGCCATAGCAATTCCGCAAATATCATAATAATGCTATTGAAACCAAATTCAAGTTGGAAACAAGTCAAGATTTTCCTACGTATATGTTCACTCACATGATTTTGCAACAACAATCCAAACACATGAACATCACCAACAATCTTATATAATTTAGCAGTTAATAATAGCCATAGCAACGTAGTACTTACGAGAAATAAATGAAGAATAAGAGAGAACTTACTTGCTTGAAGCTTGTGGAGATGGTTTTGTGAATTGGAAGAGCAAAAAAAGAAATTTTTTAGAGGATTTGGAAGAGTATGCGGCGCCTTTAGGGTATTTTCTATTGTGGTTGTGTTATAAGACTAAGTCCCCTTTATATAGGAAGAGTATGGGTCGGGTTATGACCCATTTACAATCGGTTTTGGAGACAAAATTCCTACATATGCGGCGCATTGTCTATGGCATAATGGGACATATGCGCCGCATAGTCTATGGCATAATGGGACATATGCGGCGCATTGTCTATGGCATAATGGGACATATGCGCCGCATAGTCTATGGCATATGAGATACTGAGACCAAATGCCATAGCATAGGCGGCGCATAGTCAAAAGCATACTTAGGAATAGGCGGCGCATAGTGTATAGCACACTAGATTCCGAGACCTTAGGCTATAGGATAGGTTGTGCATCGTTTGTGGCCTAGTTTTACCAAGGCCTAGCCTTCCTCGAAGCCTATTTTGGCGTGGGAAAGGCTCAATCCATAGCCTTATGCATCACCCTTCCTAATTTACCAACTTTACCATACAATGCGTCCAAATCGTCAATTGAAATCAATCTCCTCGTTGAAAACTTCTTGCACCTATATTCGCTCAAACAAATGAAAACGATTAGTACGATGGGTTGCCTCCCACCAAGCGCCTTAGTTTTGGTCGTGGCACGACTCTTATTTTTGGATTTTTATTTATCAAAAGCAAAACACATACTGAAATGAAAACTGATAAATGATAAACGATAAACGATAAACGATGGGTTGCCTCCCATCTAGCGCCTTATTTATTGTCGTGGCTCGACGTAGTAATCTCGAGTACTTAGACTTCGTCGAGATAAGTGATGGCCATGTTATTCATCGAGTCAAGAGGGCCGATATACGGCTTAACACGTTGGCCATTCACTTTGAAGACAACACCCTTATTGTCTTCCAATTCAACTACTCCAGACGAGTAGACTTGGATAACTTTAAATGGACCAGACCACTTAGATTTTAACTTACCTGGGAAGAGCTTAAATCTGGAGTTGAAGAGTAGTACCATATCACCTTTTTGGAAGTTTCATCGAACAATCCGCTGATCATGATACTTCTTCATCCGCTCCTTGTATAAATCCGTTCTTTCATATGCATGGAGACGGAACTCATCTAATTCGTTCAGCTGCTCCAACCTCAGATTCTTCACATCATTCCAATTTAGATTCAAGTGCTTCAATGCCCACAATGCCTTGTATTCAAGCTCGATGGGTAGATGACAAGCCTTCCCATAAACTAGTTGATAAGGAGACATGCCAATGGGTGTCTTGAATGCAGTCCTATATGCCCATAGTGCATCATCTAGCTTTCGAGACCAATCCTTCCTATTTGCATTAACCGTCTTTGCAAGGATTTGCTTAATCTCGCGATTGGAAACCTCTACTTGTCCACTAGTTTGGGGATGATAAGGCGTAGCTACCTTGTGTTGCTTGACACCATACTTGGCCAATACAGATTTGAATAGCTTGTTGCAAAAGTGAGATCCTCCATCACTTATGATAGTACGAGGTACCCCAAAGCGAGAGAAGATATTCTTCTTTAAGAACGCTACAACACGCTTTCCTTCGTTGTCGGCCAATGCTACAGCTTCAACCCATTTCGAAACATAATCCACAGCAACCAAGATGTACTTCATTCCAAACGAATTCACGAATGGACCCATGAAATCAATACCCCACACATCAAAAAGTTCTACCTCCATAATTTTAGACATGGGCATTTCATGGTGTTTTGAAATAGTACCTTGACATTGGCATTGGTCACACCTTCTCACATAGTCGTATGCATCTCTGAATATCGAGGGCCAATAATAACCACTTTGCAATACTTTTCTTGCCGTTCGATTCCCTGCATGATGTCCTCCAACTTGCGAAGTGTGGCATGCTTCCAATATAGCAGGTACTTCTTCATGGGATATACATCGTCGAATAATCCCATCCGCGCATCTTCGAAACAAATAAGGTTCATCCCAATAGTAGTGCTGAACGTCATGCATAAACTTCCTCCTTTGGTGGTAAGATAAGTTGGCAGGTATCACATTACTCTCTACGAAATTTGCAAAGTCGGCATACCATGGTACTTTCTCCATTTTTGTCGCTAATATCTCCTCGTCAGGGAATGCATCATCAATCTGAATTTCAGGTTGCGCCACATGTTCATTCTCAAGTCTAGATAGGTGATCAGCCATTTGGTTCTCGCAACCTCTTCTATCTTTGACTTCGAAATCAAACTCTTGCAGCAGCAGTACCCATCGAATTAACCTTGGTTTGGCATCCTTCTTCGTCATTAGATACTTAAGAGTTGCATGGTCTGTATGGACGATCACATTGGTACCCAATAGATAGGCACGAAACTTCTCAAACGCATATACAACCGCTAGGAGCTCTTGTTCAGTAACAGTGTAGTTCCTTTGGGCTTCATTTAGGACCTTACTCGCATAGTAGATAGGATGAAATAGTTTCTCCTTTCTTTGTCCAAGAACAGCACCAACGGCTACACCACTAGCATCGCACATGACTTCAAACGGGAGCGTCCAATCTGGTGATACCATGATAGGGGCTTCAATAAGTTTTCCTTTAAGACATTCGAATGCCTTTAAGCAATTGTCATTGAAGTCAAACTTCGCATCTTTCTCCAGTAGTTTGCACAATGGACTAGAGATTTTGGAAAAGTCTTTGATGAATCTACGATAGAAACCAGCATGGCCAAGAAAACTACGGACTCCCTTCTCCGAAATTGGAGGCGGTAGCTTCTCAATTACCTCTATTTTTGCTCGATCAACCTCTATTCCTTTTTCAGAGATCTTGTGCCCAAGAACGATTCCTTCTTTTACCATGAAGTGGCACTTCTCCCAATTCAGCACAAGGTTGAACTCTACACATCTTTGCAATGCCATGCTCAAGTTTGCCAAACATGCTTCAAAAGACTCCCCGACAACTGAAAAGTCGTCCATAAATACCTCCAAAGTGTCTTCAACCATATCAGAGAAAATAGACATCATACAACGTTGAAAGGTGGCTGGTGCATTACACAACCCGAATGGCATGCGTTTGAAGGCAAACGTACCATATGGGCATGTGAACGTTGTCTTCTCTTGATCTTCGGGAGCAATACAAATCTGATTATAACCTGAATAACCATCCAAGAAGCAAAACCATCCTTTCCCCGCTAATCGATCTAGCATTTGGTCTATAAATGGCATGGGGAAGTGATCCTTGAGTGTCCACGAATTCAGCTTGCGGTAGTCCATGCATACTCTCCATCCAGTAACGGGCCTGAGTGGAATAAGTTCATTCTTTGCATTTGCGACCACCGTCATTCCTCCTTTCTTGGGAACACATTGTACAGGACTTACCCACGTACTATCAGAGATAGGATATACAACTCCTGCGTCTAACCACTTTATAATCTTCTTCTTCACCACTTCTTGCATAGGTGGGTTTAAACGCCTTTGATGTTCAATGGTGGGTGTGCACTTTTCTTGAAGCTGAATTTTATGTGAGCAAATCCCAGGTGGAATACCAATAATATCTGCAATGGTCCATCCAATGGCTCTAATATATTTTTGTAAGATCGAAATAAGAGCTGCAACTTGTTGCTCACCCAAATCGGCTGCCACTATGACTGGAAGTGTGTTTCCGCTTCCTAAGAATGCGTACTTCAGATGACTTGGCAGCTCCTTCAATTCTAGTGTGGGTGGTTCTTCAATAGATGGCTTGGCTGGTGGTGTGGGTCGATTCTTGAGATCAAGATCCAGCTTCTTGGGAGTATAGCGATATGTCCCTAATCCCGATAGCGCACAAACAGCTTCTTCAGAAATTTCAGCATCCTCGTTCTCTCCTTTCATGAGCAAAACCTCCAAAGGATCATCAAGAATTTGCTCTTCTTCAAGGCATTCTTTCTCATTGTCAAAGACAACATCAGCCACAGAAAATACACTCAGATCTTTGGGTTGCTTCATTGATTTGCAAACATCAAATCGAACCACTTCGTCATTTATTCGGAATGAAAGTTCATTAGCTCTCAAATCAATGAGCACACTTCCTGTAGCAAGGAAAGGGCGTCCCAAGATTATGGGAACCTCTGAATCTGCTTCACAGTCCAAGATGACAAAGTCTGCTGGAAAGATAAATGAAGAAACCTTTACCAAGACATCACATAGAATACCAACCGGTCGTTTTACCGACCTATCTGCCATAACAAGCCTCATGCTAGTTGGTGTAGGATCTCCTAACCCCAACTTCTTGTAGATCGATAATGGCATCAAGTTGATGCTGGCTCCTAAGTCACATAATGCTTTGGCAAAGTTCAAAGATCCGACAGTGCAAGGAATAGTGAAAGCTCCGGGGTCGGCCTTCTTCTGAACTATCGATCGGGTAGCAATTGCACTACAATGATGCACATCATCCTTCAGCTCATAACTTGCTGCCCTCTTCTTAGTCAAAAGATCTTTCATAAACTTTGCATACCCAGGCATTTGTTCAAGTGCCTCCACCAATGGAACATTAATGGTCAGCTGCTTTAACATAGTCATGAATTTGCTGAACTTCGTGTCCTCAGCCACCTTCTTCAATCTTTGGGGAAAAGGTGGTGGTGGGTATGGAAGTGCTCTCTCCATGGCTTTCTTCTCCTCTTGCTTCCGTTTTTCCATTTTTTCAGGCTGCATGTCACTGGGTGTGACGTCCTTGACGTCAGGACTGGTTGTTGCGGCATCTTCTCCTTTTGCGTTATCATCCATGTCCGCAACTTCTTCAACCACTTGCTTGCCTTTTGATGAAGGTTCCAGCACCTTACCACTTCTGGTAGTGATGGCCATGCATGACCCATCATTCCTTGGGTTTTGCACAGTATCGCTAGGTAAAGTGCCAACCTTTCTTTGATTGAGTGCTGCTGAAAGTTGGCTTAGTTGCTGCTCTATTTGCTTGATTGAAGTAGAATGAGAATCAACTAGTTGTTTCATGGAGGACAAATCATTAATTACCTCAGTAACTCCCGCGCTTGTTGCTTCGACTCCTTTCAATAATTTAGCCATCATGTCTTCCATACTTCCAGAACTAGATGTGGTGGTATCACGTCTACCAGGGGGAACATAAACACCACTCTTTTCATTGTTTTTTCTCCAACTACCTTGGTCCTTGTTTCCAGAATTATCATAATAGTTCTGACCTTGGTTTCCTTGGGCATTCCCTCGGAAACCCCCCTGATTGTTCAAGTAGTTGGCTTCTTCTTCAGAATCAGATTCGTCTCTTCCTTTTAGCGCCACAACTTTCACTTTTTCGGTCTTCCCTGATAATAAATGCTTTGTAAGAAGATCCATTTGTGTTTTCATGTGCGCCATATCTTGATCACGTTCTTCTTGTCTTCTTCTTTGGTCTGCAGTCATGCCTATAGATAAAGTGGGGCTTGCTACCTCAGAATCCCTGGTATGCCAAGCTCTACTTTGTTTCGTCATGCGATCTAGCATATTGCTTGCTTGACCAAATGTGAGGTCCATAAAAGATCCTCCAGCTGCGTTATCCACCACTGGCTTAGTTATTGAATTCAAGGCTCTATACAGTATCTCCATGAGGTGAACATTAGTCATGTGATGGTTTGGGCATCTCGCTAGCTTTGTCTTGAACCTCTCCCATGTTTCATGAAGAGCTTCAGTGGGAAGCTGATGAAAGTTGCTGATTTCATCTCTCAATTGTGCCCTTTTGGAAGGCGGAAAGAATCTTTCTAGGAAAGCGTCTCTCAATTGCCTCCAATTTGTAATTGAATCAGGAGTCAGCCCATTCAACCATAGTGTTGCCTCCCCAGACAGAGACAATGGAAATAGATGTAATCGAATTGCATTCTGACCAACACCAGGATTGTCAAAAGACTTGCATGTAGAAATAAAGTTGATGAGATGCATATTCGGATCATCGCCTGCTAATCCACCAAACAATCCCTTGAGTTGCAATAACTAAATCATGGTGCTTGTGATGTTGAACTTGGCTCCGGGCGCTAATGGTGGTGGAATTATAGCTCCAGTGGCTCCGGCACCATCAAGATCATCATCATCATCGTCAAAAGCTGGCTGCATAGGTTGGTGATCATATCTATACCGATCTTGTCGACCTCTTCTGTTGGCAGGTGTTATGATTTCAGCATCACGCCTAGGGTTTAGTAACTCATCATCACCTAAATCCTCATCGTCAGGATTTGGTGCTCGTGCAGGGTTATCAATGTTCTGCTATTGAACCTGGGCTGCGGCAAGGGCAGCCAATCTTGCTTGTTCCTGTTGAGCAGCCATCCTTGCGATTTCAGCTTGTGCTTCCATTCTACCAATGCGTTGTGGTTCAGGATTGATTGGTAATAACGGTTGACCAGAACTTCGAGTATGGGGCATGCACTAAAATAAAAACCTGCAGTAGACAAAAACAAAAACTAAAAGTAAAAGTACGAGAATCTTTGACCAAAGGATCTAGTAATTTTCACGAACTTGATTGACACTTGTATTCCCCGGCAACGGCGCCAATTTTTGATAACGCTCAATCTACAGCTCTCGTAGGAGTGTAAAGCGGTCGTTAGCAAATATAGAACCCAACTGGGTTGGGTATCGATCCCACAGGGAATAGCTTGGTCAACAAGTAAGTAAAGATTACTAGACTTTTAGTGCAAGTCTCGTAAAAAAAGGGGGGATTGTAATGTGTCACCAAAACAATTAAATAACAGCTGAAAATAGCAAAGTAAAAGAGAGATTGTTACGTAAGTTGTAAACAATGAGAATTGAAGCGTTGGGGTTATGTCCACCTTCTGAGGTATACGTCCCTATTGGCTATGAGTGTGTAGAATTCTGACATGCAACTGCTTATAGAGGATTGTAGTCGATGGTAAATCCAAGCGTCTCTCGACCTAAACAAGGACTATTTCACTTTAACTCTCTCGAGCTTAAAGCGTATCTAACGGTACGAATTCTCCAAGAGGTTAGTCCAGTTACGGCACTAGCTTTTTAATAGGAAAGGGTGTCCTACTACCTTGACATTATCTCTTTTCCAGACAAATAACTTTTCTCTCGAACAAGTTAAATGTTAGACTGGCGTATTCTTGCGTTTGCAACCGCAAAGAATGTAGATTAAGATGAAGAGAATAATGATATAAGCAATATACGTGCCTCGAACTCACAAACTCACAGCAATAGATAGTAACTCATTCGGCTTCCATAACCCCAACAGAGAAGTTTAGTTACCCATGAATGCGAAGAAAACCACAATTGACATTGTTATTATACCACAATAATGATCAATTTCGTGTAGCACAAGAGTGGTAGGCGATAGGTGTGATTTCTTGCAGAGTAACGTTTCTCTTGTTGCAGAATTTAAGAATATAAGAATAGACGAAAATAGAATTGATGGAAAGATTAGAAGAGTTGTAGAATTGTTTGTAGTGTAGAATAATAGAGGAGTAGAAGATGTTAGAAGATGAGAGGGATGGAAGAAGGTATTGTGTTCTCCCTCCTTCCTCCCTCCTTATTCTCTAAAATCTCTAGCATGATAGGGTATTTATAATACCCATATCCTAATCCTACTAAGCTAATGAAATAAATAACCAAATCCTATTAGACTAATGAAATCCTTAACCCAAATGTACTAGGTTAAGGTAACATTATCATAATCCACTTAAAATAATGAAATACATAACCTAATTGTACTAGGTTAATGTATCATTGTCAAAATCCAGCTTTGTGTCTGTAAGTCCCCAAAGTCTTCAGAATTGCTGTTTTAGCCCGGGACAGGTTTTCCATGCAGCAGTTTTGGTCCTTAGGCGTGTAAACTCCCTTCCCTTCCTTCGTGAGCTTTCTTTAGCGTCAAGTAAGCCATAAAATGCTGAATTATGCATCATTTATACCTGAAACTTTACTAATCATGTTCGTTAGCTCATTTACAGGAAAAAGGACTAAAAGTGCATGAAATATATAATTTGTTCTCAAAACTAGGCTAAAATATGGGCAAAATATATTGATATAGGCGTGTAAATCCGCCTATCATCAATGGACGGTAATTGTCCCCTGCAGGTCATGACTAGAGGGAGGTTATATATCATTTAGCGTGTATGTACGAGGGTCAGGGGAGTTTGACAGTTTCATTAGTGAACCGAGGAAATATATTTTTATACTTAATAAATTGTCCTGACTTGTTTTTGTTTTTTCTTGACTAAACTTGACTTGGTGATAATATGTTGACTTACTGGTTGATTCCTAATTGTTCATTGTTGCTTGTTATGTTGAGTGTATGCTTGTTAAACAAGGATTAATTTGTTGTACTATAACTTAGTTATATGTTCATATTCTCATCTTGGGTTGGACTAATGACCCTACCAGTACACTGTTGTTCTTGTGTGTTGATACTACACCTGCATTTACTTTTATGAGTGCAACGAATATTTCTACGATTCCTATGAGACCTTATTTGTGATTCCAGCAGTTAACTTTGGGTTTAAGGGTGAGCAACATATTTTGGGCTACCATGAATACTTCTTGGATGATAAAGTCTTTGTTTCTAGACTTGTGTTTTCTTTTAGTTTCTTGGGTTGCATCCCCTTCTTAAAAATCTTTAGTAGTTTTGGTACAGATGTCTTTTGGTTCCTATGGATTGTTTTGATTAAGTATATTGTTTCGCATTTAAGTTGTACTTATGAATGTTTCTTTATACTTAATGTTTTATTGATAGATTAATTCTATTATCTCCTTTAAGTGTGATTTTGAATTGATAATTTGGGGAGATGGTTCTCCCACCGGGTGAGTAGTGTAGGTACCACTCACAGAAGGTTTGGGTCATGATAAAGTTGATATCATAGCCTAGGTTCATTGATATTGTCATACCAAAATGGGTCCAGTAGAGTCTTACGAAATGGTACGAAGATATCTGTATTTTTCTTCATGAGGCTATAGGACTTTAGAAAATCTGCCATTATTGTTTCTTTCATGCTATAACATTATTCCGATTGGTACTTGGTGATCCAAATTGGTATCTAATCTTCTTAATTCTTTTGTCCACGGATGGTGAACACTAGGTCCACTAGAACCCAACCAACATCTTCGGTACTGGCTACTCCTGCTATGGAGCCAGTCAAAAGGGGAAAAAAATGCGTAAGAAAAAGAGGTAAGAAAAAAAAAGGATGAGCTACACTCGATAAGGGTGGAGCTCAAGTGTCGGCTGGCCAAAGTCTTGAGGGGTAAACATCACCTCTCTCACCTCAAGATCATTTGAAGGAGATAGAAATAGTAGAGGAACAAAGTGTCGAGCCTGAGGTAGCAACTTAAGATTGGGTTGCAGGACTACCCTTATGTCTGCTGAGGTTGTTCAATATTTGTTAGTTTTTTTGAGTGGATTGGCAGAGATTGGATCCATACCCATGGTACCAGCTAATCAGGATGGAATTGTTCATCCTACTGTTACTATGACTCCTAAGATGGATAAAGCTTCAAGGATCAATGCTTTTCCTCATCAAGTGTTGGGTTTGGTGATGAATGGTATAAAACATGAACTGCTGAATGGTAAGATGAAACCTCCAACATTCCTGGGTACTAAGTCTAAGAATGAATTTGAGTTTATTATTAATTTCTATGAGAGGTTGCATCAGATGGGGATTGTGAAGCAACATGGAGTTGAGTTTGTTACTTTTCTACTGGAGAAGGATAATAGTCAATGACAGAGAGCATATGTTGAATGTCGGTCACCAATTTTGCCTCAATTGACTTGGGGTCATTTTCATGATTTGTTCTTAGAGAAAAATGTGCCATAGGCCCTTTGGACAACAAGAAGGATGAGTTTATCGCATTGGAGCAGGGTGACATGTTGGTTGCAGCCTATGAGGCTAATTTCTATGCTTTATCTCACTATACTACACAACTATTGAATTCTGAGAAGAGGATTTGCCTCTATTTTAAAATTTTAATTATGACCTTCAAAGATTGTCTGTGTATATAACTTCAGTAGAAAAGGGGTTTAATGAAGTTTTTGACTATATGAAGAAGCTGGAAGGGGTTACCCAAGCGGGTTAGGCTAAGATGTTAGACAAGAAATATCAAAATATTGGAAATTTCAGTGGGTCTTACTCTAAAGGCCACGGTCAGCAGGCTTATTCAGTCCGTCCTATTCAGTTGACCTTTCTAGCTTCTATTGTGGTCTAGCTAAGGGTTCTTCTCAAGCATAGGTTGTTAGGGGAAAACAGGCTTCTTACTTTTTTACTAATCAGCCTTCTCCTGAGAAACGATATTACTATTATGGGGATGTTGGTCACTTTAATAGGGAGTGTCCTGTGAGGCAGACTAATGCCCAGATTCAACAATAGACTCGAGTTATCATCCCAGTGGGTAGACGGAGAGGAGGTAGAAATAGGGGTTATCTATTGGTAAGAGAGGAAATTAGACAGGTGGTTGGGATGTTCAAGGAAATGGTGGAGATGATAGAAGAGCACAGCCGGGAAAAAAATTAGCTTAAATTAATGATCGAGCTTACTGTTATGCATTTCTAAGAAAGATTGATGTCGAGGGTCCTGATACCGTGATCACAAGTATTATTAATGTCTATTACCAGATGGCTTCTATTTTATTTGATGTTGGGTCTGCTTATTCCTATGTATCTATCCAGTTTACAGTGGGTCTGAATCTGGTTTGTGATGTACATGATTATCCTATTTATGTGTCTACTCTAGTGGGTGAGTTTGTGATAGTAACCCATGTATATCATTCTTGCCTTGTATTATTTGCGGGTTTTTAGACTTGGGTAGACTTAGTTATTTTGGATATGTTGGACTTTAATGTAATTCTAGGTATAACCTGGTTATCTCCATATCATGCTTTTTTAGACTGTAATTCTAAAATAGTGACTCTAGATATGCCTGGGATGAAGGAATTAAAGTGGGAAAGAGTGTATAAGGCCAAACCAATAAATATTATATTGTATGTTCGGGATAGGTGGCTAGTTGGGCAAGGGTGTTCAATATTTGTAGCTCATCTTAGGGATATAGACGCGGGGTCCCTTCTATAGAGTCAATTTTGGTGGTATCCAAATTTCAGGATGTATTTTCTTCAAATCTACCGGGTATACCTCCAGATAGGGATAGTAATTTTTGCATTGACTAAGAGATGAGCATTTTCCCTATTTCTATTCCACGTTATCAAATGGCTTCGATGGAGTTAAGTGAGTGCAAAAATCAATTGTAGGAGCTACTTGACAAAGGTTTTATTCATCCAAGTTCTTTACCTTGGAGTGATCCAGTCTTTTTTATCAAGAAGAACGATGGTAGCTTAAGGATGTGCATCGATTACAGGCAACTAAATAAGGTTATCATCAGAAACAAATATCTCTTACCTCGCATAAATGACTTGTTTGATCAGTTACTGGTTTATTCAGTGTTTTCAAATATTGATTTGAGGTCTAATTATCATTAATTGAAAATTATATTGAAGGACTCACTGAAGAAACTTTTAGAACTCGGTGTGGCTATTATGAGTTTTTGTTGATGTCTTTCAGGTTGACTAATGCGTCTGTAGCCTTTATGAGTTTAATGAACGGGATATTTAAGTCGTTATTAGATTATTTTGTTATTATGTTTATTAATCATATTATTGTATACCCCAAGAGTAAGAAAGAGAATGTAGGCCATCTTCGCATAGTTTTAAAGATTCTAAGGGAGAAACGGTTATTTGCTAAGTTTTCAAAGTGTGAATTCTAGTTGTCATCATTTGCTTCTTGGGGCATATGATTTTTGAAAAAGTGATGAGGGTGGATCCCAAAATATTGAGGTGGTAAGTAATTGGAATTGGCCTAGTTCAGTGACCGAGGTATGAAGTTTTGTGGGTGTTGCTAGTTATTACCACATATTTGTCAAGAACTTTACATCCATTGCGACACACTTAATAGGGATGTATGAGAAGGAAGTTCAATTTAGTTAGTCAGACTAATATGACGAGAGCTTCCAAAAACTCAAGATACTTTTGATTACCACACCTATTCTTTTGTTGCTGGTTAAAAGTAAGGAATTTATAATGTTTGTGGTGCCTCACTTTTGGGTATGTGTGCTGTGTTGATGCAGGATAGAAATATCATTACTTATGATTTGAGGCAGTTAAATCCTTATGTAAGGAACTACCCAACCTATGACTTAGAGTTAGTAGTAGTGGTGTTTGTATTAAAGGTTTGGAGACATTATCTTTATGGTGTCAAGTGTGAGGTCTTCATAGATCATCATAGCCTACAACTTACATTTACTCAAAGGCATTTGAACCTAAGGTAGTGGAGGTAGATGGAATTGTTGAATGATTAGGATGTGAGTATTCAGTATCATTCGGGTAAAGCCAATATGGTGGCAGATGTATTAAGCCGAAAAGCTGTAAGTATGGGTAGTTTATTATTTTTGCGGGTATCCAGGTGGCCATTAGCTAGAGGGTTTCAAACTCTGGCATCTATGAGCATGCAATTTGGGGTCTTCGACAGGGTGGTATTTTGGTTAGTGTAAAGAAAAGTCAACATTTATGGAGCATATTAAGTCTAAGCAACTCAAGGATAAGAAGTTGAATACACTCTTGAATAAAGTGGTGTACAAAAAGATGACAGATGTCATTCTTGATGTGGGAGGGGTGTTGTGGTTTAAAGGAGGATTATATATTTCTCGAGTTTGTGATTTGATTTATGATGTACTTTTAGAGGCCTATGGATTATATTATTCTATTCATACTTGTATAACCAATATTTATCATGACTTAAAGACAACTTTATTGGTGGCCTGGGATGAAGATAGACAATGGATTATATGTTCAAGTGTAAAAATTGTCAGGATGTAAAGTATGAGCATCAAAGTCTTGCAGGATTACTTGAGAGGATGTTTTTACGTATGTGGAAGTGGGGAACATATTTATATTGACTTTATGGTGGGTTTCCCTAAGACTTTGAGGAGGTATGACTCCATTTGGGTAATAGTAGATCGGCTGCCGAAGTGATCTCATTTTTTATCAGTTCGGGTAGATTATAACTCTTAGCAATTAGCTAAAATTTATGTCAAGGAAATTGTGAGACTTTATGGGGTGCCATTTACTATTATTTTTTATAGAGATGCAAAGTACACTTTCATGTTTTGGGACAAATTGCATGAGGAGTTGGGCACCAATCTCACTTTTAGCATAACTTTTCTCCCTCAAACTGATGGGTAATCAGATAGGATGATTCAGCTGCTAAAGGACATGTTGAGGGCCGGTGTGATTGATTTTGGTGGTCCTTGGGTCCAATTTCTTATGTTGTGTAAGTTTTCATACAGTAATAGTTATCTCTCCAGTATTGATATGGCACCATTTGAGGCACTTTATAGAAGGAAGTGTAGGTCACCTATTGGGTGGTTTGAGTTGGAAGATATTAAGCCTTTACGTATGGATTTAATAAAGAAGACATAAGAGAAGGTAAGATTCATTCAAGCCAAGTTGTTGGCTACTCAAAGTATGCAAAAAGAGTACGCGGACCATAAGGTGAGGGAAATGTAGTTCAAGGTTGGTAAACAAGTTTTGGTCATGGGGTATCCCATGAAGGGAGTCACGAGGTTTGGTTAGAGAAGAAAGCTCAGCCCTCGGTATATAGGTCCCTTTGAGGTTCTTGAGGATGTGGGTTCAATTGCATATCTGTTAGCTCTACCACTGGGTTTATTGGGAGCCCATCTGATATTTCATGTCCAAATGCTAAAAAAATACCATGAAGATGTAGACTTTATTAAGTGAGATTCGGTGCTTCTAGATAAGGATTTGGCTTATGAGGATGAACTAATAGAAGTTCTAGATTGGAATGTTTGAAAACTAAGGATGAAGAAAATTTGTTTGGAGAAGGTTCAATGGAAGCATCGTCTGATTGAGAAAGCCACTTGGGAACCAAGAAGGACATACAGGATAAGTACCCTTAATTGTTTAAGGATATATATAGTCTTCTTCTTTAGTGTTTAGCCTATATTTATTATTGGATCGTTCATGGGTGAACAATGGGTAAATTGGTATCTATTGTAATGATCTTCTCAGTCATTGTGTATGAGTCCTAAGTTTAAAATTATATCTCCAAATTGTTCTCAGTTTGGAAGTTATAAATTTTAGGCTAGGCTAGTTTCGATTGATTTGAAATCGAGGTGTGGCCTAGGGAAATCTATAAATATTATGAATCGGGATAGTGGTATTTGTCTTTATTTCTTATTAGCGAAGATGATAAAAACCCATAGGAATTAAAAAATTAAATTTGGGTAAGTAAAACTCCCAAAATTGATTTGCATAATGGGCACAATTTAGAATGCCCCTGGTTTAAGATGTGTTGCAAAAAGTGGAATTTTTGGAAAAAGATGGACATTCTTTCCCATTGATTCCGCTATCACAAAATAATTTTCGCTATAGTAGAGGTCAAAGGAGGTCAACGAACGCTATAGCGGTTGGTAAAATGGTGAAAATTACAGATTTATTAAATATTTTCTCAAAATAGTTTATTTTTCTAAATCTCATTTTGAAGCAAGAAAAGGGAGATTTAGGGTGCAATCCACCAGAATGTCTTTGCTTGTCTTTTGTAAGGTAAGGAATCCATTCACGTTAACTCGTATTTAATTATTAATCCTTACAATTGTTAATTCACGAAATTCGGGGAGGGTTTTAGGGAGGATTTTAGTTAATTTCTAGGGAAAGGGGTAAAATTAAGAAATAAGTTAATGAATTTTGATTATTAACATTTAATTTACCCTTGCATTTTTTTAATTCACTAATGTATCCTTGAAATTAATAGTTTTAGGTGAATTGCGGTGGAAGAGCCTTAGAATAGAAAGGGAGTGAACATGAATTTAACCTTAGGAGTTGGGTGTGAGTTATAAATACCAATATATTATATCATTTTTTAATTATGTATTTATGTGCATGTTCTAGACCACGATCAAGAGGAAATTACATGTAAAGGCAATGTTCCGACATAGAGGAGTTATGCAAGCTTGGTTCTAGGTAGATGATGGTATTGTAGTTTAATCCAATTTGTGCTATATGTGCATGAAAAGTATTTTGTAGGATGGCTTGTTAGTGTATGTTGTTGGTGTGGTATTTGCATATGATTTTTAGTTGTTATATGATTTTGACCTACCTTACTTGCTAAATATGGAATGTTCGTTATTTAGAATGTTCTCACATGATCTTGGGTGGAACAAGGTTGGTATCCACTTGTATATGAGATTTTAGCACATGGACGATAATTGTCCCCTACAGGTCATGGCTAGAGGGTACTTGTATATCCTTAGCGTGTATCATGGTCAACTGACATTTCAATTCTCCAAGTCCAAGCATTTTCTTGATTTACAATGACTGAGGCTACGAGTCGTAATGTGACATAATGAATTGTAGCTCACTTTATCTTATTTGCACTTGTGCAAATTCTTCTTGTTTTTCCTTTATTCACTTGTGAACCTTATTTTTCCTGAAAAAATACAATAATCACATCATATCCACATAAGCAAGGCTTTGAATTAACATAGTTTCTTTGTTTTAAGCATCGAAATTGCCATAAAACTTGACAAATCAACGCCCTCAACTTAGAACGTTTGCATTTCCTCAGGTGAACAAAACTTAATTATACAATCATGCTTAACTAAGAGGAAAGTAAGATCACTATGGTAGTCAAGGTTTTTCAAAATTAGTTTCAGCATGCATTTAATCGAGATTAGTTCAACACCTTCCTTAAAAATCAATCAATGTTATGTGTGTACCAACCAATCATCATAACACAAAGGGATCAAGAGATGGCATCACATTATCAATCATCACATTATCAATGCATAACCCAACACTTAAGAAAATGACACTACCTAAACAAGCAACAACTAGAATACAACTCCTACGTCCTCACGTCAAAGAAGTCCTATCATTCCGCTTATGCAATGTATATTATGACTGGGACTGTTTCAAATCTCTTTCTCTCACAAATAAGTCAGGTTGTTTGCATTTGATATCATAGGCTTGCTCTTATTTTCTATTCCTTAATTATCAGGCAGTCAGATTAGAATCACTATAGGACTTTTATAGGCATGTAATGTAGGCTCGGGAAAAGGTATGGTACATATGGGTATAGTGGCTAACCCTCCTTGACACTACACTATTTTCAGCTTCCACTTTATTTCTACCTTCTTTTATATCTTTCCATTTTTTAACTTTCTCAATCTTTTGCACCCTAGGTACGGTTTTGTTTTCTCAATTTCTTTTTTTTTTCGTTTCTCTCTTTTTGATTTATTTTTCCTTTTTTTTTAATGATACCACATCCGAATCTCTTTTTTGTTTTTACTATAATTTCTTCATACCCAATCTTTATGCACCCCTATGCTAGCCAACCTCAACTTATGCAATTTGCCTGAGTTGAGGAGCACAGTTCCAAGGAGGTACCAGGGCCAAAGCAGGTTAATTGTAAAAATCGAGAAGGTTAATAGGGTAGTTCAAAGAAAAGGTCTTTTTAAGCTCAAATTTGAGTTCAAGGGATATCACATTTATATGGTATCCTTATCAGGCATTTAGTAGACTATTTCAAGAATGGCCGATCATCCTTTCCTTGCCTTCTAACATACAACTTGGGCGAGACTAATCAAACAAACACTAGTTCGTACATACATGCCGACAAGCTCAAACCTCACACTCACTTAGCTCAAGGAATTGTATTAAGTTACTACCTATCTGTGATATGCAAGTTATGCCAGGTTATCACATTCATAATCTTATATAATGCCATGTCAAGATCAAAAATTGGTTACAATTCAAGTAAATGCATAACACAACACACAAAAATAATTTTTCTGAGGGGTATCATTTAAATCATTCAAAATAAATTTTGCATGCTCTTTTTAGTTTGATTGCACCATGTTTTGTCAATTTTTCTCTAGGTCACACACATAACACAAAATACTAAAACATTAAATAAAAACACCTAAACATGCTAGTTTTAACTAAGATAACACAAATGAGGGAAAAGTACGACAACAAAAACCCTGAGTTGTGGTACACCCCTACCCTAACTTGGAAATCATGCAATGTACCCATTGCATAAAATCATGGAAAAATGTAAATATAGGGTAAGGGACATACCTATAGTGCACTAGGCACCAGATCATGATGTCTCCTCCTCTAAGGCCTCATAATAGACCCTAGTCTCAACAATAGTGGCCTTAGCAGTGGTCGTCGTGCTCAAATTAGTATTGGTACTAGTGGTGTCTTCTGTACTCAGTGGTTTCATACTCATAAGGACAAGTACCATACCCCCACTTTCCTTAATTCTCGCAACATTAGCAAGAGAGGCCTCAAAAACTCTAGATCTTCTGTCTCCACACCCTATCTCATGGACCTCAAATAACCGATCATGCACTGCCTGTTTCCTTGACTCAATAACCTACTTTAACTCATATTTCTCTTATTATCTCTTTCTCTCTTACTTTTTCTCTCACCAATACCATTTAGGGTCTTTTTCTTACCTTTTGTGCCCTAAATATTTGACACCCAATCTAGTAGAATCTCCTTAATAATAGGTATGGTAGATACTGGGAAAAATTTATATGACCTCAAAATTATGTCCTTTATAGCAACTTATAGTGCGGCGAACTTCTCATGAATACCTGCTAAATATGGTGACCTATAAACTTTGTGTTGATTCTTTTCTGAAAGCTATCAAAGCTGGTTTGTATCCCGCACATCTTTCTTTGAATATCTTTCCTGACCCATGGATACACCCTCACCCTCAATATTTGACACATTTCACTCAAGGGTGAAAATCTCTTTATCGCTCAAGGGTGAATAATCTCACACCACAGGTGGATGTGACATAAACAGTCTCGAAGTTGAGACTAGTGGAATGGAGTCTGAAGGTGTCCTAGAGGCACTAAATATTATGGAATCAACTGTAGATTGAATCTCTAGCTGCTCAATCTCAACTTGAGACTCAACCTGTGGGTTCCTAAGTTCTGCAAAACTCATGGTATAAATGTCCATTGGTCCAGTGGTTTAGTGGACTAGAATAAAATTATATACCTTTGGAAAAATGGGTACCCTATACTCTAAATAGATATTCACTAACAAACAAGGGAAAGCAATGTTGGTATCAGTACTCATAGCTCTATCTCGAATCTCACATGTGATAATCTTTGCAATATCTATGTCATACCTTTCCATTGTACTAGCTATCAAGGGAGCCCTTTTTAGGATCAATGTGTTGTACCCAATAGTTAGTTTGACCTAACCTATGGTGAACAGTGTCCACCATAACTTTGGTACAATGTTTAAACTCCATTTTGTAATCTATGAAGAAGTTCCCGCAGCCAAAAGAGCCTCTTTTTTTTTACTAGCAACGATATTTGCAATCCATCTTAAATATACAAACTTGTCTTCAGTACCAATCTTCTTTTCTTTTACCTTTCTTGTTTCATCAATACAGTGGTTAATCTCAGACGTGTCCATCGGGGGAACAAAGTCAGTCCATGAATAAAATAGAAGATAGTCTATTCAGCTACACTTATACTCACTTCTTTAATCGTCATTGTCTAAAGAGGGTCACCTACCTTCCAAGATATCCCTCGTGGATGTAACCTTTTCAACTTCATTTGATATGTGATATAGAATTCACAAACTAGGTCTAGGTTGTATTCTTTTGATGCTCTCATCATCCATTGAAAGTTTTACTTCTTGAAAAAAACTGTCAATCTTAGGCATCTTAGACATCCCCACTGTCAACAATATAGGCTCAATATAGAAACCTTGCTTTGTCTACTTGTGTTGGGGATAATTGCACAGTTACTCTCATACAGTTCTTATATGCCCTGTTACCCTTATTAATTTACCACTAAAACTGGGGTTGCCTCAATTTATAGTCTAGTCTGGACTGGCGGTGGAGGTGGAACAACATGTGGAGGACTCTCAATGGTGTCCTCATCTTTACTCTCAACTAATTCTTCTGAGTCGGACCCCAAACCTGCTTCACTTGACTTGCTACTAGATGTAGCCTCGGATCCACTCTTGGAAATACTCTCATTTTCTTCTTTCTCATTCTCAGACTCAAAACCAGACTTTTCTCCCTTTTCATACTGGGAGAAAAAGTTTAATATGGTATTAAAGCTCGGACAATCCTTATTGTGGGTTGCGATCGACTACCTTGGGGTAAGCTACTCTGCGGATGGACTGCACCTGAGATAAGGTATTTTTCAACTGAACCACTTAACTCCTGCTCATCCTTAGTGGGTTTATATCATATTTGGTAAGTGGACCTGTAATACCCCGTAAGATACTAACCTTGATTCAGTTGTTGTTGCATGCTTAAGGGGTCTAAGGCTTGAAATTTTCACTGAGTATTAAGGACTTAGTCATTTTCAAGATCTCTAAACTTCACAAAATTTTATTTTGGCCTTCTCGATCCTAAAATGTAGGTTTTTGAGTTGAATCATGTTTTGGATTGTTAAAGGAGTGTCTCGGGGGAGTTTCAGGATTTTTGAATAGGATTCGGGGTATGTTTGGTGAGCAGAGGAAGCAAGGCCTCATGATAGGACCGTGACGTGAGGGCTTCTTGACCCAAGCAAGGGTCGCAGTGCGATGACTGCTTGACCAAGAAAGGGTCATGGAGCGAGGGTTGCTTGACCCAAGCTAGGGTCGCGGGGTGCCAGAGCTCTTCTCTTAACCATTTTAATTAAAGAAATAAAGGGGCAGTGTGATCTTTTCCCCTCAACCCAACTTATCCATAACACGATTGGGAGCAATCTTAGGAGCATTATTTGCCCTTCCTCTCTAAATTACTCTCAAGAAACCCTCATCCTTTCTCAAGTGCAAAATCCAAGCCCCTTCTCAATAAATCAAGAGTTCAAGCTTCCAAGTTCAAGAAAACCTCAAGAAATCTTTAAGAAACTATCTATTGAGGTATGTGGGTATTCATTGATAGGTCCCTTTCACTAATTGAGCCCAAAACCCTTCTTTTTAATTAAAATTATGGAGCTTTTCCTTTACTATGGAATTTGATATGTTTAAGATGGGTTAAATTCAAATGTTCCCTAGTAATTTAAACTCAATTTATGCCTATGTATGATCCCATGAGTAGTTAGGCTGCCTCATGCTCTAAATTTCAGTTTTCCATGTCATATTCAAGTGAATTTCATGTTAAATTCCTAAATTATGAATTTAGCCATGTAATCATGTTGTTTTCCTCACACTTAACACATTCCCATGTTCAAGTTCATGATTCTCACATGTTTGATGAAATTTATATGTTTTTGGTCCTTGAACTATGATCCCATACAAGAGTTTTAAAGCTTTGTTATCATATTTTATAGTCATTCAATGTTGTCGGGTTATGAACACTCGATACCTATGTGTTTTAAATGATTCAGCTTAGAAAGTAATAATTCAGTTAAACCATAAATATTATTATTTTTACTGATTTGATATAATCATGATGAGCACCATTAGAAGTAATGTTCAGCTAAACTTAGTTCAGTTCAATACTAGTGTCAGTTCAGTTGGGAGTAGGATTTAGCACCGTGAAAACCTAGGGATGGGGGCTCACCCGCCATTTAGGACTGGGTCCTTGTAGCAGTCCCTAAGTTCCAGAAATACGTAGCCATCCTAGGATTATGAGATGTCACCCGCCAGTTTAGGACTGACACTCTTTTAGCGGTCACCCACCAGATTAGGACTGACTCCCTAGTCCTTTGGTACATCAGATTAGTGGATCCATATAGCCAGTGTTAGTACCTGTGGCACGGTTTTGGAACCTTTCCAACTGGTGTTATAGGTTGGACCCCGATTAGCTTAGATTAGGGCATATCAGTTACACGATACCTCCCACAATTTCAGTCAGTATTTCAGTGTATCTTAGATCAGGTTTTCTTGACCAAGTGTACAAATTATTAGTTAATTATTTATATGGATTTCAGTCTTTCAAATTTTAGATTATCTTAGTAATATGTTTGTTCTTGGTTTTATATTCTTAGATATTACATGCTCAGTTATTCCAAGCATTTTAGTTAGTTCTTATCTCACATACCAGTACATTCAAATTATTACCTGTATACTTTTCTTTGTGCTATGTTGTCTTATAACATAGGTTCGGATGATAAGTTTCCCGACCGTTCTTAGACGGCTTAGTGTTACCCAACAAAAATAGTGGTAAGTCCTCATCCATCGAGGACATGATATGTTATCTCTGTTATTTCAGTATTTATTTATGTTCAATCAGTCGGAGTTAGTTGGGGGTTTGTCCCATCATCTCCTCATGATGTTTAGAGGCTTTCAGACAATCAATTAGACAGTCAGTCAGTTCTTTTAATTTTATCAGTTGCTTCACACAGACAGTTTAGTTTCTAATATTTTTATCAGATATTTCTGACATGTCATTGCTATGTATTTTGGTATTCGGATTTACAGTATCTTATCAGCATATCTTCTGCACATGTGTGGTATTACTATTTTACTTAATGCTCACAATAGGTACCAGTTCATGGGTTCGTGTATGGTCACTTGTGGTCGTAAGCACCATTGTCTCGACTACGGGGTAGACTCGGGTTGTGACAGGATCGATCGTATTTCTTGGGTGTCGACTTTCCCCCTTATTTTTGCTCTTCGTGTTGTCATTCTTTGATACCATTGTACCTGTGGGGATTATATATTAGTCAAACCAACCAAAGAAATAAAAAATTGTAAGAAAATTTCTACATATGACCCATTAGTTCCCAATCCCTATGAGTTAGGTAACAATTCGTTATCTATAGAGATGAGTCATTTTGAGACTTGTATGGTCAAAAAATAATGTTTTCTTGATGGTTTTCCTAACGACTGCACCCTACTAGTGGTTGGGTCACACTATGCCTCATTGGGTAAGTTATCGAGTGGATCCTGCAAAGTGCAAGGCAGGATCACTCAAAATGATTGTACCCAATGACTCATTGGGTGACCCTATGAGTCGCTGAGTGACTCATACAGATAAGAGTAAAATGTACTAAGGACTTTGACATTCTATCAACCAAAGTTCCAGTCTTTACAACTTACACGATTACTCTTTGCCTTAGGTAACGAGTCATTGTAGGAGTCGTAAGGACTACAAATTGGAAATACCTACCTTATTCTAAAACCAAAACACCAAAAAATTATTTTACAAGTCTTTATTCTACTATAAAAATCATTATACGATCATCGGGGTGATATTAAGAATACTCCTCCCGTGCATACATGAGTCAAAAATACTAGGGTTACTTAGACTTCAGAACAGGTAACCATCAACTTATAAATAAACACGTAATCATACCCGGCCTAATGTCTAATACAAAATTAAGTAACCATATTATTAATTTATCAATCTCTTCCAAGTTTTCAAACTTTTCAATCTAGGTTTTAAAACCCATGCGATTTAACACTTAATTTTAGGCAAAAACATATTTTACGAACAAAACAAATAATTAATTACTTAGTTTAGATAGTGATGCTTGAGAAAATATTGAGATTTAGATCCCCAACTAGAAATTGTGCCTTGTATGAACTCAAGAGACTTCTTGTGTGAAATAGATTAGATTTTCTCATAATGAGGTGTGATTAGTGTTTAGTTGTTATTTGATTTAGGAGAGAGGGAACTGTAAGGAAGAGAAAGGAAGCTACATGCTTTTGAAAAGGAATGGTAATCGAGTTAGATCCCTTCATATTTTAATTTCCAATTTGGTCAGGTTGGGTCACTAAATTTTTAAAACTTGCACTAACAAAATATCTAGTAATGATGATCGCTCATAATGATTCTTCATCAGTGGTGAAGAGTCGTACTCTACCCTATTGTGATCATAAAAGCTTAGAAAACTTACTTGTGGTCACCAGTCCCCGCAGATCAAGGAGACTAGTCGTAATGTATGACTATAAATTATTCCGAGAGTCATTAGGTAGCCAGTTCCTTTTTATTGCTTTCTCTTTCAATGACAGGTCAGGTGATAGGTCGTGACGTGTCTCTACGAGTCATAGGGTGACTCGTCTGGGCTGGGCACTAGAAAATGTTCTGGACCCTTTGCAATTTTTTCTCTATCCTTCACACTTCAACACATATTACCCTATAGCATAAAAAGTAAAATTATGGTTTGCCTCAAAAGAAACGTTTGATTTAATATTGCAACACGACATGACTAAGTTGGTTAGTCAGACTTCACCAACTAGCCCATGGGTTGCCTCCCATGAAGCACTTGATTTAACATTGAGGCATGATATAATTGTTCTTGACACCTCATGCACCATGTAATCCACATCACATATTACTTTCACTTCATCCATGGACTGAGATATTGTTACATAATTTGGCCATTTACCTTAAATTCTGGCCCTTCTTATATTACAGCTCGAGATAGTGTTTCACTCTTTGACCATTTACCTTAAACTTTAGGCCCTTCTTATTTTACAGCTTGAGTGCACCATAGGGGATCACTCTTGTCTCTCTATACGGGCCTCTTTACCGTGACTGTAACTTGCTTGAAAACAACTTTATGTTAGACTCGAAAAGCAATACCTATCGCCTGGGGCGGATTTTCTTTTCTCAATCTTATGGTTATGGTATAGCTTCATCCTCTCCTTTTATAGATCTAATCATTCATAGGTGTGAAAACAAAATTTACCCATCTCATTTAGCAGCTCTAGTCTCAACTTGGTTGTATCGCTTCATACAAGATTCAACTTTTTCAAAGCCTACAATGCCTTATGCTCAAGCTTGACAGACAAGTGGCATGCTTTATATTTAAACCCTGAGGGTTGCACCACACAGTGAGGGACCAGGTCCCTCAAAGTCAATCATAGGCAAAATACTGTAAAGTTACTAAGAAATAAACGACATGTATAGGAAAAGTAAAAACACAAGATTTAACATGGAAATCCCCTTGCTCACGGAAATGAAAAACCATGGCTTGCCCTCATAAGATCTTCAAAATACACTATAATCAAACTCTTGATTACAACCTTTAATGAACCTAACTCTAGGTTCCTTTTTCTTGTAATAGCTCTATGACAAGCTCATCTTGACAACTCTGCCAAGGACCCTCTACACTGATTAACTCTAATCAGTATCAAAACTTAGGCAACTCTACCTAATCACTCTCCACTCAAAGATAAAAGTTCAGTACTCTTAATAACATAAGTAATTCATTTACAAATCAGAACTAACTCAAGGACAATTTCTATTTAAGCATACATAAATAGCTAAGAACTTGAGCAGTGTTGAAATGAGATTTTTTTTGCCTTTCTTCACTCTTTGTATTTACCAAAAACCATTTGATAAAGAAGCCTCTTTTCTTTTTATAGATGGGTGATGATTAGGGCTAAAATATCATTGGACCACGTGTCCTATTCAGTACAAGAAGCACCAACAAGTTTGTTACACAAAAGGATAAAATTGTGCAGATACGCGTGCCAACTGTACTATACTATAAACATCCAGGGACCTAGTCCCTTGCAGTTAGCTTCTCATATCAAAACTAAATATAACAATTTTCTCCCTTTTTGAAAATGACAAACCAACCATATATCTTTGAGCACATCCATCATATTTAATTAGTATGAATTACCACTCTGAAGATGAATGTTCCTCCTATCATCTTGCTTCAACCATTATGCAACACAGGAACCTGGTCCCTTATTGTTATTTGCAGCAAAAAATCTTGTTTTCTTTTGCCTGTCACTGTGCCTTATCATTCATGTAGCACATCACTTCCTTCCCCTACCAAAGTGCTTTCCTTCTTTTACCAACATTCAACACATCATATACTTCCTCTTATCAGCATGTCATTCACAGTTACTTGGTACCTGATACCCTACTATATGTACTCAGTATTCCCCCTTTTGGCATTATTAAAAAGTAAGAATAGTAAACCAAGAGTAAATTAAGACAAATTATTTAACTTATGTTCATTGGGGCAATACTAACATGAAGAACAACTTTGCAAGTTAAAGGTAAGTAATGTAACACAAAAATCAAAGATTCATTCATAAGTAGAGGATAAGTATCATTGCAGTGCATAAATTTAATGCTCTTAGGGAAAAAGCCATAGGAATCAGGAAGAATTAACAAGTGAAGGACTGGGAATTTTTTTTAAAGGAGTAGGGTCAAGTTATTGTTGAGATGCCTTATCTCTGTATTCTAGCTAAGGACCTCATCAGTTAAGATTGACACCCTCTTCTTCAGTTCAGCATTCTCAGTCTGAGCATTTCAGTGTCACATGGGCTTCATTTGGATAAATGCTGAATTGTCACCTGGAGCTTGCTGATTTCTTCATCCTTGGTAGCTAGGTTGAAATTTAGTTCCTCTATTTCCTTGTTGATCTCCTTTTGATAAATGATACCTGATTTGACACACTCAGTTTTGACCAGTGTTTTCATGACAAACATTTGAACCATAAATCCTTGAGTTCTAGAGTCATAGACAATGCAATAATGATCAAGTACTTTGCTAAACCAATATCTATAAGGCATGCCATGCTTTCAATTTTTCCCAAGAACCACTTTGTGAATGTGTTTTATCATCAGTGTAGGTAGATTAATGAACTCAAAGCAACTAAGGCATTCCATCACATATAAATCGATGGCTGAGGTAATGTTTCTTTTATGACCAAGGCAGAATTACCTTATTTAAAAAGTCAAAAATCAATTGAAACTCACTTATGGATGAGTTCTTATTCACTGCAGTCGCAAATTTCCCTTTGACTTTGGATGCATTTGTTATGAATTCTATTGAAGGCAGCTGCTTGGAGATAGTTCTCACCCCATATATAGGAATTTCTAAAATTATTCCCAGTGTTTCCTCATTCAGCTTTATTTTCTTTCCTTGGACCTGTGTAGTTAGATTCTTACCATCTTCTGAGAATTCCAAAGTGAAATAGAATTCCTTGAGTATCTCATAAAAAATAGTGGGAATAAGTCCTTCCATGAGATGCATCCAACCTTAATGTTTTACCAACTCAACTAGTTCTAGTATACCATGTTCTGTTAATATATTTGAAAAAAAATCCTCCCAGTTAGCACCTTTTGATTTTTCAAGAACATATATATCTGACTTCCTTTGATACAAACTTTCTATTCATCCTATTCTTTCATCTAGTATAAGTGATCACAGATTCTTTTTAAGCTATTTTTCTTTTCTTGGGACCAGGTCCCCCAAGTGTCAAAACTTCTTAGTAAAACTTCCAGACAATTTTCTAGAAATTCTTGATATTTTACTAATAATGTTTTTCTTGTGATCAGCTACGCGTTTTCCTGGGTTATTTGATAGTAGGATGAGATTTTCAGCAACCCATGTTTCATCCACTACAACACTATCAGAACAGTTTTGACGATTCAGGGATGATTCTTCATCAACAGGTTGAGTGATAAAGAAAATAGGCTTTGGAAGATTTAGAACAGGAGGATGTTTTTCAGGAAGGTTTGGGAAGGGATTTTTAAGCTCAAAATCCTTTGAAGAATATGAAAATGGGAGAGCTACAACCATCAGGAAGGTCTTTTTCTTAGAAGGGCTATTTGGAGTTTGGATTTTCCTTTTTGATATGAGAAGGAGTAGGTGCAACAAGATTTAAGGAATAATAAGCACTAGGAATGGTTTTCTTGTGGGAATAGGATATGATTAGTTTCATATTTTAGGTGACTCACCTTACTTTTTAGAATAGGAAAATATTTTTCTAACACAAGGATAGGGAGGATGCGATTTTTTCTTGATAGAATAGATAAAAATTGCACATACAAGATACTAAACTGAAAGATAGGACCAAGTCCCTCACTAGTTTGTGTGAATCTTCAACATTGTGCACGTGACATTTGTCCACCTCCAAAGTTGTTCCCATGGGTGTATACCTGGAAAGGTATGGTTCTGAATTAGACCAATATGCTCTCATTCTACTAAGGATACCTGCCTCCTGAACATAGACAATATTTGAGGAGATACATTGATTCACATGTTAGGCCAAGTCAATTAAATCACTACTTTTTTCAACTTTTAATCCTCGGCACACTCCCTATTTTGGAACTATTAAGAGATTAGCCATTAGTTCTATGAACTAGGTGTAAGTCTTTTCTTTATTCATACTCTCTCAAGCTCCTTCTTTTGATTTGAATTCCTTTGGGACCAGGTCCTTGAGAATTTTGACATGACCATTTCATGATGGTCCTCTACTTGAGCTAGGATCAATGACTAGCATTCTAAATTAACATCATTCTCATATGCAACTTTCATCCTTTCACCATCATCATCATGAGTGAATTTTTCAATCTCTGAGACTTTACTCCCACTAGGGATAAATAGCTTTTCTAACTAATCAGGAGCTCCATGCACTTCTTACCTTGAGAATTTCAGCATTATTTTTCCAGGGACCAAGTCCTTTGAAATCAACCATTTCAAAATGAGACACTTCCACTTGAAATGTCCTGAGAAAGAGAGAATAGTCAAACTTTCCAAAGTTAAACTTTGAGCACTTATCAATAAACCATTTCTGACTGCAATCACCTTTTTCATTCCTGGAACCATGATCACAAGTTGAATTTAGGAACCCACTTGAGTTTGAATTCCCAATAGGAGGACAATAATGTGATTAAATCCCTTTTGGCCCATCTATGCAGAGAGTTTCTTTTCACAATTTTTTGAGGCTTGAAACCCATAGAATATGCATTCCCTTGCTGAATATATCTAGAACCATTTATTCTAGCTCTAATCCAGCTTTGACAATTTCCCTTTGTGTGCCCATCTCTTCCACAATGAGTACATAGAGACTTGTGGACCTTGTTCTTAGCATCATGAGAAACCTTTCTTTGAGACCCACAAAGTTGGGTTCCTTCTTGATAACCAAGACCCTTTTTATTATTAGCACCTTAACTAGTTAGGTTAAAAAGGATCTGAGAGAATGTAGTCCATTGTAGGGATTTTTTACGTTCTTTCCTAATATAGACCAGGTCCCCCTCCAACTCATCATTCTTCTGAAGTGCAGACATAAAATGCTTGTGGTAATCCTCCAATTTTTCTTCAAGCTCAACCTAAAACTTTGATGATTCTTTCTTTCCTTTGCTCTCAGAAGCATCTACCTTCTTCAGTTAACTCACCAAGCTCAGATCTTAAAATTTGAGCTTAGTAACCTGTTGCTCAATCTTAGATATCTAGAGGGATAGATCTATCAATTCAAGCTCTTGACTTTCTACCTTTTGTTTGAGAGCATTTTTTCACTAGTCATTTCACAAATGAAATAAATCAACATAATGATAAGATTTTCTATTTTTCTAGCAGAGTAATTTTCTAAGTTTTCTTTAATGTTAGAAAGGGTTACCTTATTTTATTCTTCATCTTCAGTGTTTGCCATAAAAGCAAATAAAAAATTAGAGGTCACTTTCTTATCCTCCACTGACATCATGGAAACGTCTTCATGCTTCCCATCTTCCTCAGATTCACTTGAGAAATCTCCCCACATTGCTAGAGCCTGCCTTACTGCATAATCAGCTTCAGCCTTTTTGCTTAATTTTATAGGGACCTGGTCCCTGTTCTTTCCTTTGTCACCACCAGTCTTGAGATATTCCTGATAGTCTAATTTTTTCATTGAAGAATCCTTAATGAAGTGCTTAGGACTTCCAGATTTTTTAAAAACCTCCACAGTTCCTCCCTTTTTGTTGCTACTTTCACTTCTTTGAAACTGACCACTTATCTTCATAACTTTCACAATTCTTTTTGCTAAATAAGCATCATCAGTGTCTGATTTAGTGCCCTCAGTGCCAAAGATTTATCCCTTTTTCCTTCCTTCTTCTCTTATTCTTGCAACTTCTTGCATTCACGAGTCTTTAAATTTCCAATAAGCTCATCCATAGTGAGAGTTTTTAGGTTCCTTGCCTTAGTAATAGCATCTACTTTGCTTTCCCAATATTTTGGCAGACTTCCAAGAATCTTCCTCACTTGCTTATGTAATGGAATTACTTCTCCTAGGTAGTGTATCTCATTTATGATGAAAGTGATTGTTGTATGCATTTACTGTATTGTCTATTCTTGTTTCATGGTTAAGGTTTCATACTGGGTAGTTAGAATGTCAACTTTAGAATTCTTCACATCTGTAGTTCCCTCATGAGCTATTTTCAAAAAGTCCCATATTTCTTTGGCATTTACACATGCAGAAATCCTATTGTATTCATCAGGCCCTATACCACAAACTAGCAATTTCTTCGCCTTGTAATTCATTTCAACTTTCTATCTTTATCATTAAACTCCCTCCTGCTTTTAACTACCATTCTTGTTATTTATCCTTCTTTGAATTCTCTAATTAGAACATAAGGTCTATCAAGAATTATGTCCATCAGTTCACTATCATCAGCCATAATGAAGTCAAACATCCTGGTTTTCCACCATCCATAGTACTGTCCATTAAATCTAGGTGGTCTAGTGGTAGATTGACATTTGTCCAGGTTAGGTGGAGCAGCCACGCTAACCAAGACACTCTAGGTATGAACCTTTTAAAGTGAACCTTGCTTTAATACCAATTATTGACACCCTGAGGATTGCACCACATAGTAAGGGACCAGGTGCCTTAAAGTCAATCATAGGAAAAATACTATAAGGTTACCAAGAATCAAATGACAGTGCAAGAAAAGTAAAAACACAAGTTTTTAATGTGGAAATCCCCTTGCTCAAGGAAAGGAAAAACCACGACTTGCCCTCACAAGCTCTCCAAAATCCACTATAATTAAACTCTTGATTACAACCTTCAATGAACATAAATCTAGGTTCCTTTCGCTTGTAATAACTCTACTAGAAGATTATCTTGACAACTCTGCCAAGGACCCTCTACACTGATTAACTCTAACTAGTATCAAAATTTAGGCCTACTCAAAGAGAAAAGTTCATTAATCTCATAACACGAGTAATTTGCTTACAAATCACAACTAACTTAAGAATAATTTTAACTTAAGTACACATAAACAACTAAGAACTTGAGCAGTATTGAAATGGGATTTTTGATACCTTTCTTCACTCATTGTATTTGAAAAAAATTGTTTATGAAGAAGCCTCTTTTTACTTTTATAGTTGGGTGATGATTAGGGCTAAAATATCATTGGACCCGGTGTGCTATTCAGTACAAGAATCACCTGCAAGTTTGTTACACAAGAGGAAAAAATTATGAAGATACGCTTGCCAGCTGTACTATACCAAGAACATCCAAGGACCTGGTCCTTTGAATTTGGATGCTCATTATCTAAACTAAATATAACACTTTACCATGCACAAGATGATATGATAAATAACCAATAAGGATATTGAATATTGTTTGATAGGTTCATAGTGCTCATCTAACTTTCAAACCTAATCCATCTTATTGGCATTCACAATCTTCGCTAAGATGGACTTAATCTCACAGTTGGAGATCTTAACATGCCTAATTGTCTGAGGATGGTAAGGTGGTGCCACCTTATATTTCATACCATATTTCTAAATCAAGTCTTTGAATAGAAAACTACAAAAATATAAGCCTCCATGACTAATGATAACCCTCAGAGTCACAAATCTGGAAAATATGTGGTTCTTCAAGAAGGTTGTGACACTCTTTCCCTTATTATTTATAAATGAAACGGTCTCCACCCATTTCAAAACATAGTAAAAAAATATCAAAATATACTTCATACCATGTGAACTAACAAAAGGGCCAATTAATTTAATATCACATACATCATATAACTCAAGCTCCAGAATAGTGTTCATTATACGTTCTTGCCTTTGGGAGATGTTTCTTTACCTTTGACATTGGTCATATGTCTTGGAATAATCGTGTCATATTTGTAAATAGTAGGAAAGAAGTATCCACATTGCAAGATCTTGTGCACAATCTGTGCACCATTATGATGACCCCCAACTTGAGACACTTGGCATGCCTTTAAAATACTCATCTTCTAAACTTCAGGAACATATATCCGTACCACTCCATTAGTACAACTTTAAAATAAGTATGGCTTATCCCAGAAGAACTTTCTCACATCATGAATAAACTTCTTACATTGCTCAAATGGTAGGTCCTCAAGAACCACACAACTCACCAAATAATTAGCAAAGTCTGCAAACCATGGAATCAAATCTTGTGATGAGGCTAACACCTTCTCATCCAAAAAAGTATCATCAATCTCAAGCTCATCTTTTGATTTTAGAATAGCCACTTATTATAGTCACGATAGGTGGTCAGCCAGTTGATTCTCAGTCCTCTTTCGATCCTTGACCCTAAATTTAAATTCCTGCAATAATCGTACTCTAGAAATCAACCTTGGCTTCACATCCTTATTTTTCATAAGGTATCTAAAAGTTGTATGGTTAGTATGCTCAATGACTTTTGTACTAAGAAAATAAGATCAAAATTTCTCGAAAGCAAACACCATAATAAGAAACTCTTGTTCAGTCATAGAAAATTTTTTCTGAGTAGGGTTAACTACTTTGCTAGCATAGTAGATGGGATGTAAGATCTTTCCGTGCCTTAGTCCTAAGACTGCACCTAGAACCACACTGGTAGCATCACACATAACATTAAATTATATATACCAACTGGGAGACAGAATAATAGAGGCTGAAATCAGCTTCTCTTTACGGTTCTCAAATGTTCTTAGACATGCATCATCAAACACAAATTTCTCCTCCTCCACCGACAACTTACATAAAGGATTGGAAAATTTAGATAAGTCCTGTATGAATCTCCTATAGAACCTCATATGCCCCAAAAAGCTACGAGTACCTGTCATGACCCAAACTAGGTCCTAGTCATGACGGGTCTATCAAGTCCACCATGGACCGGAGACCACCCCCTTAACCTAACCTCAAGAGTACAACAATAATATAAAGTAGAAGCCAATAAAGATAGTAGTAAAATAAAAATATATCAAATGAAAGTTCTAAGAATCAAAAACAAACAATCCAACCCACATTTGTTCATAAAAGCCTCTAAACCAAAATACAAAACGAGGTCAGGACATGCCCTCGACCATGCCAAAAGAAAAGTCAAAATTCCCAAAATATAAAAAGAAACCTAGTGAAATGACAAGACTTTCTAAAAGATGAAAGCTCACTACTTCACAATAACTCAATAGATATCCGTACTAGCTAACGTTGCACAGAGGTAACAAAAAAGTCTTTGGACCCTACATGAATTGATGTAGCATCTGAACACGATTACTGGGATGAGCACTTTCATGTAACTCAGGAAAAGTGATAAAATAATGACATATCCAAAATCAGCCAAAACCACATACACACATTCATATATGCATATATAAGATGTCAGGATAGGGTAGAGGGTCATGAACATAAGAGTTTAAAACCATTAACCTAGATTGTGTAGCTCTATCCATCTTGAGGGCAACCTCGAGCTATTAGGTTCATCTCTTCTATCTAAAAAGGACCCAACGCATGTTAGCTACACCAATCGAGAAAATCCAAAAAGGGATATAGACACCACGGCTCTAGCCATCCCAAAAATAAAATATGTGATCTAAGCACATGGTCATATAGACCCCATGCTAACATACATGGTTTTCAGTATTGGTCCACTGATAACGCTCAATCTACAGCTCTCGTAGGAGTGTAAAGCGGTCGTTAGCAAATATAGAACCCAACTGGGTTGGGTATCGATCCCACATGGAATAGCTTGGTCAACAAGTAAGTAAAGATTACTAGACTTTTAGTGAAAGTCTCGAAAAAGGGGGGATTCTTGTTGTGCAAGTAATGTAACCAAATAGTAGCTAAAAACGGCAATAGCAAAGTAAAAAGAGAAAGAATGTTTAGTAGGTTGTGAAACAATGAGAATAGAGGAGGTGGGGTTATGTCCACCTTCTGAGTTATACGTCTCTATTGACTATGAGTGTGTTGAATTCAGACATGCATGTGCTTATAGAGAATTGTATTCGATGGTAAATCCAGGCGTCTTTCGACCTATTCGAGGATTATTTCACTTTAACTCTTTCGAGCTTAAAGCGTGTCTAACGGTACGAATTCTCCAAGAGGTTAATCCAGTTACGGCACTAACTTTTTAATAGGGGATGGGACCCTACTACCTTGACATTATCTCTTTTCCAGACAGATAACCTTTCTTTCGAACAAGTTAAATGTTATACTGGCGTATTCTTGCGTTTGCAACCATAAAGAATTTAGATTAAGATGAAGAGAATAATGATATAAGCAACATACGTGTTACGAACTCACAAACTCACAGCAATAGATAGTATCTCATTCGGCTTCCATAAACCCAACAGAGAAGTTTAGTTACCCATGAGTGCGAAGGAATTCACAATTGACATTATTGTTATACCACAATAAAGATTTCACGTTTGTAATAGTGTGGTAGGCGTTAGGCGTGAATCCCTTAGCAAAGTAACGTTTCTCTTGTTGTGGAATTTAAAAATAGATGAATAGAAGAAGAAAAATAGAATTAATGGAAGAATGATTGTTTAGAACTAGAATGTCTTAGAAGTAGAATAGAATAGAATTGAATGTCAGAAGATGTCTTAAAATCTCTAGCAAGATAGGGTATTTATAATACCCATATCCTATTCCTACTAAGCTAATGAAATACTTAACCAAATTCTACTAAGCTAATGAAATACTTAACCCAATTGTACTAGGTTAATGTATCATTATCCTAATCCTAATAAGCTAATGAAATACTTAACCCAATTGTACTAGGTTAATGTATCATTATCCTAATCCTAATAAATTACTGCTAGTCCCCAAAGTCTTCAGAAATGTTGTTTTAGCCCGGGACAGATTTTCCATGCGCCATCTTTAGTCCTTGGCGTCCAAGATTGGCTTTTCTCCTTTCGTGAAGCTTTCTTTGGCGTCAAGTTATCCATAAAATGCTGAATTCTGCATCATTTATACCTGAAACTTTGCTAATCATGTTCGTTAGCTCACTTACAGGAAAAAGGACTAAAAGTGCATGAAATATATAATTTGTTCTCAAAACTAGGCTAAAATATGGGCAAAATATAGTGCTATAGGCGTGTAAATTCGCCTATCATCAACACCCCACACTTGAAGCTTTGTTCGTCCTCGAACAAAATATCATGTCCCTCTAAACATCAACTTAGGGTTTCACAGCAACAACACAAAATATTCGTCAAGACAAGCACAACAATTATCAACAAAGAGTAGTTTTTCGATCATTAGTAGAAACAGTTTAACCTCTAGCATAGACTCGTGATGGTGGTCAACTCGTATTCAAAAGTTAAGGCACAAAGAATCATACACTACTACCCAAAACTCATCAACCATGTGTGTCTCACAATATATTACCCATAATCACTCCTAAGTATAGCATATTTTTCAAACATGGGTATCAAAATATCCTTGCTCTCACTCTCACAAAGAATTCATATGTAGCAACTGATGACCATAGGCTTGCCCTTAGTGTAATGCTCCACTAAATGTCAGAATGCTAAGCTTAGGATCAAATAGGTCTTTTACTGGTTGTAATGTAGGCTAAGGGACGGGTAGGACTATTTTGGCCAGAAATAATGACTATGTTCCTAAGCGCTTTAATACATCACATTGTATCATTAACACTTTTCTTTCAAACAACCTTTCTACTTTCTTTTATTCTACCACTATTTTTCTCCTCTTTTGTTTTTCAATTTTAAACATAACTAACTTTTCAGTTTTCCTTTCCTTTTTCTTTTGATAACATACCTCTTATGATAGCACTTTCTTTTTCATAACTCATTCAAGCACCAATGCATTCTAAAGCATCATACTCACCCAATTTCCTCTTATTTTGTCACATGACTTTTTCACTTTAAAGCACTTAGGAATTTGGATCAAATTATGGTCTTGAAAAAAATGGATTAGGCTTACATACGAGGTTTGTCAAAGAAAATAGGCTAAAGGCTCAAAAGGGTTTAACTAGGATGATGTCCATGGGTAGGTAAAAAGAAGGTAAATAATCATAGGTTGCCAAAGAAATGCCTAAATCATCTCCTAGACTTGCACTCTTTATTTTCGCTTTACATACATACCAGGCAAGTTCTAGCATCAGCCACAAGCACAGAATATACTATTATCTCACACACACAAGGCACATGGTCGACTTTATTGGGAGTAGTATAGACTCTTGACCCAACAGATGAAGGAATTAAACCAAACAATATCACATAGTGAGTCACAATTAGAGCCTAAATGTCTCAATAGTCATGATTTTAGCACAAACTCTTGTCATAATCTCATGCTGCCTATTAGAATAATTTCATACGAAGCTAAGCTAAAAAACAATTAACTACAAACAAACATAAATAAATGCAAATGTGGATGGAGAAGTATAGCATGCAAATACCAGCACCCCACACTTAGATGGGACACACTGTCCTCAGTGGAAAATAAATAAGAAGAACCTGGTTAGTCGGACTCATCCTCTCTGTCTGGGGTCATACCCCTTGCATCGGAATCATCATCAGAGTCGTCATCCTCAGAAGTTCCTCATAAGTATCCCACTTAATTCCAAGAGTGAGTCGAGGTATTTGCAGTGAGGAGGGTTCTCCTTACTCTTTTCAGCCTCTTTTCTTGCCTTTTTGTGAAGTGGTAGCCTTATCTTTCCCTTGTCTTGCTTTGGGTGCCATTGTACCTGAGACTTAAAAAAATGTTTATGTTAGCATCATCTCGATGGATACAATCTATAAACAAGCAGTAGTGGCACCACCCCACACTTAGTTTGTTGGTACAGACTAGTGAAGTGAAAGTGGTCGATTACTCAGACTTCATCGACATACGTTTTAGGGGCTATATTCCAACAAGAAATTCAGATATGTAACACTTCTTGCAATCTTTGCAATACTTTCATGTTAGGTATATCAAGACTTCTACATAGGGATTACATCATGGTATAGTTTCTATCAATAATCACAATCTCCTATGTCGGTAGGCAACTATAAGTCTTATTCCGATGAGCGAGACATCCCAACATGTAAGTATTCAAGTGACAAGAGTATGAAATGTTCATGACAATAGCAATTCCACAAGTAGTATGACAATGCATCAAAATCGAATTGAAGTCGGAAACAAGTTAAGATCATCCTAACGTATATGTTCACTCACTTGGTTGTGTATCAACAATTCAAACACATTCACATCTCCAATACTTCTTCAAGATTTAGCAATTCATAATAGACATAGTAACGTAGTACTTATGAAAAATAGATGAAGAACACAAGAGTACTTACGTGATTGAAGCCTTTGGAGATGTTCTTGTGAAGTGGAAGAGCAAAAGTTTTGAGAAGATTTGGATGCTATGTGCGGCGCCTATGTTAGCTTTTCAATGTGTTTGTGCCTCAAGACTAAGTCTCCTTTATATAGGAAAAGAATGGGTCGGGTTTTGACCCATTTAAAATTGGTTTTGGAGACAAAAAGTGACCATAGGCGGCGCCTTTAGCTTTGCCTATGCTTGGCATAGGCGGCGCCTTTTGCAAAGCATTGTCTAGCATAGGAGGCGCCTATGCCATAGCATTTGGTGAGCATAGGCGGCGCCTTTTACTTTGCATTTGGGATTCAGAGACAAAATGCTTTAGCATAGGCGGCATACTTGAGCATGAGCGGCGCCTATGCTATGGCACACTAGATTCCGAGACCTTAGGCCATAGTATAGGCCTTGCCTTGTTCGTGGCCTAGTTTTACCTAGGCCTAGCCTTGCTCGATGCCTATATTTTCATGAGCAATGCTCAATCCATAGCCTTTTGTATCTTCATGCCTAACTTACCACCTTTACCATGCAATACGTCCAAATCAAAATTTGAAACCGATCTCCTCGTTGAATACCTCTTGCACCTACATTTGCTCAAAACCAATAAAAATGATTAGAACGATGGGTTAACTCCCATCTAGTGCTTGATTTATTGTCGCAGCACGACATAGTTACCTCGAGTACTTAGACTTCGTCGAGATAGATGTTGGATCATTTTCTGAATGGATTCAGACGATAATGAGGCTTACTTGTAGGCATGCAATCTTCTTCGAGATGACCCTTGTGCATGCCTATCCCAGGAGAGATACCAATTATATCATCAATAGTCCAACCCATAGCTCTCATGTATCTCTTCAGAGCAGAGATGAGAGCCTCTACGTGCTGTTTACTTAAATCATCCGCACTCACCGGAAGTATATTTATACTTTCCAAGAACACATACCTTAGATAATCGGGGAGCTCTTTCGATTCTAGCATTGGTGGCTCTTCAAGGGAAGTCTTCGCTGTTGGTGACGGTTGATTCTTAAGATCACGGTCCGGTTGCTTAGGAGTATGGGAATAGGACTCTATTTCTGTTAGAGCACCCATAAGTTCTTCATAATCTTCATCGTCCTCATGCTCAACATTCAGTGGCGCAGCACACAATGGCTCAACAGTAAGCTGTTTCTCTACAGATAATGCTTTCTTATCCTCATGATGAACATCAGCTACAGAGAACACATTCATATCGCTGGGCTGCTTCATTGCTTTGGTTATATCAAAGTGGACCACTTCGTCATTCAACCAAAATAAAAGCTCATTAGCTCTCATGTCAATAAGCACACTTCCTGTTGCAAGGAAAGGACGTCCCAAGATTATGGGAACTTCAGAATCCACCTCGCAATCCAAAATCACAAAGTCTGTAGGAAAAATGAAGGTAGACACCTTCACCAACACATCATTCAAGATACCCACAGGTCGTTTGACCTATCTGCCATCACGAGCCGCATATTGGTTGGAGTAGGGTCGCCCAACCCCAACTTGCTATAGACGGATAGTGGCATCAAATTGATGCTAGCTCCCAAATCGCACAATGCCTTAGCAAAATTCATAGATCCAACCGTGCAAGGAATAGTGAAAGCACCAGGGTCTGCCTTCTTCTGTACTAAAGACCTTGTGGTAATTGCACTGCAATGATGAATATTATCTGCCGGCTCATAGCTTACTGCCCGCTTCTTTGTCAAAAGATCCTTCATAAATTTTGCATACCCAGGCATTTGTTCAAGTGCCTCCACCAATGGAACATTAATGGTCAGTTGTTTTAACATAGTCATGAATTTGCTGAACTTTGTATCGTCCGCCACCTTCTTCAATCTTTGAGGAAAAGGTGGTGGTGGATATGGAATTGTTCTCTCCATGGCTTTCTTCTCCTCTTGCCTTCGTTTTTCAGCCTTTTGAGGCTGCAACATACTCGGTGTACCGTCATGGACGTCGTGGGTGGATTCTACGGCAGCTTCTCCTTTTGCCTTGTCATCAATGTCTGCTACATCGTCGACCACTTGTTTGCCCTTAGATGAAGTTTCCAGCGCCTTACCACTTCGGGTAGTGATGGCCATGCATGACCCCTCATTCCTTGGATTTTGCACAGTGTCGTTAGGTAAAGTGCCAGCCTTTCTTTGATTGAGTGCTGCTGAAAGTTGGCTCAATTGCTGCACTATTTGCTTGATTGAAGTGGAATATGAATGAACTAATTACTTTATGGCGGACAAATCATTTATTACCTCCGTTACTCCTGCGCTAGTTGCTTCCACTCCTTTCAATAGTTTAGCCATCATGTCTTCCATACTTCCAGAACTAGATGTGGTGGCGTCACATCTTCCAGGGGGAACATACAAACCACTACTGTCATTCTTGTTCTTCCAACTACCTTGGTCCATGTTTCCAGATTTACCATGATAGTTCCGACCTTGGTTTCCATGGGCATTGCCTCGGAAACCCCCCTGATTGTTCAAGTAGTTGGCTTCCTCTTCCGAATCAAATTCGTCTCTTCCTTTTGACGCAATAGCTTTCACTTTTTTGGTCTTCCCTGATAATAAATGCTTTGTAAGAAGATCCACTTGTGTTTTCATGTGCGCCATATCTTGATCACGTTCTTCTTCTCTTCTCCTTTGGTCTGCAGTCATGCCTATAGATAAAGTGGGGCTTGCTACCTCAGAATCCCTGGTATGCCAAGCTCTACTTTGTTTCGTCATACGATCTAGCATATTGCTTGCTTGACCAAAGGTGAGATCCATAAAGGATCCTCCAGCCGCATTATCCACCACTGGTTTAGTTATTGAATTCAGGGCTCTATATAATATCTCCATTAGGTGAACATTAGTCATATGATGGTTTGGGCACCTCGCTAGCTTTGTCTTGAACCTCTCCCATGTTTCATGAAGAGCTTCAGTGGGAAGCTGACGAAAGTTGCTGATTTCATCTCTCAATTGTGCTCTTTTGGATGGCGGAAAGAATCTTTCTAGGAAAGCGTCTCTCAATTGCCTCCAATTTGTAATAGAATCAGGAGTCAGCCCATTCAACCATAGAGTTGCCTCCCCAGACAGAGACAATGGAAATAGACGTAATCGAATTGCATTCTGACCAACTCCAGGATTGTCAAACGACTTGCATGTAGAAATAAAGTTGATGAGATGCATATTCGGATCATCGCCTGCTAGTCCACCAAATAATCCCTTGAGTTGCAATAACTGAATCATGGTGCTTGTGATGTTGAACTTGGCTCCAGGCGCTAATGGTGGGGGAATAATGGCTCCTGTGGCTCCGGCTCCATCAAGATCATCATCATCATCGTCGAAAGCTGGCTGCATAGCTTGGCGTTCAGGCCTAAACCTAGCTTGACGATCTCTTCTGTTGGCAGGTGTTGCGATCTCAGCGGCATGACTAGGGTTTAGTAGCTCGTCATCACCTAGATCTTCATCGTCAGGATTTGTTGCTCGCCCAGGGTTATCAATATTCTGTTGATGCATTTGAGCGGCGGCTAGCGCAGTTAGTCTCGCCTGTTCCAGTTGAGCAGCCATCCTTTCAATTGCGTGTTGTGCCTTCATTCTGCGAATACGTTGTGGTTCAGGATTGATAGGTAATAACGATTGACCAGAACTTCGGGTATGGGGCATGCACTGAATAAAAACCTGCAGTAAACAAAAAAAAAACTAAAAGTAAAAGTACGAGAATCTTTGACCAAAGGGTCTAGTAATTATTATGAACTTAATTGACACTTGTATTCCCCGGCAACGGCACCAATTTTTGATAACGCTCAATCTATAGCTCTCGTAGGAGTGTAAAGCGGTTGTTAGCAAATATAGAACCCAACTGGGTTGGGTATCGATCCCACAGGGAATAGCTTGGTCAACAAGTAAGTGAAGATTACTAGACTTTTAGTGAAAGTCTCGAAAAAGGGGGGATTCTTGTTGTGCAAGTAATGTAACCAAATAGTAGCTAAAAACGGCAATAGCAAAGTAAAAAGAGAAAGAATGTTTAGTAGGTTGTGAAACAATGAGAATTGAGGAGTTGGGGTTATGTCCACTTTCTGAGTTATACGTCTCTATTGACTATGAGTGTGTTGAATTCAGACATGCATGTGTTTATAGAGAATTGTATTCGATGGTAAATCCAGGCGTCTTTCGACCTATTCGAGGATTATTTCACTTTAACTCTTTCGAGCTTAAAGCGTGTCTAACGGTACGAATTCTCCAAGAGGTTAATCCAGTTACGACACTAACTTTTTAATAGGGGATGGGACCCTACTACCTTGACATTATCTCTTCTCCAGACAGATAACCTTTCTTTCGAACAAGTTAAATGTTATACTGGCGTATTCTTGCGTTTGCAACCACAAAGAATTTAGATTAAGATGAAGAGAATAATGATATAAGCAACATACGTGTCACGAACTCACAAACTCACAGCAATAGATAGTATCTCATTCGGCTTCCATAAACCCAACAGAGAAGTTTAGTTACCCATGAGTGCGAAGGAATTCACAATTGACATTATTGTTATACCACAATAAAGATTTCACGTTTGTAATGGTGTGGTAGGCGTTAGGCGTGAATCCCTTAGCAAAGTAACGTTTCTCTTGTTGTGGAATTTAAGAATAGATAAATAGAAGAAGAAAAATAGAATTAATGGAAGAATGATTGTTTAGAACTAGAATGTCTTAGAAGTAGAATAGAATAGAATTGAATGTCAGAAGATGTCTTAAAATCTCTAGCAAGATAGGGTATTTATAATACCCATATCCTATTCCTACTAAGCTAATGAAATACTTAACCAAATTCTACTAAGCTAATGAAATACTTAACCCAATTGTACTAGGTTAATGTATCATTATCCTAATCCTAATAAGCTAATGAAATACTTAACCCAATTGTACTAGGTTAATGTATCATTATCCTAATCCTCATAAATTACTGCTAGTCCCCAAAGTCTTCAGAAATGTTGTTTTAGCCCGGGACAGATTTTCCATGCGCCATCTTTAGTCCTTGGCGTCCAAGATTGGCTTTTCTCCTTTCATGAAGCTTTCTTTGGCGTCAAGTTATCCATAAAATGCTGAATTCTGCATCATTTATACCTGAAACTTTGCTAATCATGTTCGTTAGCTCACTTACAGGAAAAAGGACTAAAAGTGCATGAAATATATAATTTGTTCTCAAAACTAGGCTAAAATATGGGCAAATATAGGCGTGTAAATTCGCCTATCATCATCCACCCAGAACCTCCATCTTCACGGTGAGCTACACAAACCCCTTTAAGCCCGAACTAAAATCACTTTGCACATAATCCCAACCATAAACCAAAGATTCATATATTAAGGCATTTATCATTTGGTATCATCATACCAGTTATGCTTGCAAGGTCATATAATCATGTCAAACCAATCCATGTAACCATTAGACTCCCAAGTCCCATTTTAAAATCCAAACCATGGCCACCAAGGGCCTTTCAAATCCATTTTAACCAATTATCCATTAATGCACTGCAATTGGATTTATAAATATGTTGAATTATGCAATTATCCATATAAAAAAAAACTAAACTTACAAAGTGAGTTCGGGTTAATGCCATTACCAAGCCAAAAGGTCATTAATTTGGGGAAACCCATGTTCCCTCTTCCAATTCCCATAACAATGCACCTATTCAGTCCAAAAACCACAAATTTAAAGTATCAATCATCTATTTAAAACATGGAAAAATTAATTCAAGTGATACCAATCAAAACCCCCTAACCCAATTTCAAACCTATTAATTTAAAACGCATGGATAATGATTAAATAAGTTCCAAAATATAAAGTTTAAGTTAGGGAATGAGATACATGTCTGAAAATAAATTTTAAAAAATATTTAACTTTTTTTTGGTGGGTAGGGGTGGGGGGTCGGGGTCAGAGGATGGTGTAAGAAAAAATATTTTTTTCATTACAAAACTTATTTGTTAAAACAATTTTTCCAAGATGGAAAAAAAAATATAATTAAAGAAACTAAAAATATTAAAAATATTAAAAGTGGAACTATAAGTACTAGGTTTAAACATTTTTATGGGTCAAAGTTGGGCATCATTGTGAGCCCATTTGGATTGATGATTTGTGATGGGTTTACTTAGGGTGACCCAAATTAGCCCATCTTTAAAATCACTTAAGCCCAACCCATTAAAATAGAGGCGGGTTGGGGTCAAATGGGTTTGGGCTAGTTTTGCCACCTCTACCTGAAATACATAAGAAATAGAAGTTAATTCAAAGTTTGGAGCCCAGATAATATATTCACTATAAAGCCCTTGAATGTTCTTGGGTTCTGAGTTTGAGAGAGAAAAAAATGATTTGATCTTTGAAAACTGAAGGAAATAAGGTTATTTTATGTTATAAGGTCGTACAAGGGGTAAAAAGATCAAAAGCCCCTCACCCTAAGTGAAAAAAATAAAACTAGGCAAAATTAAAACATAAGCATGGCACGCCATTTTTGTGGAGGATAGCCTTCGTTCCACGCTAATATCGCAGAGCCTAACCTCCATACCATGCCAATATTGTACACCCTCACTGCCTCGGGGTCCTAAAATAACCCTAAATCCCTTTCAAAAATTCAAAAACTTTCCCAATTTATCCTTTTAACATCTCTAAACATAATTTAAGTCAAAATTGACATTACACACGCGGGAGGGTCAAAAAAAATCATCGATGTTTTATGGGGTCTCACAATACCCTTCACAGAAATTGGTACAGATAACTTTTCAATCACCTCAATCTTTGTCTTATCAACTTCAATCCCCTTCTTCAAAATCTTATGACCAAGCACTATCCTTCTTTAACCATGAAATAATACTTATCTCAATTTAAAACCAAGGTACATTCTTTGCATCTCTTTAGAACATTGGTGAGATGTGACAAAAATCTTCTAATCAATAACCCACAATCGATAAGTCTTCAATGAACACCTCAATAAAGTGTTCAACCATATAAAAAAATATCTCTATTATGCAGTGTTAAAAGGTCATTAGTGCATTAAACAAATTGAAAGACATTCTCTTAAATCCGAACGTCCCATAAGGACTAGTGAAAGTAGTCTTTTCTTGGTCCTCGGGAGCAATAGAAATCTGATTATGACCTAAGTATCCATCAAGAAAATAATACCAACATCTACCAGCAAGTCGGTCTAAGATCTAATCCATAAAAGGAATCATAAAGTGATCTTTCTCAATCCAAGAGTTTAGTTTCCTATAGTACATACACACATGCCAACCCGTGACTGACTTTATAGGAATACGCTCATTTTTCTCATTTGGTACTACAATGATTCACCTTCTTCAACACATATTAGATCGGGCTTACCCACTTGTTGTTTGAAATTGAATAAACCACACTCGTATCTAACTACTTGATAATTTCTATTTTTACCACCTCTTGAATAGGTGGTTTAAACCTCCATTGATATTCAATACTCGACATGCAATCCAGTTTAATTTGGATCTTATGTGTGCAAATCTAGGTGGAATCCCAATGGTGTCATTAATAGACCATCTGAATGCCCTTTTGAACCTCTTAAAAATAGAAAACAGAGCCTCGACTAGCCAATCTACCAAAGCATCTACAATAATAATTGACAATGTGTTTTTGGCTCCCAAAAATGCATTACAAAGATGGGAGGGAAGAGATTTGAGCTCAAAAACTGGAGGCTCCTTAATAGAAGAGCGCATAGTAGTGTTACTCTATTCTTCAAATCAAGATCTAACTTTTTTGGTGCATAAGTATATGAACCCCTCCCTACCTCCAAGTGTGCTAACTATATCGTCATAGTCATTAATTTCATCACCTTTAGAGTTCATAATGACTATTGCAAGGGCCTCAACGCCAAGTCTCTCTTCAATAGGAGCTACCAAGTCATCCTCATTGACTGTATCTATTATAGAGATAATATGTATATTCTTTGGCTACTTCATTGATTGGAACACATTAAACTTAACTTGTCACTATTCAACCAAAAATTTATCTGTCTAGTCTATATATCTACTAATGCATACCCAGTCACAAGGAGTGATCTTCCTAAGATGATGAAAACCTTAAAATTAACCTCATAGTCTAGGATAATGAAGTCAATAGAAAGACAAAAGAGGAAACCTTTATGAGAAGTTTCATCAAAGTAGATTTGGGTTCCCATAACCGCAACTATCTATAAACTGTTAACGAAATCATGTTAATATTTGAGCCCAAATGACACAAAGTTTTTACACAGTTAAAAAACCCAATAGTTCATTCATGAAGGATCTAGGGTCTTCATTCTTCCCAACAAAGGATCTAGGGTCTTCATTCTTCCCAACAAAGGATCTAGAGGCTATTGCACTACAATGGAATATATTATTAACAGGCTCATAACTCACTATCCTTTCTTAGTCACCAAATACTTTATAATTTTTTTGTAACTTAGAATTTGTTCAAGTTCCCCAATTAAAGGGATATTCACGGTCAACTAGTTCAACATAGAAATAAACTTTTGGTACTTTTCCTCTTTGAGTTTCTTTTTCATTCTTTGTATAAAATGAGGGGGTGGTTGTGGAATAGGAGTCAATACTTGCCGAACCTTCTTATTCTTCCCCTTTCTTGCCCTGGCTTCATGATCTTCAACTTGAGGGTTGTTAGGTCATTCTCATTTACCATTACTTCTTCATAGTACACAATTTGTCCATCTTCTACAATCACCAATCTTATTACCACATGATTAACAATCACGGGCATAGGAGGATCAATAGTCATCTTACCACTTCAAGTGGTAATAGCTAAGCGATGCCCATCATTCTTAAAAAAATTTATTGTGTTACTTAGAAGTTGATGCTAATTCAATATCGTAGAAATCTGACCAAATTTTTGCTTAAGTTGTTTGATGGTGGTAGCATGTGATTCAACTTTTTAATTCATACCCAAAATATCTAACTTAATCTCCTTAAGGCAGTCTTCTATTTTCTCTACCTCTTTCATAATATTTTTAAGCATGTCTTCTATCCTTAAATTGCTCAAACTCGTATCACGATTCCCAGGTGAAACGTAAAGGACACTCTTATCCTTATAGTCATTCTTTATTCTCCCATCACCATCATAATACCTACTCCTATCTCTATATCCAGACTTATTATAATTGTTCACTCTATGGTAGTTCTAACCTTGGTTCCCTTATCAAGAGTTCAAATTGTCTTGGTTAGTCACTTAGCCCTTGTCTTGGAAATCCACTACCTCTCTGCCAAGATACTTTACCTCTTTTTTAGAATATAAATCCTCATACCCAGGAGCCTTACCCTATGTACCAACTATATTCACCATCTCTGCTCCCGCTATAACAATTTTTTTAAGCAACCCAACCTCAATCCTTAGTTGTGCAACCTCTTGAGCTACTATCTCATATAATGCTCTCTGCTCTGTGAATTCTCCCATTGGATAAGTTCTTAAGGGTCTATCTACATCTTGAGTGTGTCATCCTCATTTTGTCTTTGTGATTTGATTTTGGATTTCAGAAATGTGCTCTTAATGCAAACTCATGAATGCCCTACCAGTGATAGTATCCGCTACAGCCTTGGTATTTGTGTTCAAGGCTCTATAGAAGATCTCAAAAAAGTTTCTACCAGTCATCTTGTGATTTGAAACATTCTGTAACTTCTTTTTGAACCTCTACCAAATCTCATATAGTTCCTTCGAAAGTAACTGCTTGAAATTATAAATCTCATCATTCAACTGTAGCATTTTGGAAGGTGGGGAAAATTGGGTTAAGAACAGAGTCCTCGACTCATTCTAAGCAGTAATGGATCTATATGGTAATTCATCCAACCAGAATATAGCCTCTCCCGCTAGAAGGAAAGAAAATAACCTCAATATAATTTCCTCTTGACTCACTCTAGGAAGGTTGTAGGAGGTGAAAATCCCCATAAATTTCATTACATTCATAATATCATCATTAGTTGTAGGTTCACAAATACCCCTTTCAAGTTCAGCAAGTAGATCATGACACTAGTAATGCCAAACTTCATCCTTGAAGGCATTTTGGTATGTAGAATTGATAGGTTATGTATACGTAGAACAGTTATGTGGTCTTAACTAAGTAGTATCATCAAGTAATTTTTTATTTTCTCCCGGATCCTGTGTTACTAACCCCTATCTTAGATCCTAGATAACTATCTCAAATTTTAGCTCAAGCTATTAAGTGGAGGTTTATAGCTCCAAGTCTTTATTTTATATTCCCTTATACCCATTTGTATTCATCCTTTCATTAAGAATACTAATCAGGAAAGTTCTAACAATGTGCAGTGTCAAAAACCATTCAATCCCAAAAATACAATCAACACACGTGAACACCAAATGAAGATTATTCTATACAATAAATCCTACTTTATTAATCCATCATGGTTCCAAGAACCCTAGTTGTGGTGTTTAGTGTCATACCTTAACTCCTATTGGGGCAGAAAAGCACCCGTAGACGTAAAGGATCGAGAGGACCAACCTATAACCTAGTACATCTCATGCATGTAAATATGAAAACCAAAGGTTCTTCCAAATATGTATATAATGCATCAATGAGAATAAACCACGTAGACTTTATAAATACAAGACTTGGCCATTGGGGCCACCACATCTAAAAGACAAGACACTAATATGCTTAACTTTATATTGGTCTACAAAGCCTCTAAATCGACATAGACTTTGCTAAGCTTAGGAAAAACTCCCACCTTACTCTTAACTACTATCAATAGCAAAACATATATAATAGACTCAAAAAGCCCCGAATCAACTTGGAGCTCAACAATAGCCGTTGGATATCTTGTACTCATACTAGAGAGGTACATTAGCTGAAGCACCTATAACTGTAGCATGAAATGTAGCTCCACGTGAGGGACATCAATATAAAAATAAGTACTAAATATTCTAGGATGAAAGTAATTACACATAATACAAGAGCTTAATTGAAATCAGATACAAGTGTATAAATGGTGCTAGTAGACCACCTTTACATATACTTGTAGGATCAGGTACATTACATTCTTTTCTTTATTTTACCCTTCTTACTTTATAATATTTGTCATCCATATGATACAAATGACCAGCTGATCACTGGTAAAAAAAACAAATTGGGATCAGCTCATGCTATGATTTCACCCTTGAGCTGCCACGCACATATAAAGGTATCGGGATCAACCCATGCTAGGCTTACGCCCAGAACAACCACCCATATAATTCAGATTTATGTTACTTTGTTTATTTAACCTTTGAGATTGTTACTTTGGTGCTCACAACATTATTGAACTTTATAACAATAATTTACCAGTAAGATACATGTGAATAAACACTTAATGCAATAACAATAAGGTAGGGAGTAGTTGGTACACGAATAAAATGTTTTGGAGATAAAAATAACACATGAGTCTAGTGAAAGTAGATTGCAGACTTGATTATAAGCATGTATTGAGGTGTTTTAACACATTAAAGAGTTGGGACTAGGTGGTTAGATACATGGGATATCATGCGCTACCACTATGTATCATTTGCTATAGGATAACTTTAGAAGCTTACTTTGTAACACAAGTGTTGGATTTCATGCCAAAGAATACGAAATAAAGTACGCCTTACATAACATGTTGTACAACTTCAATATTAAATTGAATTAACCTTTTGCCTCTAAAATTATTTATATATAATAAAGTATATGGTAAACCTATTATAGTAACTAACCAACACATTTGGTCTACTTAACTTCACAAAACATAGTCGGACAGTAAGTTTGTAATTTAGCAAACCAAGGGTGTTCTCCTAACCCCTTCTCCTCTAATTACATTTGTACATCACACATATTTATATGAGATCCCCAAAAACTCCTAAGTTTCTTATTATGTACGAAATATTTCATAAAGTGTGGCTGGGCAGTAGGCTTATACAATGTCTATTTATGTGGAATTTCATTATGCCCGTTTATAAATCAATGCTAACTGTTTACACCCTTTTTTAAGGTCAACCAAGCTACCTTCAATATACACATATAAAACATAACCTAAAATATTTCCAAAATTCCTTTATCATAACAGGATATTATTGAACTTTAAGGATTCCCATCAGTCTTCCATATTTTTTTCCAAGCACATGTGGAATTTCTCAACTAATATTGTATATAAGGAGGAGAAAAAATGGCCAGTAGCCTTACCTTAATTTTACCTTTTAATTTAAATCCTTCAATACCTTGGAATTCTTTTATGCTTGAACACCTTAAGAGGAAAACATCATTAAGAACCTTAAAAAAGAGTATGGGACTGCCTTGTAATAGAATATTCTTAGGATTGTCTCACAAACTTCAGGTTTAGAGATACATGATACCATAACCCTTTATGGGTGAATCAAGATAAATTTATAAATTATTTTACTTACCTTGGCTTAAGAAAAAGATGGTGCAACTAAAGAACCCTAGAGTGAAAATAGGATTGTTCCTTCCTGCTCTAGAAAAAAGTAAAGAGAACTTGTGAAATATGGTATTTTTTGTGACATAGAAATGAAGAAAATGACCAGCAACTTGTCCTTATAAAGGCCCTATTTTGGCTATCTCTTTAGCTACATTTTGGACCTCAAATTTATCCAAGTAGGTGATGCACCTACTTAAGGAGTTCAAGCTACTCAAAAGGTCAAAGTAGGTGATGTACCTACTTGCTTGATTCTTTGTTGGTCTCAATTAAATTGGGCCTTGGCAGATTTGAGTATTGGGTAGTTTCTCCATTTTCTTTTTTCTTTTATTTAGTTTGGGATTATATGAGTGCATTAATATAGGCCCAAATTTGAACCATAACCTTAGATCCATTAACTTGGTTCATATAACTCAAGTAGGTGACTCACCTACTAGATTACTTAAGTCAAGCAAGAACCTCAATATTTTATTCCATTTTTAGTTCTTAAACCCTTTAATTTAACTTAAAACTTGTATACACTTGGTCACTTTAAGCTTAGATTCAAATACCTACTCACAATCCCAAGTCAAGATAGTTGTATCAATGTTAACTTGGTCATGTCACATTAAAAGGTATGAGCAGTACCTTCAAATCTATTTACACCATCAATATGGGTAGTCCTTTACCTATACCACAAGTCTATATCAAATTCTGTATAAGTAGAACAAGTACATACAAAATATGGGGTGTTATACTACCCCCCATAGGAACATTCGTCCTCGAATATTAACATAATTATCCACCTTAAATAAGTTCAAGCCTAAGTTTAATCTTCCTATTACCACATAATACTTATATATTTATACTTACATGTTATTTCTCCAATTCAACATCTTGAAACTCTCTCTTTGGAGTTGAATAAATGTGGGTATTTGGGTTTCATTACTTCCTCAGCTTCCAATATGATATCTTCTACTTGCTGGTTCCTCCAAAGTACTTTTATAGAAGCTATTTATTTATTTCTTAACTTCTTAACTTGATAATCTAGAATATCAATAAGAACTTCTTAATAGGCAGGTCTCTCATAACTTTTACATCTTCAGTAGGAGTAATATGATATGGATCTCCTATGCACTTTCGAAGCATTAAGATGTGAAACACTGGATGAACTGTTAAGAGATCTTGGGGTAGCTCTAACTAATATGTGGCCTGACCAAACCTTCGAATAATCTTATATGGATCTATATGAAGTGGACTTAGTTTTTATTTCTCACTAAATCTCATTACCCTTTTCATTGGTGACACATTTAAGAATATCCAATCACCTATAGCAAACTCTCGCCCCCTTCTTCTAACATCATCATATAATTAGTGTCAACTTTGGGCTGTTTCTAGCCTCTGTTGGATCACTTTAACCTTTTCCATAGCTTGACGAACAAGATCTGGCCCAAACAAGGCAGTTTCACCCACTTCAAACCATCCAATTGGTAATCTGCACTTTCTTCCATATAAATCTTTATATTGTGCTATTTTGATATTCAAATGATAGTTATTGTTGTAGGCAAACTCGATGAGATATAAATGATCATCCCAACTACCTTTAAAGTCTAATACATAAGCTCTTATCATATCGTCAAGTGTTTGAATGGTACATTCAACTTGTCCATCTATTTGAGGGTGAAAACTATACTTAAAATCACTTTTTTTCCCAAACTTCTCTTAAAAGACTTTTAAGAATTTGTAGTAAATTGAGTTTCCATATCAAATATAATAGAGATTGGGACTCTATGTATCCAAACTATATCTTTAATATAAAATCCCATATACTTTTCAACTGTGTAAGTGGTTTTAATCAATAGGAAGTGTCTAATTTGGTAAGTCTATCAACTATTACCTATATGGAATTGAACTTTCGAGATGCATGAGGCAAACTATTGATGAAATCCATGTTGATCATGTCCCACTTCTAAATTTTAAGATCTAAACATTGTATATAACCCCGGGCTTTTGATGCTCAACTTTAACTTTTTCAAAATTTTGACACTTGGCTACAAATTCTACAATATTCTTCTTCATGTCACCACACCAATACATTTATTTCAAATCATGATATATCTTAGTTTACCTTGGATAGATGGAATACCTTGAATGATATGCCTCTATCATAATCCTCTTTCTTAGACCATTTATATTAGACACATACACTCTATTTTGGAACCGAAGTACTCTCTCTTGTGTAAGGTCAAATGCCTTTGTCATACCTTGTTGTACATTTTCCTTAAGCTATTGATAGAATAGGATCTGTATACTACTACTTTTTCATCTCAACTACTAATGAAGATTCTTCTGCATTTTGCATAATAACCCCCTCACCTGGAGTTTCCAGAAGGCAAACCCCCAAATTAGCTAGTTGGTGTAGATACTTAGCTATTCCTTGCCTTTCCATTGACTACTCATAAATGCTTGACATTGTCTTACAGCTCAAAGCATCATCTACCACATTTTCTTTCCTTGGATGATACAAGATATCAATATCATAGTTTTTTAATAGATTAAGCCATCATCACTTCCTTAAATTTAGGTCCTTTTGGTTAAATATATATTGCAAACTCTTACTGTCAGTATATATATCAACATGAATCCTATACAAGTAGTGGCGTCATATCTTTAAAGCAAATACAACTGTTGCTAGCTCAAGATCGTGTGTTGGATAATTTTTCTCATGTAGCCACAATTATCTTGTGGTTTAAGATATTAATTTACCATGCTACATCAGTACACACCCTAAGCTAATTCCTGAAGCATCAAAATACACTGCCTATCTTCTGTGCCTTCTGGAAGTACCAATACGAGTGTAGAAGTTAAATTATTCTTCAGACCTTGGAAACTTTATTCACATGCGTTATTCAATGAAACTTGGATGCTTTGTGTGTTAGAATTGTTAAAGGTTTAGAAATTGAACAAAATCCTTCAATAAACCTTTTATAATAACCTTCCAACCCAAGGAAACTACGAACCTTCGTAGGCATTGTAGGTCTTGGCCAGCTCTTCACAGTTTCTATATTTTGAGTATCAACCTTTATTCCTTCATCATATACAATGTGACCTAAGAATGTGATAGATCTGAACCAAAACTCACATTTAGAGAATTTTGCATATAACTTATAATCACAAAAAATATGTAACACCTGTCATAAGTGACTAGCATGGTCCTCTTATGATCTTGAATAAACCAGAATATCATCTACAAAAGCTATCACCAACATATCTAAGAATGGCTTGAACACCCTATTCATCAAATCCATAAAAGATGTTGGTGCATTAGTTAACCCAAAGGACAAGACGCAAAACTCTTAATGAGCATACTATGTTTGAAAACATATCTTGGGTATATCTTTCTCTTTGACCTTCACTTGGTGGTAACCCGACCTCAAGTCAATCTTTGAGAAATACTTAGCCTCTTGTAACTGATCAAATAAGTCATCAATTCTAGGAAGGGGATATTTGTTCATAATAGTTACCTAATCTAGTTGTCGGTAGTCAATACACATTCTCAATGAGCCATCTTTCTTATGCACAAATAACACTGGTACGCCCCAAGGGGACATATTAGGACTTATGAATCTTTTTTCTAGCAAGTCCTTTAGTTGTTATTTCAACTCTCATTTCTAATGGGGATATTCTATACAAAGGAATAAATATTTGTTGAGTACCTGGAATTACATTAATACCAAACTCTACTTCCCATTTTGGAGGTAAATCAAAAAGATCTTCAAGAAATACATCGAGGAATTCATTTACCACTGGAATAACTTGAAGAATTGGTGGTTCCGAATATATGTATTTTACTCTACTAGATGACATATGTAACCTTTGGAAATTATCCCTTTTGCCTTATGATAAGAAACAATTTTACCTTTTGGCACATCAATACCACCTCTCCATTCACGGACTGTCTCTCTTAGAAAATGGAAATAAACCCTTTTTATTCGGCAATCTATTATGGCATAACAAGAAGCCAACCTTTCCATACCCATTATAACATTAAAATTGACCATTTATAACTCAACAAGTTTATCCATTGTATCACAACCACAAACAATTATTATACAATTTCGATACACTTTCCTAGCTGTAATAGATTCATAACTGGCATAAACACTTCAAATGGCTTAACGAGTAATATTGGTATTCTTTTGAACTTTTCAGTAACTAACAAAGTGACATATGATAATGTAGAACCAGGATCAATTATTGCATATACATTATGTGAAGAGTTGGATAATGTACATGTAAACACATGAGGAGAAACCTCTAAATTTTGTCGATCCGCTAGAGCATATGTACGATTATGAACTCCACTAGAACTAGTTGTTCCTTTAACACCTTTACCATGACCTATAGGGTCTATACCCCTACCTAAAAACGCATCGATGATGATGATGCAATGGTTGTTCTAGTAGGTCATTCCATACCACACATGCCCCTTTATAGGCACTCTCTCATTATATGTCTCGACATACCACAACAAAAAAAAGAATTTGTCCCAAACCCAAATGAATATTTCCATATTATTTACATGGACATTGAGGAGATGTTGATTGGATAGTACTCCTTTACTGTTGATACCCCATTGTTTGTGAACTTTGACTCTCACTTCTTTGCCCAAACTTATTGCCGTTGGACCCTTAAAACCATGGTGGAGCACTAGCTACAGAATAAAAAAATGATGGCCTAGGTGGTCTATTAGAAAACCGATGCCTAAACTCTCTTTGGGATGCCATAAACTACCCCATAGATATGGTATTCTTGGAATACCTTCTTTTTTATTCTTGTTTTCTTCTTCTTTGCCTCTAATTTTCCATTTTTTTGTGCAAAATCTTGTATCCTTGCTATATCCAGGTCTTTATTCAAAGTAGTAATAGTATAATCTCTAACCAAATATGGATCCAGTCTATCCATATGTCGATAAACTCTATCATCCATAAAAGCTACTACATTAGGAGCATACTTAGCCAAAGAGTTAAATAGACGATTGTATTCCCTCACGCTTATATTTCCTTAGCAAAGATTTAAGAATTGATATACACGGGCCTCTCAAATCTTAAATGGAAGGTAATGATCAATAAATACCTCTTTGAACTCTTTCCAAGTAGTTGAAGGTACGTCGATACCCATAGACCATTTCCAGTCTTCATACTATAAAATAGCCTCTTCTTTTAATCTATGTGTTGATAGATCAACTATCTCTTTACCAGATACATACATAACATCCAGATCTCTTTGGATTTACTCAATAAAGTCTTACGGATATTCATTAAGATTTGATCTGGAGAATGTGGGAGGATCTAATTTAAGGAAATCTCGTGTCTGTAGACTAGCTGCCCTATTCGCACTACTAGAACCTATAGTTGGAATAGTCTATCTTTGAGCTTATCTAGAAGCTATATGATTCATCAATTGCACTGTATTCCTTTTAGTAGCATTAATAGGTGATTCTGAGGGTGCTGCTTTCCCCATTAGCTATTCTGGAGACGGAGGAGTAGAAAAAGTTTGTGATACAAATTCATCTTGAGCCTCACTTTGATTAGTTTGTCTAGGTGGTAACTTGCTAGTCCCTTCTCCAGCAGGCATATCAACTTTATTACATATGTTCTTACTTCTTCTTGTAACATGCATATTTACTATAGTAATAAAAAAATAGATTTAATAATTAAAAATGACTCCACCTATAACTTTGGCTATATAGAATATCTAAAGATATGAAGAAAAAGAGACAACCCCTTGATGTACCATTGCATCCTATTTATGGATATGGAGCACAAAATACCCATAAGCAAGAGTTTACATAGACACAACTTTGTAGACTCCAAGGAGGACCTGATCTGATACCACGTTTGCCATGCTTCAACTCCCATTAGAGCGTACAGGCACACATAGCCATAAAGGCCTGAGATCACCAACCTATAACCTTGTATGTCTCGTGTATGTAAATATGATAGCCAAAGATTCTACCAAATATGGATATAATGCATCGATGAGAATAAACCACATAGGCAAGCACAAAACTATATACACAAGACTTGGTTGTTGGGGCCACAACATCTAAAAGACAAGACACTACCATGCTTAACTTTATATTGGCATACACAGCGTCTAAAGATACACAAACTTAGTTAAGGTCGGGACAAACCTCCACCTTACTCTTAATTATTGTCAATACCAAAACATATATAATAGACTCAAAAAGCCTCGAATCAACCTAAAGCTTATCAATAACTACTAGATATCCTATACTCCTACTAGAGAGATGTATTAGCTAAAGCATCTGTGCCTACAACATAAAATACAAGTACCTCATAAGGGACATTAGTAAGAAAATATGTACTAAATATGCAAGGCTAAAAGTAATTACACATAATACAAGAGCTTAATTGAAATTAGATACAAGTGTATAAATGATGCTAGTAGACCACCTTTACCTATACTTGTAGGATCAGGTACATTACATTATTTTCTTTATTTTACCCTTCTTACATTATAATCTTTATAAGCCATATGATATAAATGACTAGTTGATTAGTGGTGAATACACACATTAGGATCGACCCATGCTAGGTTTACCCCCCTAAGCTGCCACTCATATATAAAGGTATCAGGATTGGCCTATGCTACGATTATGCCCCTGAGCTACCACCCATTTAATTTATATTTGCATTACTTTTTATTTAACCTTTGAGATTGTTACTTTGGTGTTCATAACATTATTGTACTTTGGAGTAATAATCTACAAGTAAGAGATATGTGAATAAACACTTAGTGCAATAATAATTAGGTAAGGAGCAGTTTGTACATGAATGAAATATTTAGGTGCTAAAAATAACATATGGGTATTATTTGACTTAAAGGAAAACTCCTGAAGCTTGTTAGTGAAAGTAGATTTGTAAACTTGATAATAAGCATGTATTAAGTGTTTTAACATATTACAGAGTTGGGACAAGGTCGTTAGACACATGGGAGATCCTGCACTGCCACTATGTATCATTTACTGTAGGAGAAATTTAGAAGCTTACTTTGTAACACGAGTGCTGGATTTCATGACAAAGAATACAAAATAGAGTATGCCTTACATACCATGTTGTACAACTCCAATATTAAACCGAATTAACCTTCTGCCTCTCAAATTACTTATCTATAATAAAGTATATGGTAAACATATTATTAGTAACTAACCAACACATTTGGTCTACCTAACATCACAAAACTGTAGCCTCATGGTAAGCCCGTAATTTAGCAAACCAAGGGTGTTTTTTAACCCCATATCCTCTAATTACATTTGTACAACACACATATTTATATGAGAACCCCAGAAACTCCATGGCTTCTTATTAAGTACAAAATGTTTCACAAAGTGTGGCTGAATTGTGGGCTCATACAACGTCTAATTTAAGTGGCATGTCATTACGCCTTTTATTAAATCAATGGTAACTATTTGCATCCCTTTTTAAGATCAACCAAGTTTACTTTAATATAAACACATAAAACAAACCCTAAAATAGTCCCAAAATTCCTTTATCATAATAGAATATTATTGAACTTTAAGGATTCCCATTAGCCTTTCATATTTCTTTCCAAACACATGTGGAATTCCTCAACTAATATTGTATATAAGAAGGAGCAAAAAATGGGTAGTAGGCTTGACTTAATTTGTGAATATTACCATTTAAATAATACCTTGGAAGTCTTTTCATGCTTGAACACCTTAAGAGGAAAGCATCATTAAGAACCTCAAAAAGAGTATAAGTGTCACGACCCGAACTAGGGCCTGGCCATGACGGACATCCCAAACCATGAAGGCCCAGACGTCCTACTCTATCTGGTAGTCATGCACAACATTCATATAATAAAAGAAAATGTGAAATTTATGATCTAATACGGAAACATGGTCATACTCTGGATTAAGTTTAACAATAAGGAATGAAATCCGAAAATCATTAACAACAGCTGGAACAGTCTGCGAAATCTCTACTATATGAAATTCTGACAACAAGTTGAAAATTGGGAAAAGGCCCCTAGTAGACCAAAACTGTAATAGATGACATAATCTGAAAGGACAGGCCTTCTGGAATAGAGAAGGATCACCACTGCACAATTTAATTTGCTATCTGAATTATCTACTGCTTATCGAGACCCCTAGACTGAGCCTCAGAACCTTAGAGGTAAGGGAGGGGGGTCAATACAGATGTACTGGTACACAGAGCAAATCCAAAATAGTAATTTGTATTCAACATATATGAGAGCAATTTAAAACAGTTCATAAACATATCATATAGTAAAAAATCTCATAGGCATTTTTTAGAGACTCTGAAAAATCATCTGAACTCTGTGACACTCTTTGTTTTACTTCTGCGCTAGGTGGTATATCCTACAACTCTGAAATTCGACGGGTTATATGGAATCTGCTATTAACTCGGCAGCCAAGCCCCCAACCCAAGTGTGCCACAAGGGTTGGAGTCTCTAAATCTACTATGCCACACGGTCGTTGCCAGCGTACAATAATAATCTACCCGTATCGGCAAGTACAGTTTTAGGCTAAAAGTTACTTGAACTCAAGCCTTCTTCGGGCAACCACCTAACCCTCTTTATGCCTATTTTTAACTCTTTAAAATATGCATTCTCTGAAAATATATTCTGAAAACATTCTCTGAAGACATACTCTAAAAACATACTCTATTATGGCATACTTACTTATGGTATCGTCATACCATTGACTTGCAAGTCACATCTCTGAGCCATTGTTAGCATATTAGAATCTTTGTTTCCAAAACATAAATTTGGAACCACCATATCAATAAATCAGTTTGAAGAACCCTTTCTTTAATTACTCATGTAAACACATGTATGCAACTCTCTTTGACAACATTTCAAATGATACATGGTGGTCATGTCAAAAGCATTAATCTTATGCAAATCTTTCTTTTTTTAACAAAACACATTTATATCAAGAAACTCCCTCTCAAAATCTCTAAATCATGCTCAAAATACTATGGTATTTGAGTAAACTGTTTTCAAGCCATAAATCATGCATATCAAATCATTCCCAACAAGACCACAAATTTAAAGTCATCACAAGAGAGGGATTTCATAAATTATGCTCTCAAACAATCATCAAATCTGATTTTTTTTCATGCATATACATATACATGTAAATCAATTTAAGAGGGAAGGCCTAAAGACCAAATCATCAATATCTTTAAACATTCATAATGCATAATAAAATCATGGATCTAAAAAACCCTTTATAAATTTATGCTTGATAGATCTTTAAATCAAACTTGAATATTTCAACAAGCCCATGTAGTTTAGGATAAACCCCACGTACTTAAGATTATTTAGTTTGAAAGATGAAACCCGAATCTAGATAGATGCAACCCGAACCTAGATCCGTTTCTTGAACATCTTCACTTAGGAGGATGAATTCTTGATCCATTGAAGGGAAGGAAACTTCAATCTTGATTTGTTTTCTTGGAAATCTTGAACTGAAGGATTGATTTTCTTGATTTCTTGATCTTGGAGGAAACCCTAGTTTCCATCTTGTTCTTGAGAGTAGAGAGGATTAAGATGTTGTAAAACTGATAATATATGGATTAATAACACTTAAAGGGTGATTTAATTTGTGTGAAAGGTTTTTTGGAGTGACGAAAATACCAAAATACCCCTACAAAATCACTTCCCAGTTGTTGAAATTTTCAGCTGACAACCAAGGCTGATAAGCCGTCAAATCTGTGATAGCCCATCAGCCCAGGTCATCACCTAGGAGATGAAATTTATGAGTTTCTACCTAAGGATGACGACATATTCTGATAAGTCATCAGATTTGTGATAAGCCGTCAGAATTGTCATCACTCAGTTGCCAGGCTGATATGCTGGAGTAAAATAGGCATAACTTTTTGCTCCGTTATTGGATTTGGGTGAAATTGGTATCGTTGGAAAGATAATTAGAAGTTATTTCATTTGATATATAGTAGTCCACACATTTCATCATATACAAGGATTTATGGTCGATTGAAGTTGAACCAAGTTGCGACACTCACTAAAACTCGAACGATAGGAAATCTTTCAACTTGACCATGAATTAGGGGACCTCTATGATATCAATTCATGATCAAATAGGTTATCACACTACATAATTTATTAACATACCAAATTTTCATAGGATTTATGGCTTTTAGAACATCGACGTGTAGAAATGATGATTTTTGTTGTAGCCCAAAATACGGGGTGTTACAATAAGGTTGCCTTGTAATAGAATATTCTTAGGGTTGTCAAACAAACTTCAAGTTTGGATACACGTGATACCATAACCCTTTAAGGACAAATCAATCTAAATCTATAAATACCATGTCTTGAGAAAAAAAATGGTACAACTAAAGGACCCTAGAGGGAAAATAGGGTTGCTCCTTGTTCTTCTAGAGAAAAGTAGAGAGACTTATGGACGATCGAGTACCACACCAGTATGGTACATAGACTTTGCTTATCCCCTATAGTTCATGACTAGTTGGGCAAAAATAAGTTCCTTAGCATATGTGTATAGATTAGTATTGATTTTGACAGGTCGTACTGTTTAATAAATCAATAACGAACTAATGGTGTGGTAATTATGAGGTTTAGAAGGACATAGTTGTTACTTATGGTATTATTGTTGATTCTGTAGTTGTTTACGGGATGGTTGATACTTTTGATAGTTACATGGCTTGTTTGTAAAGCATTGTTGGTCCGTCATTGATGTATTTGATGATTCATTAAACACTTGTTATATGTTGATGCCTACCTACTTATATTCAATTAATATTGTATACATTCTATTAAATTAAGTTGGTATATGATTCCTACCAGTACATAGTCGTTTGTACTGACACAACCTAATCTCGAGTGTTTGAAAGTTGATCTTGATCCAAGGGTGAGAATTCTATCCAGGATACCATGGATCATCATATTAGTTCTTGCCCATCTTTTGAGCAATGAGACATTCTTTATTATTCTTTATTTTAGATATATCTTTAGACATGATGTTTGTTTAGAAGTTCTTATACGATGACTTTCAGGTCTTGGAGAATTTTAATAAGTAGTTTACTTGATTTTATGCATTAATAAAAATTAGATTTGATTTATTATCATTAAGTTGGTTTTTATGATAATCTCATCTTAGTATTGACTAAATGATTAGGTAATAGTTCGGTTTAGATGGTTCTCCCATAAGAAGATTAGTATAGGTACCACCCATGGTCATTTGGGTCATGACAAAGTTGGTATTAGAGCCCTGGTTTTTTTATCTCGTCGAACAAGAACATATCTATAGAGTCTTGTACAGAGACATCTACACTTTTCTTTAAGAGGCTATAAGACACTAGGAAAATTCAAATTCTTTTTTCTTATGTGTTATTACTTGATTTCAATTGGTATCTGGTGATCCCAATTGGTATTTGACTTCTTTCATTCTTATTCTCATAAATAGTGAGAACATGAGAAAATAAAGCAAGAGTTATAGTGCCCGAACTGACTATTGGGGCTGTGGTTCAGGGTTGAGGACAAGTAAGGGAAGGACGAGGAAGAGTAAGAAGAGTTTCACCCATCAAGGGTAGAGCTTGGGCCATGAGACTAGCTAGAGAGAGCTTAGTGTCTTCTCTTCTTCAAGAGGATATGACTGAGATAGCAGAGGATAGAGCGATAATAGTACAAAATAAGGGGATGCCATTTCATAATGTCGCACTAGTTCAGAGAGGTTCAACTCTAATTCAAATGTCTTTCGATGTGATTCAATAGGTATTGAGATTTTTAAGCCCGTAGCAAAACATTCAGGGGTTCAACATGTTGCTGATATAGCTCCTCAAATGGAAGAGGTGTCTGAGTTAGATATTTTTTTAGACAAGTAGGGGATCAAGTGATGATTGGAGATAAGCATGATTTGTTTTCCAAAATTTTCAAGATGAAGCTTTCTGTTTTTCATAGCACCGAGTCTAAGGATGCCTATGAGTTTATTATTGATTATCATGAGAGACTTCACAAGATGGATGTGGTGGAGAGGTATTATGTAGAATTGGTTACTTTTCAATTTTAGGGAGTTGCCAAGATGTTGTGGAGAGCTTATGTAGAGTGTAGGGCAATAAGTTTGACTCCATTGACTTGAACTAAATTTTACTCAATTTTCTAGAAAAGTATGTGCCTCATATATTGAGAGATATAAAAAGGGATGAGTTCACTAATCATAAGAAGGGGAGTATGTCAGTCGCAAACTATTAGGACAAATTTTATTGATTGCTCGATATTCATCTCATCTGAAAATGGAGGAAGAGAGGATCCATCTCTTTGTGAAGGTTTTGAATACACGTCTCTAGATTTTTACTCTTTAGAGGACATCTTTAGGTAAGTCTTTTCTGGAGATGGTTAATTTTGTTAAGAAGGTGAAGGGTGAAAGGCAAGAGGGTTATGCCAAGGTTGTAGAAAAAAGGTCCACAAAGGGGGCAATTTTGGTGGTTCTTATTCTAGGGTTCTGAGTTCACAAGGATACCCTGCCCACCCTATTTAGTCAATGATGTAGGTATTTGTTGGGGGTACATTAGGGGCTAGCCAACTATTTTAAGACTTTGATGGTTACCTTACTTCGTCTTCATCAACTCAGTGACCCACCTTGGATTATATATGTTATGAGTACGGTAGAGTTGGTCACATCAGGAGGTATTTTCCTAATTTTAGAAAGTATGATTAGTATGGATAGCAATAGAATCCTCGAGCTTTGGTTTCATCAGGTAGAGGAGGTGGTGGTAATGGTAGAGATTATCCACGGGGTGGGCGTGGTGGTCACCACGCAGGTAGGGATGGTAATCAACCCCATTAAGGTGATTCTCAACTTGGCAGGGGTGACATTCAGACTGATGGTAGGGTTTATAACTATGCTTTTTCAGGTAGGCTTAGGTAGAGGCAGTAGACGCTGTAATTACCAGTACTATTCTTGTCTGTAATCGACTGACCACTATATTATTTAATCTTAGATAACTTTGTCTTATGTATCTGCTAATTTTATTGTCGGATTGGACATGGTGTGTGATTTACTTGACTTCCGTACTCATGTGTCTACTCTTGTTGGTGATTCTATTATTGTTGATGGAGTTTATCATTCCTGTTCTATTATGCTTATGGTGTATCATACCACACTTGGGTAGATTTGATGATTCTAGACATGGTAGATTTTAACATAATAATAGGATGAGTTGGTTGTGTTTGTATCATGCTATATTATACTGCTATGCTAAAACCATAGTTGTGGATACACCGAGAATAGATAGACTTGAGTGGAAGGGTGATTATAATCCTGCTCTACAAAAACTTATTTCCTTTATAAGTGCAAAGAGGTTAATTGGAAGGTGTTTTTTGGCCTTCCTAGAACTTCTTTGGGACACTACTATAGAGGTCCTATCTATTGAATTAGTTCCTGTGGTGTATGGGTTTCAAGAGTTTTTTCCTATAAATTTGTTTGGCATGCCACTAGTTAGTGACATTGATTTCTGTATTGATCTAGAATCAGGTACTCATCCTATTTCTATTCTGCCCTGTAGGATGGCTCTGGTTAAGTTTAGGAAGATAAAGGCTTAGTTGAAAGATTTGTTATGTAAGGGATTTATTAGTCTGAGTGCCTCTCCAAGGGGTGCTCCTGTCTTCTTTGTGAAGAAGAAAGATGGTAGTTTTCGCATGTGTATAGACTACAGGCAATTGAACAAAGTTATGATCCATAATAAGTTTCCTTTGCCCCTATATCAATGATTTCTTTTACCAGTTGTAGGGTGCATCCGTATTTTCCAAAATTGATTTGAGGTTCGGGTATCCTCAACTTAAGATTCAGGCCGACGATATTCTACAGATAATATTTTGAACCAGGTATGGTCACTATGAGTTTCTTGTAATGTCTTTTGGATTGACTAATGCCCCAGCTGCTTTTATGAGTTTGATGAATGGGATATTTAAGCCATACTTGTATTTTTTTATGTTTGTCTTTATTAATGATATTCTGGTTTATTCTAAGGGTAAAGAGGAACATGAGAATCACTTAAGGATTGTTTTGGATTTGTTAAAAGAGAAAAAGCTTTATTCAATGTTTTCTAAGTATGAATTTTGGTTGGATTTTGTATCCTTTTTGGGGCATGTGGTTTCAAAAGAAGGGTTGATGGTAGATCCTTCAGAAGATTTAAGCAGTTAAGAATTAGGCTAGGCCTACTTTAGTGATGGAGGTTCATAGCTTTGTGGGGTTAGCAAGTTATTATCGTAGGTTTATGAAAGGATTTGCTTCTATTGCTACTCAATGACGCAACTGAATCCAAAGGATGTACCTTTTATTTGGTCTGATAAGTGTGAGGAGAGATTTCAAAAGCTCAAGACCTGTTTGACTACCTCTCCTATTTTTGCCTTTCCTGTAGAAGGTAAGGATTTTATTATTTAGTGTGATGCCTCACGTTATGGTTGAGGTGCTATTTTGATGTGGGAAAGGAATGTGATTGCTTATTCTTTGAGGAAATTGAAGCCTAATGAAAGGAATTATTCAAAACATCACTTAGAGTTAGATGTTGTGTTTACTCTTAAGATATGGAAGGATTACTTGTATAGAGTTTGTTGTGAAGTGTTCACTGATCACCGTAGTTTACAACATGTACTCACGCAGAGAGATTTGAATTTGAGATAACATAGATGGATGGAGTTTCTTAAAGAGTATGATATCACCATTCTATACCATCCGAAAAAGTCTAATATGGTAGTTGATGCATTGAGAAGAATGTCAGTAAGTATGGGTAGCTTGGCTTACTTGAATGCTATCAGGCGTCCGTTGTCTAGAGACATTCAGAGTCTAGCTAATAAGTTTATTAAACTCAAGGTGACTGAAAGAGGAGAATTTCTAGCCAGTATAGAGTCAAAGTCCACATTCTTGATCAAATCAAGGCTAAACAATTTTGGGATACTAAGTTGCACAAGATTCGTGATAAGGTTTTGTGGGGTGAGGCTAAAGAGGCCACTTTTGATAGTGATAGGGTGTTACGGATTAAGGGTGAGTTTTATTTCCTCGTGTTGATGAGATTTAATTCCTACTATTCTAGATGAGGCTCATTATTCAAAGTATATACATCCTGGAGTAAAAAAGGTAGCATTATTGGCGGGATCGAGTGAACTATGATATAGTTAATTTATTGCTAAATACTAGAGTTTCCATCAAATAAAGTATGAGTATCATAAGCCTAGTAGTACTCTTCAGAGGATACCCATTCCTAAATATAAATGGGAAAGGATAGCCATGGATTTCATTGTTGGTTTTCCCAAGACTTTAGGGAAGTATGATTCTATATATGTTATTATGGATTGATTGACTAAGTCTGCATATTTCATTCTAGTTTAGGTGACTTATAATGCAACAAAGTTGACAATGATTTATCTTAAGGATATTGTTTGGTTGCATAGGGTCCAGATTTCTATTATCTTAGATTGTGGTACTCAATTAACCTCTATTTTTTGGGAGAAGTTGTATGAGGAGTTAGGTACAAGGTTGGACCTTAGTATAGCTTTTCACCTTCTGAACAATAGGTAGTTCGAGCAAATGATTAAGGTATTGGAGGATATGCTCTGTGTGTGTGTGATGGATTTTTAAGGTTATTTGGATTAGTTTTCACCTTTGGTTGAGTTTGCATAAAATAATAGTTATCATTCGTGTATCGATATGATGTCGTTTGAGGCTTTGTATGGGAGAAGGTATAGATCTCCCATTGGGTGGTTTGATGCCTTTGAGGTAAGACCGTGGGGTACTGATCTATTGAGACGCTTGTTGGAATAGCTTAGATTCATTCAGGAGAAACTTATAGCGGCTCAAAGCAGGCAAAAGCAGTATGCGGATCAGAAAGTGAGAGATATGTACTTCATGGAGGCTGAGCAAGTATTGATCAAGGTATCATCCATAAAGGGTATCATGTATTTTGGGAAGCGAGGTTAGCTTAGTCCTATATATAGTGGGCCATTTGAGATTCTTCAGTGTGTGGGACCGGTGGCCTATAGGTTGGTGTTGCCTCCGAGTTTATCAGGAGCTCTCCCTGTGTTTTATGTGTCTATGTCAAAGAAGTTTCATGGTGATAGTAACCACTTAATTCATTGGAATTCAGTCTTGCTAGATGAAACCCTCTCTTATGAAGAGGAAACTATTGCTATTCTTGATAGAGACGTCCATAAGTTGAGGACTAAGGATATTAGCATCTATGAAGGTCTAATGGAAGAATCATCCTATTGAGGAGTCCACTTGGGAGACTGAAAGCAGACATGTATAGCAAGTATTTGCATCTTTTTGATGATTCAGGTAATTTCTTGTTTTCCCGTCTTGTTCATTATTTTATCGTTCGGGGACAAACGGTTGTTTAATTGGTATCTGATGCAATGACCCTCCTAGTCGTTTTGTGAATTTTACTTGTATTTCCCATTTTAGCTTTCTCCATAGTTTATATACGTGATTTATGACTTACGGAGATGGATAGTACCAATTCTTGAGGTGTTGGAAGTGCTTTAAGTCATTAGTTAGGTTATTAGGTTTTAAGAAAGTTAAGTTCGACCACAGACAACTTTTGATCAAAATGACCTTGATTTAGAATTGTAATATTTTTAATAGTTTTGGAACATACTCTTTAGTCAATTTATATATTTGATTTATTTTTATGAAATTTCAAACAGAGTTTGAAAATTTATTAAAAATTTTAGGTGTTTTAGATAATTAATATAATTAGTGATGATGGATCAAAACTGCAACTCTTTCCTTCTCACATAACCCACACTCAATATTAATAAAAGTTAATGGGCTAATCCTTTAATTGATAAAAAAAATATACATAGACGGGAGTTCGAAACTGCTGCGCTGTCCTCAACATTGAGCATCTCAGGTGAGAAATTCCATGCTTCTAATTCATTATGCTAGGAGATTTATATGTCTTAACATCAATTACTGTACAAGAGTAAGTATTTAGTCCATGTATGTAGATTGGGGGCACAAGAAATCATGGGGTAATGATGATATGATGATGACAATGTTGACTTTGTTACTAATATTTAACTTTTTTCTTGGTGTTAAAATATTGCTACTATAATTCCTATTAACAATAAGAATGACCGCAATATTAGAAACTATGTATAATAAATGCTAGTTTATTAATCATTGTCATTAGTAATAGAAATAGAAATATTTCTATGTTTACCATGAATGAGGGTTGTACAGTATATTAGTTTTCTTTTCTTTTTCGTGATTTGCCTCGTATTTTGGAGGTTAGAAAAGTTGAGGTTTAGGTCTAGAATTTTTAGAGTAAGAATTTATAAATGGGTGTTATTAGATTTGTATTTTTATGGAGATTATATATTTGAACAGATTTTGATCATTTAGAGACTTTATGGAAGGACAAGTCCCTTGCAAGTAGCTTGCATTTGTACTCTCGGTTGAGGTAGGTTATGGTTTAATTAGAGTTTAGACTCGATTTAGTTATGTGTATGCTACTAAATTGGATGCTTATTTATTGGTCTTTTGACATACTTGAATTTGATGATATTTGGATTGTTGATAACTATATGAATAATTATTAAAAATCAAACTTAATTGAATTGCCTTATAATTTTAAGTGCACTTGTAAATTTAGTACATCGTATTGTATTTCGAGAGAAAGTGTGAATTTGATAAATTGTATATAACATGGTTATGGAGAATCGGGTGTCATGCCGGTACAAATGTGAATATTGATACTACTTGTTTATGGAGGATCCGGTACCACGCCTGTATGGTACATGGACTTAACTTGTTCCCTGCAGGTCATGACTAGTTAGGCAAAAATAAGTCCCTTAGCATGTGTCTACAAATTAGTGTTGATTTTGAGAGTTTGTGCAGTTTAATAAGCCGATAACGAGAAAATAGTGTGGTAATTACGAGGTTTAGAAAGACATAGTTGTTATTTATGGTATTACTGTTGATTCTGTAGTTGTTTACGGGATGGTTGATACTCTTGATGGTTACGTGGCTTGTTTGTAAAGCATTTTTGGGTCATTGATGTATTTGATGATTCGTTAAACACTTGTTATGTGTTGATGTCTGCCTACTTGTTATTCAATTTATGTTGTATACATGTTATTAAATTGAGTTGGCCCATGATACCTACAAGTACATAGTGGTTTGTACTGATACTATCTTGTACTATTCTTTTATTGAGTGCAGAAAGTGTTCCAAAGGCTTAGACACAGCCTTATCTATAGCATTTGATAGCTTATCTCGATTCAAGGGTGAGCATTCCATCTCCAGGCTTCCATGGATCATCATATTAGTTCGTGTCCATCTTACAGACAATGAGACATTCTTAATTTTTTTATTTTGGATATCTCTTTTAGGCATGATTTTGGGGAATTTTAATGAGTAGTTTGCTTGATTTTCCGGATTAATAATGATTAGATTTGGATTTATTATTGTTAAGTTGATTTTTATGATAGTCTCATCTTAGTATTGACTAAATGATTAGGTAATAGTTCGATTTAGAAGCTTCTCCCACAGGAAGATTAGTATGGGTGCCTCTCATGGTCATTTGGGTCACGACAAGTCAATCTTTTCTCCATCTGTTGTCTGTTTCTCTTCTTTACCGATGACGGCTCATTTAGTCACCCTACAAGTGGTGGGGTGACTCTTTTCCCGTAATGATCCTCACGGTTATTTTCCTTATTTTCATATATTTTTGGTATCTAGAGCTTTTCTATAACTGACCCAAGTTATTTATGACTTGCTAGGACTGATAGTTCGATTTCCTGGCTGTTCTTTTGAGAATTTTAGTGAAACCAAATATAATGTGGAATATTTAATCTAAACTGACATTTTTTAGAAATATAATTTATTATCCTTCTAAAATATTTTTAATTTGTATAAGATTCTTTAGTTATAATATATTTATATTACTTTATAAATAGTTTCATAACTAATTGCTAATATTTTAAGCGAAAATGATGAATCTAGCTATGTTGAAATAGTACTATTATATAATAGAGATTTTACTAAAAAATAATATTTTATTAATTATGATATTAAATATAATATTTTATTAATTATGATAAATTTAAAATATTATATTTATTTTATCATGAACCTATGCAATACCTGAGTACATACATAATAGGACAATTTAAAAGTGGTTGTTGCAACTCTCTTTCCATGTGAAAGAATACGGAGGTTACAACAATTAGCCTAAGTGGCATTTAATACCTACCTTGCATAATTAGTATCCACTTAAGCATACGTGGCGGTGGGGGGAGTATTTAAGAGTTTTCATTAGCAAATTCATATAGAATCTGTAATATTAAAATGTTTACACTATTATCAAATACCAACATACTTGCATTGTTACATTCTATACCCATACGCATATCAGCATAAGTTTTGTGGGAAAAAGTACTTATTGTATTTAATTTACAAAAAGAAATTAAGTTATTCAAGCTCGAGTTCTAGTGGGGCACTATTAGGAGACTTCTCGGAGAAACATTTTAGCTTTGGCCTCCAGGTAGGCTAGGCTTACCCTATCTTTATATAGAACTTATTTACGGTAATTGTGTGCTATTATGCTAGTTTTAGGAAGGTAGTTGTAGTTTTCATATCATTTGTTAAATATATCATGCCTTATTTATTAGGTTAGTGCCCTGTTCTAGTAAATTTTGATGTTGTTATCTTTTAGTATGATGTAGTATTTATGAGTTTAGGACTAGGTATTAAGTTACAAAACCTTGGATTCTTTTCTTTTAAATTAAGTTACATGAATGGTCATTTAAATGTAGTTTAATTACGGTTTAGGGTCAACATGTACTTTATTTTTGTCATTTATTGTAAAATTTGGCATCAATTAGCATCAGTTACGGTATGATTTTGATTTTAATTTTATAGTTGTGTATGGTTACAATGAGTTTCAGTTCAAGTCCGGCATTTGGTTATGATGATTAGGAAATTTTGGTACTAATTACTGTTGTTCTAAGAGTTGTGGTTCCTCTATGTTCTGGTTAGAGTCCAACATCTGATTAAGAGTTCTGTTGTATGTCATGTATGTGGCCTCTCGTTATCACCCACTATTTCAGTTTTGAATCTGGCATATGACCTCTTGTTATTGTCCATCACTACTGGTTCGAGCCTGGCGTCTAGCCCCTTCTTACTACCCATTGATGCCGGTTCAAGCCCGGTGCAGATCTGGATGACTACTATGATTTAATTTTGGGATTGGGTCAGTTACAAATTATTTACATTCATTTATTAATTACTTTCTGTGTGTCCCACTAGCTTATAGGGGCAAGGTTGGGTTAATTGTCTTCTTTGGTGTGCCTGGCAGGCCTATGGGGACCTAGTTAGGTTATGTTTGCTTTGCTTTTATTATAACGGTATTTATATTTTTATATTGCTTTTACTATCCCTTTATTCCATTTGTGTAACTCGATAGTTGTTTACCGTTCTATCCTTGTTTACTGTTGACTTAGACTACACCCTGGCATTTTAGTTATACTTTTCCTAGATTAAGCTTAGTCGGCCAATGATGCCTACTGAGTACCCATTGCTATAGTACTCATACTATACTTTTATATTTTTTTCCTAATGTAGAACTGATTACTAGAAGCCAACGTTGACGTGATTCCTATCTTTTAGTACTAATCCAGAGTACGGTGAGCTTTCTATCTTCCAAGGCTGATCTTCCTTTATCCGTTCTAGTTTAGTTTTTTGTACTCGATACTTCATGTATATATTTTCTATATTTTAAATTTTGTCTAGTACTCTAGGTATCTTTTAGTAGTGGCTCTAGTATCGACCTTACCAGGTCTTGGAAGGAAATTCATTTGTATATTTGGTCCCCTTTCTTCTCTCGTTTGATATATTGTATATTTTTTCTTTCTATTTTATGCCTATTTTTACTACTGTGATCGTTTCTATCTGGTCCTCTCTAGTTTTTGCCTATTAGCCCATTACCTATCGTCTCGGGCTATGGATTAGCTTGCCTATTGGTGGGATAAGGTGGCGCCATCACGACTTGAGAAATTGAGTCGTGACAGCTTTGTATCAGAGCTTGAGTTTTCCTAGTATTATTGGTACTAGAGATGATGTTTAGTAGAGTCTCGCAGATTGGTATAGAGACGTCTGTATCCTATCTTTGGAAGGCAACAAAGCATTTCTAAGGAAAAATCTCATTTTCTTGATCCATTTGTGTGGGTTGGGTCTAAGTTGGTTTTTAATATATATTAGTTCACTCTTTACGCAGATGGATAGGATGCGTGGTGTGGGAGTCGGGGATCAAGATCCTGAGGCCGCTTCTAGAGTTTCTATTAGGGGTCGAGGTCGACCCAGTGGTCGAGGGAAAAATAGGGCAGTAGTCCAGTTAGAAATTAGTCTAGGAATCCATCATTAGCTCCTGAGACTGAGAGAGCTCTATGTATTTTGCCACCACATCGGCAGGTGGGCTAAGGGCAGCCCAGGCTCCATCCCGATTTATATCTTCTTTGGTTCTTCAAGATGTATTGGTATATTTGTTGGGGTTAGTTGGTGGTATCTAACTGAGGGAGCTCAGCCAATAACATAGGATGGTGTTGACTTAGGGGTACAACCCAGCAGTGGTGCCTGAGGTAGAGGTTCTGCCAACACTAGTAGTCCTATAAGTGGTAGTACCCTAGCCACTTATGTCTTCAAAGAAAGATAAAATACTAGGATAATTTTTTAGATTGACTTCACCCACGTTTACCAGGACCCCCAAAGAGAATACTTATGAGTTCCTATCTAATTGCAAGGAGGGGTTACAAAATTTAGGGTTGGTTGAGTCGTGGGGAGTGAAATTTGTTGCTTATCAACTAGACATGATAATAAGGAGGTGGTAGAGAGGTTATCTTGATTATCGGCTAGCTGGATCTCAACTGGTGACATGAGTCAGTTCTCTGAGGCTTTTATGAGGAAGTATATGACTCGCAGTATACACGAGTGTCTTTAAGAAGATTTTTTTGCTTTGGTATAGGGTTCCATGTATGTGGTTGAGTATAAGGTGAGATATCACGACTTACCTAGGAACTCCAGTATGATTTTGCCTACAGAGTACGAACTGATTTGATGCTTTATTAGGGTATAGAGATTATCGATTTGTAGGACTACACAGAGTTTGGTGACTTAAGGGAAGTATTTTTCTAATATTGTTGAGCATGTTTATTTACAGAGGATATGGATTGTGAGGCCCAAGGGGACAGCGATAAGAAACCTCATTACCAAGGCAGTTACAATGGGAGCCACGGATTCATAGTTCACAGTCCAAGGGGTTCATAATAGGTACTTCTTAGCAGTAGCCTTATCAGCATCAGGGTCAGCCTAGCCGGCCAGTTCAGGCATCGCTTCAGATATCAAACAAGGGTTAGCTCAGTTATAGTAGTTCCAGTAGTCAGAGTAGCAGTTAGCCGCAGAAGGGTATTCAATCAGGATCATCTCAGGGTAGTCGTATTGGATCTGCTAGACCTTTTAGACAAAGTAGGGTATCTGGGGAATGTTATGACTGTAGGTTATTGGTCACTTCTCCCGTGAGTGTCCCAAACATGGGATGATAGATCCTTTGGTTCAGAATACACAGTCACTCAAATTAGTGCTACCGTCGTCCAGGATGGTGCACAAGGTTGTGGGGTTAGTCCCTAGGGTTTTAGAGGTGGTTCGCAAGGAGGTAGGATAGGTGCTCAAACAGACACCCAGTTCACTAGTAGACAAGGTTATTTGTATGTTATACCAGGTAGAACAGAGGCAGAGGCTTCAGATACTGTGATCATAGGTACGATTTTCTTATTCCACTAGCCAATTTCTGCTTTGTTTGATCCCTGTTCCACATTTTCATATGTTTTTGCTTATTTGCCATTGCGGTTGGGTTTATGTTTGGATTCCTTATCTGTGCCATTGTGTATAGCTACCCCTATGGGTGATTCTTTAGTAGTGGATCGAGTATATAATGTTGTTTGGTTACTTTTGGGGAGTTTGATACTCAGATTGATCTCATTCTCCTAGATATGGTAGATTTTGATATGATTCTAGGCATGGATTGGTTATCTCCTTACCATGCGATCCTTAATTGTTTTGCTAATAATCTTAGCCTTGCTCGGTGTACCCCAAATTGTGTGGCAGGGTTTTGTTAAGCGTGCATCGACGGGGATTATTTCTTATAATAAGGCTAGAAAACTAATATCGAGGGGTTGTGAGTCATCCCTTGCATATGTTCGGGATGTTAGCATTGAGAGTCCATTTCTTGACTCCATCCCTGTTGTTTATGAGTATCCTGATGTATTTCAGATCGACCTACCTGACCTTCCTTCTTTGTGTGATATAAAGTTTATTATTTACCTTGAGACAGGCACCCGACCAATTTCTCTGGCTCTATATTGTGTGGCTCTTGTAGAGTTAAGAGAGTTGAATAGTTATCTTTAAGATCGTCTGGGTTAGAGTTAAATCAAATCGAGTGTATCGTCATGGAGTGCATCGATTCTATTTGTGAAGAAGAAAGGTAGCTCTATGCATTTGTGTATCGACTACGGATAGTTAAATAAGGTGACTGTGAATAATAAGTATCTAATGCCTTATATCAATGATTTATTTGAACAACTTTAGGGTGCAACAGTATTTTCTAATAAATATTTGAGGTTTTGTTCCCATCAGTTTGAGATTTAGGGTTGCAAATATCCCTGAGATAGCCTTCAGGACTCGTTACGGTCATTATGAGTTTCTGGTGATGTCTTTTGGGTTGACTAATGCCCTAACAGATTTTATGGATCTAATGAACCGCATGTTTAGGCTATATTTGGATTCTTTCATGATAGTATTTATTGATGACATTCTAGTATATTTGAGGATTAGATTGAAGAACGAGCAATATTTGAGGACTATGCGCCACACTTTAAGAGATCATCATCTTTAAGCCAAGTTCTCCAAGTGCAAGTTTTGGATTAAGTCACTAGCATTCTTGGGGCACGTAGTGTCCTAGGAAGGTATTATGGTGGACCCATCAAAGATTGAGGCTATTCATAGTTGGGGATAGGCCTACGTTACCTACTGAGGTTCGTTGTTTTGTTAGGTTGGAAGGTTACTATAGGGGATTCGTTGAGGATTTTTATTCTATTGCATCCCCTATGACTATATTGACTAGGAAGGAGGTTCCATTTCTATGGACTGGGAGTTGTGAGGTGATCTTTCTGAAGCTCAAGGATTTGTTTACTTTATCTCCTATTTTGACTCTTCCAATTGAGGGCGAGAGTTTTACTATAATGCGTCTAGTGTTGGTCTGGGGTATATTCTAGTGTAGAAGGGTTGTGTTATTGCATATGCATCAAGGTAGCAAAAGGTGCATAATCGCAATCACCCCACTCATGACTTAGAGTTGGTAGTGACAATATTTGAGCTAATGATTTGAAGGCATTATTTGTATAGGGTTTACTGTGAGATCCTTACTGATCACTATAATCTTCAATATATTATGACCCAGAAGGAGCTTAATTTGAGGCAGCGTAGATGCATTGAGTTGCTGAAGGGCTATGATATCTCTATTCTCTACTATTCGGGCAAGATGAATATGGTAGTGGACGTCTTGAGCAGGAAGTCAGTGAGTATGGATAACATAGCCTTCATTTCAGTTTCTTAGCGGCCATTGGCTTTAGGCATCTATTCCTAAACAAACTTGATGGTTTATTTGGATATTTCTGACCCTCGAAGGATCATTGCTAGTGTTGAGGCCAGACCTACTTTGTTTGAGTAGATTTGGGGTCGTCAGTTTAAAGATAGTAGGCTTCGTAGCATTTGAGGGTAGGTGTGAAAAGGTGAGTGTAGGAGGGCTACCTTAGATTCTGAGGATGTTCTGAGGTTTGACGGCCATATTGTGTTCCATGTGTTCATGATTTGATTCAGTTGATTCTTCATGAGGCTCACAGCTCTAGGTACTCTATTCACTCTGGGGCAACTAAGATGTATAGGGATTTAAGGCAGTATTATTGGTGGAGTGGAATGTTGATAGATATAGCATGGTTTGCTAGATTCGAGTTCTACCCTGTCTTTTGTGACCCCTTATATGGTTGTACACTTTGGTTTTGGTCCTGAAAATATTTTTGACTCTTTTTTTGTATCTACTTTGGTGGGTGATTCCATTGTTGCTAGAAAAATCTATAGGGGTTATGTGGTGTCCGTTCATCATAAAGAGACATTGATGGATTTAATAAAACTTAATATGATGGATTTTGATGTAATCTTGAGGATGTATTGGCTTTATTCCTTCTCTGTATTGTAGGACCCAAAAGGTCAATTTCCATTTTCCTAATGAACCGGTGATAGAATGGGAGGGGAGTTCCTTAGTGCTCAATGAAAGGTTTATTTTTTATCTTAGAGCTCAGAAATTAATTTCTAAGGGTTATTTGTATCATTTAGTTCAAGTTGAGGATTCTAACTCTGAGAATTCCTCTTTGCAATTTGTTCATGTGGTTAATGAGTTTCCTAAAGTTTTTCCCAATGATCTTTCTGGAGTTCCTCCAACAGGGAAATAGATTTCAGGAATAATAGTCTATCAAATACCCATCCCATTTTTATTTCTCCTGATAGAATTGCTCCGGCTAAGTTAAATGAGCTAAAAGAGAAATTAAAAGATCTTCTTGTTAAGGGTTTCATCCATTCTAGTGTTTCACTGTAGGGTGCTCCTATGCTTTTTATGCGAAAGAAGAATAGGTCTCTTCGGATGTATATAGACTATCGACAGCTGAATAAAGTTACAGTGAAAAATAAGTATCCCATTCCTAGGATTGATGATCTTTTCGATCAACATCATGGAGCTAGGTGTTTCTCTAAGATTGATCTTTGTTCGGGATACCACTAATTGAAAATTAAGGAGGTTGATATTCCCAAGACTATTTTTTAACCCGGTACTACTACCATGATTTTCTAGTTATGTCATTTGGGTTGACTAATGCTCCGGTTGCTTTCATGGATCTTATGAATCGGGTGTTTAGGTAGTTTTTGGATTTGTTTTCTATAGTCTTCATTAAAGACATCTTGGTGTACTCTAAGAATAAAGAGAATCATGCCAACCACCTCTAAATTGTGTTGTAGACTCTGAAGGACCAAAAATTGTATGAAAAATTTTCTAAGTGTGAATTTTGGCTAAGTATTATAACCTTTCTTGGGCATGTGCTTTCTAGTGAAGGGATCAAGGTGGATCCACAGAAAGTTGAGGCAGTTAAGAAATGGCCTAGACCTACGACTCCAACCGACAATAGGAGTTTCTTGGGTTGGCAAGCTACTATAGGAGGTTTGTGAAGAGTTTTTCATCTACTGTTGAACCACTGTCAAAGTTAACTCAGAAAAAGATTAAGTTTTTATTGCCTGATGCCTGTCTGGGTAGTTTTGAGAAATTAAAGGATAAGTTGACTTCTGTGCCAGGTTTTACTCTACCCGAGGGTATTGATGGGATCATTGTGTACTATGATGCGTCCCGTGCGGGATTAGATTGTGTTTTGATACAGGATGGTAAGGTTGTGGCCTATGCTTCCAGGCAGATTAAGGTTCGCGAGAGAAATTGCCTAACTCACGATCTAGAGTTAGCATCTGTGGTCTTTGCATTGAAAATCTGACGCCATTATCTGTATAGAGTGCATGTAGATATTTATTCAGACCATAAGAGCTTTCAGTATGTGTTTACACAGAAGGAATAGAATCTCAGGCAGAGGCGGTGGCTCGAGCTACTTAAGGATTATGAAATGAGCCTTCACTACCATCCAGTTAAAGCTAAAGTTGTTGTTGATTCTCTTAGTAGGTTGTCTATAGGGTGTTTATCTCATGTTTATGGGGAGGAAAGAGGGTTGGTGAAGGATATTCAAAGGCTGGCTAACTTGGGAGTTCATCTCTTGAACTCTGGGGATAGAGAGGTAATTGTTTAGGAAGTGGTTAAATCATCTCTTGCTGATGAGGTGAAGGAGAAGTAGGCTTCGGATCCCATACTTATGCAGGTTAAGGATGATGTGGATCAGCAAAAGGTTATGCATTCGAGATTGGGGGAGATGGCATTTTAAGGTATCGAGGAAAGTTGTGTCTTCCAGATGTAGATAGGTTACGGGAAAGGATTTTGACCGAAGCTCATGAGTCCAAATATATAGTTTATCTAGGTTCGACCAAGATGTATCATGACTCGAAGGAAATCTGCTGGTGGAATAATATGAAGAGGGATGTGGTGAATTTTGTTGGTAAGTGTATGATTTGCCAGCTAGTCAAGATTGAACATTTGAGGCCTGGTGGCTTGTCCCAAGAGATAGAGTTACCCATATGGAAGTGGGAGATGATTAATATGGATTTTATTACGGGTCTTACGTGGTCTCACAATCAGTATGATTCTATTTGGGTCATTGTGGCTAGAATGACTAAGTCTGCTCACTTCTTTCCTGTGATGACTAATTACTCAGGAGAAGATTATGCAAGGCTATTCATTCAGAAGGTAGTTCGACTTCCTGGAGCCCCGATGTCTAATATTTATGACCGAGGTACGCAATTTTCTTCTCATTTTTGGCATTCTTTTCAGAAGGACTTGGGTACTTAGGTGAACCTTAGTACCGCTTTCCACCCTCAAATGGATGGACAAGAGAAACGGACTATTCAGACTTTAGAGAATATACTAAGGTCATGTTTGATTGATTTTAAAGGTAGTTGGGTTGATCATTGGCCTCTTATTGAGTTTGCTTATAACAATAGCTACCATTCTAGCATTTAAATGGCTCTTTTTGAGGCTCTTTATGGAAGAAGGTATAGGTCTCCTATTGGGTGGTTCGAGGTGGGTGAGACTAGGTTATTTGGTCCTGACTTGGTTCACCAAGCCATGGATAAGGTGAAAGTGATTAGAGAAAGACTTAAGACTGCTCAGAGTCTTCAAAAGTCTTATGCAGATGTGAGACAGAGGGAGTTGGAGTTTGAGTTTAGTGATTGAGTATTTTTGACGGTTTTTCCTATGAAAGGAGTTATAAGGTTTGGGAAGAAGGGAAGATCAGTCCCCATTACTTTGGTCCATATCATATTGTAAGAAAGATTGGGAATGTCACTTATGAGTTGGATTTATCAGCAAGTTTATCTTTGATTCATCCTGTATTCCAATAGTGTTTGTTGAGGATGTTGGTGCTACGAATTCGTTGTCTTATGAGAAAGTCCCGATTGAGATATTGGATATACGAGTTCATAGATTGAGGACAAAGGATATAACTTCGATGAAAGTCCTTTGGAGGAATAAAAAGGTGAAAGAAGCTAGGAAGTTGAGAAAGATATGAAAGCCATGTACCCGTTCTTGTTCCCCGTGTTGGATGAAAGTGCTTGAGGTATGAGTTTCATTTCCCTTTTTAATTTGTCTGGGATTCTGTTTGCATTCTTCATATTATCATGCTAAGGGTGCCTTAACTCCTCATTCGAGGACGAATAATACTGAGGGAGGGGTGGGGTGGGGGTAATGTGACACCCCAAGTTTTCAAGCTTTAGACCCTCCAAGAGTTTAGTAATTGAATTAGCCAAGTTTCTGAAATAATGTCAAGAACTTCCAATGACAACGGTCCAAGGTACGAATCATTATGAGACGTAACAAGTTATGATGAGGACTTGTTGTATTGGCAGCTAGGAAGCCCAGGTTTTGGTCCCTTGATAATGAGTCCAGGGTACGACCCGTTGGGAGGCACAATGAGTCATTATGAGGGACTCGTTGTCATAACAAAAGGTTACCCAGGAGTCCAGTCTCTGACCGCGAGTCTTCATCACGACTCATGATGTCAGATAATGAGTCATGATGAGATACTCATCATCATAATAGTGAGGTACCAAAATTTTGATCCTCGAGTAACAACTTTGGGCCACAACTCATAGTCAGGCCTCACGAGTCATTACCTAAATTGTGACGATTGTTTCTGATTTTTTCTATACGTTTTAATTAGGGTCCTTTTGGTATTTTACTCCCTTTACACTTTCCCCATGACTTAAAAACACTCTAATGACCGTTTTACCATCAGTTATCAAAATAAAAACTTATTTTTACTCTTTAACTCCCAAGGAAAGAGACTAACATTGAAGCTCCAAATTTTGAATTTCTTTCAATTATTTGGTATTTCAGGCATGTCTCTCATACCTAAACTTGTATTTTAGGTTATGCATAAATTGATTCAACATTCATGTGGTTTAATTATTGGGTATGAAATTGGGTTGGGGGCTTTTAATTGATTTCTACTTGAATTGTTTCCCTATGATTTAAACATGTTATTCATGCTTTGATTAATGATTTTTGTGGGTTGAATGGGTGCATTACTATAGGGATTAAGATAGGGAATATGGGTTTCCCCAAATTGATGGATTTTTAGCTTAAAATTGGCATTAACCTCAACCCACCTTGTAAACTTGAAACTGAATATGGAAACTCACATAGTTTAACTTACATTTAAAACATTGCATCACAATAAAGGACAAATGGATAATACAAATAGTTTTGGGAATGCCCTTGGTGGCAATGAGTTGGATATTAAAGGAAACTTGGGAGTCAAATAGTTATATAGATTGGTTTGGCATAATTGAATTAGCTTGCAAGAATATTGGTATGACGATATCATATTGGAAAATGCCTTAATAAAGACTCCTTGGTTGATGGTTGAGTTTATATGTAAACTATTTTAATTTGCGCTTAAAGAAAATTGTGTAGCTTACCGTGAATGTGTAGTCCCAGCGGGGAGCAACATTAGCAACCATGTTTGCTAACGTGGGGATCTATGTGACCATGTGCTTGGTGCGCACTTTATAATTTGGATGGCTACCCCTTTGGTATGTTTAGCCTTTCCTCGGTACATGTGGTTAACACGCACTGGGGCCCTTTCAGCCGGGGGAGCTAAATCTATTTATCCCATGGGTTCCTTTAGGATGGAGCGAGCGAAACAGTTCAGGTTAATAGTTTAGACTGTCATGTACATGACCCTTGTCCCTATCCCGACATCTTATATATGTATATATAAGTGTTGTGCATGTGATTTTAACTGGATTTCTGGCAATAGCATTATTTTATCACTTTTTTTGAGTTATATGCCAGTGATTGCCCCACTGACCCTCCCTAGACACTGTATCATTTCATGATGTAGGGTCCAAGGAATTTTCTGTTATTCCTGTGCAGCGTTAAGTGGTGTGGTACATCGATTGAGTTGCTGTGAAGTAGTGAGCCTTCATCTTTTGGAAAGCCCTACCATTTCATTAGCTTTGTTTTTAGATTTTGGAAATTATGTGTTTTCTCTTGTCATGGTCGGGGGCATGTCCCGACCTAATTTGGTATTTCTGGATTCTAGAAACTTTTGTGGACAAGTGTGGGTTGGTTATTTTTTTGACTCTTAATTTTCATTTGGTTTATCTATTCTTTTTATCATCATGTTTGATTAACTTCTGCTATATTCGTCTATTGCGTTCTGGATGTTAGGCTAAGGGGGTGGTCTTCGGCTCACGGTGGGCTTGAGATACCCGTCATGACTAGGTCCTGGTTCGGATCGTGACATAAGTGGACACAAGTTGGTACATGCTTAACCACATAATTAGCTACAAAGAGTAGCTAAAACTTCCTACTCAGTGAATTCTCAAGATTTTCTAATTATTTTTAATACTCAAGCTAACAAAAGAAAATAGAGAACTTCAATATACAGTGAAATACTTTTATTTCAAAACTTAAGGCTTATACAACTTGTTTCATACTAAGTTAAAAGTTAAAAATCACATTTAAGTAAACAACTCTCCTAAAACAGTACAAACATAATTTCGTATTCTAGTATTCTAGCAAAAGATGGCACAGAAATCCTACTACGGACAACTAAGCGTTTGTAGAGTTTTTAAGCATTTTAGAGACCTTTCCATGCTAAGTTAAAGGTTGCTTGCATCTTACGAACACAACAACCAAACAAAGAGATGGTTAAGCCATTAATTCCATGTTCAAAACATCCAAAACTAACATCAAACTACCCTTAAAGAGTTAGTTATATTCATTTGAAAACTCAGATGAACCAAACTAGCGTGTTAGCGAACTTTGCGATCAATAAAGTTCAACCAACCAGTACATATAAACACGTCTATCTATTATAAATGGAAAAAACAAGGGAAGAAAGAAGTTTTACTAAATCTAAAGGCGATTAAGTAATGACTACATTTCAAGAGGATCAAGAATGCGTAAGAGGGCGGGATTCGCTTCTGATTTTAAAATGATAGTTCGGACTATACACAAGCTAACAGATTTATCAAAAATTCATCGAACAGATAATTTGTGAGTATGAAATAATGAGCAAATCAAATTCTATTTTTTGGTGCTATGTTTTATATTATTTTTCCACTAATTAAATCCATGTCAGATATGAATCACATATTCCACATGTTTACACATAAGCAGTTGCTTATATTATTTTTCCACTAATTAAATCCATGTCAGATATGAATCACATATTCCACATGTTTACACATAAGCAGTTGCTTATAGTGACAAGCAAGGCTGAACGAGTAACGAACAAAACAAGACGGGATAATTCATGAATATACTTGAAACTCAAAATAATTCACATATTCACAAATTCAAAGTAAATAAAGGAGAAGGATAGGAAAATGAAAGTGAACAAAGGATGAATTTACGTAATAAACATAACATAGCTCTACATTTTCCATTTAAATACAAACTTCCCTAGCTATGTTATTAACTCTAATCCAACATGTTATTACCCATTAAAGACAACATATCCCCATGCGGTGACTAGCTTGAAGCAAAGAGAAGCTCATTCTCATATCCTCAATTCAGAAAAATGGCTAGAAATACCTGACCCATATTATGAAACTCATGGATTCACATAAACACTTTAAAACAAAAAACAGGCAGAAAGCAAAGGAATAAAGAGAAATTTGACATTATTTCACACTTTTATGTGCAAAGCAGCCTTTTCCTTAAACAAACAAATTTTAACAATTAAAAGAGACAAACATGTCCTTGAGCTCGATTTCCAGAGAACGAGTAGCAACACCACGCTCAAACATGTAACCAGACCACATATTCGCATAATCAAAATAGATGACTGGACGTATTTGAGTTTTAAACCTTTTGAGCCTCATCATACTAGTTTTATGGTTGCTAATGCATTGTAAAAGCATAACCAAGGAGAGAAAAAATAAGTAGCTATTACTAAGGCCAGAACATCCAAATCAACATAGCTATAATCTTATAATGGGCAGAGCTAACCACACATATGCCCTCATACCTCATAGAGCTGGTTCGAGCTAAATCACAAATCGTAAATATTTCACAAACACTCAATCTAATATGGACAATCAAAAAGACTAGAAAATTATTTTCATTTCACATTTTACGTTCATGATTATCCACACGAGAATGATAAACTCAGTCGATCAATAAATCGCCAAAACTAGACATAATATAACTAGACGGGATAAAATATACTCAAGTAATATCACAAGTTGCAAATACACATGATCTCAAACCCGTAAAATTTATTTCATTCAAATTTTTATACTTTGAGCCAGTCGGCTATCATCTCGACTAACCACATGATAAATGATTAACAAAACTAAGTACAACACAAGCAAGATGGGATAGAGTTTACCTTGTGTGGGGCAACAAACTAGGGCTTTGAGTCTTGAACTCCTCTATCAACTACCTCCGAATAGATTTTTAAAGGAAGCGGATGATAAACTTTAGCAAAATAAACTAAGAATATCAAGCTCTCAACTTAAGGTTGTAGAAACGATTTTTGAATCTAAAATCTATGGCTAAGATTTTACGAGTTTCACAGATGGCAATAGGAGAGGGATTCCCACTTTTTTTTTCTTCTTTCCCCAAATTGCAACAAACGCTATGCATTTATAGCTGAAAAAAATGGCTTAAACTCAAAAACTAGTCGTTTGAGAGTGAAGTCAGAATTGATTAGAAGAATTTCAGTAAGATAAAGACATATCTCAAAGAATCCAGATTTGATTTTGATAGTTCCTGACAAGGATAAGATTTTCAGGAGAAAACGCGCAATTGGTGAATCAAAGTCAACTATTATGGATCTATGAAATCTTAGTGATGAATATGGATACTAACAGAGTTAGTAGTAGAGGTGTTTAGGTTATAGCTCATGTTCAGCATTTGTTGGGAAGAGAGATAATGGTGAAAAAGATTAGAGTGTAAGTACAAGACAAGGTTAGAGACTTGGACAATGTTTGTGGGTAATTGGGCTAAAAATGGGGTTTGGTTGTCGGGTTGGGGTGGTTTGGGGCTGGTTTAAGTTATGTTTTAAGGAATGCAAATTATTTATTGAAATTTCTCCAAACGAATAAGTGAATTAATCTAATTTCCAAATGAATTTGACTTAACTAATTCAATGATGCTTATTTTTTTTTAACTAAATTTTTTTCAAAAGTACGTATATATATATATATGTGTGTGTGTGTGTGTGTGCGTGTGTGTGTGTATCAAATTTTCATACGTACAAGTACGTAGACACCCGTGCCAGATTTCAAATATATTCTTTAAATGGAGTTTGGTTGTTGGGTTGGGGTGGTTTTGGGCTGGTTTAAGTTATGTTTTAAGGGACGCAAATTATTTAAAGAAATTTCTCCTAACGGATAAGTGAATTAATCTAATTCCTAAATCAATTTGACTTAACTAATTCAACGATGCTTATTTATTTTTAACTAAATTTTTTTCAAAAGTACGTGTATATATATGTGTGCGTGTGTGTGTGTATATATAAAAAATTTATACGTACAAGTACATAGACACACGTGCCTGATTTCAAATATGTATATATGTTATATTTTAAATATGTTTAGCTATAACACAAAATTAAATAAATAAAATAAAATAAAATAGAGTAAATTTACAAAAAAAAAAAATATGATAATATAGCAAGGATTATGTTAATATGCTAACATATATTTGCTTATTCATTTTAAAAAAATAGTGAAATGATAATTTATAGCATATATGCATATATACATATATACATATATACATATATATATAGACAGAGAGAGACTATTATTTTTTTGTGTGCAAATTTATAAGACGTGATATTAGTATTTTAATAACAAAGATAAGGAAAAATTCATTTTCAAACTATTAATGTTAAAAAGTAAGGAAAATATAGTTGGAAAAATATTTACAATCCTAAGCATCGAGAAATTAATTTTATGAAAAAGAAGAGCCAAAATTGAATGTCAACAAGTACATCACAACCTAATGGATATATATAATAACACCTTTTATTAGAAAATATTGAAGTATCATCAAGGAGGACATGATTGATTTTGTTATTGACTTATTCCAGAACAAAAAATTTACTAAATTATATATGTCTACATGCCTTGATTTTAATTCCAGAAAAAACTGACTCTTTAGAACATGTTGCACATTTTAGACTTATTAGCCTCTTTAACTTTTCTAATAAAAACATTCTAAAAGGCTAGAAATTAGGTTTGAATCATTTATTTTCTCATTTAGTTTTTGATAATCAATTTAGCTTTATGAAAGATAGGTTGATCATTGAAAATATTCAATTAGTTCACGAGATTTTTCGGGCTATTGCTCAGCTTAATAAGAATGGAAACAAAGTGATGAAATTGTATATGGTTAAGACTTGTTCTTCTTACCAAATTTGAATTTTCTGAATGTTGAACTAACTTAATTTATGATCTCATTTGAAACAACTTAGTTTCTGAGATGAGGTAAAGAAACATTCACTAAATATTTAATACTAAGTTGTTTGATAATGAGAATTTTACCCTTTTTCTATATTAGGAAAAGGGCCACTAATTAACCATTTGACTTATACAGATGATATAGTTATTTTTGATCAACAAAACATTTTTTATTAGAAATTTTCATATTTACAAAGTCATCTTAACCCCATTTGTAACACTCTTTTCCTACTCTAACAAACAAAAAAAGACCAACTAATACTAATATAAAAATTCCAAACCTCCTATATCTCTTTACTCAATATATTGCTTCTTTATCCTTGTTTTGTCTTTGTACTGAGGTCTCCTATACAATGTGTCAAAAAATTTATATTTGTGTTCCCACTGCACTTGTTTACTCACCTATTGTTGTCTGATCACCTAGTGATTCCAAGTTGCCTTATTATGAGATAGATTGTTGCTGCCAATATCGCCCATGTACGTGAATACCCTACTTACTCTATTTTTATTATTTTTTTTCACTTTCTCCATAATCCTTTCACGTCAACTCTGTGCACCTGGATCCCCATTCAATTCAAAATGTCTCCTAGGCATATTTTTGAGAACATATCCTAGAAAAACAAGTGATCAGTATAGTTTTAGTGGTGGGAGTTCTAAATATATCAGATCTGTGAAGAATCATATTAAGAGATATGAACTCAACACAAAAAAGAAAGTCAACAGGGAGAAGAGTTTCTTCCTAATAGCCTCCGGAATTAACAAAATGAGAATCAATATAGTATTCATGAATAAGAGATTGTTATTCAAGTATATAAGGTGTTCAGTTTATGTTGGTTAAAAAAAAAGAACAAATTATTTGACAACATAGTCAGAAAGGTCGTGAATAGATTAGGAGGATGGAAAGAAAAATGTTATCTTATAGAGGAAAAATAATTCTCATTAAACACGTTTTGCAAGCTCTTCCCACCTATACCTCACAACCTTCATTCCTTCAGAAGTTATTTTAATTTACTAGTGAAACACTTTGTCAATTTCATTTGACGCTTAAAACAAAAATAAAAGAAATACCATTGAAGCTCTTGGAGAAGTTATGCTACCAAAGTCCGATCGAGGGAGGAATAGGAATCAAAAGAACGGAGTGATAGCAAATTCGGAATACAAAACGGAGTGTATGTACCTTAATCTATTTCTATTGCAACGGAAGCGTTGAATTTGCGACTGATACAATTGCCCCAAGTCAATCTTCGTCTTTCAAGAAAACGGAGAGTAGATCCATAAACTAAAGCCTTTTATTTGGATTTTTGTTGATGTTACTGTTTTGGTCACTTGAATACCTCTCGGAGGGAGAAGAATTGTAACATATATAGGAAGTGGAAGAAACCGTTCCCCCCAAGATTCAAAATTGAATCTTATCTACTATTTTCCCTCTTAATATGTCAGATAACCCAAAAACAATTAAAATCGGGTCGGGTCAGGTCGGTCCACATGGGCGACCCATGACCCGTAATTCAACATCTCCCACTTCACTCATGTTGGACTAGACCCGCACCAGTACGATATCAACAAATCACCAATTCATACGGCAAATAGTTTGTGCGACCTGTGAGCATTACGAGCTTTACCTTTAAGGTTTTATAAGCTACATTTAGGAATCCAATCACTTGAGGAAAGAATTCTCTACTAATATGAGAATACTAATACTCACAATACCCTAGACTTTATTCACTACTTCAGTAGTTACTTATCCGATCCCTCATCCTCTTAAAGAGGTGAACTCAAGTTCATGATTAACTTTATATACGCAATTACACTTGACTCTTATATGGTTAGTGTAATAGCCGGCTTGTGTAAACAAGTTAATATATTCATTTTAATTGTCTTCCCTTTCTACTCGAATCTATCTATTCCAAAGCAACTGCTTTCTTAGACATGCACCGCATTGCCGAATCTCTCATGGCTATTAGTAACATGCTAAAGTAGCAACACCGATTCAAACTTCAAGAACAGTTAAAGGTCTAATGGTATATTTCAATAAAAAGTTAAAATAACTTTTTAGGATCTCACACAATGAAGAAGTAGGGATTCATTCTTTCATTAATCACATTGCTCGTCAAGCACACGTGGTATGAAACACGTGTTACGATGTTATCACCTTATGTTGGTGCGTGTGTCTCATTCTCTTGATCATTCAACATCGTACAGATCTAGGTCTAGACACCTCTAAATGTCTAACCTGAGTTTCTTTCTTTAATAATCCCCAAATTCATATTCTTAGAGAAACTCACATCTGGTTTACAAAACAATTCATTATCTTATGGTGGAACCTTTCTCTTCACGTTCCTCAACGTAAGAGGCGATTGCTCGTGTGAGAGAGCCAACCTCGCGACCTGTTCGACACACTGTATTAATAAAACACATTTACGCATGCATATAAGATTGAACATAAATTCAGGATTCTTATATTGATAATAATTATAATCAAGTCATCAGCAATACATAAACATAATCATATCCTACGTAATCCTAGAGCCATAACATGTTTCTCAAATAAGTCTTTAGATATCGCCTTAGTAAAAGGATCAGCTATCATTTCTCGTGTAGGAATGTATTGTAAATTTATTTCTCCACTTGCTACTATGTCTCTTATAAAGTTATACTTAATATCAATGTGTTTGGTCTTGTTGTGATATTTAGGATCCTTCGTATATGCGATAGCCACTTGACTGTCACAATATAAAATCATAGGACCCTTAGGATTCTTTGTGATGTTCAAATGCTCAAAGAATCTCTTCAACCAAACAGCTTCTTGTACTGTAGATGCACAAGCCACAAATTCTGATTCCATAGTTGACAGGGCTGTGCAAGTTTGTTTCTTGATTTTCCATGAAATTGCACCACCATTTAGCACGAAGGCGTAACTGAAAGTTTATTTTCTATCATACCGATCAGCAGCCCAATCAGCATCTGTATAACCTCTTATGGATACATCAGATCCACTATAGGATAGTGAATAATCAGCAGTTCCCTTCAGGAGTTCAGGTATCGAAAAATTCTCTTTACTGCTTTCCAATGATCTCTTCCAGGATTAGATTGATACCTGCTAACCAGACCTATGGCATAACAAATGTTTGGGCGAGTACACATCATAGCGTACATCAAACTCCCAACTGCACTGGAATATGGTACTCGAAACATGTCTTCTTTTTATTTTTATTTTTCAGTCTTTGAACATATTTCAAGGCTTAAAGTTTCACCTCTTGCTATAGGAGTATCCATGGATTTGCAACTATTCATTCGAAAACGTTCCAAAAATTTTATTATGTATGTTTCTTGAGATAAACTCAAAATTTTCTTGGAACGGTCTCTTTGGATTTTAACACCCAAAATATAGTCTGCTTCACCCATATCTTTCATGTCAAATGACTTTGAAAGCCATGACTTCACAGTTTTTACATACTCCAAATTATTTCTAGCTAATAAAATATCATCCACGTAAAGCGAAAGAATCACAAACATTTTATTGGACTTTTTCACATAGATGCAATGGTTTTCATCGATCATAGTGAAATCAAATGAAATCACTTCCTTATGAAATCTCAGGTACCACTGCCTTGAAGACTGTTTAAGGCCATATATAGATCTGTTTAATTTACAAACCTTCTTTTCTTGACCTTTAACAACAAGACCTACAGGTTGTTCCATGTAGATTTCCTCTTTTAGTTATCCATTGAGAAAAGTTATCTTTACGTCCATTTGGTGTAATTCTAAATCTAAACGTGCAACTATAGACAAAAGCAGGCGAATTGAGTTGAATTTCACAACTGGTGAAAAAGTTTCCTCATAATCTATTCCAGCCTCTTGAGTAAAACCTTGTGTCACCAATCGTGCTTTGTGTCTTTCTGTTGATCCATCTGATTTGCGTTTGACTTTGAGAATCCATTTGTTCCCAATAGCTTTATGCCCAGAAGGAAGATCAACTAGATCCCAGACTTTATTGATTTTCATGGACTCTAATTCTTCTCTCATCGCTTTTATTCATTCATCTTTTTCAGAACTCGATAAAGCCTCAGTCACAGAATTAGGTTCATCCAATTCTGTAGGAGATACCAGAAAGACATAATCCTCAATTTCATAAGATCGTTTAGGCACACCTTTTCTGGTACTCTTACGTAATTGAAGTTCAGATTCCTCAATAGGATTTTGGGATTCACAACTCCCACTTGGACCAGGAATCATTTCTTGATCAATAAAATTATCAAGCATGTCCTATGACATTATTTGATCATCTGAATTCAACATTTCGTAAAGAGGCTCATTTTCCTTCATTTCATTTTTTTTAAAAAAATCATTTTTCAGGAATGTGACATCTCGTGATTCAATTTCAGTAGTACTTCCATCTTCCAATTCACCAATGAACACATATCCTTTGGAGTGTTCAGAGTATCTTATAAAGATACATTTCTTTCCTTTTGGACTTAGTTTTCCAAACTTACCAAAACGATCTTTAATATATGCAGCACAACCCCAAGGTCGTAGATCATTAAAGTTTGGTTTATTACCAGTCCATAGTTCATAAGGAGTAGAAGATACTGATTTAGAAGGCACTTTATTCAATATGTAGGCCACAGTTAATAACGTATCTCCCCAGAAGGAGATTGGTAAATTTGCCTACGCCATCATGGACTTTGTAATATCCAACAATGTTCTATTCCTCCTTTCAGCTACACCATTTTGTTGAGGTGTATAAGGAGTAGTCAATTGTCTGACAATGCCTTTTTCAATACACAGTTCTTCAAACTGTTTTGAAAAATATTCACGTCCCCTATCGGTTCTTAATGTCTTTGTATTTTTGTCTAATTGATTCTCAACTTCATTCATATATCTTTTGAAGTATTCAAGTGCTTCTGATTTATGAGATATCAAATAGACATAACCAAAACGCGTGAAATCGTTAATGAATGTAATGAAATATAAAACATCAGTCCTTTCTCTCACATTCATTGGACCACAGATATCAGAATGGATTAATTGCAATGGGAATTCGGCTCTTTTAGCCTTCCTAAATGGTTTACGTGTAATCTTTCCGACAAGACAATTTTGACAAGTTGGCATTTCAATTTTGGAGAAAGAACCTAGATGTCCTTCCTTTGCCAATCTATTCATTCGATCTTGCCCTATGTGACCCAGTCTAGCATGCCATGTAATTATATCAAGATCATTATTACTAGAATAACATGACATTACACAACGGTCAACATAATAGTCATAAGTTGAAGGATTACAATCTAAAACAATAAAACGGTCATAGCGATGTCCAAAACCATAAAAAATATTATCTAGAGTAATTCTTACATAATTACGACTAAAGAACAAATTAAAATCAACATCTAAGAGAACAGACACAGATACTAAGTTTCATCGAATTTCTGGAGCATATAGGACGTCATGCAACATTAAAGACAGGCCTTCACGCAAATCTACTTTGCAAGTGTCAATCCCTTTGACTTCAAGTCTTGCATTATTTCCTACATAGATCCACCTTGATCCAAGTGAAACTCGACGAAACTCCACAAACGCTTCTCGATCTCGACTCACATGGTCGGTGGCTCCTGAGTCTTCAATCTATATAGGATAAGATTCAGTTAATAAAGCAGTGCTAGAAACATATGTAGCACTTAAAGATGCATTTAGAAATGCTACCTTTTTCCCTTCAGGACATTCACGAGCAAAATGCCCCAGATTTTGGCAATTGTAGCACTTCATCTTGCTCTTGTCTTTCTTCTTGAAAAACTTTTTCTTCTTCTTGAAGTTTGGCTTGTTCTTTTTCTCATAGGGTCCTTCTTCGGTCTCTTTACCTTTCCCGTTCTTTTTCCACTTCTTCTTATGCTTGAGTCCTGAAGAGTCCTTACCACTTGATTCAGCCATAAAGGCATTAGAAGTAGCTTTAGCAGCACCAAGCCGCTCATCTTCAAGTTCAACATGACGTGCAACATCAGAAAAAGTTTTGATGTTGTCATTGTGGGTTAAGTTGACCTTCAGGTGTTCCCAACTATTGGAAAGAGATCATATCACTGCCTGAACCTGCTGCTCATCCGAGAGAACATGACCAGCACTTTTGAGTTGAGCTATTATAATCGACATCACCCTAAGGTGTTGTTTGATGTTCTGATCATGACGCTTCTTGTAAGTGTCAAACTTGATAGTCAGCTATATCAGACGGGTAATAGAAGTACCCCCATATGTTCCTCACAAGTGTGTCCAGATGGCATTGGCAGTAGGAAATTCCTCACACTCATGTATGAGGTCATCAACCACAGAACTTACTATGATTCCACGTGCAATGGAATCAGGCTTTTTTCAAGCTTTGTAAGCTTCAAGATCTCTCCTGTGTTGTGCAGTATTGCCCTCTTCTGGTAGACTTTAGACATGGTTAATACCTTTGAGAGCATTTTGCTCTTCTAGTACATACCGCATCTTACGACTCCAAATGTCGTAGTTGTCTCCATTAAGTTTTTCTCCTTTGTTCAAGTCAACAATTATGCTTTTAGATGTCATGTCTATTATTAAGAGACAATTATACAAGTATATAATCAATTACGCATGAAAGTTACACATTCAAGTAAATCATTTCACATAAAGGTTTCATATTTAGTATATAATCCAAAGGACGCTTAAGAATCCAATCATCATATATTAACTAAACACTTAGCCAAAATTAGAAATTAATTTCTTATATGTATTAAGATGATAGCTTTCAATTAAGTCATTTTAAACTCAAATGAATGAACGTAATTCAAAAAGAGATAACCAACTTAATTTATATATAACATAAAGTTAAGAAATAACTACATGTTGCAAGTCACAAGTCAATCTAAAGATAAAAGTCATACCACAAATATTCTAGACAACTTATGTATACCCAAAAAGGCCCGCTAGGCCAAATCTCATGGTAAACATCAATTAATCTCCCGCCTCAAGATTTACGGAGAGAATTTGCTAAAATAGCTAATGTTTCCCAATCCGAGATTTTTACATAGTTTTCTAGTTCTACACGTTTCAATTCAAATAACTGAATAAAACTAGCAACTGAGACATTAGGTGACATCTTAAAAGACTTGAACTCTTTTAACTTCTTCTCTCTTTCCCTTCGTATAGCCCTTTCATTCTGTAACAAATTTTGTGTCTCCCTGGGGACACCATTTCGAATGATCTCGCAACCTCGAAAACATGCCCTTCAGCAACGTACTCTTCTACCTTGTCTCTTTGCTCGACATCCAGAACTCTCACTTGGAGTGATTTGAGTTTGTCCCCGTTCAGCCATTTCTGAAATGGAAACCAAGAAATATTTAAAAATGGATTTACCACTCAATGTGACGCATAAGTCACAACTCATCGTAGAAGATTAAATCTGTTATAGAATTAAAATTATGGACGAATAAGGAAAAGAATAATATTAAGTCTAATTCAACCACATATTTATTTAATCCATATTAATGAATAATGACAAAATATGACATAATTTTAAAACATTCATTTCCATTACATATTATGGAATAATTTCATTACAAAAAAAATCCCAAAGGAAATTGAATACAAAAATACTACATACTTATATACATTCAATCAAGTGAGCATTAAACAGTGCTCAGTACATCAAATATTTTCATAAACACCAAAAGTTTTTTATTATTATTATTATTAAATAAGTGCACGTTCTCAACTTGTACATCAATTTAATAGAACCGCACAACTTTTGTTATGTTTTCATAGGCAAAGAGTGCATAAGCACAAGTGTCAATAACAACAACACGCACGACTCTTCTAGATTTTGGCAAAAAAATTAATTTTTTTTGCCATGTATTCATTTTCCACCATCGGATCCACCCACCACCGACGGCGAAACCGTCGCCAGAAATGGTTTGGTGATGCTTTAATAGTTGACCAACAGCCGTCGTCCGTATTACCAGATTAGCAGCGTCTGACCAAACTAGCAGCGCGTGTGATCAGAGATCGGCGGGGCGTCTGACCGAATCTGCGACACTATTGACCGGAGTAGTGAAGCGTTTAAGTGGCGCTTCTGACCAGATTTGGTGGTACTTTTGATCGGATCAGTGATACGACTGACCGGAGATCAACTATTATTTACAGGTATGTGCTAAATCAGTTTTCTATCTCTACACTTTAAAATCAAGATATTACACACAAACTTAAGGCAATGAACCTGGCTCCGATACCATTGATAACAAATTTGAAATATAAAACGGAGTGTATGTACCTTAATCTATTGCAGCGAAAGTGTTGAATTTGCTACTGATACAATTTTCCCAAGTCAATCTTCGTCTTTCAAGAAAACGGAGAGTAGATCTACAAACTAAAGCCTTTTATTTGGATTTTTGTTGATGTTACTATTTTTGGTCACTTGAATACCTCTCGGAGGGAGAAGAATTGTAACATATATAGGAAGTGGAAGAAACCTTTCCCCCCAAGATTCAAAATTGAATCTTATCTACTTTTTTCCCTCTTAATATGTCAGATAACCCAAAAACAATTAAAATCGGGTCGGATCGGATCGGTCCACATGGGCGACCCATGACCCGTAATTCAACATGGAGGATCAAAATATAATTCTAACTACACAATGATGGTGGAGATTTAATCAATTCCATCTCCTTAAACCACATTTCTAAAACATAATTTTGCATTAGAGCTTACTTTACCGCTAAACAGGGGGCTTCTTATAATTCACATACATGTGAAAGATAATGACCTAAACAATAAATAAGGAAGAATAGCATTTGGCATATTAGTTATGTTACAAGTAGCTCCTGGTTGGATAAGTAGAGTGGAAAAGGCCCACTTTGTAAATTATTATCTAGATGAAAGAGTATTAACACCTTGATTAGTAACTTCATTTTTAGTGGTACTTGAAATCCAAACAAGTTTGGGGAATATTGTACGTCCACTCTTTTAAGAAAGATTATATTATCATATATTTACTTTTCTATTTAGTGTAAATTGGATCCCACATAATATGTATCACATATTTGTTTCATTAAAATTAAGCCTTAATTGATTTGTAAAATTTGTATTTATATGTTGTTGTATTATAAATGAGAACCCACAACTTTAGCCAATTCTTTTCTCCTTTAGAATTCTACTGGTCTTTCTTAAATTATTTCACTTTCATTTCTTAAGTTGGTATCAGAGTAGCCTTTAATTTTTTTAAAAAGATACCAATCAATGAAGACAATGCAACGAATCACAATTTCAGCACTACCAGTCAGTGAAGTGTCGATATGACCGGACCCAAATTATTTGCTTGTTACGATAAAACTAATTGGAGCCAACTATCCAACATGGAATGAATCCATGATACATGCCCTCATGGCTAAAAGCAAAATTGATTTCATCAATCGATCTATCAAACCACCTTCAGAATCTAAACGACCAACAGAATACGCATAATGGATCAATATAACAACATGGTTTTATCTTGACTTACACATTCTATGGAACCTGATCTAGCCAAAAGAGTTGTCAATTCTAAGATCACTAATCAAGTATGGGAAGATCTAAGGGATCAGTTCTTACAAAATAATGCACCATTAATTTATCAGATGTCATGATTCAAAAGTTGAGGTCATGATGACGCTTATCTTGGTCCAATCTTAATAAGTAAGCTAAGTTGTAAAAAGTTAAGAAAATTCAAAAACAGTAATATAATAGAACAAGACGAAACTTCTAGAATGAAATCAGGTCATAAATATAAGCAAATGCAGAAGTCTGAACAAAATTCATAACCATTCCAAAACCCGGTATATCATAAGTATAAGAGCATCAAAAAATCACATTTGAATCTGAAATAATACATAAGTTTGTCTCCAAAATAAATAAAGACATCAAATAGATAAGATGAGTCCTGGAACCAACTCTGAAAGCCTAAAGTATTCTTGTACCTTGAAATCTCTAGCTGATCAAGAACAGACTCATCCACCGCATATCATACTCGTACTACGATCTACATCGAAAGGACACAGTAAGAGTGATTATGGTCCACTTGTATTTAGTAAGTATCATAGACCGATTGAAAAAAATAAAAAATAATACAAGTAAGAAACTACTATGAGCATCCAACCTGCAAGAAGAAAAGTTCTTAAATGGTAGCTCACGCCATCTCCACTGACAGATGTTTTTTGACCGCCTAAGCGGTAACCGATTTAGCGGAAAGACTTGGCTTAAGCAGTAGCCATTTTAAGGGTTATATAGCCTCTAAATCAATCATCATTGTATATATATACTCTTTTTTGTAATTTTCACCATTTTTGAATTGTGTTTTGGATTTGGACGAATTTAGGTTTTCATCACCATTTGAGCTTGGGTAAACACCAAAATCTTATTTTCATTACTTTACATTGAAGTATATCATTAAAAACACTCTTTAATCGTGATTTCAAAATAAAATTTTGAGGATTTTGCCGGTAAATTTTTTAAAATAATTTTTTTTCGATTTGAAACTCGTTTTTAACTTATTTTTGCGTGGGTTTTCAACTGTAGACTCTTATGACATTGAAAAACTTGTTTCTAAAATAAATTTCAGCTTTACTCCTTTCATCTTCAAACTCATTTTCTAATTTCATTTTGGAGTAATTTGGACCCAATTCTTAAATACGGGCAATATGGGTATCATTAACTTTCTTTTAACGCGTAGATGTTGTATTTGTATGATTTAGTTGATTTCGGGGCTATTCAAAAGGGGAAGGCTCCTATTGAAGGACTTTAGGCTTGAATTTCGACGCTTCAAGATATATTATATGGCTCAACGTTCTTCAGATTGGGCCGAGTAGTTAATGAATAAATAAAACATTCTATGAGTTGAGAAAAGTAACTATGAGAAATGTCTTTTCGAGCTATTATATATCGTGTGATGCTTGAGTGAGGCTTATATTTTGTTGTTGTTGACTTGTGATATTATATATTGTGTGTTGCTCATGTGGGGACTTTATTTGACATCACTAAACTTATTTATACATTTGACTGCCTTTATTCATAATGTGATGCTCGTGCGAGAGCTAGAATAGATAGTATAGGAGCATTGTTTGTCTTTAAACTGATAGAAATGCTAGAAAAAAAAAATTATCACAATATTAAAAAAAAAAATACTCATTCTTTAAAAAAGTAGAGGAGCTACACTCCTGAGTCAAGAGATGAGTTAAACTTCCCATACTAGTCAATATTTAAAAAAGGCCTCATGTCAATATTTAAAACAAAACTTATTCACAACCAGACGACTAATAGCTTATCACATACTAGTATAAGGAGTTTAGCTCATCTCTTGCCAATATTTTTTTTCTTTTTAAAAGCCTTATTCACAAACCAAACGACCCTTATCCTTTTAAAGTAGAGGTCCAAATCGAAAAAACTTCCCTTAGATATATATTCCATTAATTCAGTCCACATTTAAAATTTTCTTGTTATACATATAAATAAAAACTTCCCACAAAATTCAAGAAGCGTGTAATGCATTTTGCGCTTCTGCTTCTTTTACCTTATAATATTTCTCTCTTTATGTATATGTAGATGATTCTACTCTCTATGAATTCTTTTTTTTTTCATGCCAATCCTCGAATAAGTGAGAAAGGAATGAATAAGCAAACATATATAAGAATATAATATATTCTTGCACAGAAAGAATAGCATTGTGTATATTGGAAGAGAGAAGAGAATCTCACGAATGAGGCAACCAGGCCAAAGGGTCAAACTCTTTCGATCAATTGGCTATAAATATTGGCATAAGAAAGCAAGATAGTCCACAACCAAGAAAACGTATGTTTGGAAGAAAGGCCTTGCATGAAGGGAAGAGCCTTAGTCTACTAGCCAAGGATGACTTGCCTACATAAATTATACTACTAACAAGCTGAAAATCTTGTTTAGTTGAGATGTTTAGGCAGTCATCTATGGCTTTGTTGTCAGACTCTTCTCCATCATGTTAGTCTTTCTCTTCCATTTTGGTGCCAAACATCAAGCACTACGTTGCTATCCTATACATTGCCTTTCTTTCTATTTATTTTCCTTTCTTTCTGATGTGACATATTTTATGTGGTTAATTTTTTTTACATGATGGACATTCTAACACGCCTAAAAGCTAGCTTTTCTTTCCATTGAACCTGGAGTGTCTAATAGGAACACTTCGTCATGTGTTCAGGTGCTCAATTGGAACATATCGTACGTAGCTTGATTATTTATATGAAATTTAATGACAAATTTAAGGGAATGTCAATGTATTCAGACTTTAAAAAAAATAAAGAATGCCGACAATCCTAGTGCCTGTTTCAAGTGAAAATTAATTTGTTAAAGACTTAACTGATTCATTTGAAACCACCAGGAGACACTGATTTTGAAGGAAAATATTGACAAGAATACAATTTACTCAGGTGTGGATATGTGCGGTACTTTTTGTAGGAAGAGCAATATGGCTGGTGCAAATGATTCTGTGGTACTTTTTGTAGGAAGGCAATATGGTGGTCCAAATGATTCTTATAGTCAATTTCTATGGTCAAGTTGACGCAGATACTTGGGGAAAGTAGAGATGTTGTGCCACAAAAATATCACATTACCAGGAATAGTCCGTGGGCATTTTTACCACAAAATTGGTACTCCCTCCGTTTAAAAAAAAAGAATAACCTATTTTTCTTTTTAATTTATTTTAAAAAAATGATTTTTTTTTTTATAATACTTTTAATTTCAATTTTCCACGTGACATGTTTAGAATCACAAGATTAAATGATATTTTGGTACATTTGACACAACTTTAATTTAAGCCCACAAGATTCAAAAATCTTCTTTATTTTCTTAAAATTTGTGTCAAATTAAAATATGTCATTCTTTTTTTAAACGGAGAGAATATAACATTTTAAAAGATGAAAATGGGACTCATTCGGACTCGTCTATGCAGCAGCTATGGAGTTAAAATTTTTATTAAGAGACTTAAAATATGAAGTAGTCAAATGGAGCCCAAATCTATTCTCTCAATATATATATATATATAGATATATATAAACCGTGTAATTTTTCACCAAAAACTATTTAAATGAACCCCGTAATCCCATTCAGCTCCGCCCCACCTAGGGGTGGCAAACGGCGGATTGGATTGAATTTGGACGGGTTAAATATGGATCGAGCAAAAATAGTTTGAATTACAATCCGCCCATATAAATATGGGTAAATATGAATTGGGTAAAAATGGTTTCAACCCACTTAACTCCTAAAGTCAAAAACTTAAAATTTCTGTATCATATCAACTTGACTTTTTTTTTATTTGTTTTTTTAATGACGAACCAAGAATGAAAAAGGGGGAAACGAAAATACAAAAAAAAAAAAAAGAATGCGAAGAAAAAAGAAATAAAATTGAAAAAAAGAAAAATTGATGAAATAGAAGAAAGAAAAGAGTGTAAGAAACGTGTAAAAAATAAGTGGAAAAAATAAAAAAGAAATGAAAAAGAAAAAAATTAAATTAAAGGAAAAAAGAAAGAAAAATTAGTAAATTAAAGGAAAAAGAAAGAAAAAAAAATTGGAAAAGAAAAAAAAAGAGAAATAAAAGATAGAAAAAAATAATAATAAAGGAGTGAGACTATGGATTATATTTAATTGATAAGACATGCTATAAATTGTATATGCTAAATGGAATAATTAGAAGCTTCAATTAATTAACCCATGTAGGTCTCAAGCGAATATGAATGATCAAATAAGAATAAGAAAGGGAAAAAAATATATATATAAAGAAAAAAGAAAAAAAAATAGATGAAAAAATGAGAAAGAAAAAAATAAATTATAAGAAACGAGTAAAAAATGAAAAAGCAAAAAAGTAAATTAAAGGAAAAAAAAAGAAAAAAACTAGAAAAGAAAAGAAAATAAAATTTTAAACATAGGTGGGTGATCTCTGTGTTTAAATGGGTACCCATATTATTTTATCCATATTTGTATGAGCTTTTAAAATGAGTTCAAGTCCATATTTACTCATTTGAAATATGAGTGATCCAATTCAATAAATATGAATTAAATGAACTCTTTTCACAAATATGGACTGAAACTGTCAGCCCTAGGCCCCCACCTATGTCATAGAAACACCCAAATAATGCCTCGGACCAGAAGTCAGAGTCAATTATCGAGTGAAATTTACAAATCACCATCTTTTTTATCTATGTTATAAAGTTTTAAATTACACAAAGAAAAATATTAAAATCTTTTCATAAAATTTAAATTGAAACTCAAAACTTTTGAAACAATGACTATTTTTCAAAAAAAAAAAAAAAGAAATGTCAAAAATATCCAATAAATCTATTTTTACGTAAAATTTGCCCCGTAAGTGATAAGGCTTACATCTCGAGTATTCAACATCCAGCTTAGAACGTTCACAACTCCCAATTCACGCAGCTCATCCAAGTATACTAGGGCGGAGCTACAGTACACATAAGGATTTGGGCGAACCCAGTAACTTTTGCGTTGATTTTATATATATATATATAGTGCGAGTTCACATACAAAGTTTGTTGCTTGGCCCAGTGATGGATGTGTGGCGGTTGAGGCCTCTTTTGCCTCAAATGTGGGTTTGAATCCACCAACAATATATATTTTTATCTTTTTATTTTTTACTTTGTATGCATTTTTTTAGAACCTACAAACTTCAAATCCTTGTTGCACCTCTCAGCAAGTATATGTGCAATTGTGTATGATTAATCATAGCTATGATGAGAAGTTCTCTTTAGCAAATGGAGGGAAAAGAAATTCTTGATTATTTTCAAGAAAAAAAATTCTTGATTATTTTAAATTTGACAACTATTTTTCATAAAATGGCCTTATATAGACTGAAAAATATTTTCCTTCACGAATATCCTTTAACTTTTGTTTGATTTTATTTATTCCAGTCAATAGTTAGGCATTGTTATCAAACTTCCAATACATTATATATCCTCACCACATCTTGCACTTGTACAACTACCTTATATTACCAACTTTGATACTTTTTTTAGATTTACAGTGGATATTTAGGCACCAATGATGAGGAAGGACGTAATAATTAAACAACGAAATGTTTAGGAGAATTTAAAATAAACATAAATTCAGAGATTTATGAATAGAAAAAACTATCAAACTGTTGTTGAGTCCATATACGAAGAAGGATAACCTGGCGAACGCGGTCAAGCACTAATAAATAAATCAGAAAATGATTTCTTAAATAAATGCACTATTATTTAAGATCCGACCAGGACTAATTAAAGACCTACTTGTTTGTATGACAATCATAATTTTCATTCATGTTTTCGAGCTCCTTCACTTCTTAAGCTGAGTAATATTCATTTACACCGTGTAAATTACACGCCACATAATTAAATAATAACTAGTTTAGCTGCACGTGTCTTGCACGTGTAACGTTGATTATTTAAAATTAAATAATTTTATCTATTGCGGAGATTTTTAATGAAGTGCAAATGTTTAAATCATTTTTCAAAGATTCTTCACACTTTAATCTAATAATGTAAACATAAACATATTTTTTTAGTGTAAGCACATATATATTTTACATCATCACTTTTACGTTTTGATTACATTCTTATTACGTGCTTAAAACTTTTAAAAATTTGGCACTTCTTAAATTTTTCTTATTTTAACGCTTTTATATTTATTTCTAGATTTTTCAAGTCTTTTTTAAATCAAATTTAGTTGATTTAAAATTCTAAAATTAATTAAAAAAGTATTAGTTGTCATAAATTTTCATGACTTCTAATAAGGAAAGGTTTTACCATAAATATATTAAATTACACGCCACATAATTAAATAATAATATCCAAATAATAATATTGCTCGCAGTAATCACTGAACACGAATTATAAATGCAACACCATAAAATAAAAAATCCGCCACATTTTATGACAAACGAGTTCTCATAAATAAATGAGAAACTGTAAATATTAATGATGATGTACATTTTCCAACTCAAAACAAAAGGTTGCTCATGTTATCCAAAAGAGAAATAAGATACGTATACATACGAAAGAAAATTTTAAAATATGTACATAAAATAAGAGGGTTTAAGTTTTATGTATTAATGTTCTGAAAAATGTTTATACAATTAAGTCAGCTAAAAGATAATTGCTAGTAACTCTATTTAATAGTTGATTGGCAGTCTAAACTATATTATAAAGTGATTTGCTATAACAAGTTAAATTACATTACACAAAAAAATTGTTACATGTTTAGTAGCTTCATAATGATATCACTGTGGGCAATGAAATTTTATTAAATTAAAAGTCGTACAAAATTCGGATTCTATTAAATTTAAAATATATTAATCCCAAATAAATATTGCGGATTAATATAATTGAAATAATCATTTAAGCTACACATGTATGGATTTAATTAAAGTCTAATTTTTATTGGGCTAGCCCATTGATTTGGGCTATAAATGATGAGCCTGCTTTGCTAAGCCCAAGATATTGTCATATTCTAGAGACTCAAATGAGCGCCACGTGTTGAATGACATTGTATGCCGGTACGGATATGCATATGATGGATCAGATACCACGCTGGTATGGATATGTATATGGTGGATCGGGTACCACGCCGGTACGGTACATGAACATAGATTGTTCCCTGCAGGTCATGACTATTTGGGCAAAAATAAGTCTCATAGCATGTGTGTACATATTTGTATTGACTCTGTGGATGTTTACAGTATGGTTGATACTCTTGATGGTTATGTGGCTTGTTTGTAAGCACTGTTTGATCTGTTATTGTTGTATTGTTGATTCATTGGGTATTTGATTGTGTGATATGTATTTGAAGAAGTGAAACTTTGTACTTACTTATATGTTGGTTGACTTGCTTCAAGTAGAGTTTCATAGATTGGTGTGTAGGACCCCACACCCAATCTTCGGAAGGCTATGAGGCATGTAGAAGTCATTTTTCTTTCTTTCTTTTCATCATGCCGTCCTAATCTTGGACTATTAGATTGAACTCAATTGGTGTCTAGACAATTCTAATTGATATCTTAACAGAGCTCAATTGGAATGTAGTTGATTCCAATTGTTATCTTAGTAATTTGAATAAAAATCTAGGAGATTTCAATTGGTATCTAGTAATAAGGTCTAAAAGTTATTGTTAATAGGTAAAGACTTATGAAAGTTGTGAACTTATTGATTGCTTGTGTTTGATATTTGGCTAAACTTATAGTGCTAGATTTTTGTCATTGTTGTGAATTATTTTTGTTTGAATTTAAGTGATGAAAATTGATTAAGTTGTTTTTGTTGATAATTGTGATGGGATTATTTGATTTCTTGTTATTGTGAAACTAGCAATTCTATGGTGCTTACTTATTTTTGGTACTATATACTAATGAAATTGATGGTATGATAATTGAGAGGGTGATATGAGAACATGATGTCAAGAAAATGTGATGAAAAAGTGACATGAATAAAAGACCGAGGTGATATGTGTTTTCCGTAATGAGAGATTCTTGTTAACAATGTTGAGGATGGATCCTTGTGTAGTTCGATTATTTGATATTATTTGGGGATCCTTGTGTGATCCGGTCATTGAGATTGTATTTAGAATTTTTGTGCAGTTCTATTATTGAAATTATAATGGGTTCCTTGTAAGGACTAGCTAAGTGACATTATCTTTGAGTTCCTTATGTGAACGAATTCTTAATGCTTGGCAAATAATGAGTTTTAAATAAAAGTGATAAAAACTAGTAGAGGTTGTTGATACCTACAAAATTTGATCGATGACTTCTCTAAAATGTGATATTGATGATGAGATTGTTAATGACCTGTAATCGATTTATTTTGTTTGGTCTTGCTTATGTGCTAGTGGTGTGGGGACCACTCTTGAGGTGATTAAGAGTTAAGTGAAGCCCATAATAAATATATTGTTAGAAAGAAATAAGAATGACTTTGTATATCTTAAATTGATGTTTGTGATATAAGAGTGGGTTGGCTTGACCATAAAGTGTTTGTCATTGAAAAATATTAAGTTAATGATTGTCAGGACATAAGTTGTAGTTGTGGATTTATGCATTAGGAAAAATCTTGAGAAGATAAATTATTATTAAATTGACCTCGTGGCTAAATTACACATTTGCATGTCCGACAGAGTTGGCTAATAGATGACACTTTTAGAGGATAGTAATTTTCATGATAGTGGCAATACAAAATCAAATGACTTAGTTACACTCATAAAATAATTAAGAATGATTCCAAATGGGAGAATAAGTGAATTATTAATGGCATAATTGATCTTTCCTTGGGTGATACTTGGTGTATATTGCTTCTTGACTGATTAAGGTATGATGATTAGATGAATATTAACAATGTTGTGAAGGAGAATATGTTGTAGGCTATAATTATGTGGGATCTTTATAGCTAATAGTTTTAAGCCTGTGCAATGAGTGAGAGGTTATGTTGTCATCTATGTATAGTAGTAAATACTAAGCTTGAATCGTGGGTAATCTTGAGGTGAAAATAATAGTGTTTATGAAATGTTGAAGCTAGATTTATAGAATAAATTTAATAGTCTTGATTGAGTTCATGTGGATATCTAAGTTATGTGACTTGTAAGTAGTATGGTTGCTTAAATATGATCAAATGTAGATTCACCATGGGGTAGTCTTGGCTATAAACTGAGTCAGGTTTCTTAGGGAGAGTTTGTGTGTTGTATGGATTAGATTTGACTTATCTAGTATTTAAAATTTAAGTAGTAGATTCATATATGTAGCATCTCGTACCACTTTTCAGAATAGAATTTGGGGCTCTAGAGATTAAGTAAAAAAAAAAAGGTATTCTTCAAGGTGAATGCTTTAACCATCTTTATCTTGCTTTCGTAAAACTCAAGCCGTTGAAAGGAGAATAAGTGATTCGTGTGTAAATATTTGGCTCTGCATCTTCATATTTTGAAAACCTTTGATAGAATGATTTTGTATAGAATGTGGGTTGGTCGATAAGGATATCGAGAGAGTGAATAGGGTGCAACATACGCAACTCTATTAGTAATGTCTTCCTAATTCCAACCTCATACTTTTGTCCACTGAATTTCCGTTCGGGGACGAACGGATGGTAAATTGGTATCTGATTGTAACGACCCATTTCATCATTACTAAATTATTCATAATAAATTTATGAAAATTCTTAATTTTCATTCCTCAATATTAACTTGGGTCCAAAATAGTCAATATTTTATTTATTATGTCACCTCAAACTTTTCGGCAAAGATTTTAGCCTTCGAATGTGTCTAGATAGACTCAAATCCGATAAACTTAATTATTCATGAGTGCTAATATCAATAATTTAGTTTTAAAGTTCTTTTAGGGATGAATTAAGATCGTACAATATCCCTAACACATAGTTAAGTATAAAACTTTCTTTTTGAAATAGTTTCGATATGGGTTTCTATTAGGGACAACTTCAAACGATCATATATCGAGAATATAAGGAGTTAGGGGTCCCAATACCTACCAAATCAAAGATCTCCGAGTCCTCTTTCCTACGCAATAAATCGTTCCTCAATCCAAATTCAGAATAAAAAGTTATGACTGTTTTACTGAGCACTATCTGGACTGAAATGAGATTTCACTGTAGCGAAAATTCTGATGATATTTAAATCAGCTTCAGTCGTATTTTAGGTCTAAAAACTCCAAATTTCATTCCCACCCTAGAAGGTGATTTTCCAAAGCATAAGGTGAAATTCCTACGTTGAGGTAAGTTTTTCCATTATTTTCTTTGTCTTTTAATTCTTTGACATTTTAGAATCCTTAAAAAGACCTTTAATGGTGGAATTATTTTGGGCAATACTTATGGGTGTTTTTAATATGACCTAGAGTTGATTCTAAACTATAAATTAAATATTCCTAACATGAATTTCATAAACTCGATTATGAATTTTGATGATTATGAACCTTGAATTCCGTAAAGATGAGACCTTTAGCATAAAAACACTATTAATGGAGATGGGTTAAGTTTGAAAGAGCTAATTAATGATTAATTGAATTGAGAAATGATATAGACCTTGAATTAATGGTAGAATTAGTGGGTTTTGCATCCCCAATGGAGATGGGTTTAGATGATTGATTGTTCCAAGACTTGAAAGAAAGGAAAGAGCATCCTTGTTGCAACTTGCTTCTTCCAAACGCTTGGCGTCCAGGTAGGCTAAGTTTAATGAGTAGAAGATTGTGTTATTTTATATTTTCATAATTTAGAATTGATGGGAGAAAGCATGTATAGGCCTGCGGACATGGAGTTGAGGTGGATAAAGACATGAGAACTTAACTTTAATCCTGAAAACTATATTATTGATTAATTAAGTGATATTTGTGATATTATGTGCTATGTGTTGCAATGAGACTATTGTAAATGAAGGATGTGGATATGATAGTTCTTAGTTGTTCTGGTGATGAACCTAGTTGAGTTATAATGATATTAAGTTGTATGTGTTAGACAATAATATGGAGAGGAGAACCACGCTAAGATTAAGTACTGATGAGCATAGTAATATCTAAAGGATAGATGACTTGAATTAGTGTGATGATTATATTATATAGAAAGAGGTAGTGACATTTTAATAATTAATGAGTAAGTAATACTCCAATAGTGACTTGCATGCTTAAGTGTTAAATTGTGATTTATTTTATGATATTCTTGTTTTGATATTGATAAAAGCACTTTATCTATTGGAAGCCCATGAGAGGCTAAATTGGTGATAATGATGATTTATTGAAATGTGACTATGAGAGGCTTGTTTGATAATGATAACTCCTTGTATTAATGACATGAATGGCTTGTTGATGCGTATATAAATGATTATTGAAATTTACTTTATGAAATTGTCTCATGACTTTAAGTGTACTTATAAACTTGGTACATCGTGTTGTATGTTGTGAGGAAGTATAAATTTGATATTGATATTACTTATTTATGGTGGATCAAGTACCGCATTGGTACGGATATGTATATGTTGGATCAGGTACCACGTCGTTACGGATATGTATATGATGGATCGGGTACCATACTGGTACGGATATGTATATGTTAGATCGGGTACCATGCCGGTATAGATATGTATATGATGGATTGGTTACCACACCAGTATGAATATGTATATGTTGGATCGAGTACCATGCCGATACGGATATGTGTATGTTGTATCGGGTACCACGCCGGTACGTATATGTATATGTTGGATCGGGTACCACGCCGATATGGATATGTATATGATGGATCAGGCACAACTCCGGTACGGATATGTATATATTGGATCGGGTACCACGCCGGTACGGATATGTGTATGTTGGATCAGATACCACGTCGGTACGAATATATATATGATATATCAGGTACCACGCCGGTATAGATGTGTATATGGTGGATCGGGTACCACCCCGGTACGAAACATGAACATAGATTGCTCCCTGAAGGTCATGACTATTTGGGCAAAAATAAGTCCCATAGCATGTGTGTACATATTTGTGTTGAGTTTGTGGATGTTTACAGTATGGTTGATACTCTTGATGGTTATGTGGCTTGTTTGTGAGCATTGTTTGATCTGTTATTGTTGTATTGTTGATTCATGGGGTATTTGATTGTGTGATATGTATTTGAAGAAGTGAAACTTTGTACTTACTTATATGTTGGTTGACTTGCTTTATTTATATATTTTTTAATCATAGCTTACCAGAATGGCTAGTTATCTTTCTTTAATATTATAAGAGAGTATTTGGTTAGTAGCTCGAGAGTTTAGTGTGGGTTGTCTATGATTACGGGTTTGTTCCTGTGAATATGAGTAATGAAAAAGATAAGGTGAATAAATAGGAATAGTGATGTATAGTGTTAGATTGTGGTTGATTGTGTGAATTAATGAGGCTAGAGTATGTTAGTAGTGAATATAATATTGATGGAGTTGGAAGAGTAATTGGATGATGTAACTTATATAGGTAAAGTTATAATGTTATTACAACCTTGGTTGAATTATATTCCATTCAAGATGTTATGATTTATTTTCCTTAATTCTATTTTATGATTATATGAACTAACACGGTTGGCCGATGATGTCTACCAGTACGTGTGGTTGTACTGACCCTACTCTTCTACATTCCTTATTCGGGTGTATACTGAATACAGGTTAGTTTGCAATTACTAGATGGATGACGATATTCAGCACTAACTTCTACATCTTCTTCCTGGTAGATGTTAGAGTCCTTGTCCTATTTATTTCATTGTCAGTCTATGTTGTAATAGGTAGATCTTGTACATGTCTGGACTAGTCTTGGGAAAGTGAAGGACATTTGAAAGAAGTTTTTGAAAAAGTTTATTTATTACTCCCTCCGTCCTACTTTATGTGTCGTCATTTGATTGGTCACAGAGTTTAAGAAATAAGGAAAGACTTGGTAATATTTACCGAATTGTCCTTTATCAAAAAATGAGCTAGTGTCTTTTTTTAATTAAGTGGGACCAATAAGGGTAAAAGTGGAATTGTATCTTTAAATAATTACCAAATAAGGAAACATGATATTCCTTTTGGGATGGACTAAAAAGGAAATGATGACACATAAATGGGATAAAGGGAGTAGTATTTAATTTACTTCATATTTTCTTAAAAATAGAAGTCTTCCGCGTATTTTTAGTTGGGTAATAAGGGTTCTCCTAGCTACTTAGAATAGCATAGGTGCCTGCACGGTCTATTGGTCTGGGTCGTGACAAGTGAAAGAGCCAATATGACCATGCCACATGTTAAAATGATACAACAGATCTAGTGAAATCAAAAGACTGTAAAAGGTTTCATATCAATTAAATCTGATTGATCAAAAGAAGTTCATCTTCACCATGACTCTTTACTTCCTACAACTATAAATAGGGGTCTCATAATTCAAAAAAAAGGACCAACAATTTTAGCAAGAAGCAAGATAGAGATCATGTATTAAAAGCCGCAGATTTCTCTACAAATCCAAGTATTAAAGACCAGTTCATCAAGATTCAAGATCAAGACAACAAGATTCAAGAACAAGCTCAAAGGCCCTTGAATTCAAGTACATGCCGAGATTAAGTCTATCAAATCCGCAAATCAGGATTCAAGATCAAAACCACAAGATTTAAGAACAAGCTCCAAAGTCCTTGTATTCAACACAAGTCAAGATCAAATCTGTCAAATTCACAAATCATCAAGATCAAGCTCGATTGTAATACCTCAAACATTTCTAGCTTAGTCCAACCCTTAGTACGTACTTGTAACACTTAGAAGCTGGAAAATAGCTTATTTCGATTAAGTTTTAGGATTTTTAAATGGGGATTGGACCGCATTTGAATTGGCAAAATAGTAGCTCACCACGATTAGGACGCATCGCGGTGAGTATCGCGATGAGCATATCATTGTATTGCGATGAAGGCCATTTCAATATTTGTCAATTTCCAAAGGGTCATCGCAGTTGCACCGCATCGCGGTGAACTCCAAAACAACAATTGTCATGATACAAATAGTCATTGCAATTCCACTGCATCACGGTGGGTATCGCGATGACTCACTCACCGCGTCACTGTGAGGCCTTAATCGGCGTTTTAGTTGTGGGATTTTAAATCCCAAGGGCAATCTTGTCTTTCATCAAGCCCTCAAACCGTGTAAATAGAAGATTAATCTTGAAATTGAGCAAAATATGCTCATTGTTCATCAAATTTCTCTCCATTAAAACCCTAGCTCTCAAATACAAGATCAAATCTCCAGAAATCTCTCCATCAATCCTCTCAAATTCATTAACCTAGGTATGTTGAATGTTCATTCATGGGTTTCTTTCACCCATGGAGTCCAAGTATCCAATTTAAATTACAAAATTGTGGTCTTTTCAAGTTATTTTGATTTTAAATTATGATTTCACCCATGAATCTCCGTGAACTATGATTTTACACCATGTATAGATGAAATTATTATTGTTATTCAATTCTTCATTTTTTAATGTTATCATTCATTGAATTAATCATGATTTAGTACTATTCATGTTGAATTCATGCTATTACTACAAGTTCCATAACCTTCCTATGATTTGAACAAACTATGAACTACAAGTGTTTGATAAAATGCCTACAAGAATACATGTTTGATAAAAGCCTTCATGTTATGTCCTCTAAGCTTAAGTATCATGTTACTATTATTGCTTTTGAGTCATAGGGGTATTGCATACCCGAAAACCATAGCTGTTTACTTAGACTTAATTCAGTATCTTCAAAATAACTTCAGATTATATTATGAGCATTATCTAAATAGTTAGTTAACCTCAGAACAGTCTAGTATTTCAGTGTCTTTCAGTTGGGAGTAGGATTTAGCACCGAGTGAGTGTAAGGATGGCGGCTTCCCCGTCAGATAGGCAGAGTCGCTAGTAGCAGTCCCTAAACTTCAGAACTACATAGTCAGCGTAGGATATGAGAAGTCACCCATTAGTTTAGGCTTGACTATCTCGTAGAGGTTACCCGTCAGATTAGGCTTGACACCCTTAGTCCTTCGAGATAGTACATCAGTATAGTGGATCCATATAGCCAGCGTTAGTACCCGTGGCACAGTATTGACACTCTTCCAACTGAGGTTACAGGTTGGACCCCAATTAGCTCAGATTGGGGAATGTCGGTTAGATGATAGCTCCCGCAGCCTTAGTTCAATAATCAGATCAGTAGTTCAGTCTAAGTGTTGTTTGACCAAGGCATACAGATATCATTTATTTCAGTTAACAAACATCTATTCAGTTCATGTTATATGCTTGGTTATGCATCCCCAATATCTACAGATTTCACATACCTTCAGTATTTATAGATTTTCATGCACACACAGTATTTACAGATTTCATATATTTTCAGTAGCTACAGATTTCATGCTCTCTATTCAGTATTCCATATTTTACATGTATATTCAGACAGTTACTACTCATGTTCATAAAACCATGCATGTCAGCCTACCTCATTTAGCATACCAGTATATTCAAAGTATTGATCGCATACCTTTCCTTTGCGCTATGATGTATTATATCATAGGTTTTGATGCCAAGTTCTTGGATCGCACTTAGACTTCTCAGAATCTCAGCAGTAGCAGTGGTGAGTCCTCATATTTTGAGGATGGATTATTTTATCTCATGCTTGCAGTCTAGTAGTTAGTTGGAGTTAGTTGGGGCTTGTCCCATCAACTCACAGTTATTTAGTTTAGAGGCTTTTAGACAATATAGTCAGTTATTCATTATTCAAACTTCAGTCGACATGTCAGTTAGTTAATCAGTTTATCAGTATTTTATTAGATTCAAATAGTTCTTTTCTTCAGATTCATATTTCAGTATGGATTCAGTTGATAAAACCTTATGGCTAGTCAATTGTTCTTCCATATTTATTATGTTATTATTCAGTGCTCACAGCAGGTACCAGCTCATGGGTTAACTTGTGGTCCCTCGGGACTGTAAGCACCGTGTGATGCCCAGGGTGTACTCTCGGGGCATTACAAACTTGGTATCAGAGCCTAAGGTTATAAAATGTCCTAGGAAGTCTGAAAATCGCATCAAGTAGAGGCTTTTGTATGGGTGTGTAGCGCGCCACACTTATGGGCAAGAGGCTATAAGGCGTTTAGGAAAAGTTTCCCTTCTTTCAGTATTCATGTTGTGCGACTGAGCATGAGCTCATGTTAAAATCTCTGCCTAATCTAATCTTTCTTCCATTTACAGAACATGTATCCCAAAAAGAACAATGGAAGAAGAGCGAGAAACTAGCCAGTACCTCCGCCCGTTTAGGCAGATCCTCTGGATGAGTATGTCTCTCACAGAGAATTCAAAGCTACACTCACCACTTTAGCAAATTTTGTAGCAGCTCTAAATGAATGTCCAGCTGCTGTTTAGGCCAACCCAGTGGCCAATACTGCCACAACCAGGATTCGGTACTTCACCCAAATGAATCCTCCTTCCTTCATGGGATCCAAATCTGAAGAGGATCCACAGGAATTCTTAGATATGGTTCAGAAAGTGACAGATATTATAGGGGTGACATCTAGTGAGAGTGTTGAGTTGGATGCATATCAGTTATAAGATGTAGCCTATTCATGGTTTAAGTAGAGAAAAGTAGATAGGAGCGCAGATGCAGGGCCCGTAGAATGAGAAGAGTTTGCTACATCATTCTTAGACAGGTTCTTCCTATTGGAGTTGAGGAAGGCCAAGGTGTTAGAATTTATTAACTTGAGGCAGGGAAGTATGAGCGTGAATGAGTAATCCCTCAAGTTTACTCAGTTATCTAGATATGCTCCTCATGTAGTAGCTGATAACAGGTCCAACTTGAGCAAATTTTTGTCTGGAGTATCTAATAGTGTGGTCAAGAAATGTAGGACCACAATGCTGATTAAGAAAATGGACTTGTCTAGGCTGATGGTCCATGCTCAACAGATAGAGAAGCAGAATACTAAGAAGAGAGAGAGGGAGAACAAGAGGGCTAGGATGGGTAGTTTTAATTTCAGCCAACCAAGGTTAGAAGGTGGTAACCGTTCTCAATTTCATCAGAGATCTTCAGCCCCAGCACCCTCTTCGGCCAGTGCCACCGTACCTAAATTCTAACATGATCCTCGAGATAAGGTAGCAGGCTTTAAGTCCCAGGGTAGTGTTAACAGTGCCCGTACGAATCCTCTATGTCAGAAATGTGGAAGACACCATCAGGGTGAGTGTAGGGCTGGTAGCGATGTGTGCTTTGGGTGTGGCAATCCAGGCCACCGGGTTCGGGAGTGTCGGGTGGTTGCTCATAAAGGTAGGGATTTTTGCCAACAGGGCCAGTCCCATCAGTCGTCAGTTTCAGCCGGCCGCCCGACTCAGCAGGGTGCCGCTTTTAGTGCTACCAGTGGTCAGTGTCTAAACAGATTGTATGCTCTTCAGTCCCAACAATATTAGGAAAATTCTTCAGACGTAGTTACTGGTACGTTACAGGTCTTTCACATATATGTTTATGTTATACTAGACCCTGGAGCTTCTTTTTTTTTGTAACTCCATATATAGCCGTCAATTTCGGAGTCAATCCCAAAACTCTAGCAAATCCATTTTCAGTGTCTACCCCAGTAGATGTTTCCATTACAGCCCGGCAGGTATACAGGAACTGTCCGATCACAATATCTCAGAAAGTTACTTCAGTTGACCTCATGGAGTTAGAGATGACAGATTTTGACGTCATTCTCGGCATGGATTGGCTCTACTCATGTTATGCCTCAGTTGATTATAGAAACAAAATAGTTCATTTTCAGTTCCTAAATGAATCAGTCCTTGAATAGAGGGGTAGTACTACGCTCTTAGGGGTCAGCTTGTTTCGTACCTTAGAGCGAAAAGTATGATATCCAAGGGATGTATTTACCATTTTTCTCGAGTCAAAGACTCTAATTCAGAGACTCCAACCCTTGATTCAGTTTCCATAGTCAGGGAATTCCCAGATGTGTTCCGTGAAGATCTTCCCGGAGTTCCTCCAGAAAGGGAAATCAACTTCGGAATAGATATTCTTCCAGATACTCAGCCCATATCTATTATGCCATACCAGATGGCTCCAAGAACCCAAGGAGTTAAAAGAACAGTTAAAAGATCTCCTGTATAAGAGATTCATCAGGCCCGACATTTCCCCATGGGCTCACCAGTTTTATTCGTGCTTAATAAAGACGGTTCTCTCAGAATGTATATAGACTACCGTCAGTTGAACAAACTCACAGTCAAGAATAAATATCCAATCCCTAGAATCGATGAATTGTGTGACCAAGTTCAAGGTGCTAGCTACTTTTCAAAGATAGACCTTAGATCAGGCTATCATCAGCTCAGAGTCAGGGAATGCGACATTCTGAAAACAGCTTTCCGAACCTGGTATAGTCACTTCAAGTTTCTCGTCATGTCCTTTGGGCTTACTAATGCCCTAACAACTTTCATAGACTTAATGAATTGTGTGTTCAAGCAGTACTTGGACATGTTCATTATAGTCTTCATCGATGACATTCTTGTCAACTCTCGTAGCAAAAATGATCATGCAGACAATATCCAAATAGTGTTGCAGACTCTTAGGGCTCATCAGTTATTCACTAAATTCAGTAAGTGTGAATTTTGGGTAAGATCAGTAGCTTTTCTTGGCCATATTATTTCCAGTGATGACATTAGAGTTGATCCTTAAAAGACCGGAGAGGTGAGAAACTGACCCCCATCTCTCCATCAGACATCAAGAGTTTCTTGGGTTTGGCTGGCTATTATCATTGGTTTGTTAAAGGGTTTTTGTCTATTCCATCCCTCATGTATAGATTGATGCAGAAGAAGGTTAAGTTTCAGTGGTCAGATTTTTGCAAAAAGAGTTTTTAGGAGTTGAAGACTCGACTTATCTCTGCCCCAGTTCTTACCTTGCCAGATGGTTCAGATGGGTTTGTTGTGTACTGTGATGCATCCAGAGTAGGTTTAGGTTGTGTCCTTATACAAAGAGGAAAGGTCATAGCCTATCCCTCTAGGCAGCTTAAATCCCATGAGAATAATTATCCGACTCATGATCTTGAGCTAGCAGTTGTAGTGTTTGCCTTAAAGATTTGGAAACATTACTTGTATGGGGTGCATGTTGATGTGCTCACAGATCACAAAAGCTTGCAGTATGTGTTCTCTCAAAAAGACTTAAATTTGCATCAGATGAGGTGGTTAGAGTTATTGAAAGATTATGACATAAGTGTTCTATGTCATCCGGGAAAGTCCAATGTAGTAGCTGATGCTCTCAGTAGGTTGTCTATGGGTAGTGTTGCTCATGTTGAGCAAGGTAAGAAGAAGTTAGTTCAGGAAGTTCATCAGCTTTCCCGACTAGGTGTCCGCCTAGTCGATTCAGCAGAAGGTAGTATATGGGTGCAGAGTAGTTCAGAACCTCTCTAGTTTCTGAAGTAAAGGAAAAGCAGGATAGAGATCCCAGTCTAGTTATGTTGAAAGAATAAGTCAGAGATCAGAAGGTGGAAGTTTTCTCCCAAGGGGGGATGGTGTGCTGCGTTGTCAGGGTCGACTTGTATGCCTGGTGTAGATGACTCGAGGCAATGAATTCTTGCAGAAGCGCATGGTGCACGCTACTCTATTCATCCAGGGGCGACTAAGATATACCGTGATTTATGGGAGATCTATTGGTAGAGTGGGATAAAGAGGAATATTGTAGAGTTCGTAGTTAAGTGCTCTACGTGCCAGCAGGTTAAGATTAAGCACCATAAGACTAGTGGGTCCATGCAGGAGTTCAGCATTCCCACATGGAAATGGGAAGAATTGAATATCGACTTTGTGATAAGTTTTTCTCGTACCCGTCATCAGCATGATTCTATTTGGGTTATCGTAGACAGGATAATCAAATCAGCTCATTTCATGCCAGTCCATACATCTTATTCAGTCGAGGACTATGCCAAAATCTATCTTAGAGAGTTGGTTAGGTTGCACGGTGTTCCCTTATCTATCATCTCAGATAGAGGTACCCAGTTTACCTCTCACTTCTGGAAAGCATTCCAAAAGGGTCTTGGTACCCAAGTCCATCTCAGTACAGCCTTCCACCCTCAGACAGATGGTCAAGCAGAAAGGACCATTCATACTCTTGAAGATATGCTGAGAGAACACATAGTTTATTTTAAAGGTAGTTGGGATGACCACTTACCTTTGATTGAATTCACATATAATAACATCTATCATTTCAGTATCCAGATGGCTCTGTTTGAGGCTCTTTATCGTAGGAGATGTAGATCTCCAATTAGTTGGTTTGAAGTAGGTGAGGCCGTCATGGTAGGAATTGACCTAGTGTTTGATGCCTTAGAGAAGGTTCAGTTAATCAGAGAAAAGCTTAGGGCAACCTAGAGCCGACAGAAATATATGCAGACGTGAGGAGAAAGAATCTCGAGTTTGAGGTCGGGGATTTTATGTACTTGATAATCTCTCCCATGAGGGAAGTGAAGAGGTTCGGCAAGAAAGGGAAACTTAGTCCCCGATATATCGATCCTTTCAGAATTCTCATCCATTTCAGAAAGTGGTAGTTGTCCCCTTAGAAAATATGGATGTCCAGAACAGTCTTTCCTATGAGAAAGTTCCAGTCGAAATTCTTGATCGTCAAGTTTGTAGACTAAGGAACAAAAAAGTTTCCTTGGTCAAAGTTCTTTGGTGGAATCAATCCGTTAAGGGAGCAACTTAGGAAGCAGAAGCAGATATGCGGACCAAGTACTCTCATCTTTTCGCTGCAGATTCAGTTCAAGGTAACTAGTTTCCTCAGATCATCTCTTTTCGCTCCAAGTTTCATTTTTATATAGCCACTCATTCGATAGTTCTTGCATTTATATATCAGTTTAGTCATGCTTTCAGTTGTGCATGCCAGATATAGCCTCAGTTTTCAGCATCTCAGCTTCATTAGTCTTATTCGGGGATGAATGTTCTCAAGGGGGAGATATTGTAATACCCCAAAAATTTCTAGCTCAGTCCAACCCTTAGTAAGTACTTGTAACACTTAGAAGCTGGAAAATAGATTGTTTAGGGTAAGTTTCAGGATTTTCGAACGGGGATTGGACTGCATTCGAATTGGCAAAATAGTAGCTTACCGCGATTATGTCGCATCGTGGTAAGTATCGCGATGAGCATGTCATCGCATCGTGGTGAAGGCCATTTCGGCATTTGTCAATTTCCAGAGATTCACCGTGGTTGCACTACATCGCGGTGAACCCTAAAACAATAATTTTCATGATCTAGAGAGTCACCGCGATTCCACCGCGTTGCGGTGGGTATCGCGATGACCCACTCACCACGTCACGGTGAGGCCTTAATCGGCGTTCTAGTTGGGGGATTTTAAATCCCAAGGGCAATCTTGTCTTTCATCAAGCCCTCAAACTGTGTAAACATAAAATTAATCTTGAAATTGAGCAAAATATGCTCATTGTTCATCAAATTTCTGTCCATTAAAACCCTAGCTCTCAAATACAAGATCAAATCTCAAGAAATCTCGCCATCAATCCTCTCAAATTCATTAACCCTGGTATGTTAAATGTTCATTCATGGGTTTCTTTCACCCATAGAGTCCAAGTATCTGATTTAAATTACAAAATTGTGATCTTTTCAAGTTATTTTGATTTTAAATGATGATTTCACCCATGAATCTCCATAAACTATGATTTTACACCATGTATAGATGAAATTATTATTGTTATTCAATTCTCCATGTTTTAATGTTATTATTCATTGAATTAATCATGATTTAGTACTATTCATGTTGAATTCATGTTATTACTACAAGTTCCTCAACATTCCTATGATTTGACCAAACTATGAACTACAAGTGTTTGATAAAATGCCTACAAGAATACATGTTTGATAACAACCTTCATGCTATGTTCTCTAAGCTTAAGTATCATGTTACTATTATTGCTTTTGAGTCCTAGGGGTATTGAATACCCAAAAAACATAGTTGTTTACTTAGCCTCGATTCAGTATCTTCAGAATAACTTCAAATTATATTTTGAGCATTATCAGAACAGTTAGTTAAACTCAGAGCAGTCTAATATTTCAGTGTCTTTCAGTTGAGAGTAGGATTTAGCACCGAGCGAGTGTAGGGATGGTGGCTTTTCCATCAGATAGGTAGAGTCGCTAGTAGCAATCCCTAAACTCTAGAACTACGTAGCCATCATAGGATATAAGAAGTCACCCATCAGTTTAGGCTTGACTATCTCGCAGGGGTCACCCGTCAGATTAGGTTTGACACCCTTAGTCCTTCGGGATAGTACATTAGTATAGTGGATCCATACAGCCAACGTTAGTACCCATGGCACAGTATTGACACCCTTTCAACTGGGGTTACAGGTTGGACCCCAATAAGCTCAGATTGGGGATGTCGGTTAGATGATAGCTCCCACAGTCTCAGTCCAATAATCAGATCAGTAGTTCAGTCTCAGTGTTGTTTGACCAAGGCATATGGATATCAGTTATTTCAGTATTTCATCTTACATACTTCTATTCAGTTCATGTTATATGCTTGGTCATGCATCCCCAGTATCTACAGATTTCACGTGCCTTCAGTATTTATAGACTTTCATACATACACTATATTTACTGATTTCATATGTTTTTAGTATCTACAGATTTCATGCTCTCTATTCAGTATTCCATGTTTTACATGTATATTCAGACAATTACTACTGTTCATGAAACCATGCATGTTAGCCCACCTCATTTAGCATACCCGTACATTCAAAGTACCGATCACATACCTTTCTTTTACGCTATGATGTATTATATCATAGGTTCTGATGTCCAGTTCCCGAATCATGCTTAGACTTCTCAGACTCTCACCAGTAGTAGTGGTGAGTCCTCATATTTCGAGGACGGATTATTTTATCTCATTCTTTTAGTCTAGTAGTTAGTTGGAGTAAGTTGGGGTCTGACCCATCAACTTACAGTTATTTAGTTTAAAGTCTTTCAGATAATACAGTTAGTTATTCAGTATTCAGACTTCAGTTGACATGTTAGTTAGTTAATCAGTTTATTAGTATTTTATCAGATTCAAATAGTTGTTTTCTTCAGATTTATGTTTCAGTATGGATTTAGTTGATAAAACCTTATGGCTAGTCAGTTGTTCTTCTGCATTTATTATGCTATTATTCAGTGCTCACAATAGGTACCAGCTCATGGATTAGCTTGTGGTACCTTGAGACTCAGACTTGAGGTGGTTGTCGACATAAAACAACTATAATTACAGGTCTTTGGTGACACTCAATTGGTGATCAAGCAACTTTTGGGAAGCTATAAAGTCAGAAAGCCTAAGCTACGACCATATCATGATTATGTGCAGTAGTTGATGGGATGGATTAGGTAAGTAACCCTCCAGCATGTGCCATTAAAAGAAAATAAGCAAGCTAATACCCTAGATACTCTGCCTTAACCCTAACTCTTCTGAATCAGACAGAAGTTACTATTCGCCGAAAATAGGTAGTACTACTGCCGAATGATCATGACGATGAAGAAAATAAGGTTAAGCACCTAGTTTCAATGTCTGAAGTTGTAAAGAAAGATTGGTGACAATCTGTCATTGACTACTTGTGTTATGGAATACTTTCAAAAGATCCAAGAAGAACGACTGACAATCATCGTCGCGCACCTAATTTTCTTTACTACAAAGACATGCTATATAGAAGATCATTTGAGGGAGTACTCTTCCTACGTTTGGGGGAGAAAAAAGTAGTTCAAGTATTGCAAGAAGTATATTCGACAGTTTATGTATCTCATCAGTCCAGGCCTAAGCTTCATTTTCACATTAAAAGAATAGGGTATTACTGGCCAACGATGGTGAAAGATTGTCTGTACTATGATAGAAGATGTAAAGCTTTTTAATTCCATGCAAATTTCATACATCTACGTCCTGAGGTACTAAACCCAATTATACCATCTTGGTCATTCAACGTTTAGGGATTAGATGTTATTCGACCATTGCTGAAATCTTCTGGTGGATACTTGTACATCTTGGCTATAATAGATTACTTCTCAAAATGGATTAAAGCTATTCTTCTCAAAGAAGTAAAGAAAGAAAATGTTGCAAACATCATCCGAGTGAATATCATATACCGCTTCAGAATCCCTCAATACATAATAACCGACAATGGAAGCCATTTGATAACAAATTGATGAATAAAATTTTTTATCTCTTTGGTTTTAAGCAGGTAAATCTTCTATGTATCATGTCGTCGCTAGTGTTCTATCCAAAGCATTCAATAAGACTTTATGCATTCATTCAATAAGGGCTCATCGAAGAAGAAAATTCTAAGTTGTGTCTTGTGAAGTTAGAAGCTCTTGATGAGAAGAGGTTGGAGGCTCAACTAAATCTCGAATGTTATCAAGCCCGTCTATCTTGTTCTTTCAACAAAAGTGTCTGCTTGAGGTAATTTCATGTTAGAGATCAAATTTTTACAGTAAGAAGGCCCATAATTACCTCTCGTATGTCCGGTTAAAATTCACCCCAAAGTGGGATGGACCATATATCGTGCAAAAAGTATATTCAAATGGTGCTTATAAGCTTGTCGATGCAGATGAAGTGAAAATTGATCCTATGAATGCCAATTTCTTGAAGAAATACTATCCTTGAAGGAAGATAACAATCCTTAAGACACGAGTATAAACTGTATGTTCACTCCTGGACTGCAAAAGTATAAACTATGTATGGCTCAAAAAAAGTATGTTAAGTTGAAAACCTCGAAAGAGCGACCTAGACAAAAGTTAGGACACAATACAAACAAACAAATAAAAAAAACACTCACCTAGAACTACGTTGTGACTTAATTCGCTTTACTGAGGTACGTAGGCATTTGGAATTTCATTCTGAGTTCAGTTCCATGAGTGTAAAAAAAATACATGTTTTTGCTCACATAAAAAAAGTTATTCTTCAAGAGAATTTTTTGTTTCATCAATCTTCTTACTTGCACCAAGCGTTGGTGGCTCGATGGGGTCAAACCCCTATGAAATATGAGTTTTTTTGACATAGTTGAAGTCTTTAAATCTCTAAGTTTTCAAGTTGGAGTCCTCAAATCTGGCACATCGAAGCCTTCTATGACAATTATCTGAAGTCTTCAGATGATCTATGTTTATAAATTGAAGTCTTTAAATTCACTAAGACTTCATATTCACCATATTGAAGTCTGTAAGTGGAAGTCCTTTGATGATGTATGTCTACAAGTTTAATTCTTCAAATTTACTAAGATATTGAAGCCAGTCTGATAGTTGATGTCTTCAGATAACTTATGTCTATAAGTTAAAGTCTTCAAATTCACTAAGTATTTATGTTGGAGCTTTCAAATTCACCATATTGAAGCCTGAAAGTTCACGAGTCTGTAAGTTGAAGTCTTCAGATGCTCTGCGACTATAAGTTGAAGTTTTCAAATTTGCCATATTGAAGCCTTCAAAGTCTAAAAGTTGGAGTCGTCAGGTGATTTGTGTCTATAAGCTGAGGTCTTTAAATCCTTCAAACCTTCTTGAGTTTACCTTTCCTAGGGAGGGGACGAGTATCCATCCCTATGCGTCGTAAGATTACCCGTAGAATTACCTTTCTTAGGGTGGGAATGAGTATCCATCCTTATGCACCATAAGATTACCCGTAGAATTACCTTTCTTAGGACGGAGACGAGTATCCACCCCTTTACGCAGTAATATTACCCATAGAATTACCTTTCTTAGGGTGGGGACGAGTATCCATCCCTATGCACCATAAGATTACCATGAAATTACCTTTTCTTAGGACGGGGATGAGTATCCATCCCTGTGCACCATAAGATTACCCATCGAACTACCTTTCTTAGGGTTGGGACGAGTATCCATCCCTATGTGCCGTAATATTACCTTCTTCATAGACCATCCTTTGAAGCCTACCTACAAAAAGAAAAAAGAAAAAGACAACACAAAGAAAATACAATTAGAAAAGGGTTCGTTACCTATCAAGACGTTTCGAACTCGAGAGTCATACATCACCAACTTGCATGGGCTTGAGACAAGATGTTTTGGTGAAGAAGAAGCCCTTAAATCCTAATTTCCAGTAATTAAAACACCTTTTTATGGTGATGTTTCCACATTAAAGTATAAATGATTTGGTGAGGCGACACAAATCTGAAATTCTCCGTCAGACATAATTTAGGGTCAATTTAAAAAATTTGTATAGGACGATCCAAAAGGAGTTAAACTCAAAATCTTGGATATGTTATATGCGCATGTTTTTAAAATCTATAGAATTAAGTGGATCATCATTTTTTGTACTCCCACATTGAGATATAAATTTTCTTGGTGTCATTGAGAAAATCTAAAACTGTTAGTGCATCAAAATCTAATGTTAACTTCGGGATAACACCTGAAACAATCTCGAAGGTATTAAATTATGAATTTCAGATATGTTATAGATCTTTGTTTCTAGTATTACAAGAATCAAACGGCTTGTGATTTCTTTCTTCCTACATCAAGATATGAAATTTTGACAAAGATGCGCAGGTGTGAATTTTCAGCATAAAAAAATTTAGGGATAGCTTCAAAAAATTATCGAAAATTATATTGAAGAATTTTAGATCTAAATTTTTGATATGTTAGAGATCTCAAAGTCTAGTTTCTAGAATATCAAACTGTTCATGATTTCAATATTCCTACAATGAGATATGAATTTTCTACCACTAACACGCTGGGCTGAAAAAAGATGACCAAAAATAAAAGAAAAATAGAAGGGAAAGAAATTACCTCAACATTATTTATGGCTTGAAAACGCCAAAATTGATATTGAAAAAGTGGAAAACCTACATCTTTTTATTGAGTTGTAGGGTGACCGTTTCCTTCTCCAATATAAATTCAACTTGGAAGAGTTTTTGTCTCCAATATAAATTTAAATTGAAAGTTGTTTCCTTCTTCAATATAAATTCAAATTAAAGGTTATTTTCATATCCAATATAAATTCAAATTGAAGGTTGTTTTCATCTCCAATATAAATTTAAATTGAAGGAGTTTTATTCCCGATTAAGTAAGGTGGTGAAATTTTTTTCAAAATCTATTTGAAATAGGACAAAGTCAAAATACCCTAGTAGAAGTGGACATCACTAAGAAATTCATTATTGGATTCGGATATCATGTCTCACCAATGAATCTTACGTGTAGAAATTCATGAAATAAATTGGATAAAAAAAAAGAGAACTTTTGAGAGGCAATATCAATATGCAAATTGCATGGTTCAGCTTTAACTTTTCTCAACTAATGAAATGGGGTGCTCATATGTATGAAAATTTTTGAAGCACGAAGGAAGCATGTTTAAGTAATCATACTTCATGTCTGTTCTCTAAAGTATACACCCAACTAGCCTTGAAGTAAGGGGCATTTTGTAGGCAACGAAATTTTATTAAATTAAAATTCGTACGAAATTTGGATTATATTAAATTCAAAATATATTAGTCCTAAATAAATATTGTGGATTAATATGATTGGATTAATTATTAAGTACAAACTTGTATGGATTTAATTAAAGTCCAATTTTTATCGGGCTAGCCCATTGATTTGGATTACAAATGATGATCTCACTTTGCTAAACCCGGGATATTGATATATTCTAGAGGCCCAAATGAGTGTCACTTGTCGAATGGTGTGATATGCCAAGTCAAGTGAAGGAGCCAATAGGACCATGCTACATGTCAAAATGCTGCAGCAGGCCTAGTGAAATCAAAAGCCCATAAAAGGTGTTATGTCAATTGAATCTAATTGGTCAAAAGAAATTCATTGTAACGCGTTGAAACTACCCCTGGATGTCACACGATGCTTAGGACCATAACTGATCCCAAGCTAACTCTTATAATGGCATAACTCGTGAGAAACTAAATAAAATACATTAATCTGAAAGAAATAAGTGGAAGATATGACTTTACTAAGTAGGTTCAATACGAAACTATATAAAACAATTACAACTCTGATTATACAAAACAAAACTGAAATTTAATACATCAACTATACTAACTGTCTATGAGGCCTCTACTAATATTGACTATAGGTAGCTGGGACATGACCCCCAGCTATCCCGAATCAATACGACTAATAAAGAAAATAAGATACTACTAGAATTGTGATTGACTCAAGCCCTCGAATAAAAAGGACTCATCACCTCACTACAACAAAATGCATATATAGCTTTAGAATACATCGTAGCTAAATGTGAAAAATTCTATGGCTAAACACTTTAGCCACCAATTTTTTTTTCGTAGCATTCGTAGCAAGAAGTGGCGTAACTAAAGCTAGCTACGGACTTTACATAGTTCGCGGCTAACTGCTAATACTTACAGCTACAAAAAATATTATGTTGTAGCTGTGATGATAAAAAAATTCTTGCTATGAAATATATACTTATGACAAGTAATTTTATTTTTTTGCCACGACAAATAAAACTTGTAGTAATTTTTATATTATAGCCATAGTGTCTTCTATTGTGGCAAATGATTTAATTTATTTGCTATGATAATTTAAAATTTATGGCTATTTCGTATCTCAATTCGTGTTAACAATACTTGTATTTAGCTACCAAATAAAAAATATATAGCTATACACTAAAGTATTTGCCATAAATATTTCGTGACGTGGCTAAAAATATATTCTTTTTGCTACAAAATGCATAAGTTATATAGCTCATTTGAATTAGAAATGGAAAGTGAATATTAGTCAATTTTTTATGATTATATTTAGATTTAGCCATAATTACAAATATTCATTAAAGAATACTGACATAAGCAGTATTAACCACAAAAATCTCTATAATATAATTAAGACTAAAAGAAAAATCCAAAATAGATTCAATAATTATATTATTATAATTTAAAGAATCTTCCACAAGCTTTGTTAGTATCAAAAGTTACATATAATTACATTTTACATTTTTTTTAAAACACCATCTTGCTTGAGTCCATGATACATAGTCTCTGCTTCCACGGTCTTCAATAGCACCTTAGTTTGATCAACATCTATCTTAATTTGTCATTTATTTGCTTTTATTCCACTACTATACCTATTGATAATGATAAAGTATTTTAACACCAAGAAAATAAGTACCATTACATTCAAGTGCGTGTATACATAAAATTCAAGGAAAAAAATATATCTTAGATAATTTTTTACAAAAATTTAACTAATAAAAACAAGCGAAAAAATATAAAACAGCCAAATAAGTAAACAAACCTGTAACCTTCTTCAAAATCTGTAAATATAAATCTCAAATTCCAGTATCAATTCTAATACCCACACGAAAATCATCTTTACATTAAAAAAATCTAAACAATTTAATGCAATATCCATATAGTAAAAACTTATCTTTTTTACTTGAAGAATTTCTTGTTTGAAACCTACAAAAAAAGTTAAATTAATTAGACAAACATAACATATAAAAAATTTGAATTAAATTAAAAAAATAAAAATATGAAAGGATGAGGGGTGAAAGGGATGTGGGAAACATAGAAGGAATGGAAAAGAAGAAAGAGAGATCAGGTTAATTTATTGAGTATTAAAATTTTGGGAGGAAAACTTTTATTTTTGGCAATTTTTAAGTTTTGGGGGAAATATGAAAAAAGGGTGAGGCGGTGGTGGAGGGTTTAGGTTAGCAAAAGTTTTTGTTTTGATCAATTAGTCTGTGTGTGTGTTTTAATTTTTTTAAGTATTATTATAAAGTTACTTTTTTCTATAAACAAATGCCAATAGTATTATTTAATAAAAAAATATAAAGAACAAAATTATCAAATGAAAATAGTAATAAAATACATAATAAAATTATGTATACTTTACTTTAAGTTAATGGAAAAAGTCAAGTATTTATATGAAATAAATATTAAATATATTACTTTTCAACTTTTTTTCGTCCCTATAATATTGTTATTAGTTTAGTTAAATACTTCATGTTTTAAAAAAATATTAATTTATAGTGTATAATTGAATTTATGATTATTCTTAAGTTTAAATTATTATTTTTTAATTGAAATTGAAAATTAAAAAAAAATGCAAATTTAAAATGACTTATATAGATTGAAATTTCAAATAAAATTTTTTAATATTACAAAATCTATATAATCTATCTATACATAGTAGGAGAAACAAAATAATATTGTAATGACAAATGTCAATTACCATATAATTAAAGTTTGAAAATTATATTAAGGTAGGAATTTCAAAATATTAAATTTCAATTTAGTTTATTAATATCTATAATGTGAATTTAAATTTATATTAAAGTGTCCTAATTTCTATTGGTGAAATTATACTTCCACAATATTCGATTACTTCAATTTAAATCTAAAATACATATAAATTTTAACTAACATTTTTTAAGTGAAAATATCAAACTTATATAAATTTTAAATGAATTATATGACTTCAATATCCAATTAAATTATTTTTATGAAAATTTTAAAAATAAAATAAGGCTATTAACTTATTTATACAGAGTAGGAGAAAAGAAACAATATTGTGATGACAATATCATCACCATAAAATCTTACGTTTAAAAATTATTTTACGATTAAAATTATAAAAAAATATATTAATTCAAATTTTTTATATCAACAACGTAAAATTTAAATCCAAATTAAAGTGTTTTATCTGGGTCGGGGGGGGGGGGGGGAGGGGAGGGGAGGGGGGTTCATACTTCTACAACATTCAATTATCTTAATTTGAATTTAAACAAAAATATGAATTTTAAATTTTGATTTTTTTAGTTTGAATTAAAAATATAAAAATTATTTGAACTCTATGACTTAATATATCAAGTTTAAAATAAAAAATTCAAAAGAAAATGTTAAAATGTTAGTATCTCTATCTTTATTAGAGTATACATATTAATTATTTTCCACCAAGGTATCATTTTTTTAAAAAAAAATTCTAGACTAATTTGTATTGCATCTTTGAATAAAGTGTGACAATTATTAATTAAAGGTTAAAAATTAAATTAGAAAACTCATTTAGATATCATGTGTAAAAATTACAGAAAGGGAGATAAATAATGTAGAGATTATAATTTGAATTAACTTTTATTGAATAAAAAAAAAACATACAATTTACTTTGTAAAATAAATTATAAAATATTTAATTGTTACGTTATTTAATAATTTCTGTATATCCCACGAATATAAATATTAGTATACATACTACCTCAACAATTAGTAAAGTTTTTTATGAATACTTTTGGAGGAAATAAGTGATTACATTTAAGAAAAAATAAGTGCTAATTTTAAAGTAATAAAGTATCAAATATACAAAAATAACTTTACAATTTTCAATGAAAAAATAGTTGTACATATTTAAAAAGTACAACTAATATTCAAAAACGACATGTTGCAACAAGATAAAATACAATGTCGTATAAGTTTAAGAAGTTAGTTGATAAGTTTGAAATTATAAATTGTTATATAAATTGTCTATGGTTGAAGATTACCTGCTTTCTCTCTCTCTTTATATATATATATATATATATATATCACCTTTTTATTTTAATTATATTTGAAACTTACAAATTGGATCTTATAAAATTGAATTTGAAACGATCGGTAGAATAATAAACACCTCTAATTATACTGAATTGATAAATATATTCGAGACAAATAATAATTATGAAAACAGTTGATCATGAAGAAGTTTGAATGAAATTTATTGAAGTTTACTAAATTTGACATGATTAGTTAATCGAAAGAAATATAATCAAGTATTTATTTAAATTATATTTAAGATTTATAAAATGTAAAATTGAATTAAATCGAACGATTAACACCTCTAATCATATCGGATTGATAAATATAATATTTTCTTAAGCTTCAGTGAGACTGTGAAGTTATATTTAAGTTCAATATAATTAAATAATCAAAATTAGTTGGATATAATCATATATTTACTACAATTATATATATTAGAAATTCACAAGTAGACATATAGTATTGAATCAAATCAAATGATTAACATATCCAGTTCCTCTATATTATAAGTACTACAACAAATTTCAGCTCGTGATTGAAAAATTATTAGCTGTAAAATTTAATAATAATAATAATAAATTTGTGACTTAACTATTTCGTCATGAAAAAATAATTAGTTATTATTAAGTCAACTATTGCCACGATTTTTTAGTACTCAAAGAAAAAATATCTACAACTTCAATAATTTATTTTAAATAATTTTTTTATGGCTAAAAGATCGCTATTGCTACAACAAGTTTCAACACATGTCAAATATTAAATATTCTCTACGAAATCTTATTATAGCAAAAAGTCTATGGCTATATCATTTAATATTGCAACAATCTTTACTAACATAAAAAAAAATAGCAACAAAATAATATTTAACTAATTTATTGTGGCTAAAAGGTTATTATTATTACTAAGTTATAACTCATGACAAAAATTAATAATTAGCTACGAATATTTTCTATAGCAATAAAGACGTGGCTATATCATTTAACTATTGCCACAATTTTTCTAATTTGAAGAAAAAAATATATATATATTTAGCTATAATATCTTGTTTCAAATAGTTATTATGGCTAAAAGGTCACTATTGCTACAATAATTTTTATCGCGTGACAAAAACTTATGATCAACAATCAAATTTTATCGTAGCAGTAAAGTTGTATCTATTTAAGAACTATTACAATGATTGTTAGTAATTGTAGTAAAAATAAGGAATTAGCTTTGTCAGATTAATTTTCGTGGCTATGAAATTTTACAATTTTGTAAATAGCTACTAAATTCAAAATTTTATGGCTATTACTAAGTAATAGCTATGATTTTTTAATTCATAGCTTAGAGTTCGTAGCAACAGATACATTATGTTGTAGCGCCTGCTGACTGAAAGTTGCACACTGTCTAATTATGATATGTGGGCTGCAACTGGTACCTATATTATGAGACAATGTAGCACATAGACGTATATGTGAATTAGTACTTTTGGAATGTATTGAGTATGTGGGGGTGAATGCATAAGTAAAACAATAATTCAATATTCATACAAAACTTTTAAAGGATGCATGCTAGGTGTAAATGACTCACCTTGGCTCGAATAAAACATGTATTGCGAACTAATAAAACATGAGTAGGTAAAATATAGATAATCTTTTTGAGTCATAATGCTTTGTTCTAAAAGTTGTACTTCGACTCTTTCTATTGGGAGTTTCATCCAACCGACATAAACCATGTGAGCTTTCATGGAGTCCAACGTCTTACCCACATTGGGGAGAGCAGCTCTACCTTTGCCATCGGAATATAACCTTATCTTAAGTGATCATTGACTTAGCCTACTATGGACACTTAAACCTACGATGGCTCGTAGTTCTGGGACATGAGACCTTGGAATCATATCCAACTCGGTGCTAAATACTACTCCCATACTTATATGCTCAGACTTTAAGGAAATCCACCTTAAAATAGCACAAGGGTTTATAATAAGAACCAATTGTGCTTCTCTTTCTTTAAATCATAAACTTTATGAACAATGTGGATTTCTTATCTTAGCTTAGGATCAAAAGATCAATTTCTTTCTTAAATCTTAGTAAACAACTTATAAAAGAGGCTTAAGATCATAGTTTTCTTGAAATCTCAAAACTCACACTTGGGTTTAAAGCATATGTACTTAGATTTTCAGAACTTCACAATAAAGCTTCATTCTCAACAATCATCTTGAAATTATTCAACAATATCAATTCACAATAAAAAGGTGCAATTCATGATATAAACCTTCAAGTGAAAGCATAAATAGATGAAATAAACATGCACTTCAATACGTAAATCGCTTGTAAATTCATAAACTAAAAAAAAGTAGTTTGGGTATGAACCCTAATTTGCAAATCATGAAATCTTAAGAAAAAGAATAAGTTTTGGACATAAGGATGAAAGAGGTATCCTTGTTCATAATTCCACATACCTTAATGACGAAGAAATTGTGAAAAGATTGAACCTTTTAGCTTGATTGCCCAAATTCTAAGTTGTTTTTCTCCTCTTGTGTATTAGATGATGAACTAATAATTTTGATAGGGTTAAAACGTATTTAGGGACTATTAATCTCGTGTAGTTATGTTTAGGGGCGGTTATGTAGTGTCAAATGACTTGGTTGCCCTCGAAATTACTCAAAAATGGAGTTTCTACACCACTTGACCATAGGGTTTACGGCGTAAACTCCATGACAAACATTAGGCTTTGCAGTGCAAACCCTCTGAAAAACATTAGGCTTTGCAACACAAATCCTATGGCAAACATTTTCCAGTGAACGTTTGCGATGGTATGGCGATGCCTAGCCATCGCCTAAGCTCTAGTTTGCGACCCTAATTTAGTTTTGAGGTCCTTAAACACTCCCAACACCCCCACAACATCAACACATGATCTTCCATCACTACGGGGGTCCTAAAGATTATTTTAGAAACATCAAAAGGGTGTTACGACTACGGGATGTTACATTATCTCCCCCTTAGAATCATTTGTCCTCAAATGATGGATATGAACTCGTTGAAGTCTTAGAAATATTGAATAATGTAGACATGATATGTCTTCTAAGAAAGGATATAACTGAGCTGAAACATTAAAACTTTCATCATGAAACTAATTTCTGAGCTGACTTGACTTTACTTACTATTAAGGAGCTGATTCATGCTGAGAGTTTAGAACTCGCTTGAGGTGTTCATGATACAATCAGACATATAGAACTATGAAGTGATGACTTATGCTAGCACGAACTATGAGACATGATGCATCGGGGGTATTACACTATCTGAGCTGGAATACTTGGAAAACTGAGGTTATGCTCTGAACACTTATGAACTGAGTCATGACTAAATAGCTGAATCTGAAACATAATGCACGGTGCATATGCATGAACTGAGTTGAATTAGTAATTTGCATGGATGTGAGCAATTACCTCATGGAATAGCCATATTTATGAAACATCGATAGTAAAACTAGATGGAAAGATGGAAAATAATAGGAGCTTATTTGTCTGATTACTAAACTGAATTGTTGGCTATACAGACTGAATTATACTGAAAGCTTATACTCAACGAGAGTATTTCTTCAACACTCTTTGCAAGAAGTTCTAATAACATTAGGGAGGAAAGAATTCCTGGGCATGATCTGAATAAGATATCTAAGTAAGGAATCTTAATATAGCTGTAACTCTATAACATAGAACATAGGCCTACGAAACAAAAGCTGGGGTAGAATTACTAGGCCTTAGGCAATATAACTGCCACTTTCAAGCTTAGACATACTCCTCAAATACTCCCTCAACTATACGTTCCCCATCAATACTGCACTTCACTTGAGGCTACTTATGATCTTCACATAGTCACTGATAACCCTATCTACTGTAGTCTAAGTTGAACTGAATTCTCACACTATGTTCAAGCCTACTCGAATCTACAAAGTACTACACATAACACCATAACACTAGTCTGAACCATGAATTCAATACCCCATGCATTTTCACAACTTCATATCGCAAGAATAACTCTTCTTACCACCTTCAATAACTAAATTCAATCCTCTTACTAGGAATTCACCAGCACACAATGCACCCATCCACTTACATACCAAGATGACATTCAAGCCTATTATTATAGCTACATACGAACTTCTAAGAAAACACCCATAAAAACATCTTTCTCATATTCTTTAAACCTCTATCAATAACAACTTCCATGCACCATCCCTAAAAAAACACATATGAAATTTCAACTACTCATAACGTATATGAAAAAGCTCTACCTCAATCATCCTTCACACTTATAACTTGAGATACAATAATCACGTAACAATCTTTTCCCAACATGAGATATTTACTCTCTCCTCTCTAAGCAATTACCCATCTCCACTATCAATTCATAAGGAAAGGTCACTGAAGGATTAGAATACGAGGACTTAGAATATGAAAGAATACTATGCACAACTTGGACACTTAGTTCTAGGAATTGAGCATACTGTGAAGCATGAGTATACGAGTCATGAACTCCATGACCTAAGTTTGGAGTTCATTAATTCGTGAATTATGATTCGTACTGCTGAGTGAATTGAAACTCCTACTAGGGACTGGAAGCATACACGATTCTATGAAAAGTGCATGAATATAATCATGGAGCTAATATGTAAAGCATGAGTAGATATCGTGATGACTGAAGTACAACAATTTGCACTGAGATAAGAATGGGTCAGGCATCTTCCTCCCTTACTAATGTTCTACAACACACTGACATCACTACTAGAATCTAAAAGCCTGACTTGGTTTCTTATTCTATCATCTCCCCCTTAACTTTTTGTTATCATTCTAATTCTGTGGACCCTTAATAAATTCTAAGCTGAACAGTAACTACATTACTCTAGGGTCCAAGATATAATAATACACATAAATAATAAATTCACCCTGAAAGACTACACCTGAAAGTGTAAAACCCACTGCTAATACTTCCTTCTAAAATAGAACTCTTAACTTTCTATAGCCCCAATGACATCATATAATAACTTGAACACTTACTAACTTAAAATCTTCTGAGCATCACAATACCCTGAGTTCCTACCATCTAGAGCTTCAAATTTTCTTTCTGTTAGCTCAATCTTCTCAGATTCAAACTTAGATTCTAACACATGGATATTCCCAAACTTCTAATGAACTATACTAACTTCATCCTTGAACACTCCCTTATTATATACTATCCTTAACTTTCCTTAGCTTCAGCACTCATCACATACTTACACCCTTCTTGACAACATGCTTCCCCTACTAAACACATAATCTGTCTCTTTTCCATCATAGCCTACCATTATCACATCTCTAAGCTTATATTCTTCCCTAAATCACAAGAATCAAAATCATACCAAAAGACTCAACATCACCTATTTATAAATCCTTAACTTAGCTATTAAGAACTCCATATACTATATAACTAACCTCCTTCCACTTAGAAACTCAAGGGTACTACTAACCACATAGAACATACAGTAACCTTAGAAAATAATACAACCCCATATCACCTTAGGCACACCTCTACATCATACTAACAACATCATACTTAATTGCAAATAAATGAACTTAAACTCTTGCATATACTGTTCAAACCTACTAGATCACTTCTATATAACTAGTATCATTAACCAAGCAATCATTATTTACACCTTGATGATAATCCACTGTTCGAACTTAGCATCTAGAGATAAACATGATTTACAACCCAACCGCACATACTATTCTCACTTGGAAGCTATAAAATAAAGCATCAAGAAACACTAGTCCACTAGAATCTCATAATAATGATAATTGATCATGATCGTATGGCCTATCTTAATATTATCACATCATTCCTCTACACATCACTACGATTAACCCATCTATACATCTAAATTCCTTTCATAGCTATACAAGTTTAACTAAAGTCATTGCAACCTCTAGAGAAGCCTAAATTCACAATACTCAACCACCAAATACTTTTATCAATAACCTATACCTTTCTAACACAATAACTACCATTAATAACTCTTTTCCTACTTCAAGCGAACAACAATTCACCTTAACTAACAACCCCTTCTCTACCTTCTACTAAACTACCACATGAGGATATATCACTTCACTACTAACTCAATCGTATGCAAAGGTTCATCTATACACATTCGATCAATCACCATTACCACCTTTCTTGTAACTACACTCCTAAACCCATACTTCCAACTATAAGAAGGTTCTACCACTTATGAATCATAACACTTAATATTATAACATCCCTTGAATGCAAACTCTATTTAACAATCTGGGTTCATACTATCTTCTTTCATGAGCAGTATCTGTATTGAAGGGTTATCAAGGAATCTGAATACATATCTTACTCTGTCTTAACTAAATTACCCATAAGGATGAAGAAATAACTTTCAACTTAAGGAACTTATAACAGACCAATGAGCTCCTCTCAAGCCCCTTATGCGACTTCTGAAGTTACTGATAGTAAATATGAGAACATCATCTTGGGAGGAATTGGAATCTAATACTCATGTTATCTTGGAAAGTTACAGATGGAGAGTTATGGAGTTACACCCGACCAACAGAAGTTTTTGAGAGAACAACTTTATAACACAATCTAAAACATGAAGAAGGAAAATATTTCTTAAATGCCTTGTAGCCTCTCGAAGAAAAGTACATATGTATCTGTACCATTCCACAAGACTCTACTAGGCATGGCTTCATAGACACCCTAGGAAACTTAAACTATGGGCTCTGATACCAAGTTTGTAACGCCCTGAAACTACCCCTTGGACGTCACACGGTGCTTAGGACTACAAGTGATCGCAAGCTAACCCTTATACTGGCATAACTCGTGAGCAACTAAATAAAATACATTAATCTGAAAGAAATAAGTGAAAGATATGGCTTCACTAAATATGTTCAATACAAAACTGTATAAAACGATTACAACTTTGGTCATACAAAACAAAACTGAAATTTAATACATCAACTATACTAACTTTCTATGAGGCCTCTACTAATATTGACTATAGGTAGCCGGGACATGACCCCCAGCTATCCTGAATCAATACGACCTAATAAAGATAACAAGATATTACTAGCACTGTGATTGACTCAAGCTCTCGAATAAAAATGACTCATCACCTGCTGACTGGAAGTTACACACTTTCTGATTATGATATGTGGGCTGCAACTGGTAATACTTATATTATGAGAAAATGTAGCACATAGACGTATATGTGGATCAGTACTTTTGGAATGTACTGAGCATGTGGGGGTGAATGCATAAGTTAAACAATAATTCAATATTCATACAAAACTTTCAAAGAATGCATCTAAGTGTAAATGACTCACCTTGGCTCGAATAAAACGTGTATTGCGAAATAATAAAACATGAGTAGGTAAAATATAGATAATCTTTGTGAGTGATAACACTTAGTTCTAAAAGTTATACTTTTACTCTTTCTATTGGGAGTTTCTTCTAACTGACATAAACCATGTGAGCTGTCATGGAGTCCAACATTTTACCCATGTTGGGAAGAGATGTTCTACCCTTGCCATTGGAATAAAACCTTATCTTAAGTGATCACTGACTTAGCCCACTATGGGCACTTAAACCGATGGTGGCTCATAGTTTTGGGTCATGAGACCTTGGAATCATACCCAACTCGGTGCTAAATACTACTCCCATACTTATATGCTCAGACATTTAGGAAATCCACCTTAAAATAGCACAAGGGTTTGTAATGAAAACCAATTGTTCTTCTCTTTCTTTAAATCATAAACTATATGAACAATGTGAATTTCTTATCTTAGCTTAGAATCAAAAGAACAATTTCTTTCTTAAATCTTGGTAGGCAACTTATAAAAGAGGTTTAAGATCATAGTCTTCTTGAAATCTCAAAACTCATACTTGGGTTTAAAACATATGTACTTAAATTTTCAAAATTTCACAATAAAGCTTCATTCTCAACAATCATCTTGAAATCATTCAACAATATCAATTCACAATAAAGAGGTGCAATTCATGATATGAACCTTCAAGTCAAAGCATAAATAGATGAGATAAACATGCACTTCAATACGTAAATCACTTGTAAATTCATAAACTCAAAATGAAGCAGTTTTGGTATGAACCCTAATTTGCAAATCATGAAATCTTAAGAAAAAAAATAAGTTTTGGGCACAAGAATGAAAGAGGTATCCTTTTTCATATCCCCATATACCTTAATGAAAAAGAAATTGTGAAAAGATTGAACCTTTAAGCTTGATTGCCCAAACCTAAGTTGTTTTTCTCCTCTTGTGTATTAGATGATGAACTAATGATTTTGATAGGGTTAAAACCTGTTTAAAGACTATTAATCTCGTGTAGTTATGTTTAGGGTCGATTATGTAGTGTCAAATGACTTAGTTGCCCTCGAAATAACTCAAAAATGGAGTTTCTACATCACTTGGCCATAGGCTTTACGGCGCAAACTCCATGGCAAACATTAGGCTTTGCGGTACAAACCCTATGACAAACATTTTCTGGTGAACGTTTGCGATGGTATGTCAATGCCTAGCCATCGCCTATGCTCTAGTTTGCGACGCCAACTTTGTTTTGAGGTCCTTAAACACTCCCCCCCCCCCCCCCAACATCAACACATGATCTACCATCACTATGGGGGTCCTAAAGATAATTTTAGAAGCATCAAAAGGGTGTTACGACTATGGGGTGTTACATTCATCTTCTCCATGACTCTTTACTTCCTACAACTATAAATAGGGGTCTCATAATTCAGAAAAAGACTAACAATTTTAGCAAGAAGCAAGAGAGAGATCGTGAATCAAACACAACAGATTTTTCCACAAGTTCAAGTATTCAAGATCAATTTATCAAGACTACAAGATTCAAGAACAAACCCAAATGCCCTTGAATCCAAGTACAAGTCGATATCAAGTCCATCAAATCTGCATATCAAGATTCAAGATCAAGACCTCAAGATTCAAGAACAAACTCCAAAGCCCTTGGATTCAAGCACAAGTCAAGATCAAATCCATCAAGTTCACAAATCAAGTTCAAATTCAAGATCAAGATCGAATCCCTTGAATTTATATTTAAAAAGGCGAATCAGAAGATTCGTAGAGATTATAACACTCACTTATTGAAATTAATAAAATGATTGTTGCAATATTCTTCTTGTCTCGATTATTTATTTTTTTGACTCAAAATTTTATTGTCCAACAATCACAATTAATGTGAACTCATTGATTCTAAATCTTGGGGATTAGTCGATGATAATAATAATAAAGGAAGGAATGGGGATACAACAAAGGAAATGAAGGGCTCCACTCTTCATTAATTTTTATACAATAATTCTCTTATTATTCTACTATTGTAGAAAAGCCAAAGAAAAGAGCAGGCATCCTACATTTTGTGTGGTATAATCTAGAAATCCTCAGCCTATTCTCTTCGTGTGTTGTTGTTCTATCGGCTATGTTTCTCTGTTTTTGGGTATTTTCATTTGCTATTTGGATTTTATTTTGTCGGTGCTGCTTTGGGGTTTCTCTTCATGTTCGAGAATTTAATGGAAGAAGAAGACCCAATTGAATTTTTGTTTCTTATACCCATATATTATATAATAAAAGCATATTGAGTTACAAGATCTTTAGGTTTTCTTCTTTGGAATTATAATAAATTTCTTGCTTTTGGGTCTTTGTTGGATTCATAGATTTGAGGTGAAAATATAAACAAATATAGAACTTACGGATTTGGAGGCACAAAAATTGCAGCTTGCGTTTTCTAACCTTAAGCAATAAATTTGACTTGGTACTTTCACCAAAGCCCGTCTAAGAATTTCTATTGGCGTCGTGCAAATTAAATTTATATGCGTTGTTGTTATTTTTTAGAGCAGAATTCTGGGTTGTACGCATTTTCTATTTTAACGTAAAGAAATTTGTCCTTTTTACTGGATTGACTTATTCTTTGGTTTATTGCTTACATAGTGTAAAGTGTTTACCTTTGTTGATTTTCTGTTACAAAATCTTTTTCCTTTTTCTGTAGGATTTGGTCACTTGGGTTTCTCGGGTAAGTGATCAGTGAGGAATTTGTCGAATGTATGAAGTAGTAGGACCTCGCTTATACAACTGCTATAAATATTGAAACAATGTCTCTCTTCGTGATGGTTAGTGTTTTTCCTCTTATATCATATTGCCTCTTTTAATTTCAATTCTTTCTGATTGGAACTAATAACTAAATAGAATTCATTGATATATTTGTCGTACATATCTTTCTATTCCTATTGTTGTTGGGTATGTTAACACTACTACAATATTCTATAATTGCAGATCATCTCTGAATGGAAGAAAGATTTAAATCGAAGCAATCACAAAAACTGAAGAATGAACTTGACGTAGAGAGAACCTGCAGTGAACCGAAAAAAGTACCAACTCTTGATTCCTCAGTATGAGAAGGTACCGTTTACTCAATTTGGCTACAATAAATGAACAAATCCACTAATGAAATCTTAGTAGAAAACTGTTGAGACTCTATTGGCTCCGGCAGTCAGAACATCTGACGACCTGAAATTTCAAGATCCAAATTGAGAGCAATTTTGGATTGCCAAAAAAATAGTGCTATAGATGTTTACCTTGCAGAGGTAGAGAGAGTGTTTTGAATAGACAAATCGAGTATATCAATATATTTTTAAAGTAGCTGAACTTTGAAGTTATTGTGTTGCAACCTATGCTAACCTGTAGATAGAAGGGAGAATGAAATCAATCCTTGAAATTTTTTTCAACTAAATAAACTTTAAGCAATAGATAGGCACGGCTTCATATGTTGGTTAGTGATGCAAAGGATGCGGCAGACTCAACAAAACTAGCTAAGTTCCAAATATGTCAGAATGTTCAGTGTCTATTGTGTGATGATGCTCCGGAAATAATCAATCATGTATTCTTTGAATGTCAGTTCGCCAGGAGGTGCCTAGCCTCTACTACTGAAGCGAATGAAGATGAAGATTATGAATACAGAGGTGGAAGGGTTTTGGGACGGATGTGCGATGGTAATTGGGTGATGGTTTCTGCACTAATCTACCATATATTGGGAGCCCAAAATGGCACTTTATGGAATACTAGAGTTCCTTGGCCACAAAGTGTTGTTTAGCAGATTATATCGGAGTGCAACCTGGGAGGGGAAACTTATTAGAAAATGACATGAATTTTTTGAATACCCTCTGCTTCTTTCCACATAAGTTGTGCAGTTCTAAATTGATTCTTTGTGAATAAAGAATCATCCGTTGCTGATAGATGAGTACACCTTCCATGTTGGCCATATGTTGCCTAGCCTCTTGGTGACACTACCAAATGCTAATTACAATTAATTATTTTTGATGTGTTGTTTTTTAAGAACATGATGTGTGATTCTATAAGAATTCTCCCTTCATTATGTGTTAAACCAAGTTAAGGGTTTGTTTGGTGGGAGAAAATTATTTTTCATCGACAACTAACTTTAATATATAATTTGAACATCTGCTTTGTATCTTCTATTGAATAAAGCCAAAAATGTTAATGCTTCGGAAGGGGGGGGGGGGGGGGGGAGGGAGTCGTTGAACATTGTAGAAACAGATGCGGAGCAGTTGGAAGGCACTCCCGTCATCCTAGCTAAAAGAGAGAGAAAATCATCATTAGATAAAGCACTTAAAATGTTATACTTTTCATTTTTTTTCATTTTTTCCATGTATCGGAACATCCAACTAAAACTACATATTTATATGCGTACAGATTTATCAAATAGAAGCGACACGAAGAAACACATAGATCCTACATATCAACAAGTCATTGGCTTGAGTGAATGGTGATACTCATATTTTTCACTTTTACAAAAGCAAAATCAATAACATTTGTAGCATAAATAAACGAATATCTATGCAAAATAAAATTTAGAGGAACGATTTCTTTTGTAGGGCCAATTCAACAATCTCTCATTGAGTACGCGACAAAAAGCACATCTACAACATGCTTTCCTCTTTTGTTCCCTTTGAAGAATAATTAATATCCATATCTGAATCCAAACTCAACCGCTGGTAATAATAACGTTGAGTGATGTTTAAAGTTTCAGTCCTTTGGGACATTCTTTTACCAAAGAATACACTGATGGCATTTCTAATATTACAGGGACAAATATTTTACATAAGTGAAATCTCGGTGACAAATGACATCCAACAGTTTTGCTCAATGGCTTGTTAGATCGTAAGCTCCCATTTATCAGGAGTATATCTTAAGCTCCCATTTATCAGGAGTATATCGGCACTGCCAATCTAATGTATACACGGCGAATGATCCACCCATTCAGGTATAAATCATGCTACATTCTTTCATGGTACTTTATATGCTTTAAAACTTTTCATCCTTCTCAATGTATAGAAAAGTATTCTTCCTGCTTTGTAACACTATTCAGTTTGAAGCTACAGTCACCGACCACATTGGTTCCGCAACATGAAATGGATATGCATTTCTCCAATTCGATTAGATTTTAATAAGACTTATTGAATACTTTTGCCCATGGCCCTAGAGCGCAATTGAGAAGAACAAGATGACTGCCACCTCCTTACTATTTTGCCTTGGCTCCTGACAGCATGCAAATAATGTGCGTATCTAGTTACATTAATGTTTTGCCTTTATTAAGAGATCCACTCCTATTGAGATGTAAATAATCTATACATATTACTCTATAAGCTATAACTATTCTGTACATAAGTTTTCACAACTTTTCAAAAATAATTTCTTGCAAGTACATATGTATAAATATTGGGTTACATGAAACATCACTTGTTTTGAACTGTCTATCCTCTTGCTCCTATTTTTTTCGTTTTGAGATGCATAAACTGACAGTTGATATTTTTAACCCTGTCGATGTTTTTCGTCAAATGTTGTTAAGGAGCTACAAAGGACACGAGACTGAACAAACATGACACCATCATTCAATATTTAAATAATATAGACATGTAAATATGATGTAAATGTTGTAGCCAGGTAAACAATGTAACACTATATCAACTATATAATATTTATATATTTTATATATCAATAATACCATGTCATTTAGCTAACAAAATCCTTTATTGTTGGCCCGTGCTAGCATGGGCCATCACTCTCTAGTATTTAATATATTAAAAAAAGAAAAAATTACCTAAAAGAATAACTTAAGTTTCAAAACTACTAAAAATCCCTCCACTTAGAAAATATTACATATATCCCAACATTTACTAATTTTACAAGAGTTGAGATATAAGTTTAACACCTCCTCATTATAGGTCATTACTTGACCAAAATGAGATCGATTTCTTTCTGATTATATGCCATAATTTTAGCGGTGGTTTCAATCCAATTTTTTCCTCTAATTTAAACTTTTGAATTAAGGTAAATTTTCTCCCTAAAATCATATTCAATTTCTTCTAATCTTATCTGATGATTTTTTTTCAAAAAAAAACAATTTGGCACTGTGGTTACAAAGTGATTTTTTGGTGTTTTTGTTGAACAATTTTTTGATTATCATTTTTTTGGTCTACATTGTTTTGAATTAACATTATTAATAGAGATTCGGGGTCATCTTTTAGTCTTGGAATCTCTCAATTAGACAATATAAAACATTATGAAGAAGTTGTAAACTTTATTCCTGATAGTTTTGACTACGAATCTATTGGTTTAGATGAAAATAGATTCAAGCATAGAAACAATTCACATACTATGAAGAAATTGCGGAAAAATCATGCCAAGAAGGATAAGAAAAAAGTTCATGTTTCTAAGAAAAGATGATCTAACCGTTCTGGAGGTAAAGCTCCCGCTAACAGAAGAAGAGTTGTTGAGGTTATTTTCAGAGATGAGCTTTCAAAGGTATTTGCAAGTTCAAATCTGTTGAATATTAGGCCGAGATACATATTTTGACTTGCATGATACGTTTTAATATTCCTTGTATATCTGGTTCTTTGTTTATGATTTATATGTATCTTGTGTTTTTTATGTATTATTGAAATTAACATAACAAAATATACAAGTTTATAGATACATATTGTGTCAACCTGTATCAGTGGGTTACTGTTAATGCATTTATATGTATCTCGTGTTGTTTAAATTTTATTGAAATAAGCATTACAATAGATACACGTTAATACATATTGTACTATTTTGTATATACGGTTAAACTGAGTATGCATTTAAATGTATCTAGTTTTTAATTAGTATTATTGAAATAAGCAAATGAAAGATACATCTTTTTAAGCATCTTTTAAGCTTAAAGATACATTTTGTATTATCTTGTATCTATAGTATTATGTTCTTACATTTTTGGCATATATTGTTCTGTGTTATTGTAAATTTATTGCATCTCAGGTTATTTTAGTATTTTGATATTTTTTTAGGGAATGAGTTACGTTATAAAGGAAATTTCACCGCATCCTCTAAGGTTTGGAAATTGTTGCAATTTAAAGTTTAAAGACGAGATTAAACAAGTTGTCGGTCAAGAAGTTATCGACTTATTTGAAAAGATAATTTTTGGATGTTATCTCAACATCTCTCTGTCCAATTATATTGGACAAATTACAAAATGTATTCTTATGCTTGAGATCAAGCAGAAAAATCAAGAAAAGATGCATGTGTTTGTCAAAGACAACATTCTTAGATTTTTCATCCATGAATTTGCGTTGATAACTGGTTTGAAGTGTTATGGAAATGTTGATAAATTTAGATATGAGGATTCTTCTCCAAGTAGGCTTATGAGAAGGTATTTTCCCCAATCAACAAATGGGGTTGATAAGAAGACATTGGTTGAACGTTTTCTCAAGGGTAATTTCGACACCATAGAAGATGCTCTACAGATGACAATTCTATACTTCATCCACACGTTCATCTACTCAAAGCTAAATGCTTCTCCCGTTCCATTTTTCGATTTCAAGATGGTAAAGTTGTTGCGAAGGAGGGTAATAACATACCTCGTATATTGAATTGGAAGGTTGTTGCAATTCGCCCTCAATTTAATCAGTTTATGATCGAAATATTTAGCAAGGTATGATAGTGATTGAATGTTTTTCATACATTGCGATAAATTATTTTTAGTTTTAATACTAAACATTTTTAATGGTTAAAATTTTGTATCACAGTGTTCATTTCAAACATTGTTCCTACTGTGGAGGATTTGGAACTACTTGATTTGCCGCCATTGAGTTTTCCATCGTATCAACCTGGTACATCTTTGATGCCATCATCAACTGGTAATTCGAATCAAATGAGTTACAAAGTAAATGTACCTCAAGTTGCCACAGATCATGACAATTTTGAAGACTTCAGCACGACACCTCCATAATATTTGAAGAGGGAGTCATCACATGTATTTGGTACAGTATCTGCACCTCAGTCGAAGAATGAAAAATCTGTTGCTCTAGAAAAAACCACAGAGAGAAGAACAAAGTTAGGTTCGGGTGATACGAGAATGGAACGAAAACACGAAACAAGCAACAAAACAGTCCACAAGTTTGAAGAACCGAGGACCCCTTTGGTGACCACTCTTGGATTCACTACAACAATAACGAAAACACAATAACAACAAGATGTTGAAGGTGTAAATACACCAAAACAGCAATAATATGGCGATATGGACAACAATAACAAGATAGGAACAACACATAGTTTTACTAACAAGAGATAAAAATGGTTACAAGAATACAAACTACTACAAGATTACAATAAAAGTAAAGGATAGTTAGATAAACTTAATAAAGGTATAATATTAAGAACTCAAGAACATATTTCACTCTTGGACCCTTAATACTACACACAACGTTCACCTATCTCTTACGAAGACACAAGGTCGGAATCCACCTCCTAAGCATCACGTTTCCAAGCCACGAGATCAACAAAAGTGATTCCACACTCTCTATGCCTAGTTTCGATTATGGTGTCTCAAGGAGAGAGGACTTGTGTTTCTTTGTGTTTCAAGACTTAAACCATAATGAAAAATCTAAGTCTAAAAGTCCTACAATGTTCTATTTATACTAGGTTACAAATAAAATACAAAATGTTCAAAATGCCTTTTTATGGGCTAGGCTCCCTTCAAGTGTATATAGGGGCTACCTTGTTGTGTTCCAAGGCTCTTCTTTACACTTCAAGTGTGAGATTAGGGTTGGTTTGGTGTGTTTTAAGTCCTTCACTCGCACACTCCAAGCCCCGGTTTCATTACATTCTCACATCGTCCATCTTCGTGGTCGTACTTGTATCATCCTTCCCTACTTAAAAAAGATTTGACCGATCCTTGTGCCAGTGAAGATTGCTTCCAATGATCGGGAAATCCAAAATACAAAAAACATTGCTATATTTCCAACACTCCGGATAGGCGGACCTTGCAAAATCAAAGAGAGACAAACAAGCACACTTCCTCATGGCATGGGGGTTAGGATTAGCAAAAATAAACAATAATGGTATGCACTCAAAACACTCAAAATAGCCCACACCAAAAAAAAGAAACCGAGGATCCTTTGAGTTCAAGTCTCGGCCAACAACAAGTCTCGACATGCCAAGGAGGTTCATATTTGACATACAACCAAGAGTCCTTAATGTTAAACATTATGAAGCCATCGACAAATTCACCATGGACTTGGCTATGATAAGCACCCAAAAGAAACGCACCTAAGCCGAGAGTAAATCTTCCCCACCCTAAGATGACACCGGGATCAAATGGGAAGAGTGGCCATAGACACGGGTCTAAACAACACACCCGTTTCCCGTAGTCTTTACCATAACCACACGGCTTACTCTCTACATTGACATACATATCATCACAAGTAAAGAGAGAGTAGAGAAAGGTGACATTTAATTCTACTTCTACTATGGTGTCCTCGGAAAAGCCACACAAAGTAGAAGAAGTAGTTTTCAAGACCACACATTCCTTACCTTTAAGAGTACTCTCATCTTCCAAGAAGAGATTTTCATCTTTAGGAGGAATGCTGTCACACCATAGTGGGTTAGCATATAGGCTATAGCTTCCAAGACAAGCTATACCATCATTTTCGCCACTAGGTCTATTAGGAGTGTTTAAAATATCTTCAAACAAGACATTGTACCTAAAAAGTGAATGATCTAACCCGCGGACAGATTTGGAACTTTCACTCTCTAAGAAATCATTATCAAGTTTCAAAGATATATCAAGCACACGATTAACCCTATGATCCAAGCAAACATTAGAATCTTTACAACAACATAGGCTCATGGGTTCACTCATTTTTTCTTGACCAACATTTTCAAATTCTTCACTCACTTGAGAGTCATTAATCACATCACACATATTCTCAAGTGGTGGGCAAGTTTTACACACAAGTTGGTCAACACAAATTTCACACGACGATGTACTTTCATTCAACACAATAGCTTCAACACTAGGTGGACACAAATCGATCTTACTAGAACAATCAATTCGGCCATCTCTAGGATCAATTAGTGTATCCACTCACACAACATGTACATCATCCACAAGTGGTAAGAAATCAATATACTACTCACACTCAACGGCTTATTAGTCACACGTTCATCATCCACATGTACCAAAGTGTAAGAGATAGCTATTTTACCTTAATGTTCATGAGTACGTTCGTCTTTACCTTGGTGTGAAAGTCCTTCACAGGTTTGGGAAGCAACTTCCTTCGGGAAGCTCTTACCGCAAGGTGTTTGGACCTTAGGTTTTGGATTTGTTGGGATAAGTGTGGATACCAATTGGCGTAACCTTTCAACGTGCCATTTCATGTCTTCAATATTATCGGTGATGCGGTCAAACGTGGCATCGAGATTGGTGACAACCATGGTACCTAAAAGAAAAGACCACAATGAACAACAAAACAAACAAACTTGTTAGCTAAAAAATGCCTCACCACACTCTCACTCTCGATTTTTACCTACACTTGGTTTCACAAGTGTTGAAAGTCGGCTTGTACTTCGTGAGTAATTGAGGGAGGAGTCCACCTTGGTTCGGAATAGATTTTCATTCGAGTTGACTCAAAGAAAATTTACTTACGGACTTGAACCAACAAGATACAACGAATTCACAAAAGAGAAAAAAGCACAAACGAAACGTAGACACGAACAATGGATTCAAGAACTAAGTGACAACCTAGTAGAAGTTTACTAGCTTGTTAATTAGTACTAGGATCAATTAAACAAAACTTAGAGACAACAAAATGAAACTAAGAAATCTAAAATTTTGAGCTAAAAAATATTGCATGAACAGTAGCAGTGATGATGTGGCAGCCACGTATTGGTTTGGTTTTATCAATTGGTTATTCTCAAATGTTCAAGTCTTGGTCAAAAATTAATTTGGATTGGTGAAATTTGTTTTAGGAGGGAAAATAAGTCTTGGAGCCTCTTTCAATTTTCAATTTTCAAGACTTGACTTTTTCTTGTACTTCTCCTTAAAACATGGGTCCTTAAATCATGAAAAAGTGGTTGAGAAGTGATGTAAAATCTTTTGGTGGTTGGAGGTCTTTTAAGACTAACAAATACATACACCTTTTTCCTTCACCTTTAGGATCTAGCATTCACTTTATGTTCTAACAATATACGAAGGTCAACTCCAATCCACAACAACAAATGGCCAAGTCTCTTTAGTGTTGTGTCTTCGGTTTTAACAAGAGATGAAGGTTGTGAAGAAATTCAAGAACAACAACAACATTCACCAAGAACAACAACAACAACACTTCTTTCAACAACAACAACCAAACACATGGTCAGTCAAGCTTCTCAACAACAATGTCTACCACAACAATGTTCAACAACAATGGGCCAAACTTATGTTCACAACAACAACATCAAAATACAAGATCAAATCAAGATGTAGACTCAATGTGTTAGAGAGGAACAAAACTAACACTTAGAGACAACAAAGACAAGTAAAAATCTCGTCCAAGACACAATAAAAACATAATTTTCGGCCAAGAACACAAAATTGACAAATTGCTCTCTTTTCTGGAATTTTCAGTTTTCAACTTTTTTTTTTTTTGATTTTTCAACTCTCAAGCCCAAGATTGATATTGTTAGAACAAAATCAAAGATGACTTTGATACCAAATGATACAAGAATGGCAACAAAAATACGAAACAAACACCAAAACAGTCCACAAGTTTGAAGAACTGAGGACCCCTTTGGTGACCACTCTCGGATTCACTACAACAGTAATAAAAATGCAATAACAACAAGATGTTGAAGGTGTAAATACACCAAAACAGAAACAATATGGAAATATGGACAACAATAACAAGATAGGAACAACACACATTTTTACTAACAAGAGATAGAAATGGTTACAAGAACACAAACTACTACAAGATTACAATAAAAGTAAAGGATAGTTAGATAGACTTAATGAAGGTATAATCTTAAGAACCCAAGAGAATTTTCCACTCTTGGACCCTTAATACAACACACAATGTTCACCTATCTCTTATGAAGACACAAGGTCGGAATCCACCTCCCAAACATCACGTTTCCAAGCCATGAGATCAACAAGAGTGATTCCACACTCTCTATGCCTAGTTTCGGTTTTGGTGCCTCAAGTAGAGAAGACTTGTGTTTCTTTGTGTTTCAAGACTTAAACCATCATTAATAATCTAAGTCTAAAAGCCCTACAATGTTCTATTTATACTAGGTTACAAATATAATATAAAATGTCCAAAATGCCCTTTAAGAGCTAGGCTCCCTTTAAGTGTATTTAAGGGTTGCCTTGTTGTGTTCCAAGGCTCTTCTTTACACTCCAAGTGTGAGATTAGGGTCGGTTTGGTGTGTTTTAAGTCCTTCACTCGCACACTCCAAGCCCCGGGTTCATTACATTCTCACATCGTCCATCTTCGTGGTCGTACTTGTATCACTGGGCTTCATCAGGAAAACAGACTGCAAGTATTTTTATCTCAACATCTGTTTAATATTGTTATACTGAAATTTTTTCTATATCGTGTTATTTTCATGCTAATCAACTACTTGCAAATCCATTAATTACAGAACAAAAGGGAAAAAATGGTGATAAATATACCTGCACAAACAGTAAGTAGCAATTGGTTAAAGCGGACTTAGATTTGCTAAAGTTGGAGATAAATACATATGTTAAGACATATGTAAGGATAGTTATATTCAAGCCGTATTAGTTTTCATTTTGTACAAATATTAACTAATCATCTATGCTGCTTTATTAGATGGATCTTAAATTTAACGATTTAGAGTATGTTATGAATGACAAATTCTCTGAAGTCCTTAAGTCATTGAAGTCGAAGAATAACAATGTGGAGAAGGTAACATACTTTATAACATAACACAACTATTAACGACTATACTGGCTTAACTTTGATGCTCATATATTTTTGCAGGAAGACATTGCAAAATAGAGCCAAAAAGAGGTTGAACATTCAGATGATGTGTTTGATGTTGTAGGCCATACTAATCCCATCAGTACACACATTGACTAGGACAAATCAGTGAAAATGGAGGTGGCCGAAGTCAACCAAAAATCACTACCTGTAAAAGAAGGTCCAGATTCTGAAATGGTAATTTCATTAGCAATACAAGATACATATTTACTATCTTTTATCTCTTATGATTTTTATGTATCTTACCTTTAATTGTCTTTACTTAAGTGTTTATTATGTTGTATCTCATATTTTTAACTAATATTGTATTGAAGATTCTTTTTCACTAAATTTTTTTTTTTTAGAAAAAGATTAAAAAATAGAGCCGGCGAGAAGGTGATCATTCAGATGATGTTGTTGATGTTGCAAGACCTTCTAATGCAGACAGTCCACAGAAAGAATCGGACAAACAGTTTGAAATGGATGAGGCCAAAGTCAACCAAGCACCATCACCTGTCAAATATGATGAACATGATGAAACAGTAATTTCTCATTGTATTTATATACCTATTGAATGCTATATACATATTGAATTAAGCATTTAATATGTTTTTTCTAATTAACATGACTTTCTTTGCATGTTTAAGATGATTTTTTTTAACTAGAACATATATGTAATATGTTTGTGTCTATCATATGTTATTAATATTAGATACATATTAATTTTCATGTATCTAATACATCATTATGTATCTTGTTTAATAAATTATTGACATAATTGTTTATTAGTTTGTATCCCGTACATTTTAAGTAATGCAGTAGTAAAGAATCTCATTCACTTAAAATAAAAATACGGACAATTAATAAATTATAATATTGAGATTGAATAAAATTTTTTGTAACTATTTCATAGCGTATTCAAGATGCTGGTATTGAGCAAATGGAAGACATGATTGTTGAAGAAATGGAACCTGTTGACACTATTGTTCCATTTTAAGTAAATGATATGACTTTGATAGTTTATAAGACTCCACCAACAACTCCAGACGAATATTTTATTAGTGATACAAAAATTGTGTCTGCCTACCCTACACCAAAAAAAGTTGTGTCTGAAGAAAAAAAGACACCTGTACAGCAAAATCGAAAGTCATCTAAGATATACCGTTATTTTTTTTTGATGCATTTTGGATCAAGTTCCAAAAGGAAGAAGAAGTTGGTTTCTACAGAGCGAAAAAAATATCCATTTGAAGGTGATGACATTTCAGGAGATTCTACAAATGCAGTGATGGAAGTTTTTGAAGATTGGATAAAAGAAGACCTTTACAAGCAACACATGAACAAGTAAGTTCCCAAATTACTTATTCTAAATTAAAATGTAATATACATCTTATTACTTTTTTTAAAATCTACTGTTCTGTTATGTTAGAGAAAATATAAGGACAATCATTACAAGGTTAAATGTGCCAATCTTGAATTTCAATAATTAGATTTCGTAGTCACTTTTCCAAAATCTAAGAACTGGTTCTACCTGATTATCAACAAAACAAATGCTGGGTTGATGAGGTATTTTCATAATCAATATCCAGAAATTTGTTATTTCATAAAAGTACATTTTCATTAGTATATGGATTTCAGATTGGGTGATATTATTGGTGATGAATTGAAGTGTATAACATCAGGTTGTTAGATTGACTGTATAATTTGCATGAATTCTATAATCTAACAAGCATGCAAAGGATTTTTTTCTATCAAATTTGTTGATTAGATGCAGTATAGATATTGTGCAGTTACATCTGGTAGTATTATAATTTTAGGGTTTACTAGATACATAATAACAAAAATTGTATCTAAATAAATTACTATGTATCCAGTTGAATTGTTGCTCTTCCAATTACCTGCGATATTCCTTAATTATTTTAGATACATAAATAATTTTATCTCATATTAAATCAGTACAGTAACCTGCTCTAACATATATTTCATTTGTTTACACTTTTAACAACATCTGGATGTAATTTTTTACTACTTGAGGAAGAAGTACAAGCACAAGAACTTTCCAACCAACAGATACACTACCGCTGATTGTTTTTTCAAAGTGTACATTGATAAGACCTATATGAATTACTATCATGCGAACGTTGGTAAGAAACTTCCAACTCAGATGCATTTGCATGGACTGATGAAGTTGCTCAAATGAAGATGTCATTGATTAATATCATCAGGGGATTGAGTACACCCATAGGTCAACCATGGCACCTGGTTAATGAGGTCTTTGTCCCCATTAACTGTGACGGTGCCTTTCACTGGGTATCGCCAGTTATTGCTTTAAAAGAGCGATGCATTCGTATGCATAATTAAATATACTCATCATGGAACAGAGTACAAACAAGTGAGATTCAAAAGTTGTCTATAATGCTTTCGACTTACCTTCAGTACAGTAAGTTTTTTGAGCAAAAGGTACCCATTGATTAGGCTGTATTTGAATCTTACAAGGAAAAGACCGAAAGCGATCCATTTCAAGTGGACTATGTTATTGGGATAGCACAACAAGATAGTGAAAGTTTGTACATATTTCATTACTTTGTTCATTATTTTCATTATCGTATACAAGTATATATGTGTTTTTAAGTTAATTAGTACTTGATATGCAGGGATTGTGGTATATTTGTAACTGTCTTTGTCGAGTATCTAAGTGAGGAATTAGGCATTCCATCTTTGGGTATTGATGCTTAATATTATCATCTGAGATATGCAAGTCTTTTGTGCAAGTATGGGTCTGAAAATGTGGAGAATGGATACTTTAGTGAGAATGACTATCCACCTAGGCAAAGGAGCATCTTCACACCAAAAGAAAAACACAGTGTTCTGCATATTGAGTAGTTGTTTGTTTGTTGGCTAGTTGGCTATTTAATACTTTGTTGATGTTAGTAACTGTTTTGAGTGTTGTTTATTTTTGAATATTTAGATCATCATACATTATGTATCTATTTAGTTCATGATATTTTATTGTTCAGCTATACGTTTTTGTTACACTTTACAAAGACATGATATGTTGCATTTTTTGTTACATTGTGTTAGATATATATTTTATAACTATATTTATCTAGTATAATGAAACATATATTACTAAATAATGATAGTAAACAACATTACATTACATTAATCAACATAATTGTATATCGTACAATTAAATCACATATTAAATCATAACATAATTCTGTATCTATAACCATTTTTTGTTCCTACCAAGATATTTTGTCTCTAAACTGAATAACAAATTCTAGCAGAACTTAATAGTACTAAATCTTCATACTATTCAAAACTTATATTTTACAAGAGATACATTTTTTTTTAAGTTTGTATATATTGTCAAATTCGTAACAATATACTTGTGTAATATGTAAGCAATTTATCAATGCACGTTCAGATAACTCTTTTTATATCATTTTTGTTACTTTAAAATAATTATTAAATACACATATTATTAAAACATTACATAAGCTTTTCAATGTGAACAATTATATTTTTCAGGAGATACATTCTATGAATTTTTATCTCTTTTCAACCATTTACTGTAGCAGAAATACTCTTTTACAATTTAATAACATTATTAGTTAAATATATCTTAATTTATATTAGATACGTCATGGAAAAATAAATCATGTAAACGTATGTAACTAATTAACCAACGAACGAAAATAATGATTTATTTCGCTAATTGTCATAAAATTATGAAAAAACAACAATAACTTCATAAAAAATGAGTTTCAAAGAGCTAAAAAATCCATCAAACTGCTGGACATTATTCAACATTATTCATTAGTCGACTACATTTTCACTCCTCCTTTTGAAAGAAATTACAAGTACACCTGTTGTGACCTTCAAAACCACATCTCCCCCAACAGGTATTGCTCGATGTCATAGTTTCACTTGATTTCTTGTTCCTGGATTTCTTTGGCCTTCCAGGTGGATGTTTGTATTTTGGTGGTAACATAACTTTGTCCATAACTTCTTGTGGAACAATCCGATTCTTCTTATCTGACAATAGAAACATCGATTCTTCATACGTCTTCCTCAATATTTTAGGATAGTAATACTCCGAGCAATAAGACTTCATATAAACTACATGCTTGCTTTTTAGAATCGTAATCGCGTGTTGACATGTTATCTTGTCCATTTGGAATCTCCCGCAACTGCAAGTCCTCCCGTCAAGACATACTATGTACTTCCTACCGTCATGGTAAACAAAATACACATATGCTGATGACGCACTAACCTACAAGATTTATCATAATATGTTAACACATACATACATATATATATCTTCTTTATAATCTTTTTGTATCTCTTTAAAAAACTTAATTGATGAATTTACTGTAACATGTCTCAAAACAAATTCTTCAATTAAATAGTGTCCCGTAATATGAAACAAACATTACATAATATGAAAAACAAAAGTAAACATATAAACTAACTGTAACGCCCCAAATCTGGTACCCGGAATGCTACACGGTGCTCATGATCCCGAAGGACCACAAGCTAACCCATGACTGATATCTGTACCTGTATACTGCATAATATACTATATAATGCGGAAAAATATGGAATGGAAGGCCATAAGGTTCAAAACTGAGACATAATATCTGATAAAAATATAACATCTGATGGGGTATGAAATACCCAAAACAACTGAAATAACTAATTGAACACGATAGTCTGAAAGCCTCTAAACTCTCTGAATAAGGAGTTGATGGGACATTTCTCCAACTAACTCCAACTAATAAATTAATTAATGACAAAATAAAGTAATGATCATGTCCTCGAATGATGAGGACTCACTTCTAACTCTGACTGCTGAGACTGAAATGCTACTGGTGCTCTGGAGCTCGTGTCTCTAAATTTATGGTATAAAACACCATAGCGCGAATGCGTCAGTATGATTGAATGTACTAATATGCATGTGAGGTAGGCTAAATGCATGGGGTTCATATGTATGAACAATAATAATAACAGACTGACTATCATGAGCGTGAGAACACATGCATGAGACATAATAACTGACACTGATATCGTGATAACATGATACTGAATCTGAATACTAATAACATGAGTGACTGTATCTGACAGCCCTGATTCTGATAGAACTATCTGAGTTCCCTACTGTATCTGAGTGACTGTATCTGATAGTCCTAAAATCTGTAAAACTATCTGAGTTCTATTACTGAGACTGAGATTGAACCTGAGACTGTGGGAAGTAGTTATCTAACTGACATGCCCCATACTAAGCTAATTTGGGGTCCAACCTGTAATCCCAGTTGGAAGGGTGTCAGTACCGTTCCACGGGTAAAAATAACTGCTGTGGGGTCAGTCCTAATCTAGCGGGTGACCCCTGAGATCAGTCCTATACTAGCGGGTGATCCATGAGTATATGAGTCCTATCCAACGGGTGACATCTCATACCTACACTGGCTATGTAGTTCTTGAACTTAGGGATTGCTTCCAGGGATCTCAGTCCTATCTAGCAGGTGAGCCCCCATCCCTAGGCTCGCTCGATGCTGAATCCTACTCCTATCTGAAAGACACTGAACTGATTAACTAAACTGAAAATGGGTTGAGTTTACCGAATTTCCTTTGACTGATGGAATACTACGAATATCTGATCACTGACTGAGTTCATGAGAATTACTGGGATTACTGAAGTACTGAGCTTTCCTGAGTCACATGACTGACTGAGTTCTATGGATCATGACTTGACTGAGAATATCGTGAAAACATGACACTGGCTCTAGACATACAACTATATTTTTTGGGTATAAGTACCCCCAGGACTCGATAGAAGGAAACTGACAAAGCATGACTTACTTGAACGCATGACTAACATCATAATCCATAATTCATTTATTGAAGCATTTCCTCAAACATGTGATATGCATAAACTTGTACATAAATGGGGATTTCATGATATCATACTAGTTGGGCACTTTTCCTTTACGTAGGCATTTAATCAAACATATGGTGAGCATAGTATATGTAGATAACATTATACAACAAGCAAAAATCACGATTCATCTCTAATTTCATCATCCAAGGGTTTTAATCATAGATTTACATGAACCTACACCTACACTAATCAATTCCACATGAAATTTATCATTAAACATGGATTAGAACTCAATTAGTCATTATCAACATGAACAACAGCAACCCAACATGAAATTCAAACAAAAAATCTATAACTTGAACTTAAAAAAAAGATTCTTGGGCTTCATGGACGAAAGGAGTCCATGAATGAATACTATGCATACCTTAGTTCTTGGTTTAGAAAAGATTGATGGAGAGACTTTCTTGAACTTGAATCTTCTATGAAAAACCCTAATGTGTTCTTGAGAGGATTTTGAGAGAATAGAGTACATTTTGGTGTAATGGAGGCTCAAATCAGTGTTTTTGAGCTTATACAGGGTAGGAAAATTGACCTTTTTAACCCTAGGACATGTATTTTAATTCTTGTGAAAATTTCTCAATTTTCATCCTTGGTGCGACGCGACACTATAGCGCCAAGTCACTGGAACTGGACAATTAGAAATCTGCATGATGGCGCGATGCGGAGCTATCACGTTCCACTTTGTTTGAGACCTGGAAGTTTGGTGCGACGCGCCACTATCGCGGAGAAACACTGAAAATTGACAATTGCCATTTAAGCTGGCTCCACGACGTGCTGATTGCTTAGGTGATACACTGTCTCACTAAAAGGGCTCTAACTTTTCGCCCGGGTGTTGGATTTGGGCGAATTTGGTATCGATGGAAAGCTTATTCAATTTTTCACATGATAAAAAGTGAAAATATTGAAAATACCATATGTAAAAAAGTGGGTTCATCTTTAAAACAGGTCTTTAACATTTCTGGGATGATTTTAAGCTAGGTAGAAGTACGGGGTATTACACTAACCTTCATCCATAAAGATTTTGTAGTATTAATTTGAAGAATCTTTCAAATCTACTACCTAGTGATGTGTTTACATACGATCCTCTTTCTCTATTCTTGCAATTCCACTTTCCAAATAATTTTCTAGCCTGTCCAGAAATTCTATTATTGGCAACTCACATGCTATCTAGAGTTTTTCATTTATACACTCCACTATATCTAAAGTCATCATTTTACCTCGATTAACAGGTGCATACACGGGTGCCCTCTTTTTAAATTCATCATCCTCAAGATACGGCTTTACCCTATGATCAATCTTGCCAACTTGATTGCAAAAAAAATAAATCAAAATCATCTTTTCAGTATGCCTTAGCTATATCATAGTAAATATCGCTAAGCCTATCTTTACTCTTCTTGAAGTTTGTGCACACATTCTTCCACAAGTACCAAATGCATTCAAGGTGCGAATCATTCGTATATATAACAATGACACGATCAGACACTGCACACATACTGTCGCGCTCTCCAAAAGAAATTATAAAATTTTCTAAAAACCAAGTCCACGAATTGTCATTTTTACTATTAACAACACCATACGCAAGCAGCAGAATGCGTCCTACAATTTTGACAAAAAAAATCTAATGAAGCTAATACAAGTAAACTATTTATGAAACATTACAGAAAAACAACTAATACAAAGTAGGATCTGAATAACATCACAAAATAAGTATAAATAATAAGTAATATTACATACCTGCGCCATCAAGTGTGCTTGCAGAAACAAATGTCCCTTTATATGATCCACTCAAATGTGCACCATCCACCACGACTATAGACCTGCAAAACTGAAATCCACTCTTTAATGGTTGTAATACAACGAACAAATACATGAATTTATTATACTTAGATTTATGCATTCTAATATGGGATCATGGATACATAGAATTCAACATGTAAATGTATCTGGCCATTTGACAATAACCATCAGCAGATTTCCCCTTAACATATCTATTGCACGTTCGTTAGCTCACCAAGCCTTCTGATAGTTAATGTCTACACCAAAAGAATTTTTAATATCTTCAATTATGTCATTCGGTGTGTGTATTCTTTTGTAATTTTAAAGTTTAGGAGCATCAAATCCACTAACAAACCCAACCATAGCTTGAAGTTGAGTAAAAACTCTATCTCTCAATGGGCATGTATGGATATCTTGAAAAAATCTAACTTTAAAGAGGTCAGTCCTCCGCCAATGTAATGACCCATTTTGCCATTACTAAATTATTCGTAATAAATTCATTCCTTAATATTAATTTGGGTCCAAATTAGCCAATATTTTATATATTGTATCACCTTAAATTTTCTGACGAAGATTTTAGCCTTCGGATATGTCTAGATAGACTCAAGCTCGATGAATTTAATTATTCATAAGTGATAATATCAATACTTTAGTTTGAAATTTCTTTAGGTGTGAATTAAGGTTGTACAATATCCCTAACACAAAGTTAAGTATAAACTTTCTTTTCGATACAGTTTCGATATGAGTTTCTATTAGGGCCAACTTTAAACAATCATATCTATTAGAATATAAGGAGTTACAAAACCCATAACATATCCAATTAAAGATCTATGAGTCTTCTTTCCAACTCAATAAATCATTCCTCAATCTGAATTCACCGTAAAACGTTATGGCTATTTTACTGAGCACTGTTCGGGCTGAAATGGCATTTCGCTGTAGCAAAAATTCTAATTGTATTTAAACGAACTTCAACCATTTTTCAGGCCAAAAAATCCCAAATTTCATTCCCCAACCCTAGAGAGGTGATTTCCCAAAGCTTAAGGTGAAATTTCTTCGTGGAGGTAAGTTTTTTCATTATTTTCTTCGTCTTTTAATCCTTTAATATCTTATAATCATTAGAAAGACCTTTAATGGTGGAATTCTTTTGGGAAATATTCATGGGTGTTTTTAATATGACTTAGAGCTGATTTAAAACAATAAATTAAAGATTCCTAACATGAATTTCATAAACTAGATTATGAATTTTTATGGTTAGGAATCTTAAATTCCGTAAAGATGAGACCTTTGGTATAAAAGCTCCTTTAATGGAGATGAGTTAAGTTTGAAAGAGCTAATTTATGATTAATTGAATTTGGGGATGATATAGACCTAGAATTAAGGGTATAATTAGTGGGTTTGAATCCCCAAGATATTTGATTGAAGAGTAATTACTTATTACACTTATAATTGCTTGATTTTTAGATGATTGATTATTTCAAGGCATGAAGAAAAGGAAAGAGCATCTTTATTGTAGCTGGTTTCTTTCGAAAGTTTGGAGTCTAGGTAGGCTAGGTTTAATGAGTAGAAGATTGTGTTGATTTAAATTTTGATAATTTAGAAATTATGGGAGAAAGCATGTCTAGACCTGTGTGCATGGAGTTGAGGTGGATAAAGACATGAGTACTTAACTTTAATCTCAAAAATCATAATTATGTGATATTTATGATATTATGTGTTATGTGCCGAAAGGAGATTGTTGTAAATGTAATATATGAACATGATATTTTTTTTAGTTGTTGTAGTGATGAACCTAGTTGAGTTGTAAAGGTATTTAGTTGTATGTATTATGCAAAAATATAATGAGGAGAATAAATGAATTGAAGTAGCGTGATGATTGTATTATGTGAAAAGAGGTAGAGGATAATGATACGCGTGAATGTGCTAGATATAGTTAGTGAGGTTAGAACCCAAGTTGCGGTATTTAAGAAGGTAATGATACTTTTAATAATAATGAGTAATTAAGACTCCAATAGTGACTTGTATGCGTAAGAATTAAATTGTGATTTATGTTATGATATTCTTGTTTTGATATTGATAAAATTACTATGTCTATTTGATGCCCACGAGAGGCTAAATTGGTGATAATGATGGTTTATTGAATTGTGCCTATGAGTGGCTTGTTTGATATTGATAACTCATTAAAGTAATGATATGAACACTTGTTGATTGGTATTCGGGCATGCTTGATATTGTTGATGTTTGGATTGTTAATGCGTGTATAAAGGATTATTGAAAATTTACCTAATGGAATTATCTTATGACTTTCAGTGTACTTGTAAACTTAGTAAATTGTGTTGTATGCTGTGAGGTTGTGTAAATTTGATATTGATAATACTTATTTATGTTGGATCGAGTACCACGTCGGTACGGATATGTATATGTTGGATCGGGTACCACATCGGTACGGATATGTATATGTAAGTTTAGGTACCACGCTGGTACGGATGTGCATATGTTGGATCGGGTACCACGCCGGTACGGATGTGTATATGTTGGATCGGGTACCACGTCGGTACGAATGTGTATATGTTGGATCAGGTACCACTCAGGTACGGATGTGTATATGTTGGATTGGGTACCATGCTAGAACGGATGTGTATATGTTGAATTAGGTACCATGTCGGTACGGATGTGTATATGTTGGATCGAGTGCCACGCCGGTATGGATGTGTATATGTTGGATCGGGTACCACACCGGTACGAATGTGTATATGTTGGATCGGGTACCACACCTATATGAATATATTTATGTTGGATCAGGTACCACGCCGGTATGGATATGTATATGTTAGATTAGGTACCATGCCGATATGGATATGTATATGTTGGTTTGGGTACCACGCCGGTACGAATATGTATATCTTGGATTGGGTACTACGCCGGTACGGTACATAAACATAGATTGTTCCCACAGGTCATGACTATTTGGTTAAAAATAAGTCCCATAGCATGTGTGTACATATTGTGTTGAGTCTATGGATGTTTACAGTATGGTTGATACTCTTAATGGTTATATGACTTGTTTGTGAGCACTGTTTGATTTGTTATTGTTGTATTGTTGATTCATTGGGTATTTGATTGTGTGATATGTATTTGAAAAAGTGAAACTTTGTACTTACTTACATGTTGGTTTACTTCATTTATTCGTGTTATAATCGTAGCTTACTAGAATGGCTAGTTATCATTCTTTAATATTATAATAGAACATTTGGTTGTTAGCCTGAGAGTTTAGTGTGGGTTGTGTATGATTACGGGTTTGTTCCTGTGAATTTGACTAATGAAAAAGATAAGGTGAATAAAGAGGAATTGTGATGTAAGATAAGGTAAATAAAGACGAATAGTGATGTATTAGCGTTGAATTGTGGTTGATGGTGTGAACTAATGAGGATAGAGTATGTTAGTAGCGAATATAATATTGATGGAGTTGGAAGAGTAGTTGGATGTTGTAACTTATATAGGTAAAGTAATAATATTATTACAACCTTAGTTGAATTATATTCCATTAAAGATGTCATGATTTATTTTCCTTAATTCTATTTTATGATTATATGAACTAACACAGTCGACCGATGATGCCTACCAGTACGTGTGGTTGTACTGACCCTACTCTTCTACATTCCTTCTTGGAATGTAGACTGGATGCAGGTTAGTTGCAGTTACTAGATGGATGAGGATATTCAACACTAATTTCTGCACTTTCTTCCTGGCAGATGTTAGAGTCTTTGTATTATTTATTTTATTGTCAGTCTATGTTGTAATAGGTAGCTCTTGTACATGTCTGGCCAAGTCTTGGGATAGTGAAGGACATTTGTAAGAAGTATTTATAAAAAGTTTGCTTATTAGTATTTAATTTAATTTATATTTCCTTTAAGACAAAAGTCTTCCGCATATTTTTAGTTTGGTAATAAGGGTTCTCCTAGCTACTTAGAATAGCGTAGGTGCCCGCACGGTCTGTTAGTCTGGATTGTGACAGTTGGTATTAAAGCGTTAGGTTCACCGGTCCTACAAGTACAAGAGTAATGTCAAGTAGAGTTCCGCAGATTGGTGTGTAGGGCCCCATACCCAATCTTCAGAAGGTTAGGAGGCATGTAGAAATCATTTCTCTTTCTTTCTCTCCATCGTGCCGTCCTAATATTAGGCTATTGGATTGCATGTAGAAGTCATTTTCCTTTCTTTCTCTCCATCGTGCCGTCCTAATCTTAGGCTATTGGATTGAATCCAATTGGTATCTAGACAATTCTAATTGGTATCTTAACAGAGCTCAATTGAAATGTAGTTGATTTAAATTAGTATCTTAGTAATTTTGAATAAAAATCTAGGAGATTTCAATTGGTATCTTTTAATAAGGTCTAAAAGTTATTGTTAATACGTAAAGACTTGTGAAAGTTGTGAAGTTATTGATTGCTTGTGTTTGATATTTGGCTAAACTTATGTTGCTAGATTTTTGTCATTGTTGTGAATTGTTTTTTGTTTGAAATTTAAGTGAAGAAAATTACTAAGTTGTTTTTGTTGATAATTGTGATGAAATTGTTTGATTTTTTGTTATTGTGAAGCTAGCAATTCTATGGTGCTTACTTATTTTTTGTACTATTATACTGATGAAATTGATGGTATGAGAATTGAGAGGATGATATGAGAATATGATGTCAAGAAAAGATGGTGAAAAAGTTACATGAATAAAAACTGAGGTGATATGTGTTTTCTATAATGAGGGGCTTTTGTTAATAATGTTATGGATTGATCCTTGTATGGTTCAATTATTTGATATTATGTGGGGATCCTTGTGTGGTCCGATTATTGAGACTATATTTAGATTTTTTTTGTGCATTTCTATTATTGAAATTATAATAGGTTCCTTGTGAGGACTAGCTAAATGACATTATCTTTGAGTTCCTTATGTGAACGAATTCTTAATGCTTGGCAAAATAATGAGTTTTAAATAAAAATGACAAAAACTAGTAGAGGTTGTTGATACCTACAGAATTTGATCGATGACTTATCTGGAATGTGATATTGGTGGTGAAACTGTTGATGACCTGTAATCAATTTATTTGGTCTGGACTTGCTTGTGTGCTAATGGTGTGGGGATCATTCTTGAGGTGATTAAGAGATAAGTGAAGGCCATAATGAAAATATTGTTAGGTAGAAATAAGAATGACTCTGTATATCTTAAATTGGTATTAGTGATATTGGGGTGGTTTGGCTTGACAATGAAGTGTTTGACGTGTGAAAAATATTGAGTTAGTGATTGCTTGGGCATAAGTTTTAGCTCTGGATTTATGCATTAGGAAAAATCTTGAGAAGATAAATTATTGTTGACTTGACCTTGTGGCTGAATTATGCATGAACATGTCCTGTAAAGTTAGCTAATGTATGACTGTTTTAGAGGGTAGTAATCCCCATGATGATGGAAATGCAAAATTAAATAACTTAGTTACACCCATAAAATAATTAAGAACAACCCTGAACGTGGAAATAAGTGTATTGTTAAATGACATAATTGACCTTTTCTTGGGTGATTCTTTGTGGATATGCTTGTTGAGTGATTAAGATATGATGATTAAATAGATATTAACAATGTTGTGGAGGAGAATATGTTGTAGGCTCTAATTCTGTGGAATCTCATTGGCTAATAGTTGTAAGTCTGTGTAATGAGTGAGAGGTTGTGTTGTCACCTTTATGTACTAGTAGACACTAAGCTTGAAACGATGAGTGATCCTAAGGTAAAAGGGATAGTGGTTGTGAGATGCTGAAGCTAGCTTTATAAAATAAATTTAGTAGTCTTGATTGAGTGCATGCGAGTATCTAAGTTACGTGACTTATAAATGGTGAGTGACTTGCATATGATCAAGATGTAGATTCTCCATAGGATAGTCTTGGTTAGAAACCGAGTCAGGTGTCTCAGAGAGAGTTTGTATGTTAGGTGGATTAGGTGTGACTTGTTTAGTGTTGAAATTCGAACAGTAAATTCATGTAGCATCTCGTAGCACTTTTCAGAATTGAATTCAAGACTATGGAGCTTCGGAAGTGAAAAAGAGGTGCTTTTAAATATTTTTCTTCATTAAGGTAAATCTTTTAACCATCTTTACCGTGCTTTCGAAAAGCTCAAGTTCAAACTTAGGCCATTGAAAGGAGAATAAGTGATTCGTGTGTAAATATTTGGCTCCGCATCTTTGTATTTTGAAAAGCTTTGTTAGAATGATTGAATATAGAAAGTGGACTGATCGATAAGGTTATCAAGAGAGTGAGCAAGGTGCAGTATACGAAACTCTATTAGTAATGTCTCTCTAATTCCAACCTCGTGTTTTTCTCCACTGAATGCCCGTTCGAGGATGAACGGATGGTAAATTGGTATCTGATTGTAACGACCGATTTCGCCATTACTAAATTATTTGAATAAATTCATTCCTTAATATTAATTTGGGTCCAAATTAGCCAATATTTTATTTATTATGTCACCTTAAACTTTCCGACAAAGATTTTAGCCTTCAGATATGTCGAGATAGACTCAATCCCGATGAATTTAGTTATTCAAAAGTGGTAATATCAATAGTTTAGTTTGAAATTTCTTTAGGTGTGAATTAAGGTTGTACAATATCCCTAACACAAAGTTAAGTATAAAACTTTCTTTTCGATACAGTTTCGATGTAGGTTTCTATTAAGTCCAACTTTAAACGATAATATCTCTTAGAATATAAGGATTTACAAATTACATAACCTATCAAATTAAATATCTTTGCGTATTCTTTCCAACTCAACAAACCGTTCCTCAATCCAAATTCGCAGTAAAAGGTTATGGCTGTTTTACTGAGCATTGTACGGGCTGAAACGGGATTTCGCTGTAGCGAAAATTCTAATTGTATTTAAACAAACTTCAGCCGTTTTTGAGGCCTAAAAATCCCAAATTTCATTCCCCAACCCTAGAGAGGTGATTTCCCAAAGCTTAAGGTGAAATTCCTTCGTGGAGGTAAGTTTTTCTATTATTTTCTTCGTCTTTTAATCATTTAATATCTTATAATCGTTAGAAAGACCTTTAATGGTGGAATTATTTTGGGGAATACTCATGGGTGGTTTTAATATGACCTAGAGCTGATTCTAAACTATAAAATAAAGATTTCTAACATGAATTTCATACACTAGATTATGAATTTTGATGGTTAGGAATCTTAAATTCTGTATAGAAAAGACCTTTAGTATAAAAGCTCCATTAATGGAGATGGGTTAAGCTTGAAAGAGCTAATTAATGATTAATTGAATTCGGGGGATGATATAGACCTAGAATTAAGGGTAGAATTAGTGGGTTTGAATCCCCAAGATATTTGATTGAAGAGTAATTACTTATTACTCTTATAATTGCTTAATTTTTAGATGATTGATTATTTCAAGGAATGAAGGAAAGGAAAGAGCATCTTTGTTGTAGCTTGTTTTTTCCAAAAGCTTGGCGTCCAGGTAGGCTAGGTTTAATGAGTAGAAGATTATTTTAATTTATATTTTTATAATTTAGAAATGATGGAAGAAAGCATGTCTAGGCCAGCGGGCATAGAGTTGAGGTGGATAAAGACACGAGTACTTAACTTTAATCTAAAAAATCACTATTATGTGATATTTATGATATTATGTGTTATGTGCCCGAAAGGAGATTGTTGTAAATGTAATAAATGAACATGATGTTTTTTTAGTTGTTCTAGTGATGAACCTAGTTGAGTTGTAATGGTATTTAATTGTATGTATTGTGCAAAAATATGATGAGGAGAATAGATGACTTGAAGTAGCGTGATGATTGAATTATGTGAAAAGAGGTAGAGGATAATGATACGCGTGAATGTGCTAGATATAGGTGGTGAGTTAGAACCCAAGTTGCGGTATTTAAGAAGGTAATGATACTTTTAATAATAATGAGTAATTAAGGCTCCAATAGTGACTTGTATGTGTAAGAATTAAATAGTGATTTATGTTATGATATTGTTATTTTGATATTGATAAAAATACTATATCTATTTGATGCCCATGAGAGGCTAAATTGGTGATAATGATGGTTTATTGAACTGTGCCTATGAGTGGCTTGTTTGATAATAATAACTCCTTAAAGTAATGATATGAATACTTGTTGATTGGTATTCAGACATGCTTGATACAACGCCCCAAATCTGGTACCCGAAATGCCACATGGTGCTCATGACCTCGAAGGACCACAAGCTAACCCATGACTGATATCTATACCTGATCACTGCATAATATACTATATAAATGCAGAATAAAAGGCTGAAAGGCCATAAGGTTCAAATATCTGATAAAACATAACATTTGAAAAATATGGTATATCAATACCAAAATGACTGAAATAACTATCTGAACGTGCTATAGTCTCGAAGCCTCTAAACTGTCTAAAAACTGTGGAGTTAATGGGAAATATCCCTAACTAACTCCGGACTACTAAAATAATAAAGTAATAAAATAATTATGCTTTCCTTGAATGATGAGGACTCACTGCTAGTCTGTCTACTGAACGTCTGATCTTCTAAGGATGCTCTAGAGCTTGTGCTTATGAACCTATGGTATAAAATACCATAGCTCAAAAGAAAAGTATGCATCAGTACGATTGAATGTACTGGTATGCAAGTGAGGTAGGCTGAATACAAGGGGTTTATATGCATGAACAATACTAACTGACTGAATAACATGAACGTGAGAATACATGCATGAATACGTGAATTATTACTGAGATCATGACATCACTGAATCTGAATACTGATAACATAAGTTTCGTATAACTGATATACTATTATCTGAATGACTGTGTCTGATAGTTCTGTTTCCGATGGAACTAGCAGAGTTTCGTACTGAACTGGGTGACTGTATATGACAGTCCTGAATTCTGTAGAACTATCTGATTTCTTTTACTGAGACTGAGACTGAGATTGAGACTGTGGGAAGTAGTCATTTAACCGACAAGCCCCTAATAAGCTATTATAGTTGAGTTGGGGTCCAATTAGTAACCTCAATTAGAAGGGTGTCAATACCACGCCACTGGTAAGGACAAGCTGTGAGTGATCTCTCATCTAACAGGTACTCTAAGGAGAATAGTGGGACCCTCATATAAACGGTTAAGCCACCTCATCTACCCTTATCTAGCAGGTTTGATGTATCAACCTACGCTGGCTACCAAGTTATGGAGCGCAAGGATTGCTTCTAAGAATCCCACCCTCTAATAACAGGTGAGTTCCCATCCTTGGACCCACTCGGTGCTGAATTCTACTCCCATTTGAATAGACACTAAATATGATTAACTTAACTGAACTGGACTGCATTCATTGAGTTTCGTTGACTGACGGAACACTACTGAGATTACTGAATTTCTAAGATTTCTGAGATTACTGAGTTTATTGCGTTTTCCTGAGTGATGAGACTGACTGAATTCTACTGAACATGGCTTGACTGAGAGTATCTTTAAAACTGACACTGGATCTAGTCACACAGCTAAATTATAGGGTACCAGTACCTCCAGGACTCGATAGCATGAAACTGATAATACATAACACTTCTTGACACATGACCATAATCAACAATTCATAGGACAATCATTGGGGATTTTCATGAAGTATTCGCATGCTATAAGCTTACACATGAATAGGAATGCATGTAAACATATCATAATTTCATAAGTCTAATATCATGAGCATTACGTCAATCCATTACAAAGCATAACAATAACGTGGGAGTCATATCGAACATAAGGGATAAAAATGGATTCATTAATTTTGGTCACAAATGAGTCATAACGCATAATTCCTATTCTCTTAGGCATTTTATCAAACACCTTGTATGCATATCTTTAGGCTTAGGCATGAATATTGAAATATTACATCATGGCAACATTTTACACTTTCAATACAAGAATTTCAACCATATACTAACATATTTTCATGATATTCATTAAAGACTTCAACTTGGAAATCAAACAATAACATAAACATGGATATAATTCAATTCATACCATGGAATCCAAAGTTTATATTTCAAATAGGGTTTCTTGAGCTTCATGGAAAGGAACCCATGAATCAACACTTGACATACCTGGGTGGATGATTTCTTGAAGATTGGTGGAGGAAAGCTTGAATTCTTGCCTTGGGATTGATTTTTGAGAGAAACCCTAATTTGGTGTTGTGGATGAATAATGAAGTTATGAGCTCTGGTCTGGTATAATTAGGGGTAAAAACGGGTGGAAAAAGACCAAAATACCCTCTTAAAAATGGCTTAAAATCGCTAATCAGAAGTGGTGATAGTCCATCGCTAGCTCAACGGTCTGTCGGTCCTAACCGTCGCACTTGGCCAGAACCTGAACTTCCTGCCTCACCTGCGATGGTTTGGGCGATGGTCCGTTGCTAGCTCGATGGTCCGTTGGTCCTGACCATCGTACTTGGCTAGAAGATGGGTTCACTACCTTAGTCGCGATGGCTGGGGCGACGGTCCGTCGCTAGCTCGACGGTCCGACGGCCTGACCGTCGCTTCTGGGCAGTTCCGATAGTTCTCTGTAAAACGTCCATAACTTTTTACTCCGATACCAGATTTGAACAAAATTGGTATCGTTGGAAAGCTAATTCAATTTTCCACATGATAAAATTTGAAATTGGGGAAATACTATCTGATTTAAAACTTAATCATTTAAGAATTCATCGCTAACTCTTCTGGAGACTAGACTTGACTTAAAGAAAGTTTGGGTTATTTCACCTGATATTGTTGATGTTTGGATTGTTAGTGCGTGTATAAAGGATTGTTGAAAATTTACTTGATGGAATTATCTTATGACTTTAAGTGTACTTGTAAACTTGGTACATTGTGTTGTATGCTGTGAGGTTGTGTAAATTTGATATTGATAATACTTGTTTATGTTGGATCGGGTACCACGCCAGTATGAATATGTATATGTTGGATCGGGTACCACGCCAGTACGGATATGTATATGTTGGATTGGATACCACGCCGGTACGGATATGTATATGTTGGACCGGGTACGACGCCGGTACGGATATGTATATGTTGGATCGGGTACCACGCCGGTACGGATATGTATATGTTGGATCGGGTATCACGCCGGTATGGATATGTATTTGTTGGATCGGGTACCACGTCGGTACAAATATGTATATGTTAGATCGGGTACCACTCCGGTACGGATATGTATATGTTGGATCGGGTACCACGCTGGTACGGATGTGTTTATGTTGGATAGAGTACCACGCTGACGCGGATGCGTATATGTTGGATTGGGTACCATGCCGGTGAGGATGTGTATATGTTGGATCGGGTACCATACTGGTACGGATATGTATATATTGGATTGGGTACCATGCCGGTACAGATATATATATGTTGGATCGGATACCATGCTGGAACAGATATGTATATATTGGATTGGGTAACATGCTGGTATAGATATGTATATGTTGTATCGGATACTACGCTGGTATGGATATGTATATATTGGATCGGGTACCACGCCAGTATGGTATATGAACATAGATTGTTCCTTGCTGGTCATGACTATTTGGACAAAAATAAGTCTCATAGCATGTGTGTACATATTGTGTTAAGTCTGTGGATATTTACAGTTTGGTTGATACTCTTGATGGTTATGTGACTTATTTGTGAGCACTGTTTGATTTGTTATTGTTGTATTGTTGATTCATTGGATATTTGATTGTGTGATATGTATTGAAAAAGTGAAACTTTGTACTTAGTTATATGTTGGTTGACTTGCTTTATTTATACGTGTTTTAATCGTAGCTTACTAGAATGGCTAGTTATCATTCTTTAATATTATAATAGAGAATTTGGTTGTTAGCCCGAGCGTTTAGTGTGGGTTGTGTATGATTACGGGTTTGTTCCTGTGAATATGAGTAATGAAAAGATAAGGTGAATAAAGAGGAATAGTGATGTAAGATAAGGTGAATAATGAATAGTGATGTGTTAGCGTTGAATTGTGGTTGATGGTGTGAACTAATAAGGCTAGAGTATGTTTGTAGCAAATATAATATTGATGGAGTTGGAAGAGTAGTTGGATGTTGTAATTTATATAGGTAAAGTAATAATATTATTACAACCTTAGTTGAATTATATTCCATTAAAGATGTCATGATTTTAAATTCTATTTTATGATTATATGAACTAACACGGTCTGCCGATGATGCTTACCAGTACGTGTGGTTGTACTGACCCTACTCTTCTACATTCCTTCTTGGAGTGTAGATTGGACGTAGGTTAGTTGCAGTTACTAGATGGATGACAATATTCAACAATAACTTCTGCACTTTCTTCCTGGCAGATGTTAGAGTCTTAGTATTATTTATTTCATTGTCAGTCTATGTTGTAATAGGTAGATCTTGTACATGTCTGGCCAAGTCTTGGGATAGTGAAGGACATTTTTAAGAAGTATTTATAAAAAGTTTGTTTATTAGTATTTAATTTAATTTATATTTCCTTAAAAATAGAAGTCTTCCGCATACTTTTAGCTGGGTAATAAGGGTTCTCCTAGCTACTTAGAATAACGTAGGTGCCCGCACGGTCCGTTAGTCTGGATCGTGATAGCCAACTAGATGCTTTAAATATCCAAATACAATCTTCTGAATGACATCTTCGGACATAGCTGCAATCATTCAAAATAAAATTCAGAGTATGTTACATAAATAAGATGTTTCTTAACGTACTGACAAAAAAAAATGATAGATACATAAACTGCACAATCTTGCACCATATGTATCTTTAATAATAATCATATGTACCTTTCTTATGTTTATATAGGTAAAACTATAACATCACAAGATACATAATTATACTCAAATATAGCAACACAGATACAAAGAACACGAAAAAGTATCATGTAAAGAGAAAATGTGTATCTCGGCCATATTAACATAACTAAAAAATGTTACCTAAAAAAATAATCAATTTAAAGATAGATACATAGTTCATTAAACTAGAGACAAATAACAAAAACAAATACGTGAAAGAAGATACATACCTTTTCTTGTCCGATCTTTTTGCATAGAAGTTGAAGGAATGTTCAATTGCATACCTTGCCATAACTGAAATTAGAGTACACTTACCTTGTAGAGAAGCCTTAACTTCTCTATTATTGCAATCAGTAATGATCTTGTTATCCTTCATATTAAACAACGGCAAAGTAGAAGAACAATTAGAATTATAACTAATTAATTCCACAACTTCTTCACAAGAATTTTCCAAACACATTACTACACCAACTTTCCCATCAAACAACATCTCTGTAGCAGGTTTATCTACTGTGGTGATGATAAGTGGATACGTCCCAAAATCAGGCTTACTTTTCTTAATTTTGATATAAAGCTTCACACTTATCTCATTACGGATCAACAACGATGCCGCGTTACCATCAACTATGTACCATACCTCAATTTTTCCCGCTTTCGTCAATTTTCAGTTCTATAGCAATTGTCGAAAAGCAGTTTATTGTAAGATACATGTTCACTAACAATGATTTCATTGCTCTTATAGCCCTCGCACCTTAGATCGTTAATCCAAACGACAGAATGACATAATAACACTGGAATATTCATTGCAATTACCTCAAACAAAATCAAGAAAAAAAATGTATAAACAATTTGATATGTTGAGATTGATTATGGAAAGGATTTTGCTTTAAAAAATGGAATAACAAACTAATTACCCTTTTCTCGTGAGATATAACATTTCTTTACCATATTCAGTTAGGTTAATTGCTATATTAATGCAAGTTTAGCCGTTACATCCCTTAAAACATGTTAATCAGTTTATTTATTACATGTATCTGTAGGATGTATCTAACTCAAGTTATATGTATCTTCAAAGACTAAAAATTGGGATTTTCTGAAATTCAATTTGATTTGTCAAATCGATTTCTAAAATTCATTGACATCTCTAAAATTATCTGGTAGGTTGAAAAACATCTTCTATCACTGCTTACTGCATTTCTAGATAATCAAAAGTTTAAAATTTAATTAGAATATCAATAAATCATAGATATATTTATACCAGAGAAATATTATGAATGTTTTCTCCATTTTAATGTTAATATATGTTGTTTTTACAATGATATATTAATACTTATTTAATAGTTGTAATAAGTGAGATTTTGTCAATAAGCATACATCTCTCCATCAAGAGGTGTACTTGTTAACCGAGGGTAGTTTGATCGTTTCACGTGCTAGTGTGATTAATTGACATTTGTTGGATACGTGCATCAGTGTAAAATCCTTTGCTGAAATTCTGGATCCCACATTAATTTCCCACGCTACTGTAATTATTTTGCATACTAGCTAATTGCTATGGCAACTCATGATGATGTTTTGGGGGGTTTAGGAAGGAAAATTTCAACAGTGGGATAATAGTGTGGTAAAATTCAGAAATAGCATACGTATCCCCTTAATTATAAGTTTCATAGCAACAGTTTCATAATTACATAATATAGCAAGTTGTATTTTGTATTTTTACAATTTGTTGCTATAAAAATACAAATACATATGATTTTTACTGCCCTTATGATCGATATGTATTTTATATTTTTGCAAACTGTTGCTACAAAAATACAAATACATATAAATACATATGCTACAAAATATAATTTGATAAAAGTGTGGTTATTTTTTGTAATTTAATACTTAAGTATGCTACTTTATGTATTTTTTCCTATGTTAATGCATTTTTGCAACATAAAATGTGTTTATTTTCTCAGTTTGAAACATTTTATAATTAAACTTCAAATTTAGAGAGTTAATTACAATTGATTAATGTATAGATTGAACAACAAAAAGTATTCTTGAATTTTGAAGAGTTTTACAAATTCAAAAGGAAAACCTGTAGGAAAAAATGCTACAATATTGATATTAGAACTGAATTAGTAATAGTAAGAGAGCTGTCACAAACACTGTGTCGCAGTAAGTCACTGCCTTGAAAGCGATTTCGGCCCGACTCCAGTGTAAATCCTTCTAGCCGGTCGCTCCCTAAGGTTCCACAACTACTTCTAAACACGTGCACTCATGGATGGATGTTTGGAGTTGCACAAAACTATTGCCCAGAAATTCACAAGGAATTGAATTCCAATGAGAAGAAAAGTAATTAAGAAAGAAAGCCAAGAAAGGGCAAATGATATTTCTTTCTGCGGATGTGCTTTTTCATCAAGTGAAGAGCACACTTATATAGGTGTGAAAATATACGTTTTGGAGAAGAAATAAATAAGATGAGTTAATATCTCATTTAAGACAAGTGCTTCATTTCATCACATTAAGGAATGTACTGTCTTTAACTCTCATCACGATAATTAATTTGAGTGAATGAATGCAGAATTTTTACTTTGCAGAATTAATTGGAGAGAAATGAATGCAATCAATTCATTGTCATTCATGAATGAAAAATCTTACAATCCCCCACAAAATGCAAAGAAAAAAAATAAGAATAATTTCTGGGCAAAAGAAAGGAACATGTACTTGAGTATCAATATCTTTCGATTTGAATTGATACGTAGTGATATGAGGCGACAACAAATATCCAAAAAGTGAAGTACTCTTGAACTGGATGGACATAAGTTGAGTCCCCCACAACAACTACCATATCCTTGATTTTATGCAAACTCTCTGATACTCATAAAGTGCTTTTACGGTCATGCACACAAACCTTAGGTCTCATGAGTTCTCTAGAAAGATAACCCAAGTCTTTCATAAAAAGGTGACCAACCTTTTACACTCACGTAGGTGATCTATCTAGTCTATCTCATAGACCACGTTAAGGCTATGGATCATTAAGAGCAAAAATAATCTCAACCTCATAATACACTAACTCACACTATAGGGATAGGATATGTAGTATTTATTGAAGGCCTATATGGCTTCGTTTGACCGCAAATGGGTATCCACCATATTACCTCAATCCATGGGCTTTAGCCCTATCCCCCTCGACGATTCAAGGACCATTTTCCTTGTCAAACCCTTAGTCATAGGATCCGCCAAATTTCTTTCGGACCTTACATATTTCAAGGAGATAACACCATGTTTCAACAGGTTTTTAACTGTACCATGTCTAATGTGAATATGTCTCTTTTTACTATTGTATACATTATTTTTAACAATCTCAATTGTCGCCTGTGAATCACAATGTAAAGAAAATGATGACACTTGTCTTCCCCATAAAGGCACATCTTCCATAAGATTTCTCAGCCACTCAGCTTCTTGCCCTGCCAACTCGAGAGCAATGAATTCAGATTCCATGGTAGAATGTACTATACAAGTCTTCTTTGAAGACTTCCATAAAATAGCACCTGCACCCAAAGTAAACGCATAGCCACTGGTAGATCTAACTTCATCATTATTAGTCACCCAATTTGCATCACCAAAACCTTCTAAAACAATAGAAAATTTATTAAAATACAAACACCAATCTATAGTACCTCGCAGATACCTTAACAAGCGATGAAGAGCATTCCAGTGTTCACTACTGGGATTATGAGTATATCTACTTAATCTACTAACAACATAAGCTATATCAGGCCGAGTATAGTTCATGAGAAACATTACACTCCCAATTATTTTAGCAGATTCAGTTTGAGAAACACTAGAATCTCTATTCTTTTTCAAGTGTATACTAGGATCATAAGGAGTTCTCACTGAAACTACATCAAAACAATCAAACCTTTTCAACATCTTTTCAATATAATGAGACTGACACAAAGAAAAATCATTAACATTTCTTTTGATTTTTATCCCTAAAATCACATCAGCTTCTCCAAGATCTTTCATTTCAAATTTAGAAAATAAAATTTTCTTAGTCTCATTTACAACATTCATATTAGGGCCAAAGATTAACATGTCATCCACATATAAATATATAATCACACAATCTGATCCTATCATTTTATAATAAACACAGGTATCAGATAAATTAACAACAAAGCCATTATCCATTAATGTAAAATTAAATTTTTCGTACCACTGCTTAGGTGCCTGCTTAAGTCCATATAAGGACTTTCTCAATTTGCATACTTTATCTTCTTTTCCTAGGACCACAAAACCCCCATGTTGCGTCATATAGATCTCTTCCTCTAAATCACCATTTAAAAATGCAGTTTTAATATTCATTTAGTGTACCACTAAATTACGAATAGTGGCTAGAGCAATAAGAGTCCTAATGGTCGATATTTTAGTCATAGGAGAATAAGTATCAAAATAATCAACACCTTTCTTTTGGTTAAAGCCCCTAATCATAAGTCTAGCCTTATATTTATCAATTATACCATCAAGCCTTAATTTATTCTTAAATATCCACTTATTATTTATGGGTTTACAACCTTTAGGTAAATCATACAAGTCCCATGTGTGATTAGAGACTATAGAGTCTAATTCACTTTTCATAGCCTCTTTCCAAAATATCGCATCTATTGAACTTATTGCTTTATCATATGTCTTAGGATCTTCTTCTATTAAGTAGATAGACACTAATTCATCATTTAAAGTATCAATATCAAAATCCTCAGTTAAAAAAGTGGTGATAAAATTAGGATCAAAATTAGTCTCAGTTCTACGTCTTTTACTCCTTCTAAGTTCATTTCATGCTCATTAGCAATAACATCAGATGCAGGAAATACTTGAGAGTTAGCAGACATTGATATCGAAGTATTATTTTGCACATCATTTTTCAAAGGAAAAACATGCTCAAATTTTTTTTGCATTTCTAGATTCACAAATAGAATAATTATTTAATGACATAAATCTATATGAAACACTATTTTGAGAATAATCAACAAATATAGTGTCAAAAGTCTTAGAGCCTAGATTTACCCGTCTAAAATTAGGTAGACCAACTTTAGCCAAACACCCCAACACTTTCAAAAATTTCAAGTTAGGAAAAAACCTTTTCCATAACTCACATGAGGTCTTGTCTAACTTTTTATGAGGGACTCTATTAAGAATATAGCATGTAGACAAGGCAGCTTCCCCCCACATATAGTCAGGTAGAACTGAGCTTAAAAGCATAGAATTCATTATTTCTTTAAGGGTTATATTCTTTCGTTCGGCTACCCCATTTTGTTGGAGAGTATATAAAGCACTAAACTCATGGATAATACCATTTTTCTCACAAAAATCTTTTAGAGTTTTAGTACTATATTCACCGCCTCTATCAGATCTAAATCTCTTGATTTTTCTATCTAATTGATTTTCTACTTCTACTTTGAATTCTAAAAACATGCTTTCAGCCTTATCTTTAGACTTAAGGAGGTATAACTTAGTGTACCTAAAAAAGTCATCAACAAAAGTAATATAATACTTCTTTCAATCTTTACTAATAGTGTTCTTAAAATCTGCTAAGTTTGAATGTACTAGTTCAAGCAATTCGATCTTTCTAGTAGTAACATATTTAAAAGATTTCTTGGCATGCTTTGCTTCTACACACATATGACATTTAGAAATATCATCAATATTTACTGTAGGAATTAATTCTATTTTTCTAAGTCTTTTAATAGAAAAAATATTAACACGACCTAGTCTACCATGCCATAAATTAATAGACTCAACAATATAAGCAGAATAAGGAATATTGACAATCTCTTGATCAATGTTCAATACAAATAAGCCCCCACTAAGGTATCCCTTCCCAACAAAGTTTTCTCCACAAGAAATAATTATTTTATCAGCTTCAAAAATAAGTTAAGGCCTACTTTATTGAGAAGTGCTCCAGAAACTAAGTTTGTACGGAGCGAGGGAACATACAGAACATTATTCAAGGATAATATTTTTTCAGAAGTTAATTTAAGTAAAAATTTTCCTTTACACAACTCCAGCAGTAGTGGAGTTACCCATGAGACACACTTGCCATTGGTGGATTCCTCAAAGTCATGGAATAACTCTTTGTTGGAGCAGAAATGCCTTGAAGCCCCTATGTCCAACACTCACTCAGTCTTGTTAGACACTAAGTTTGTCTCGACGACTACTGCCGCAATCACTTCATCACCCTCAACAAGATGAACTTGGACATCATTTTGTCCCCCATGTTTTGAGTTTTACAAACTATCCCATATTTCTTTAGTAGATTTGTAAGTAACAAGTAAATCAAATAAAATATTAGTCATATGACTTAATAAATGCCCTCTAGCATTTATGTTATCCACTTTAATCTTCTTTTTACCAAATTCATCAACAATCATAACAGTATTAGAGCCAGTACTAATGTTAGAACCATCATTAAACAAAACATAATCAACTTCTAATTGTTCTAAGAAAATAAAAAGTTTTTGTGACCAACTTTTAACATTATTTTCATCCAATGGCTCAATTTTTGACAAACCAAGAAAAATTTTGTTCAAAGAAATAGCCATATTATCAATATTGTATGTAAAAAAATCGCTTTCAAATTGTTAGAAAAAATGCTACAATATTGATATTAGAACTGAATTAGTAATAGTAAGAGAGTTGTCACAAATACTGTGTCGTGGCAAGCCATTGCCTTGAAAGTGATTTCGGCCCGGCTCCGGTGCAAATTCTTCTAGCCGGTCGCTCCCCAAGGTTCCATAGCTACTTAAAAATATGTGCACTCGTGGCTGAAAGTTTGGAATTGCACAAAACTATTGCCCAAAAATTCACAAGGAATTGAATATCAACGAGGAGAAAGATAATTAAGAAAGAAAGCCAAGAAAAGGCAAATGATATTTTTTTCTATGGATGTGATTTTTCATCAAGTGAAGAACACACTTATATAGGTGTGAAAATATACATTTTGGAGAATAAATAAATAAGATGAGTTAATATCTCATTTAAGACAAGTATTTCATTTCATCACATTAAGGAATGTACTGTCTTTAACTCTTATCACGATAATTAATTTGAGAGAATGAATGCAGAATTTTTGCTTTGCATTTTAATCTGCACAATTAATTAGAGAGAAATGAATTCATTGTCATTTATGAACGGAAAAGCTCACAAAACCAACTCAAATTCTAATTTTATATCAACTATTTTCTCCGGGATCAATTACGATATATTAGTTAAGGATGTTTAGTAGCTGTTTAAGAGGTGAGTTATGCAAGTACTAAATCTTGCATAAGTAGTATTACATTATGATGGTTGGTTAGGAGATAAGTTATTAATGTATAAAATTAATGTGGTGTTTGATCTTCAATCGAATAATATGTTTCAAATTCATGTAGTAAAAGTTATGAAGGAATCTATGTATTATTTTCTGCAGGATAAAATATAAAATAAATATTATTCATAGAACTAAATCCTACTTAGGATAATAAATAAATTCCTTCATAACTAATTCTTGGATTGCTTGCACTTACATTACTCTTACTAACTATCAAATGATTTCTTAGTGTTTTAAAAAATTTAGATAACATATTTAGAAAATTATTATATTTGTGTTTGGGTCCATGCACAACACCATGTTTTAAAATCATGTAATCAACATCACTTAAAATTGATCAATATTAATAGTATTTATCATGAATTTATTTTAAATTTAATGAAATGCCTTATTATGATATACATATATATATATATATGTATATATATATATATATGTATATATATATATATATATATTTTAGATAGAAAATTAAAATTATTTTATCAATAAAACTTTAAAAAATATATATGAACTAATATTGGGCCTGTATTATTCTCGCAGGAGAACTATATAAACAACGCTCAAAGAGGGCAGCTTTCAATTTTTGTCTCTGGTTAAAAAGGTTTTGTTCAAGTAGTATTTTCTTATTAAGTGAGGCATTTTTGATAAAATTGTCCTTGAGTGCTATTCGCGATATCTCATCTTTAAGCTGTTATTCTCATTTCAAAGCTAAGTGACAATCATGCCTGAGTGATGTCAAAATTCTCTACTAACATCGCTAATTGCAAATAAGGTAACATCTACATCATCAAAATTCTCTAATTGTGATACGATCTCATTGTGTTGTTGATTTTTTGGGGGTTGGTTGAAAAAATTATAGCTGATTATGTGTTAAGTAAATTGGGGATCTGATTTGTCATAAATTAATGTGTTGATGAAGTCCACATCTTAACTCTTAGTCTCACAATCACCGAATAATAGCCAATCATCACTTATTGATCATATATGCTCCGAATTAAATTGTTTATAAGAGTTTGGTATTTCATTTTTATCATGTTCATGATCGAAATGAATGCAAATTGCATTGAAAAATAAGTCAGTATTCAGCAACATAATGTAGGGTTAATAATTGACTGTGTTGACAGAAACAGAGAAACCATGGTCATTGAACCGTTAATAGATATTGAAAAAGTTGAAGAAATAGGGCAATCGTCTAAAATTAAGAGTGTATAAAAAATAAAAAAGAAAATAATTAATATCAAAACTAATTTTCTGAGAGATAATGCATCTATGAATGAGATAAACATCGAATCAATTTTTATGATAAAGAAAATATGGTGCAGTGTATGTCGAACATTGAGATTACACACAACATTCAATTCAACATTGTCAAATAAAGCAAAATGAGATATTGGCTGAGATGTTTGGATAACAAATGCACGTGACATTTTTATGCTTTAAGGAAAACGAGTCTTTGCTTTTCTAGGTGCATACATATGAAAAGAGGCACAATTTCTCTATTGACATCATAATATCTGACCATAAGAATAAGACATTGAAGATATGAAACTACATACTACATCTTATCCAGGATTCTACTAATGTAATCACACCAAAATTTATGATAGAAAAAAATAAAAAAGGAGATATAAAATAGTCATAACTTACGATAAAGGATGGCGAGCAGTACAACATGCTTATGGAGTGACAAGAGAAACTCCAAAGAGAACTATAATACGTTGCCACTGCATCTTCATAAGATGAAAGAAAAGAACCCCGAGATGTACACAAACATCAAAAGGGAGGATGAGAACAGGTACACATGCTGCAACTATTAAAAAACTAATAAAATATATTGGCAAATATTTCTTAAAATTGAAAATTCTTTCCCAAGGAGTAAACAATTATTCTTTCATTGTAGTGCTTAGCTTGTTAAAATATACACAACTCTTACCTCATGGAAAAGATCTGTAAAAAATTAAAAAATACTATTAAAACTTGCAGCATGTCTTAAAATGAAAACTCTTGTCCAAGTGCTAAGCAAGTATTCAGTGAATGTAGTATTTAGCTTATTAAAATATACACACCTCTTGCCTTATGAACAAGACCTTTAAAAAGCTAAAAATACTATCAAAACTTGCAACATGTCTTAAAACTGAAACTCTTACCCAAGGGGTAAATATTTATTCTTTCATTGAAGTGTTTAGCTTGTTAAAATATACACAACTTTTGTCTCACGGGCAAGACTTAGTTTAAGAAATTGTTGTCCTAATTTTTAAACATTAAATGCAAAATGCCACCAACATTCTTCTGCTCAACATAGATTTAAGTACGTGTGTTTTGCTTATGTTGCTTCAATGACTGAGTGGATCAACTGTAGGTCAATAATAATGATCGATGCCATATTTTTAAAGTCAAAATACCATGGAGTCCTCATGATAGCAGTGTCAAAGGATGAAAACAACAATGTAAACTCAAAAAATAATGATTTGCATAATTGGTTCTTCAATTAATTAAAAAATGCAACTGGGGTACGTGAACAATTATTCGTTCTATATATCGCCACCTGATCATTGTAAATACAATTGCTAATGTCTATCGAGAATGTCAGCATGAAATATGCATTTATCACATGAAGAAAAATTTAAGACAAAGATACTTCTCAGATGTAGTTTTGTCACTCTTTCACAATACAACAACGACATATAAACATACTAAATTTTCTAGTTTCATGAATGAGATAGAAAAAATTAACAAAATTATTACGAACTACTTGAAAAAAGAATCAAAATTAACAAAATTATTACAGATTACTTGAAAGAAGAACCACTAGAAAGATGGGTATGTTCATTTCATACCAACAGAAGATACAATATACTCACAACCAATAAGGTAGAATTCATTAATCTCGTACTAAGTGCCTATTTGGGATAGCTTATTTTCCAAAATAAACACTTATTTTGAGAAAAAAAATACTCTTTTTAAAACGAAGGGTGTTTGGTAAACTTGCAAAAGTGCTTTTAAAAATAAGCAGAAACAGTTTTTAGCTTCTGGGAAGAAGCAAAAAATTTCTGCTTCTCAAAAAAAGCAGAAGCAGAAGCAGAAAATTATTTTTTTATGACAAAAATTATTTGTATTTTCAAATCCTATGTACTATAAAAGTTATTTATATGAAATGTTTTGAGAATATAGCATCCAATAATTTAAATTGAACTTAATCATATGTAATATTAATTTCACGAGTAGGTGCACTCCTATGTGAATCAATATATATTTTGAGATTAATTTTTTCTATAAAATTTATAAAAAAATTAAATACTTTCCACACACATATATTTACCACATAATAAGAAGGAGGGAGGGGGGAGGGACACTAGAGATTGAATTTAAGTCTTGCAAAACATCTTTAAAATTTTCTTATTTATTAAATTATATGAAGACATTTGAAGTTAAAGTACTAATTTCCCTACTCTCAACTTTTGTTTTTTAAAAAAGATAATTAAGTAATTGAAACACAATGAAACACTCAATAGTAATTTTTCATATTATGACGCACCATCAAGTGCAAAGATTCATGTGGCAAGGAGGAAATACTTCATCTTTATCAATCACATGTCATTATCTTAGAGATTAATAAATTCTCTAAAAAATTTTAAAAATAATGAAATTTCAATATAAGCAATATGTACAAAAAAGAAGAAGTAATCTAATAGGAAACAAGAAGTGATTTACAAAAATTACTATATATAATCCAATTATAGAGTCCAAATGAAAATAATCATTAAATAATGAATGAGAACAAAAATAATAATGTGTTGGAAAAAATAATAGACACATGTTGTAATTACATTATATAAATATTTTTGTGAGGACTACCAAATCTTATCTTATTCTCTTATATATAAATATAATACTTTACTGCCCTCTAAATATAACGTCATCTCTATTATTAATAAATTATTTTTTGAATTAAAATTGCTTTCTCATTTTAAGGTATGTTTTTTTAATAATTATCATGATATAATTAGATTTTTTATGTGCATACATATAAAAGCACATGTGATAATATCGTTGTCTATGAAATTCTTAGATTTTGTTAAATTTTTATTTTGACAATAATATTTTTATTTCACTATTTTGTGTAATGTTATTATTATTAATCATATATCTCTAATGCATAGAAAATGAGTAGTGTTGAGAAGGCTAAGTGGAGTACAAAAAATGTAGAGTTATTTTTAAATTTATGTGTGGATGAAGTTATCACTGGAAATCGCCCTGGTACCCACTTCAACAAAACTGGATGGACTAATTTGGTGACAAGATTCAATGCTAGAACCGGAAAAATTTATTACAAAGTCAAATTGAAGGTATCATCACAGAGATCGTAGAAGCAGACCAACCTTTTGGTATATCTTTAGAAATACAAGACAAATGTTCATACAAGTATAGAGATATTGCGTGCTGAAATTAGGGATGAAATCGTTGAGAATTTTTGTGATGTATGAAGGGCTAATTATTTTTATCGTTAATTTTTCATATGTAGTGATTTAATTCATGAAATAACTTTTGTATTCATTTTTGTTTGATGTTTTAAGTAATATATAAATTATTTAAGTAATATATCACCATTTTTTTAAATGTATTTATGTATATAAATATTGATTAAAATTTTTAGAGTACGTACTTTTAAATTAAATAAAAAAATTTAATTAAAAATACTATGATAGATATTTAAAATAATTTTTCTCTATAAATTGATTTTAGTAATAAAAGTCTATTGATAGATGTAATTTTTGGTTGTTTGTCTCAAAAAAGCACTTCTTGAAAAAGACTATCCAAACATAATTTGATTATCAAAAACACTTTTCGAATGAATTTACTAAACACAAATTGTTTTTTTTTAAAAGCACTTTTCTGAAAAGCCATTTTATAAAAGTGTTTCTCAAATAAGCAGTTTTATAACAACAATCCCAAAAGGTCTCTAAGAAAATCAAGACAAATGCATTGATGGGCCTAATTGATTACATTCAGAATAAATTACAAAGTTGATTTTACGATAGAAAAATAAATGCGCAAGACACGTTTCATGAAATAACACATTAAGAGAAACTAGAGGTGACTAACAAGATTCAAGATGCATTGAAATTGAAAATAACTAATTTCTATAGAAATTTTCCGTCTTACAAGAACACATGTCTGTCTTCAAATATTTTAGAAGATGAACTGTTTGTTATAGTTGAACTGCTTGTTTATCCACATGAAATACATTTTTTTAAATTGTTGTATTTTTCTGTTGTCAGGTCATCTTAAGTCTACATCTTAACCTCACAATCAATGAACAATAGGAGATCATCACTTTTAATTTATTCTTGTATTTGCTTGAGGAAATTTAAGTGAAGGAAGAATATTGAGATGGTGATGGAATTAAAACTAAATTGTTAATAAGTCACTAATATGCTAAGTCACTGGAAAGTTGTGTGTTCATGTGTTTGTTGCGATTTACTTTTGTTCTTGAGCTTTCATGGAAGATGTTGAATGACAAGTACATATTACTCGAATCAATATATATCTGTTAATTGTGTTTAATGTCATCATCCTTTGTTCATCAAAAAAGAAAAGAAAAAGCAAAGTTATCAACTCTAGTCGCTAAGAAATATGTATGACTTCCATCATTTTGTTACTTTATTAATATCAATTGAAGATACTACATTCAGAAAGCAGTCACTCGATCTGTAATGCTAATTGATAGAGTCATGTTAGTCTGATTTTTACTTTTGAAAACTTAATTTCAGGCTTGTCAAGAGTACAATAAATATTAATTGTAATTTATTTATCTTTTTATTTACAGGTAGATCCTATTAATGCAATAAGAATTATTTTAAAAGAAGGAAGGCTTGAATGTGTGATAGATCTGAAGAATAGGACTAGTGAATGTTTGGTATTTCAGACAGGTGAGATATCATGCATCCATACCATTGTAGCTATAGAAAGTAGAAATATGATTATGTCTAGATATTGTTTTCATTGGTTCACAAAAGAAGCTTTGATAAAAATATATCAGGGAAAAATTCTACCGATTGAAAGCACAATATCACGAATTACAACAGATTGTATAGAGGATCTAATTACAAACCCGCTGATGTGAAAGATTTTCTAGAAAGAAGACAAACAATTAAATATCCTTGTTGGATAAAATCTTAAAGAAATAATTTTAAATATTCGAGAAGCAAAAGAACTGTCCACAATAGATTAAATTATCACTACTCTCCGATCCTCCATTCTTATTCAAGAAGATACAAAAATAAAAATAAAAAAAACATAATTAGTTTTAGTCTTTATTCGAGAACTTGAATTAAAGTAGAAATTATAATGAAATTCTTTGATCCCCTCTTTTAGTTAGTAGTAACAAGTAGTTGTGAGTCTCATCAAAGCAATTTGCACAAATGTCTTTTTATTAATTCTGAGCTTTAGCTCATGGTGGAGTATTCAAATCAATATCTTTTTATAGGTTGCTTATGAAAGTTATTACATGTTCAAGCTTTTTATATATCGATGTATAAAATATTTTATATAAACAGGATCTGGGAAGGACCACACCCCCAAAAAATATGGTGTAAATAATCCCACAGGACACTATTTAAAATAAGACATACCTCATGGGAAAGTGTTTTACACTGTTTCACTAAGACAAAACTTAGTCCCTAAAGAAACAAGTTATGCCCCGTGAGGCAAGATTTGATACTATCTTAACCTGTATTGATTTAGCAGATGCACTATAACTCTTATCCTAGAGTCAAGACTTAGCTTTTAAAGGACTGACACTCAGGTTTCTATCCCATGGGGAAGATTTGAGACTATCTTAGTCTATAATGATTTGACGGATGCTCCATAACTCTTTCCAAAGAAGGATGACTTAGCATCCAATGGAACAAGTTATGCCTCATGAGGTAAGATTTATTACTATATTGATCTGTGTTGATTTAGTAAATTCTCTATAACTCTTTCCATGGAGGCAAGACTTATCCCCCAAAGAAATAAGTTATGCCCCATTGGGCAAGATTTGACACTATCTTAGTCCGTGGTGATTTAGAAGACGCTCTATAACTTTTACCCTAGAGGCAAGATCTATCTCCCAATGAAATAAGTTATGCTCCATGGGGAAAGAGTTGACACTACCTTAGTCTCTGTTGATTTAGCAGATGCTCTATAAATCTTGCCCTACAGGAAAGACTTAGCCTCCAAAGAAACAGATTATGCCCCGTAAGGCAACAATTGACTACTTTTTTTATATATTGATTTACATGATTTTCTATAATTAAGACACAAGTTACACACAATTTTTAATTTTTAAAACTAATTTCTTGATTTTAAGATCTTGAAAGCATTCATCATTTACTTATAACATTCATAACTTGTTTACAAATCAAACACGTTTTTTAATATAAAGAAGGTTACACATTTGGTATTGGGCAAATTTCAAGTGTTTGATTTATTAGTTTTTCTTTGGTATTACATGCATTAGGTGGTAAAAAGAGAATTAGTGATCCTAAAATTTTTGAGCAACAGGCTATTGAAATTTTTTTATTAGACTTATAAAAGATGTGCTTATAGTTTTTGCATCATTGAAGAAATGAAATATCTTTAAAAGTTAGTCAAATAATTAGTATTTATAATTAGGCAACAAGTTACACACAATCTCTTACTTTCAAGTTGTGCTCCATGGGCAAGGGTTGACATAATCTTAGTCTATATTAAATAACATATGCTTTATTTACTCTTCCCCTAGAGGCAATACTTAACCCTCAAAGAAACAAGTTATGCTTCATGGGTAAGAGTTAGTAGTACCTTAGTCTGTATTGATTTAGGAAAAAATTGCCCAAGACCACAAACATGAGAGACCTTATTATCCGAAATCTCTTACCTTTTGAACAATTACTCAAAATTCTAGATTTTATTTTTTACTCTTGATACATATGAGAAAAATCTCTCATCCGTGTTTTAGTCCACCATTAACGCATGCATCCCTTTTTTTTCAAAATTTTTCTCCCCTAAAATCTCTCCTAAATTATCATCAGTTAAGTCAACTTTCTTCTATATTACTGCAACTTCTTCAAACCATCAATTTACTTCTTTAAATTGTAATATTTTTTAGTTATTTTTAAAGAGGTATGGCACTGCACAAGACCGTCAATTTACTTCTTTAAATTTCAATATTCATTTATGCTTTGATATTTGTTTTTTTAATTTATTTGATCTTCAATGGTTAATGACGATTCACCCTCATTCACTTTGGGAATTTCCCAAATCAAAACACAAAAAGGTGTTTCTGCAAGTCATCAGTTGTGGATTTTACTCCGAGTAGTTTGGATTACACAGAGAAAGGTTTTCGTGAAAATAGATCAAAGCACCGCAATGACCCAGAAAATATAAAGATTCTTAGACCAGATCTTACTATAATAAATCAAGAATCGAACATGCAAATAGAAGATCAGAAGGAATTAGAGCAGATCCCTAATTCTCCACTGAATCAAGTATGAAATTCATCGGTAATACATATAGGTCATGCATATTGTTTTAAAAAAGCACTTGATACATACATAAAATTATTAATTTATAGATAAATTTTTTTATAGTATAATGATGATTCATATGAATGATACATTTGCCATCAATATATAGGTAAGACATTTATGTTGACACTATATGAGTGATACATTTGTTGTTAGATAATTGGTGATATATTTTGTTGATAGTGTAAGAGTGATATATTTACGATCAGATTATTGGTGATACATATGTTCTATATTTTTCTTTAATTTTAAATTTTTAGACACATCTATAAAAGTATGATACATTTACATATGAATATACGAATCATTGTTTAATTTGTGTTATTCTCTGTACTATTTTTTGGTAGAATGTTAGTTTGGTTGTAAAAAATTGACCTTCCCTTTACTTAAGGTATGGTAGTGCATATGACCTTAATGTAGTAGATAGGCTTACAGAAGTTCTGAAAGATTAAGGAATCAGAGTCTTTTGAAGCACATGTTTTGGGTCATTTCTAGACTCTTCCAATTATAACTTTCAAGGATCTATAGCAAGGTGTTTGATGACCTTAAAGGTTCAACACCCTTATCTGGATCGGCTAAGGATATTGGTCAATAATACCATCCTTCCTTTTTTATTGTATGAATTTGCCATTGTTACCAAATTGAAATGCACTAGGAATGAAGATGACTTCAACTATTCTGACCTTCAACCCTATAGATTACAAAAAGGGTATTTTCCGCAATCGAAAGCAAATGTCAAAAACAAGTGAGTTGGTCAACTATTTTTTGAATAGACAATGGGGAAGAAATATGAAATATATTGTAAAGATTGGAATTTTATACTTTATTCTCACATTTGTGTTCTCACAACTAAATAAAGCCAATATCCCCGCTCGAGATATTCATATGGTTGAGGATGAAAGTTATAGTCTATTTTCATTGGATAAATTGACATTTACAAAACTGATGTCTTCATTTAGTCGGTCTATGAATGAGGAGAAGTAGTATTATCATTTGAATGGCATGCAATATGCCTTTTAGATTTGGTAGTATGAATGTTGTTCGGAAGTTAATGAATCAATAGCCATTCGTGAGAATAATTTAATCCCAAGAATGGTCAACTGGAAAGTGGTTAAACCAAAGTCAAGATATGAGGATTTGGTGGAGGATATGTTCAGTAAGGTAATGATCTTACATATCCAACTATAATAGACATCTTTTAACTTTTTATTTTTAAATTTTTCAAGTACTTTTCAGTGATACATATGTATATATATTGTTAATTTTTAAGTAATTATAACTAGATATTTTCTGTTTCTTTTGTGTTTTTTTCACTGCAGCTTGTATACAGAAATATGTCCCCATCATCACAGGAATTGAACCAACTTCATTTGCCTAACCCTCTTGCATTTGGTCCAATTGATCATGGTACTAATGTAGCTCAGATCGTAGCTCTACAACAAGGAGATGAAAGGACTACTCCAACTGAAATTTAACATAAATTTAATGATTCAGTACACCACCAACTGTAGATCTGCTTAAACAAATGATGAGTGATGCAGGTTCATCTTCACACCTTCCTACAAAGAAATAAAAAACTGATGTGGAGTCAAAAAAGTGAGTTCACGTGTCTCTAAGACAAAAAAATAGTTAGCATCATTGTACAAAGAGTAACATCCATCATATTCATCAAGAAATCATTCAGAGCCTCCTATTTCATAGGAAAAAAACACGGTTTTGCCTACTTTTGAGGAGAGGAATGCACCTGATGCAACTGTTGTTGTTAACAAAAAGCAGTCACTTTTCATGTAAGAATTGGATGACTTAAACTCTTATGTTAAGACTTATTATGTTAAGACTTATTTAAGTATAATATTTTTTTAAAAAAGAATCAATCTTCAGCTATTACATGTGCAGTGTTATAACTTTATAAATATTTATTCAGAAATAAAAGTAATTTCATGAATATGTATCAATATAATTCATATATATTAGTATATTATGTTGATGATAATTTATGTATCAATATGATAAATATATATCTGCATAATTTTATTGTGAAGATATATGAACATTAACCATGTTCTATCCAACACCACAAGTCCATCATAAGGTATATGTATTGACAAATTTCTTTTGACATTGTAGGTTGACATGAAATTCAGTGAGCTTCAAACGTTGATGATAGACCATTACACATACATTAAGAAAGCTGTGAAAGTAACACTATACTTTATATGACAAGGTATTCAAAATTTGTCATTAGTACCACAATATTATCATATTGTTCTAAATTATCATCATGCACGTTGCTCATCTCCAGTCCATGAAAGTGAAAAAAATAGCCTGGATAAAGAAAGAGACCCTTATCATTCACACAATGAGGACAATACAGATGATAAAAGTGACAATGTTGTAGGGGATGTGCAATTATCTAAAGTAGGTGGCAATGAAGGACGAGGTGACGAGCGCGTAAAGGTAATATGAATAACACATTTGGTTGTAAATAATATCGACTTAATTATATGATCTATTGTTTATACTTTCTCAAACTATTAGTCGCTAATAATTTAATTATAATTATGAAAATGTTGAAACTTATATTATAATTCTATAATATTTCAGTAACAAATGTTGGATATGTAATGATTAAGTTTTTTAGATGTATCAGTTTGATACATTTATTTCCAGATGTATTGTTATGATACATATAAGAAGTTTAATCAATACCTATATGTAGTATTCAATCTCATTCATGGTTTATTGTTTACAAATGTCAATTAGGAGGCTGATATTAGGTCTACAAATAATGTGCCAGAAGAAGAGATGCATAATACAGTTGTAGAATTAGATAAAAGACTAAGAGACGAGCACTTAAAGGTAATATTGACTTACTTATATGGTCTATTGTTTCTAATTGATCATACAATTTATTTGTCATTATTGGTAGTGTTGAAATTGTTCATTGTATTGGTCACAAACTAATCTTAAATTTTTATATTACATAATAGCTTTTTCAGTAAGAATTTTTAAACTGGTCTTAATCTGATCTAAGATTCTAGTAACAAATGTTTGATATGTTTTGATTACGACTTTCAGATGTATCCTTTTGATACATATGGCTCCAGATGTATCATTCTTATACATATTCATGTTACTAGTTTACCTATCCAAAATTCAACTTCGCACAAAGTTTAATGTTGACATATATCAAGCAGGAGGCTGATAGTGGGTCTACAGACAAGGTTCAAGAAGAGATACATAATTCTTCCACAAAATTAATTAAAGGATTTGGGGATGAGCTCCTAAAGGTAATATTCACTTACTTATATGGTCGATTGTTTCTAATTGCTCATACAATTTATTTGTCAATATTGAAAATGTTGAAATTATTTATTGTATTGGACACAAATTAATCTTAAATTTTTATGTGACAAGCTTTTTTAGTAACAAATTTTAATATGATCTAAGATTCCAGTAATAAATATTGGATATGTATTCATTAAGATTTCCAAATATATCATTTTGATACATTGGTTTCAGATGTATCATTTTGATACCTATTGAAAGTTTAATCAGTACCTATCCGTAATTCAATCTCACATAAAATGTATTGTTTACATATGTCATGAAGGAGGCTGGAGAAGAACTACAATACAATTGTAGAATTAGATAAAGCAATTGCTTTTGCTATTGCATCATTGTCTGCAGCCTACCCCATAGGCAACACCAATAGCCAATTTTTCATCAGTGATAGTGATATTACATATATTAGCACATGCAATCCGCAAGACAATATTGATAGTCAGTTTTTTATTAGTGACAAGCTATTACAACTATGTCACATGTCCCCGTGTGCAAGACTGTGCCTTCTGATGTCACCAAGACACCTATCCAAAGAAGTAACCAATGTTCAAAAGTTTATCAATCACCATACATCAATGATTTTGATTTTGGTCAAAAGATAAAGAACTCATCCAGTCTTGCAAAAAGTTTAACTACCCGTTTGAAAATCACAATATTTGTGGACCATATGCCCAAGAACTATTCTCTAAGTTCTCTCATTGGTTATCAGTTGGCTTGTATAAAACCTATCTGGTAGGTAAGAATGCGGAATCATCTTTCAAACTATCATATAAATATTTTATTATTCTCAATATTGTGTGAAATCATAACTTGCTTACATAAATGAGAAGGATGAGCACTACACGGCCAAATACACTGACCTAAAATCAAAGATTGATTTCGTTGTTGCACATCCGGAGAAAAAAATTAGTTTTAGTGCATGACACAGTCAAATACATGTTGGAATGATGAGGTATGCCTCAATCAAATATATGTATCACTTGAATGAAATACTTTATTATGAAAAAATCACAAATTTATATTTCTGATTTATTGTGGTGTACTATGTATAAAGATTATGTCACACATCTGTTTTCTTTATGTACTTTCTACCATATATATGGATCGTATACAGAGTAGTTGATACATATATATATATTGTTTATGCACTCATGTTTATATTGTTTTTCAGTCACAATATTAATAGGAATTTATACATATTAACTAATTTGCACTTACATTATGTATTACATGTATGAATCAAATGTGATTATATATTTTAATTTTTTATTACAACATATTGATGTAATATTCTACTATCTTCGCAAGAAAGTAAAACTGGACACAATCCACGAAGGTAGATATACCACCGGTTATTGAATGTTCAAGAGCTACATTCATGAAACATACACTCATTATCACCGAATGCAATCAAAGACTATTCTAATCTCTTAGAAGGAAAATGTTCGTTCAAAGAAAGTTGAATCGGTAGAGAGATCTATTTGTGAAATCATTCAAGGTATATGATCCTAGCAGGTCTTTCATGGAATTTGGTTAATGAGGTCTATGTGTCAATAACTGTGAGGGATCGTTTCACTGTGTGTTGGAAGTCATAGTGCTCAAGGAAAGATGCATTCGGATGTACGACTCATTCAAAGAACATGATGATCATACGGTTAAGATAAAAGAACTTGCTGAAATATTGTCAACTTACTTATCAATAGCTGATTTTTTTAGAAGAAAGAACTCACGGATTAGACACTACTGGAAGCATACAAGGAAAAGCCATACCAACATACATTTGATATTCAGTTTGTCGATGATATTATGAAACAATCAAGAGACACACTGTATGTATCATTTTTTATTTTAAATATATGGATTTTACATAACGGACCACTAAATCTCCTAACTATCAATTAACATATTGCAGGGATTATTGATTATTTGTTGCGGTATATGCTGAATTTTTAAATGATGCGCTTCAAATATCTTCTTCAAAGTTTAATTAAGGGTTGCATCATTTGTAACGCCCCGAGACTATACCCTGGGCGTCACATGGTGCTTACGATCCCGAAGGACCACAATCTAACCCATGACTGGTACCTGCTGTGAGCACTGAATAATAATTATGAAGTATATACAGAAGTAAAATTAAAAATGCCATAAGGTTCATAAAACTGAATATACATCTATAGAATAACTGCTAACTGATAATGTCTGAAAGCCTTTAAATTTTTGAAATAAAAGAGTTGATGGGACAGGCCCTAACTAACTCACAACTGTTGTATGAAATAACTAAAATACTGAAATAAAGCAAAGACAAAACAAGTATCACGTCCTCGATGGATGAAAACTCACTATTGTAACTGCAACTGATCGACTGATCTGGCTAAGTACGATCAGGAACCCGAGCATCCAAACCTATGATATGAGACATCATAGTGCAAAGAGAAAGTATGCGTCAGTACTCTGAATGTAATGGTATGCTAGGTGAGGTTAGGCTAATATGCATGGGTTCGTATGCATGAGTAATAATAATAACTAAATATCATGAAGTGATTGGATAAGAGTACATGTAAGGCTGGGACTACTGAAGGTAATGAACCCGTAATACCAAGAATATATCGTCTGTCTGAATTAGACTGAAACTGAAGTACTAAATTTTTGATAACTGAATAACTGATAACTGTAAGTCATGATCGTGTAGAACTGGACTGAGTTCTGTATTGAATAATGAATACTGAATATTGGAACTGAGACCGTGGGAGTTATTATCTAACCGACATACCCTGATTATAGACTGATTTGGGGTCTAACCTATAACCCCAATTGGAAGGGTATTAGCACCATGCCACAGGTTACTAACACTGGCTGGGTTAACCCTAATCTAGCAGGAAGACTTATGAGATGTATATGGTTACGTCAACCCTAGTTTGGCAGGAAAACGATTCACCCTACACTAGATACGTAGTTCTGTAACTCAAGGACTGCTACAAAGGGTCAAACCTAATACTAACAGGAATGCCCCCATCCCTGAGTTAGCTCGGTGCTAAATCCTATTTCTAACTGAACCGACACTGATCACTAGACTGTACTAAGCTTGACTGAATTTATGTTGATTCTATTAACTGACCGAATGCTACTGTTTGAGATACTACAAAATCATTCTATTATGACTGAAAACTAAGCAACTAATTTCGGGTATACAATACCCCTAGGACTCGATAGCATAAATAATGGAACAATATCACAAGTTTAAAACATTACAATTAGGTTATCATGCACAATTTATTCACATAGACATTTTGTCAAACACTTGGAGAGCATGGTCTTGTACATGAGAAAGAATAACATGGGGATATCATGACTACAATATTTAACTCACAATTCATGGGTTATGACATGGGGAGTACATAAATCAACACACATGCTAGTTTATTTACTTGAAATTCATAATCTTGTTAGTTTAAAACCCATAAAATCAACACATACATGAACACAATTCAATTCAAGAATGTAATTCATAATTTAAATTCTCAAAAAGTATTCTTGAACTCCAAGGGTGGAAGGAACCAAGGATGAACACCAAACATACCTTGATTTATGAATTTGTGAGAATTGATGGTGAATTCTTGAGTTTTTATCTTGAATTTTGAAGGCTAGGGTTTGTTCTTGAAAGATAATTAATTTCTTGAATAGGATTTGAGAGTAATGGGGCACATAATTCCCCTTTAGGATTTTAATTTCGTGTTTTGGACAAGTTTAGGGCCTTAAGAAAAGACCAAATAGTTCCTGGAATAAAAATAGTAAAAGCTGGAAATCCTAATTTTTGGCTCTGGTGCGACGCGGTGCAATTGCGTCGGGCCACTGGAAAACTGAAAATCCCCATTTTACCTATGGTGCAATGAGGTGTTATCGCATTGGGCCACTGGTGAAAGGATAATTCTGAACTGGAACCTTGGCACGATGCGGTTCCATCGCGGTGCCTCACTGGAAAATGACAAACGCAAAAATGGCCCTTGGCGCGATGCGGTGCTTATTATGGTGATACACTAGAAAAGGACGAATGTGATTTTTTCCATCACCGCGGGACGGCCTTATCGCGTTGGGATACTATTTTTTACCAAAAGTGCCATAACTTCTGTAATACCCCAAAAAAATTTTCGTTGAAATTTTGTGCGTAAACGTGTTGGGTTCTATCTTCTAGAATGAATTATAAATTCTCCGTGCGGAATGTCTTAGATTATCACCCACCATTGTGTATAGTATCAAATAAGCTTTCCAATAATATGTGGATCATCCAAAATGAACACCCGAGCGACGAGTTATGAACATTCCGATCGAACTGTGAATAGTAGTGAACAGTAAAACGTGCAGAAAAAAAAGTACTGAGGCCTGGCGTATTTTTTATTCAACTTTAAATGATAATAACTCCTTGTACATAATGATATGGGTGATCTACTATATATTAAAGGAAAGATCTGCGAGTCCTCTTTCCGATGAAATTGGATTCATCCAATTTGTCTATCGGATAAAAAAGTTCTGGTCGATCTACTTCATCCTATCAAAAGTAAATTTTTGGGTCAACTTCAAATGATCATAACTCCTCGTACACAATGATCTGGGTAAGATACTATATATCAACAGAAGGATATGAGAGTCCTCTTTCTAATGAAATTGGTTTCATCCAATTTGGATATCGGAGTAAAACGTTATGGTTGATCTACTTCAGACTATCAAAACAGTCCACCAAAGGACAGATGCGAGAATTATTTAATTTTTAGGGGCATTTTGGTCATTCCCCCTCACCCAAACTCCATCCAAACCCTATATTAAAGCCTATTAGAAGCATTATATGTTATATTTCATCAAATTTCCTTAAAAAGAAAAACCTAAGCTCCTACATCCAACTTCAAGAACCTCCAAAGTTCACCATTAATTTTGCAAATTTATTCAAGATTCCAAGTTCCTAGTTCAAGAACTTCAAGAACCTCCAAAGTTCACCATTAATTCTACAAATTTATTCAAGATTCCAAGTTCCTAGTTCAAGAACTCCAAGAACCATCATTCAAAGGCACGATTAACATCTCAAAAACGAGTATCGATCTAAAGTTCATCATTCAAGGTATGTGGGGTTTTTAACAAGAGCTCTCTTTCGTTCTTGTGCCCAAATTGATTTTTCTTTTATGAATATACATGATTTTACATGTTTTGATATGAATTTGAAGCATGAATTTATACCCTATATGATTTTACATGAGATTATGATACTCTCTATATTTTGAAAGTTGAATTGAATGAGAATGATGACATTTTTGTACATAAAGCTGAATTTTCCAGATTTTAAAATAAGTTGTATATATTTATGATGAAAAGCATGAATCTTGAGAAAATTTAATATGATTTTGATGTATGAGACCTTGAGTTCTAATTGAAATTGTGTCTTTGAGAAAATGTGTGCTATATGCACGTTGATGTTGAATATTTGAGATGTTTTGAATGATTTGACCTTTTGGTCGTGAATGAGTTATTTTGAACTCGACTGTGAAAGAAATCCACGTTTTTATTGATTATGATAAAGGGGTAGCAAATTGGCTCCCGATGAAAATTATTGAAGTGTTTATTGTGGATTTTCTTTAATGTGAGCCTGAGGCTGATTTAAATTTCTGAGCTAAGTCCGGTAGTAATCTTTAGCACCGAGTGGGAGGTATAAAGTGACCTTACTTCCCTAGAACTACATTCCCCCGTAGAATGTGAGCCTGAGGCTGATTTATAGAGTGATCATTAGTGTTTTTGAATTGATACTGGAAGTCCTACTCCAATGGAAAGGATAGGAAGGCTCTCCCCAATGTGGGTTGGACGTTGGACTCCATGTGGATCACATGGTATATGTCGTTTATAGGATCTCCCAGTGTGTGTGTGTTTCCTTGTGTCTATGGTGAATGGTGAAGTGATTTGAAAGTGGAATTGTGAAAGTTATTCTTTCAAAAGATTTAAATGATATTTACATTATGAGAATTGATATTCTTGATGAACTGAAAGTGATTGACAAATTATATGATGACTCACATATGTTATTATACTTATTTCATCCTCTCATGATTATGATGGTTTTCTTCGGGCTATGTGAGTCTTTCATACATCCTGCATATTTCTTATAAATATTTATGATGATGATATTTATACAACTGCATACACCCCCATATACTCGATTCCTTTCCATGGTACTGACCCACATCTTCGGATGTGGGCTACATTTTCTTGGAATGTAGTACAAGGTATAGTTGCACCTTTGGATCCAGTCAGTTCGTGGTATCCAGTCAGCAGGTGATGAGTCCTTTTGATTCAAGGGCTTGGGTTAGTTATGCAGAGTTATAGTGTTGTATTTTATTTATTCAGTCGTATTGAGTTGGGGTAGTTGGGAGTCATGACCCGGCTACCTACAGTCAGTACTAGTAGAGGCTTCATAGACAGTCAGTAGAAGTTGATGTATTTTGTTTCGAATTTTGGTTGTAAAGGCAGAATTGTAATCCTGTAAAATTCCATTTTTGTATCGATCAGATTCAGAAAAGAGTTAATTTATGCTGATTTGTATGAATTTGTATTTTTATTCAGTTGCTTATGAGTTATGCCAGTAGAAGGGTTATCTTGGGGTCACTTGTGACCCTAAGCACCGTGTGACGTCTCGGGATCCAATTTTGGGGCGTTACAAACTTGGTATCAGAGCACAAAGTTTAATTGTCCTAGGGTGTCTATGAAGTCGTGTCTAGTAGATTCTTGCAGAACGTTACGGAGATATCTGTACTTTTCTTCGAGAGGCTACAAGGCATTAGGAAATATATCCCTTCTTTCAAGTCTAAGATAGTGCTATAAAAAGGTTCTCCAAGAAGATTATATAGATTCTCATCTTACTCTATTCTGGCCAACTCTGCCTCATTTTCAAGGTATAAAAAATAGTTAAGCTTAATTCTCCGTAGATAGTTATGGGATTGTAAGTGAGCTATGAACTATGTTAAGTTGTGTATGAAGGATATATAGTAGTGACGGGTGAAAGAAGGATGTGTTAATGGATTGTGAATAAGATAGGCTATATGATTAGGACCAATTATTATTGTTATGAAGTTTAAGTGGGCTAGTGTTCATGGATGTGTTGTTTTATAATCTTCACGTGGGAGTTATTCGTGAGATGGAGTCGTAAATTATGTGAAGTGTGAGACCTTAAGTTTGAACGATTGGTAATCATGAAGCCGAATGTGACGGTTTCCGAATTAATGGTATTAGTTGCCGGAAGTGACCTAATAGGCTTGAACCTTGTACACAAGAGTTTAAGTGTAGTTGACTTATAATTAAGTTTAATATTCTATTATGATGAGAAAATTCACCCAAGATACTATGGGACTGCTTTAATTTTGAGGATTAGTGTATGTGGTGTAGTGAGTCGTGCCATGGGATTGTTAGATTGATAAATACTAGTTAGATGATGGATGATGTTTTGATGGCTAAGTTAAGGCGAGGCGTATGATTGGAAATATTGAGCCTCTTAAGTGTGATTTTGATTCTTATGGGTTAGAAACATAAGTTCATAGGCATGGTATTAGAGGGAGAAGACAGAAGTAGCATGGTGTATCAAAAGGTTAGAAAGTATTCAAGTTGAGCTAATAGAAATAAGAGTTGAAGCACTAGATGGTGTACATTCCGGCGATAGAGATGTTCGTGGAGATTCAAAATTAGTAAGCATTTGAGAATTTGAGTGGTGGCTTAAAGCTAAGGGGGAGATGATAGAACAAGTAGTCAAGTCAAGCTTTTACATTTTAGTAGAAGTACCAGTAAGTTGTAAATTTGCTGTGAGAAAGATCGGTGCTTGACCCAATGTTATTTCAGTATTTTCAGCTGTCCCAAAACCTACTCATGCTTTACATTTCAGTTCCATGATCTTAATTCATGTTCATAGACGTGATGGAGAATTACACACTCTTCTAGTTTCCAAAAATGAGAAATTTCAGTTCTTCTAGCAGTTGGAATCACATTTCATAAGTTATGAGCTCTAAATTCAGGGCATGCCGCCCATGACTCATATACTCAAATTTTATAGTATGTTCAGTTCCAGTACTCAGGCAATACTCTTATTGATCAGTGAGATTCAGTTTTTGTTATGGGTGTCTTCAGTTTTGATACCTTAATGAACCCATTGTATTTGATATTTTATTCCTAAGGCCTCAATAGAGAGAGTCAAGTTATTTACATTATCCTTTCATGTTTCAGGTCTTCGTGTTTTAAAATTTTGTGACCTTTTCATTAAGTCAAGCTAATGGTGTTGAGCAGTTGTCTAGAAGTGAGAGAAGATACTTCCTTATCTATGATAGAAGGTGGTGTGCTCACGGCGGTGAAGTAAAGTTAGATTGAGGCTAAGTCCTTGATACATGCCGTGGTTAGTTGAAGTTTTAAATGTTTATTTGGAAAGATTGTTGTGCGTCGGTTTTATGCACTTCTATGAGGTTGTAGGAATAGTAATACAAAGTTTTTGTATATAGTTCAATTGGTTGAGAAAATGTTATGTGTGCCGTTTAAAGAATTGACCAGTATGTGTGAATGATGTAGTTGATGGAATCTTAGAGAAAGAGAGGAAGATGCTTTATGAGTGTTCGTTTAGAGGTGCATGTGCGAAGTGCGTATGTGGTTATGAGTATAGGATTGAATGTTATTGTTGTATATCTAAAAGAATGCACCGCAAGTTAGCGGATCCCTAGTATAAGATTGTATGTGGTTGTTGGAGTAGCAATAAGAGTTATGTTTGAAGTGAGGAGTTGTGTGGCTCAGTGTGTATTGAGGTTCATGATATAGATTAATATTATAGTGTTATGTGGCGTATCTCATGAGTACTTGGAGTTAGGCTTGAACATAGTCGAGGGAGTAGTTGGGAAGTGTTGCTAAGTTTGGAAGCAAGGAGTTATGATTCCCAAGACCTAGAAATTCCTATCTTAATTTATGCCATATGGGTCCTTGTTCCCATACGATAGGGTTGTATCAAATTATGGTTCATTTTCTCCCCGAACAATGTCATTTGAATCTTTTGGAGGGAGTGTTGAGGGACGTTTCATTTGGGCGCAAGTGGTCCTTCTTTTGATGAGATCCCCTTCGATACATTTGATTCTCAGTCTCTGAATAAACCAAAGATATCGATTCCTTAAAATCTGTCTCCTTTGTTTAAGATCCACTATGTGACCATTCTCATTATGAATCGCATGTTCTATGAAGTATTCGAAAGTTTGGAGTGAAGTAAGTGGATTTATTTCCTTATCCCAGCCTTTTGTCCTCATTTTCATGGTATTCTGTACTTATTCATTGACATTCGAGGATGAATGTTTCCAAGGGGGAGATAATGTAATACCCCGGGAAATTTTTCGTTGAAATTTTATGCGTAAACGTTTTGGGTTCTATCTTCTAGAATGAATTATAAATTCTCCGTGCGGAAAGTCTTAGATTATCACCCACCATTGCATATAGTATCAAATAATCTTTCCAACGATATGTGGATCATCCAAAACGAACACCCGAGCGACGAGTTATGAACATTCCGATCGAACAATGAATAGTAGTGAACAGTAAAACGTGCAGGAAAAAATGTACAGAGGCCTGGCGTATTTTCTCCAACTTTAAACGATAATAACTCCTTGTACATAATAATCTGGGTGATCTACCATATATAAACGGAAAGATCTGTGAGTCCTCTTTCCGATGAAATTGGTTTCATCCAATTTGTCTATCGGATAAAAAAGTTTTGGTCGATCTACTTCATCCTATCAAAAGTAAATTTTTGGGTCAAATTCAAACGATCATAACTCCTCGTACACAATGATCTGGATGATATACTATATATCAACAGAAGGATATGAGAGTTCTCTTTCTAATGAAATTGGTTTCATCCAATTTGGATTTTGGAGTAAAACGTTATGGTTGATCTACTTCAGACTATCAAAATAGTCCACCAAAGGACGGATGCGAGAATTATTTGATTTTTAGGGGCGTTTTGGTCATTCCCCCTCACCCAAAATCCGTCCAAACCCTATATTAAAGCCTATTAGAAGCATTATATGTTATATTTCATCAAATTCCCTCAAAAAGAAAACCCTAAGCTCCTACATCCAACTTCAAGAACCTCCAAAGTTCACCATTAATTCTGCAAATTTATTCAAGATTCCAAGTTCCTAGTTCAAGAACTTCAAGAACCTCCAAAGTTCACCATTAATTCTGCAAATTTATTCAAGATTCCAAGTTCCTAGTTCAAGAACTCCAAGAACCATCATTCAAAGGAACGATTAACATCTCAAAAATGAGTATCGATCTAAAGTTCATCATTCAAGGTATGTGGGGTTTTTCAACAAGAACTCTCTTTCGTTCTTGTGCCCAAATTAATTTTTCTTTTATGAATATACATGATTTTACATGTTTTGATATGAATTTGAAGCATGAATTTATACCCTATATGATTTTACATGAGATTATGATACTCTCTATGTTTTGAAAGTTGAATTGAATGAGAATGATGACATTTTTGTACATAAATCTGAATTTTCCACTAGTGTTTGTACATGATGCCCCCGTAGGATGTGAGCCTGAGGCTGAGTTATATAGTGATCACTAGTGTTTTTGAATTGATACTGGAAGTTCTACTCCGATGGCAAGGATAGGACGGCTCTCCCCAACGTGGGTTGGACGTTGGACTCCATATGGATCACATGGTTTATGTCGGTTATAGGATCTCCCAGTGTGTGTGTGTTTCCTTATGTCTATGGTGAATGGTGAAGTGATTTGAAAGTGGAATTGTGAAAGTTATTCTTTCGAAAGATTTAAATGATATTTACATTATGAGAATTGATATTCTTGATGAACTGAAAGTGATTGACAAATTATATGATGACTCACATATGTTATTATACTTATTTCATCCTCTCATGATTATGATGATTTTCTTCGGGCTATGTGAGTCTTTCATACATCCTGCATGTTTCTTATAAATATTTATGATGATGATATTTATACAACTGCATACACCCCAATATACTCGGTTCCTTTCCATGGTACTGACCCACATCTTCGGATGTGGGTTACATTTTCTTGGAATGTAGGTACAAGGTATAGTTGCACCTTCGGATCCATTTAGTTCGTGGTATCCAGTCAGCAGGTGATGAGTCCTTTTGATTCAAGGGCTTGGGTTAGTTATGCAGAGTTATAGTGTTGTATTTTCTTTATTCAGTCGTATTGAGTTGGGGTAGTCGGGAGTCATTAACCGGCTACCTACAGTCAGTACTAGTAAAGTCTTTATAGACAGTCAGTAGAAGTTGATGTATTTTGTTTCAATTTTGGTTGTAAAGGCAAAATTGTAATCCTGTAAAATTCCATTTTTGTATCGATCAGATTCAGAAAAGAGTTAATTTCTGCTGATTTGTATGGATTTGTATTTTTATTCAGTTGCTTATGAGTTATGTCAGTATAAGGGTTAGCTTGGCGTTACTTGTTACCCTAAGCACCGTGTGATGTCTCGGGATCCGATTTTGGGGCGTTACTACTTCTCACCCGAGTATCAAATTTAGGAAAAATTGGTATCATTGGAAATATAATTCAATTTTCTACAGTTTAGTGGGTCTTTAGGTATAAAATTCTCAACAGATTAAAAGATATGCTCATTTGAAGTTGACTAAAGCAATATTTTCATCAAAAATTCAATCGGTAAGGATTATTTTGATTTGTCTAATAGATGGGAGTTATTTGAGGCCTTAATTCACATCAGTCTCACTCGTAAAATTACCAAGGGACTATAAGATTCTTTGTATGAGCTTGGAACATGACTCGAACATGGGTTTGGATTTTCGAAGTATTACAATATCTCCCCTTGGGAACATTCGTCCTCGAATGAGACTGGTTAAGCCAAAAACACAGAGGAACTTAGGTTACATGCTGGATATACGTGATGAAAATAAGATTACATGACTGAGTCTGAAGCATAACACATGAATGAACTAGTTTTGTGAATGCATGACTAACATGAGAATGATATGCAACAAAACTGAGCATGGAAAAGAGAAATTCTAAGAAGGCTGTTACCTTATACTGAATCTGAGTTTGCGGAGAAAAGATGAGGATACTTGGTCTACATATCTGCTTCTACTTCCCAAGTGGCTCCCTTAATGGACTGATTCCGCAAAAAAACTTTGAATAGGGAAACTTCTTTATTCCTTAGTCTACGAATCTGATGATCGAGGATTTCGACTAGGACCGCTTTGTAGGAAAGGCTATTCTGAACATCTACGCTTTCTAAGGTAAAAACTACAAATGGGTCACCAATGCACTTCTTTAGCAAGGAGTCATGAAACACTGGGGGTACTGATGCTATGTCTGTAAGCAACTCAAGCTCATAAGCCACCTTTCCAAAATGGCTCAAAATTCTGTAAGGGCCAATATATCGGGGACTAAGCTTCCCCTTCTTACCAAACCTCTTTACTCCCTTCGTGGGAGAGATCTTTAGATATACAAAATCACTAACCTCAAATTTAAAGTCCTTCCTTCTCACATCTGCATAAGATTTTTGTCGGCTCTAGGCTGCCTTAAGCCTCTTCCTGATCAACTATACTTTCTCTAAGGCATCAAACACCAAATCAGGCCCCACTACTGTGGCCTTACCTACTTCAAACCAACCAATAAGAGATCTACATCTCCATTCATATAGATCCTCAAATGGAGCCATCTGAATACTAGAATGATCACTGTTATTGTACGCGAACTCAATCAAAGGCAAGGGGTCATCCCAACTGCCCTTAAAGTTAACTACACACGCTCTCAACATATCCTCAAGGGTCTGAATGTTCCTTTCTTCTTGACCATATGTCTGAGGGTGAAAGGCTGTACTGAGGTAAACTTGGGTATAAAGACCCTTCTAAAAAGCTTTCCAAAAGTGAGAGGTGAACTGCGTACCTCTATCTGAAATGATGGACAATGAGACACGTGCAACCTAACCAACTCCTTGATATAGAGCTTGACATAGTCCTTGGATGAAAAGAAAGTATGGACTGGTAAGAAATGAGTTGATTTGGTCATCCTATCCACAATGATCCAAATCGAATCATGTTGACGATGAGTACGAGGCAAACCTATCACAAAATCCATGTTTACTTCCTCCCACTTCCAAGTGGGAATACTGAACTCTTGCATAGACTCATTGGGCTTCTGGTGCTCAATCATCACCTACTGAGAAGTAGAGCACTTAGCCACAAACTTTGCAATATCTTTCTTCATCCCACTCCACCAATATATTTCCCACAGGTCGTGGTACATCGTCGTGGCCCTTGGATGAATAGAGTAACGCACACCATGCGCTTTCGCAAGAATTCGTTGTCTCAACTCATCAACACACGACACACAGTCTACCCTAGGAATGCAACACGCCATCTCCCCCTTGGGAGAAAATCTCTAATCTTTGATCTTTGATTGACTCTTTCAATTTAACTAAACTGGGATCCTTGTCCTACTTTTCTTTTACCTCAAATACTCAAGAAGATTCCAAAATACTTTGCACCCATACGCTACCCTGAGCTGAATCAACCAAACAAATACCTAATCTGTTAAGTTGGTGAACTTTCTCAACTAACTTCTTCTTACCATCCTTAACATGCGCAACACTACCCATAGATAATCTACTTAGGGCATCTACCACTACATTGGCCTTGCCCAGGTGATACAGAACACTCATGTCATAGTCTTTCAGTAATTCTAACCATCTCCCCTAATGCAGATTCAAATCCTTATACGAAAACACATACTGCAAAATTTTCTGATCTATGAACATATCTACATGCACCCTATATAAATAGTGCCTCCAAATCTTTAAGGCGAACACAACAGCTGCTAACTCAAGATCATGGGTAGGGTAATTCTTTTCATGGGGCTTAAGCTTCCTAGAGGCATAGGCTACAACCTTACCCTTCTGCATTAAAATATACCCCAAACCAAATCTGGAAGCATCACAGTACACAACAAATCTATCTAAACCATCTGGCAACGTCAAAACTGGGGATTTCATGAGTCGAGTCTTCAACTCCTAAAAAATATTCTCACAAGATATGACCACTGAAACTTAACTTTCTTCTGAGTCAATCTGGACATGGGGGATGTAATAGACAAAAATCTTTTAACAAATCATCGGTAATAGCCAGCCAAACCCAAGAAACTCTTACTATATAATGGAGAAATGGGTTTGGGCCAGGTTCTCACCACTTCAGTCTTTTGAGGATCAACTCTAATGCCATAACCATAAATAATATGGCCAAGGAAAGCTATCGATCTTAGCCAAAATTTGCACTTATTGAATTTGGCGAACAACTGATGGGCTTTGAGAGTCTACAATACTATTTTGAGGTGGTTTGCATGATCGTTTTCACTAAGGAAATAGACAAAAATATCATCAATGAAGACTATGACGAATATGTCCAAGTACTGCTTGAACACTCGGTTCATCAAGTCCATAAAAGCTGCTGGGGAATTTGTGAGACCAAAGGACATGACTAGAAATTCAAAGTGACCATACAAAGTTTTGAAAACTATTTTTGGAATGTCACATTCTTTGACTCTGAGCTGATGATAGCCAAATCTGATGTCTATCTTAGAAAAATAAATGGTACCCTGAAGTTGGTCAAACAAGTCATCAATTTTGGGAAGTGGGTATTTGTTTTTGATTATGACTTTGTTTAACTGGTGGTAATCAATACATATTCTAAGAGAACCATATTTTTTACGCACGAATAGAACTGGTGCGCCCCATAGGAAAACATTTGGCCTGATGAATCCCTTATCTAGGAGATCTTTTAATTGTTTATTTAACCCTTTGAGTTGGGTTGGAGCTACTCTATATGGAAGAATAGAGATATAATGTTTATTTGGAAGAAGGTATATTCCGAAGTCAATTTCCCTTTTGGGAGGAACTTCGGGAAGATCTTCAGGGAACATATATGGAAATTCCCTTACTACTGAAGCTAACTCAAGATTTGGGGTCTTAGAATTAGAGTCTTTGACTCGGACAAGATGGTAAATGCACCCCTTGGATATCATCTTTCTCTCCTTAAGGCATGAAACAAATTGACCCCTAAGACCTATAGTACTACCCCTCTATTCATGGACTGGTTCATTTGGAAACTGAAAATAAACTACTCTGCTTCTACAATCAACTGAGGCATAACATGAGTAGAGCCAATCCATGCCAAGAATGACGTCAAAATCCATCATCTCTAGCTCTACAAGGTCTGCTGAAGTAACTTTCTGAGAAACCATAACCGAAAAGTTCTTGTATACCCACTGGGCTATGATAGACTTACCCACTAGGGTAGATACTGAAAAAGGCTCTGTTAGGATTTTAGGGCTGACTCCGAAGTTGACGGCTATGTAAGGAGTTACGAAAGACAAAGAAGCTGCAGGATCTTACAATTCATAAACATATAAATGAAAGATTTGCAACGTACCAGTAACCACATCAGGAGAACTCTCCTGATCCTATTAGGACTGAAGTACATAGAGCCTGTTTGGGCGCTAACCACTAGTGGCACTAGAAGTGGCACCTTATTAAGACCAGCGACCGCACTGAACTGGGGGACGGTTATACTGAATCTGGGAACCCACCGAAGAACACTCCCTGATCTTATGGCCTGACTTACCAAAGCCGAAATACATGTTGCTGCTAGCCTTACAGACACCCTGATGGTTTTTGCTATATTTCTGACAAAGGGAATTTGTAGGACCACTACTTACACTGCATTTGGACTTAGAGCCTGGTGCCCTATCCCTATTATCATTTCTAAATTTAGGTACTGGGGCACTAGCTGAAGATGGGGGAAGGAGATGAAGATTTCAAGAAGAACTGAGAATGGTTACCACCTTCTGACTTTAGCTGAGTGAAACTAAAACTACCTATTCTAGACTTCTTTCTCTCCCTTTCTTTCCCTTGGTCTTTTGTTCCTCAATTTATTGAGCTTGGACCATCAACCTATATAAGTCCATCTCCTTAATCAGCATTGTAGTCCTATACTTCTTTACCATACTATCAGAGAAACCAAACACAAACTTGCTCATCTTAAACCTGTTATCATCTACCACATGAGGAGCATACCTAGCTAACTGAGTAAACTTAAGGGAATAATCCTTCACACTCATGTTTCCCTTCCTCAAGTTGATAAACTCTAACACTTTGGCTTCCCTCAGCTTCAATGGGAATAATCTATCTAAGAAGGCAGTAGGGAACTCCTCCCATTCTATAGGCCCTACATCTGTGCCTTTCTCCACCATCCACTGCTTAAACCATATACAAGCTATATCTTGCAACTGGTACGCAGCTAACTTAGCACTCTCACTAGCAGTTACCCCTATAATGCCTGTTACCTTCTGCATCGTGTCAAGGAATTCCTATGGGTCCTCCTCAGACTTAGACCCAAAAAATGAAGAAGGGTTCATTCGGGTGAAGTCTCAAATTCTAGCTGTAGCAGTATTGGCCACTGGGTTGGCCAGAATAGTAGCTGGTCGAACATTCTGAGCTATCACAGAATGGTCTAGGGTGTTGAATGCTACTCTGAATTTTGCTTAAGAAATTTTCTCATTCAAGGGATCTTCCTGAACGGACGGAGGTGCTAGCTGGCTCCTTGTTTATCTTCCGTTAGTCTTTCTGGGAGGTATGTTATGTAAATAGAAGGGGAAAGTTGGATTAGATAGAGAGTTTAAATAGAGCTCATGCTCACTCGCAAGATATGAACACTGAAAGAAGGGAAATTTTCCTAAAATGCCTCATAGCCTCTTTCCCATAAGAGTGGCACGCTACACACCCATACACAAGACTCTGCTTGATGCCGCTTTCAGACTTCCTAGGATACTTTAGAACCTTGGTATTTGATACCAAATTTTTAATGCCCTGAGACTATACCCTGGGTGTCACACTGTGCTTACGACCTGAAGAACGACAAGCTAACGCATGTTTGGTACCTGCTATGAACACTGAATAATAATCCTGAAGTATGTACGAAAGTAAAACTGAAAATGCCATAACGTTCATAAAACTAAATCAAAACTGAATATACATCTGTAAAATAACTACTGACTGATAATATCTGAAAGCTCTAAACATCTAATATAAAAGAGATGATGGGACAGGCCCCAACTAACTCACAACTGCTATTTGAAATAACTAAAATACTAAAATAAAGCAAAGACAAAATAAGTATCGCGTCCTAAATAGATGACGACTCACTACTGTAACTGCGACTGATCTGGCTAAGTACGGTCAGGAACCCGAGCGTCCGAACCTATGATATGAGATATCATAGTGCAAAGAGAAAGTATGCATCAGTACTTTGAATATACTGGTATGCTAGGTAAGGTTAGGATAATATGCATGAGTTTGTATGCATGAGTAATAATAATAACTAAATGTCATGAAATGACTGGATGAGAATACATACAAGGCTCGGACTACTGAAGGTAATGAACCTGTAATACCAAACATATATTGTCTGTATGAATTAGACCAAAACTAAAGTACTGAATTTCTAATAACTGAATAACTGATAACTGTTAGTCATGATCGTGTAGAACTGAACTGAGTTCTGTATTGAATACTGAATACTGAATATTAGAACTGAGACTGTGGGAGTTATCATCTAACCGACATACCTCAATTATAGATTTATTTGGGGTCCAACCTGTAACCCCAATTGGAAGGGTATTATCACCATGCCACGGGTTACTAACACTGGTTGGTGTAAGATCCCGCAAAATCATGCGTCTAAGTTTTAGCCTTAAAGCTCTTTAAAATCTCCAACACTTAGAATAATTTAGATAAGTGTTCAACACTTGGTCTCATTTCATTCCTCCGAACTTTGAGGATTTATTTCATGACCTTCCCGACCTCCGTTTGTCAATTTTCAAGTTGCGCTGCAAAGGTTAAAGTACCTAGTATGTATTGGACACATTCCGGGCGCATTTTCAGGTAAAAAATTTCAGTAAACTTCCAATGATCATAACTTCTTGTATATAATGAACTGTGAGAGCTGATATATATCAATGGAAATATCTTTGAGTATTCTTTCTAATTAAATTAGTTTCATCCAAATCCAACATCTGAGTAAAAAGATATGATCAATTTACTACAGCCTATCAAAACTGTCAACAGAGGGACAACTTCGTCTTTTTCTTTTTTCTTAGGGGTAATTTGGTCATCCTCCACCCCTATATATACCCCAAACACGGGATTAAGGCTCATTTGAAGCAAAATATACTCTTTTCTTCCATTTTCTCTCAATAACTCAAGAAAGGGTTTTCATAGAAGATCCACGTTCAAGCAATTCTCTCCGTCAATCTTCCTAAAATCAAGAACTAAGGTATGCATAGTATTCATCCATGGATTTCTTTCATCCATGGAGCTCAAGAATCAAGTTTTAAGTTATATATCATGAATATTTTATGGTGGGATGATTATGTTTATGTTGATGATGTTAAATTGAGTTTTTAATTCCATGAGTTATCTCAAGAATCATGAAAACTAATTTATTTTGTAATATTATTTATATGAACTTTATGTTGAATTCTTGAAATTGCAAGTTGGACGTTGATGATCATGTTGTTGGTGTTGAATGATTCCCAAGTTGGGATCTTTATGTGAAATCATGAAACTATATTGAAATATAAGTTGAAGTCCATGAATTTGGTGATTTATACTTTGTGAAAATTTTATGATTTCACCTATGCCTAAGTTGTGCATGAAAGGTGTTTGATTAAATGTTTAAGAGAAATAAGAAACATGTAGTATGGATTAATATAGCCTAAAAGGTGAATTCATGCCATTGACCTCATGCTTGAATGGCTTACATGTTATTGCTGTACAATGAATATGTTGTTGGAATGTCATGATGTTAGAGTATGAAATTATGATCTTGATTATATGCATTCCTACCATGAACAAGATTACGTTAACCATGTACTTCATGAAATTCCCAACTTATTTTATTATGAATGGTTGATAGTGATAATGTATTCAAGAATGTCAAGAAGTGTCAGTTTCCTTCTATCGAGTCCTGGGGGTACTTGTACCCAAAAAATATAGCTGTGTACCTAGAGCCACGTCATGTTTTCATGATACTCTAAGTCAAGCCATGTTCAGTAGACTTCAGTCAGTCTCATGACTAAGGAAAACTCATGTAAAGGCAGTATCAGTTCAGTTTTACTCAGTACTCAGTAATCTACGTAATCTCAGTAATATTCCGCCAGTCTATGAAATTCAGTAAATCTCAATATCAGTACAATTTAGTTCAGTATTCAGTTCAGACATCAGTAAACTCAGTCAGCTAACAGAACTCAGTAGTATTTAGTCGGTTAAAAGAATTCAGTAGTGTTCCGCTAGTTATCAGAACTCAATAAACTTAGTCCATGTTCAGTTCAGTTAAACAGAAAAATTAGTAGCAGTTCAGTTAATTCTAGTATGAACTAGGAAATCAGTTCAGTTTAATCAGTTTAGTGTCATTCAGTTGGGAGTAGGATTCAACACCGAGCGAACCCAAGGATGGGAACTCACATGCCAGTAGAGGGTGTGATTCTTAGAAGCAGTCCTTACGTTCCAGAACTATGTAGCCAGCATAGGTTAAGACATCAATACCTGTCAGTTGAGGGTAGATGAGGTGGCTTAACCTATCAGATAAGGATTCCCACCATTCTCATTAGAGTACCTGCCAAATGAGGGTCACTCACAGCTTGTCCTTACCAGTGGCGCGGTATTGACACCCTTACAATCAGGGCAGAGATTGGACCCTAGCTTAGCTATTATAGCGTATTTGGGGCATGTCGGTTAGATAACTACTTCCCACAGTTTCAGTCTCAGTCTCAGTAAAAGAACTCAGATAGTCTTCAAGATATCAGGACTGTCAGATACAGTCAACTCAGATACAATACAGAACTCAACTAGTTCAATCAGATTTAGGACTGTCATATACAGTCATTTATGCTATTAGTTATCAGAACTCATGTTATCAGATATATCAGTTATCAGAATTGAGTTATCATTCATGATATGTTATCAGTAAATACATGTCATCAGTATTCATACTCAGTAGTCATGTTATCACGAGCTTAGTTTCAGGACTATTATATACGGTCAATCAAATCAGTTTTTCATAATAAGAACTATCAGAAACAATCATTCCTTTATCAGTAATATAGTATCAGTCTCCCAGTATTCAGTAATACAGTATCAGTTCCTTACTTATTAGTGAATTACATATCAATATCAGTAAACTCAGTCATTCAGTATCTCAATAACAGTAAACTCAGTCATTCAGTATCTCAGCATTAGTAAACTTATGTTGTCAGTATTCAGACTCATTAGTCAGTATCACCATGAGTTTAGTTGCAGTTACGTATGTATGTATGTATTATCACGTTCATATCAGTTAGCATTGTTCATGCATATAAAACCGTTTGCATTTAGCCTACCTCACTTGTATACTCAGTACATTCAGTCGTATTGACGCATTCACGCTATGGTGTTTTATTTGACTCCATAGGTACAGAGGCATGAGTTTCAGAGCAGCAGTAGCATTGTAGATTTCAGCAGTCAGTGCTCCTCTTTATTTGAGGACAATATTATTATTACTTTATTACAGTATTTCAGATTAGTTTTTCAGTTCATGGAGTTAGTTGGAGACATGTTCCTTTAACTCCTTATTCAGTTTAGATAGAGGCTTTCGGACTACATGTCAGATTAGATGTTCAGACTTCAGTATTTATGTTTTTTTTTGGTATTGTTATACCATATTTTTTAGATATGTATCAGTATTGAACTTTATGGCCTTACAGTTCATATTTCTGCATATTTTATGAGATATTATGCAGTTTACAGGTACAAATATCAGTCATGGGTTAGCTTGTGGTCCTTTGGGGTCATGAGCACCGTGTAGCATTTTGGTTCAGAAAATTAGGGCGTTACAGCTGGGTTAACCCTAATCTGGAAGGAAGACTTATGAGATGTATATGGTTACGTCAACCCTAGTCTGGCAGGAAAATGATTTACCCTACACTGGTTACGTAGTTCGGTAACTCAGGGACTACTACAAAGGGTCAAACCTAATACTAACAGGAATGCCCCCATCCCTGAGTTAGCTTGGTATTGAATCCTATTTCCAACTGAACCGACACTGATCACTAGACTGTACTAAGCTTGACTGAATTCATGTTGATTCTGTTAACTGACCGAATACTACTATTTGAGCTACTACAAAATCATTCTATTATGACTGAAAACTAAGTAAGCAGCTAATTTCGGCTATACAATACCCCTAGGACTCGATAGCATAAATAATGGAACAATATCATAAGTTTAAAACATTACAATTAGGTTATCATGCACAATTTATTCACATAGACATTTTGTCAAACACTTGGAGAGCATGGTTCTTGTGCATAAGAAAGAATAACATAGGGATATAATGACTACAATATTTAATTCACAATAATGGATTATGATATAGGGAGTACATAAATAAACACACATGCTAGTTTATTTACTTGAAATTCATAATCTTGTTAGTTTAAAACCCATAAAATCAACACATACATGAACACAATTCAATTCAAGAATGTAATTCATAATTTAAATTCTTAAAAAGGATTCTTGAACTCCAAGGGTCGAAGGAACCCAAGGATGAACACCAAACATACCTTGATTTATGAATTTGTGAGAATGTATGGTGAATTTTAAGTTTTGATCTTGAATTTTGAAGGCTAGAGTTTGTTCTCTAAAAATAATTAATTTCTTAAAGAGGATTTGTGAGTAATGGGGCACATAATGCCCCTTTAGGGTTTTAATTTCGTGTTTTGGACAAGTTTAGGGCCTTGGGAAAAGACCAAACAGTCCCTGGAATAAAAATTGCAAAAGCTGGTATTCCTAATTTTTAGCTCTAGCATGATGTGGTACAATCGTGTCAGGCCACTGGAAAACTGACAGTCCCCATTTTACCCTATGGTGCGATGCGGTGCTATCGCTTTGCGCCACTGGAAAAAGGACTATTTCAAACTGGAACCTTGGCGTGATGAGGTGCCATCGCGGTGCCTCACTGGAAAATGACATATGAGAAAATTCCCTTTGGCGTGACGCAGCGCTTATCGCGGTGATACACTGGAAAAGGATGAACATGCTTTTGGCCATCACCAAGATGCGGCCTTATTGTGTTGGGCTATTGTTTTTTACTAAAAGTGCAATAACTTCTCACCCGAGTATCAAATTTAGGTGAAATTGGTATCGTTGGAAAAAAAATTCAATTTCCTACAGATTGGTGGGTCTTAAGCTGGAAAATTCTTAATAGAGCAAAAGATATGCTCATTTGAAGTTGACAAAAGCAATATTTTTATCAAAAATTTAATCAGTAAGGATTATTTTGATTCGCCTAATAGCTGGGAGTTATTTGAGGCCTTAATACATATTAGACTCAGTCGTAAAATTACAAAGGGACTGTAAGATTCTTTGCATGAGCTTGGAACATGACTCTATCATGGGTTTGGATTTTTGGGGTATTACATCGTACTAGATGCATGTCACTGTTATGGGATTATGGGGTAAACAAGGCATCTAATGGATATATTAGTGACAATCAGGATCCACCTAGGCCTAAACGCACATTCATTCCATCTGAGTATACGAAGATGATACATGTCGAGCAATAGTTGTCTAGTAGTTATTGCTTGACAATTTGATGTTACTGTTTGTTATATGGATAGATTTTTTGGATATTTCAAGTCTACTACTTTTGAATTTTAAGTGTTTTTGATAGTTGTCGAGACTATCATTAGTTGTTTTAAGTTTCAAGTTGTTTAGTAGTTATTGTCATGACATTTTCGATTACTAAATGAGGCATTCCCATCATTTGGACCATTTTTTGATTCTATAAAATATATATGTTATGTTTGTGTTTGAAATTGTCTATTACTTGTTTGATACATATGTTTGATATATTTTAGGTAATGTATATATTTGTGTAGCATATTGACTACACCAGTTAGTGAATCATATATAAAGATGATTCATATATTATAGATTTGTTATTAGTAATACGAATCACATAATTAGTTTAAGATTTTAAAATATATCACATATATGTATATACTAGAAAAATGTATCACTATTATACCAGATATATCAAAACGTATTAAAACAAATTCAGACACTATTAATATGAATCACATAACTTTCATAAATGTTTAATATTGTATCATATAACATTCACAATTTTATGAATCACAATTATAATATTTTTTTTTACAAAATTAGTTAAGGTGTTTAAAGTGTATCACATACATGTACCACATTTATTTTAACAGTAAAAAGTATCACTAATGTACTAGATAACCTCTTAAAACTAATGCAGACAATATTAATATAAATCACATAATTTTGATAAAAGTTTAATATGAATCATATAACTTTCTAAAATGTTTAATATATATCAATTGCAAACAATTAATTGATATCTCATGAAACGTGTTTTTGAGAGATTAAGTAAAATTATTGAATTCATAACATTGAACTTCATAAATATTTCATATTCCAATTCAAATAAAAATATCATATCTCCTTTAGGAAGTAGTTGTAGGTGCGTCTATTATGACCTTCATGCCCACACTTTCCACAATAATTTGAAGTCGATGAAAACATTTTGCTACTTTCCTTTTGTCTCCCTTTCTTAGGTTTTCTTGTAGGTCTTTTATATTTTGGAGGCAAAACCACATCTTTCAACACCTTCGCTGGCACATGCCAATCCAGTTTATAGGGCATTGTACAAAGTGTCATTTCATACGTCTTTACTAGTGTCTCCTTTTTGTAATAATCAGAACATCATAACTTCGTTTACTTTACATATTTGCTTTTAAAAATAGAAATAGCATGGGCGCATGATATCTCGTCAAGATGAAATCTACCACAATTGTATGTTCTATTATCCAATAGAACTATGTACTTTCTTACTTATTCGTACATACTATAGATATAGTTTGTTGATTCCCTAACCTGAAAAACATTATACAAATACGTTATTCATCTTAGAATATGACTGATAAAAATTACTAAATAAATATGTATCATGAATGATTTTTTAAAGTGATGGCATATCTTTCCAAATGTATCATTATGATACATTTGATATTCAGATGTATCATTAGGATACATCTGCTCTCAGTAAAGATCCAAAACTCTACAATAAAATTTTATGACAGTTACATAATTTATAGATAACTTACCAATATACATGATGACTTTGCCTCATTTATTTTAAGAATTTGTTGAAACTCACCTCCAAAAGAGCTTTTAGCAAGAAAGCTTGACCTATCTCTATTTTTGCAGTTCTAAGCACCAAAAACATCGGTAGTCAGGTTGTCCTTACTTTTTTTATAATTTGTGCAGATATTATTTCATAGATGCCAAATACATAAAAAATATGGTATACATGGATAGACTATACTAACACCCTTGATTATGCTTTCATATCGATTAAAGACAACACACATATTATTGTATTCATCGTAAGCACACTTAAATTGCTGAAAAATCATGTCCATGAAGAATCATTTTCAGAATCTACAACCCCATAATAAAATGACAATATATGACCTGATACATAACATCAGACAATCATTATGTCTAATTTATATGGCACTTAGTATCAATTAGAAGGAAAACGACTATGAACAATACTTGTTCCATCAAATGTGCTGGCTAAAAGACTTATATGGTACACTCACGTGACTTTCGTATACTAGTACAATAGGCTTACAATACTCGAATCCCCTAATAAATGGATATAGTGATATGAATAGATACAAGAACTCATTATCGGGCAACTTATACATCCTTATATGTGGATTGAGATAAACAAAATTCAACATGTGTATGTAGGTAGGTATTTTCTTGTATCTATCTGTTGGTCTCCCTCTCAATATATATAAAGCACGCTCTTTAGCATGTTATCGTAATGCCGTCAATCCGATAGTTGTCGTACCTAATCTGTGAAACCTAAACACTGAAATGCCTCAACAACATAGATATAATCGCCATTGAAAATAATCAGAAAATTGGAGTAGGAAGAAGAAAGAAATTTTTTGATACAATTGAAATCAATACATATGGTTTGCTTAAAATTTGAAAGTTGATCGTGGGTATTACTGATTTTGTGTATCTCAAAAATTCTTCGTGTAACTGATTGGGTATGATTTACTCCCCAGAATAAATGATAATCCATTACTTCCTTAATTAAAAAATAATTTTATTTTAAATGTATCACAACCTATATGTATCATGGTATAACAGATGTATCAAAAACTTCAAAAATTCGGGATATGATGTAATTGAGCAAAGTTATGGGATAAAGTGTTAGAACCCATTAAAATTTGAGATTTATGTAAGTTACCCTTGATTTAGCATATGCTCTATAACATTTGCCTTATAGGCAAGACTTATCCCCCCAAAAAAGTTGACTTCAAATCAACAAGTTACGCCCCATGGACAAGAATTATCTCTACCATATTCTGTATTGATTTAGCAAAAACTCTGTAACTCTTGCCTCAGGGGCAATACTTGGCACAAGAATACACAAGAAAATCATAATTTTTCAAACATAAATATATAGGATAACCAACAAGTGAATCAACAATGATTCTACATTGTATGCTTTACATTATCGCATCAAAAATAGCCAATTCAATTCACAAAACTCTCTTCACTCTACATTATCACATTAAAATAGCTAATTCTATTAAAAAGCCTTGATGTTAAGTAGTTTTACACATCAAAATTTAAAAAATTAAACTAGGTTTTATTATGTTGCCTCTTTGTCTTTTCCTTTTCAAATAGTCTGCCAACTTTTAAAGTAGTGTTGCTCTTTATATCAGCTTTTGATTTTTTTCGTTCAATAATTCCACATTAAAATTGCATACCTCATGTGAAGATAACTAACGTCAACTTTTTCTAAAATTTATTTATCATGAATGAAATATTCAGCAAAGGATGAAACAAATATTTCACAATCACTATAAATATATATATATATATAAATTACACATGAGTTATCTGAAAATTAGCAAAAAAAGTGACGTGAACTAAATATTTAAAAATGAACAGAAGAAGATACCATTGGGTTGGTTGTGATAACTTATCAACCATTTTTTTCTGCAAAGTCTCACTTTCATATTTCTCAATGCCCTTCTCAACATAAAAATTATTCTTTTGCAAAGAATATGATACTGATGTTTGATAAGGTAACATCACTTTTGCAATGACTTTATCACTGCGCTTAGTATGATTGGAGTTGTAGACATGAATACACCAATTCTTAGAGAGCATCAAGCATGACTCTAAAAGCAAAATCAGTTGTAATAAAAATTACAAGACTAGTAGGCTCATATTTGACCTTCTTGCTCAAATAATAAAATATTGTATCCAAGTGCTGAGGCAAAACAATAAAAGAAGAATGCTAAATTATACAACAACAAAAAAAAGACGAACAGTAAAGTACACTGAATATAGGATAGAAAAATATACAAATATATACAAAAATATAAATAGGAAAGAAAGTGATAATCCAGTATTATGCAAAGGTCAATCAGAAGTTGCAAGTAAATAGAATTACTACTTTGTATCCACACAACATGAGCCAAAAATAAAATATTTGGGCAGCACATCTTTTTCTTCAACATATTAATTTTTGACAATTAAAATTTATAAAAAATAAATACAATCAAAATATTCGCATTCGTGTAAGTATAAGATTCACAACATGAAAAGATTAAAGTGAGTAAATCTATCATTTTGACTTATTCAGTCCACGCTTGATGAATTATTAAAAAATAGTGTTCAAACTCGATATGGTATCAAATACATCAATATTGTAATGAAAGAATAGTTCTGATAAAAAACTAGACTGGGATGAAAAACTAGACTGGGATGCCCCTGAATCAAAATCTGCCACATATGAAGATTTGACTAATTGTCCTATATCTAATCATTTTCTCAGGAGTGATATCTTTTACTTATACTTTCATGGAAGATGGTCTAAAATTCAACTCAGTAGCAATATCAACAATTGCTGATTTGAAGCTTTTTTTTCTCCTATTGTATATTTTTTTAGTGAAAAGCCTTTTATTTTTAATGAAGAGACATGAAGATGAGTACTTGGATTTTTATCATACTAGAAAATAAAAAAAGAATTAAAGTTGATAGAAGAAACAATCACGAAGTGATAAAGAAAACAAAAAGATAACTCTTACAAATTTCTTAATATTACTGATTGGTGAATCAAGATTGACATAGTTCTTAGTTCCCTCAATTACCATAGTTCTTAGTTCCCTCAATTACATCTCTACTATCAGAATCATGTTGACCATCAACATCCAGACCTTTTACGACAACATCAATATCTTTGTTGGATATATATTGCTTGCTCACATTGTCATCTTGCTCATGCATATTGATTTTAGAAAATTGCTCTTTAGCCAAAGAATTATCACAAATCATATTGTCTCCATCATCATTAATGCTACCAAGTTTCTGTTGAAAAACACAAAACATTATAGTGCATCATTTTAAATAATGAAATATGTAAATTAGAAATCAAGACACTTACAGATTGCTCAACTTGGGTACGTTTGACAGCAGGAGATATTGACAAACTAGTATACTATAAAGATAAATTAAAAACAAAATTATTGATTATTGAATCAACATCATCAGAGTTCTTAATTGCATCAATGACACCTCTGCTAGCAGAATCATGTTGGCCCAAAGCATAACAGACATCCAAACCTTCTTCAACAATATCAACACCTGTGTCGGAGATATCTTGCTTGCCCATATGTTCAGTTTGCTTAAGAATGTTAATTTTAGTAGACTGCACTTCAGCCAAAGCATCATCACAAATCATGTCATGTCCATCATAATCAATACCACCAAGCTCCTATTGAATAACATAAATACATTAAAGTTATCAGTTTAAACAACAAAACATGTTCCTTAGAATTAGTGACACTTGTATAACAAATTATGCATCATTGGTAATCACTTCACACTACTCTAAATTCTCAACTTATGCCCTATTGGCAAGAGTTGACACTATCTTAGTATATAACGATTTGAATGATACTCTATAAATCTTACCCTAGAGGTAAGACTTAGCCTCCAAAGTAATAAGTTATGCCCCATAGGTATGGTAAGAGTTGACACTACACAAGAAAAAAATAAAATAATTTTTGAGTTTTGAAACATAAATATATACTCACAAGGATGTTGACCGTGCATACTTCGTTGACACCAAAATAACATGACATGCAAGTATCTCTAAATCAACACATGCAAGTACATATAAGAGAAAATATATATTTCACCTCCACATATTTTAGACTATGTCATTCTCAATTTTTTTAGTTGACTTAATCTTCTAGGAATATCGATATATAATTTTTTTCATTATTTATTCACATCAAAACTTAATTCAAACTTCATTATATATTTTGAACATGATATTCACATTGAAGTACACTTGATGAAGTACTAGTTATTTCAATCTCCAATATTTTCTATCCTAGGAAAAACTTAATAAAATTGAGAGGTCACACAATTAGCTAAGATCCAAGACTTGATTGCTGCCTTAGAGGCAAGACTTTAGTCGAAGAAAGTTAAAAATCAAGATACACCCCCATAGATTGTTGTCACTAACTCATTGTGTATTAAACTACAAGCCATTATATAACTCTTGTCTCTCAAGCAAATATTGAATGACCCCCCAAAAAAGACTTGTGATCCATGGACAAAATTTACAAATGTATTGCATGAATGATTCAATAATATACAAAAATTGTAGAAAATAATAACTAGAGCATGTGTGTTATACTTACGGATTCTTCATCTTCATTATCATGTTATTCAACTGATTGAGTATTCCCGTCTGATTTGATCTTTGCTAAGAACAATTCTTTAATTTCGGTCATTTAAGAATTCAAAAAGTTATTCTCATCCTGTCACGACCCGAGCTGATGCCCAGGACGTGACTGACAGGCCAAACCATGAAGCCCCGAGAGACCCCTTAGCATACTATCATTAGCATAATCCATACATAAAACATTCAAGGGAAAATCATAATTAAATTGTGTCAACAAGTTGTGACAATACAATACTTAAATCTCGTCTATGAAACCTCTACTAGAAACTAACTATCTAGGCTAGGAAAAAGCCCCCGGCTAGATCATAAACTGAAAGAATCAACACATGAATAAATTGCCTTTCGAAAGATGGATGGCTCACCAACTCTATCATATCTCAAATATTCTATTGATGTGATAGACCATGATACTATACCATTGAATCTGAAATATGATTGGGGCGGGGGTCAATACTTGGAGAGTATTGGTATGTAGAACAACCCAAAATAACATATATTTTATGTAACATAATTGTAACAACCTAAAAAAATTTGATGAAATATGTGAAATTTGTGTGATTTGACTGTTTTACTCCTCTTCGTAGTTGCATTATGATATTTTTGGAGTGTGGGAGTGATTGACATGATTTTCGATGCATTTTGGTATCATTTATGCAATATTGTGATTTTTTATGGCTTCAAGAGCCTTATTTTGGTCTTATATGGATATCTTTTGATCCGTGCGATGGATGGACAAACGGACTACGCCAGCAGCTCTGAAATATCAATTTTAGGCTAGGTAGACCTTTGGTTTGGATCCCGATGCATTTGAGCTAATTTCGACCCATTGGTCAGAAAGTTGGAAAATTGGAAATATGGGTGTGGGACCCACATTTGGTCGAAATAAACTCAGATGGAAAATCCAACTTCGGACATGTTGATTTTAAGGTGTTAGCATATTTGGTATGATTTTACATCAATTAAATCTCATTTCAATCATTGGTTTGGAAAATTATAATTTCGGGAGTCAACTTTGTGAAAATGATATTTTTTTGAAAATCTGATATCGCCATCACATCCGAAATGTCGAATTTAGTATGGTTGAATAGTTCATTTGCATAAATCAGAATCCGAACAAATTTCGGGCACCCCGTCGAAATCCATTTCGACTTAAGCGAAAAAAAACTGCACAACTATTGCAGAAAATCTACAATAAATAGCAGATTTTTCACCCTTTTTGGCCCATTTTGCTTATTTTCATCTTGACTTTTGGGAGTTAAATCCTAAACTAGTATGGGAGCTTAAAAGTAAAGTTTTGTGAGAGCTTGGGAAGCTAGATTAATACCTTTTTCTTGGTTTGATTACGGATTAAAGATAAGAATTCACCCATTTCTTAGTAATTTCTTAATTAATTTCTCAAAACCCCAAAAATCTTAGAGCATGATTTTAAACCCAAGTTTCACTCCTTTTCACTTGAATAATATTTTTATCTTATAATTACTACTTTTTCATCAATTTAACCTTCAAAACAACTCCGATTCTTGATTTTAACCCAAATTTCAAAGATTTTACCCGGTAAAGCTCAAAAATGGGTTTTCTTCAATTTGAACCCCGTTTTTGACTCGATTTAACTTGAATTTTCAGATGTAGGTTCCTAAAAATATGGGGAACATATTTTTGAAGTAAAATTTCGATTTTCCCTTCTTTTTCGGAAACTCATTTTGGGGGTCCGTTTTGACCCCGATCCAAAAGTAGTCAATATGGGTGTCGTTGGATTTGTATTGACACGTTGATTTTATATGTGATATTTTTAGTGGATTTTGGGATTTTTTGTGAAAAGTAAGGTCACGGGTTCAAGTGTAACGGATCGATTTCGGCTTTCGAAGTAAGTTATGACTTATCTCTTTCAGACTGGGCTGGGTAGTAAATGATAATACAAAATACATGTTAAGGGTCGGAACTAATCATGAAAAATGACTATTTATGTGTTGTGCCCGTGTGGGGGCCTATATGTGATGTGATTGTTGAAATTGAATTATTATGTAATATGTGTGATCGTGTGGGGTCCTATGTGATATTGATAGCCTTGAATACATATGAATAATTGTATTGTGTTGTTAAAATGCTAATGTGGTACCATTGGTGTATTTTTATTATATTCATACTTTATTGGCAAATGAGACAAGTGAAAATTCATGGATGATATGAAAATAATGAGCGAATATTGGCGCATGCGGTTGTGAAAATATATCATTGTGGTTGGTTGTGGAAATATATCATGTGTTTGGTTGTGGATATACTCATTGTAATTGGTTATGAGCATTACATCTTCATATCATACTCATTCATGAAACATTGGTACCACCATGGCAACATCTGAGAAACACTGACAATATTTTTTAAAAGATATTGTAACACCTTATAAAACCCTTTTCAAGAGATGTGCCAAAAAGGAGATATGAGATATGTGGATTGTATATGGATTGACGAACCTCCCATGGGTCCTATGTCGGGAAGCTTTAGCTCCGTAGGTGCATACGGGGATTGTGCGACGATTTCAGAGGTTGTGCGACGACCTCGTGCATCATCATCATCATCATCATTATCATCATCATATAAATTGAACTCACTTTATTGTGCTTATGTTGTGTTGTATTGTCTTATTGATTTGTCATCTATGTATTTGTCTTACCTTCCTTTACTTGTATTTGATGATATTTTATCTACATGTTCTCTCTTATTCCATTTATATGTGACATAATGTATACTTTTGTTCTATATCTTGGTGTGTTGTTGTAATATATATGAGATATATTAGAACTATTAGAGCAAGCGGTGTGGGCTACCGTTGTTGTATATTTTCTAATTGGAGGTGACGTGCCCTTAGTGTATATTTTGTATGCCTTATTTACTACTTTGCTTGGTTGGACTATGATGCCTACTGAGTACAAGTGGATCGTACTCATGCCTACTGCGCCTTTTTGGTGCAGGTCCTAGCTCGAGTGCGCCTCAACTTGATTGACTCGGGCGATTGTTGGAGCTTTTAAGGTAGCGGTTGGACATTTATGTGTTCGAAGTTCTCCTCTATCTTTCTATAGCAGTTATGTATTTATTAGTATTCGAAGACAGTTATTATTCCTTTGTGGTTATTTTTTCGATGTATTTGACTCTTGGATTGTATTAGTAGTTCTTACACTATTGACACCTAGTCTTGGGCATGATTGGTATTTTGGATAAGTTTTTTCCGCATTGTTATGATTGTTTATATGGTTCAGCTTCATTCTAAAAGCCTTACCTTGGGATATTTCTGCCTTTTTCTTATTTCATATCAGTTTGGGTGATAGGCTTACTTGTCAAGGTACGCCGCTTCAAGTGCCATCATGACCCTAGTTTTTGGGTCGTGACAATAATTGAGAGCATTGTGTAAACAATTGGTCATAATATATATATATATATATATATATATATATATATATATATTTATATAAACATGAGCATAATTTAAAAAGCTTCAATTCATGCTTGTAAAACACTGACGTAACTCTTTTGATTTAGTTTTGAGCTCGATGGTTCACCCTACATTCGTACCAATCCGCGGGCCGTATGGAACCTGCTCTTAACTCGGAGGTAAAGCCCCTAAAGCAATTTTGCCGCAAGAATTGGGGTACATAATTCATAAAACACCATAGGGTCGTCGCCAACATACAATCCATATTTCATGACATCATACACCTATGTCGGCAAAAAACAATTTTTTGGAATGAGTTATCTTAACTCGTGCCTTCTTCGGGTGACCATCTAACTCTCTTTAAGCCTATTTTTAATCCGTTAAAATCATGCTTCATGCTTATAAAATTCTTTTCTTTTATGTTAAGGGCATTTAGTGACAGGTATCATCATACCTAGGCTTGCAAGCCATATAATATCATAACATATCCATAACTCTTCTCATAAAAAAGTCATGTTTATGACCACCAAAAGATTTAAACATCACATGAGAGTTCTTATTTCAAATAACACATAAAACATATGCAAAATACTCTCTTTTCAATACTTTAAGATGTGGTGGCCAATTCTTACATAAAACACGTGCAATTCTTCATTAGGAAATAATGACATTTAGAATAATAATCACCTCTTTTAAAAACATGTAAAAAAACCATGCATAACAAATCAAGAGGAATTTAAAACTCAAGAGTTCTCCTCATTCCTAAAACAGTCCCAACAGTAGTTATATGTAGGTCTCATGATAAAAAAAAGGGACTTATAATTCATGCTCTCAAACCCATTTCGCAATTCATAACATATTACACCTATAAAGCTCACTATGGAAAAATAGAATTTCATAAATCATCCTTATAAATCACTTTTCAAAACTCATATCCACTACCAGAAAATACCCCTATTGCAATAAATTTTTTAGCAACGATTAGAAAAGAGTTGCTATAGATGTCCTAATTCAATGGTTCCAATCGTTGTAATTATTTTTTGTTGTAATAAACCTATTTGATGGTATAATTGTTGCATTTGTCATATAACCATTGAATTAGAGTACCCTATAGTACCGATTTCCCAAAACCGTTGCCATAGAGTTGGCTAAGGCAACAAATGATTTTGGTAAAAAATGTATTGCATCGGTTTTATATCTCTCTCTCTCTTCATATATATATATATATATATATATATATACTTATGGCCTCCAAAAACACCCACTGTGTGTCCGATACAACCATTACAAAGAAAAGGCTCCTTTGACCACCACTGATATTCAGCTCCAACCACCACTGATATTTAGCTCCGACCGCCACTGATATTTCAAGCTTCAACCACACTGATATTTCAAGCTCCGATCGCACTGTGTGTCTAATATCAGCCACAGGTTTGAGTTCACTTTGACCCCAAATTCGTCTCTATCCAATTACACACTATATTTTAGCCACTGCCAGATTTGTACTCTACTAATCTCAGCTGCGACAATATCCTTCAATTTCTAGATGCTATATTTCAGTCATTAAAGTTGTAAAGAGGCATCACTGTTCCAACCACCACTTCAATTTCCGACAAAATTTGGGGCTTTCTTCTAATTTGTTGATTTTAAGATTAGTTTATTCTTCTAATTGACGATTTTGACTCGGGTTTCCTGGATAACCTCAATGCATAGAATCCTCCAAAAGTAGTTCATTTTTGGGGATTTCTTCTAATTTGTTGATTTTAAGGTTAGTTTATTCTTCTAATTGACGATTTTGACCCGGGTTTCCTGTATAACCTCAGCACATAGAATCCTCCAAAAGTAGTTCGGACTAGAATCCTCCAAAATTAGTTCAGACTATAATCCTCCAAAAGTTGGGGCTTTCTTCTAATTTATTGATTTTAAGATTAGTTTATTCTTCTAATTGATTTTAAGGTTAGTTTATTCTTCTAAGTTTCTCGGACTCTTTGAGAATGTTGATGGGTGTGCATAGAATCCTCCAAAATTAGTTCATTTTTTGATGATTCAACACGAGGGAGGTAAGTCAGGCAATATTTTTGAGAGGCCAAGCAACTTAGGCCACAATTTGCTAAGGGTCTATTGAAAATTGCCTCTTTATCTCTACAAGGTAGAAATGAGTTACTTTGGTTGTTGTTGTTGTCATTGCAACTGGGATATTTGTAGGTTGAAAAACACAAGAATTTCCTATAAAAGGAAAAAAGCTTAACTCAAAAAGTAAAGAAGAATGAGGGTTGCGGAGAGTAGAGGTGATTTCAGTTTTTTCTAAGGAAAAAGAATAATTCTTCAACCTTTTTTTAGTTAAAAACTCAATGAAACGTCTACCAATATTTGGTTGTTTTATCCAAACTCTCAACCCCATGGTGAGAATTAGTAGTAGTAGTAATAATTATAATTGTAGCAAAAATTCTAAGGCTGTGATGATGATTTTCTTCTTTCCTTCTCTGAGTAATTCATTAGTGCAGGAGAGCGATTAGATCTGTATCTTGGCATGGCAACCCGGATAGCAGGTAAGCTTGCAACCAGTGTTGGTAGCCATTGAGGTGATCCGACCTCTCTTGCTGTATTGTAAGCATTACAAATCTGAGCCTCAATGTTTGATTTTTCATAAATGCAGCTGGGGAATCGGCAGGTTGAAAAACACATGAGAATTTCCCCTAAAAGGAAAAAAGTTTAGAGATTAAGAATGAGGGTTGTAGAGAGAAGAGGAAAAAGTTCAAAGGGTTGTTACTCCTCTCTGCAATGCCTGTGATTTCAATTTTTGTTGTGAAAGTATAAATAAATTCAACAACCCTTTTTTTTAGTTAAACTCAACCCTTAAAGTGTTTGCTTGTTCTCTCCAAAATTCCCACTTCCAAACTGAGAATCAATTTTACTAGTAATAATTCTAGAAAAAATTATGATGCTATGATGATTTTTTTCTTTCTTTCTGAGCAAATTTGGGCATGAAATAAGTCGTACCCGTATCTTGGCGGGGCAACTCGGATGGTGGAGGTAATCCTGTAGCCTGTGCTTACAGCCATGGAGGTGATTTCAGTCTTTTTTTCCATAAGTATTATAGATCTGAGCCTCAATGTTTGATTTGCTGATACTCTATTGGAAATAATCTCATTGCATCCACAAGGTAGGAGTGAGATCACACTGGGTTGTTGCAGCTGGGAAATTCATAGGTCGATAATCACATGAGAATTTCCAATAAAAGAAAAAAAACTTAGCTAAAAAACGAAGAATGAGGATTTATAAAGAGTAGAGAAGAAAAGTTCAAATGGTTGTTGCTTTTTTTTGTAATGGCTGTGATTTCACTTTTTGTTGTGAAAAAGTTTAGACGTAATACATAAACATTCCATTTAACTTAAACTTCGACTGAGATCTATATCTTTCAACTCTGTTGTGAACATACAATAACTTAAACTCTATCTTGGTGGGGCAAGCCGGCTGGAAGGTGATCGTGCAATCGGTACTTGCAGCCATGGCAATGATTCTAGTCTTTTTTGCTATATCATAAGTATTACAAATATGAGCCTCAATCTATGTATCTTAGACTCTTTGAGAATGTCGATGTTCGAAATGAGTATGGTAATATTTTTGAAATTCTAAGCAACATAGACCTTGATTTGCTGAGGATCTATTGAAAATAGCCTTTTATCTCCACAATGTAGGAGTGAGGTTACACTGGGTTATTGTTGCTGTTACAGCTGGGAAAGTGGAAGGTTTGAAAAAGCACAAAAATTTCTGCATAAAAGGAAAAAAGCCTAGCTCAGAGAGGGAATGAGGGTTACGGAGAGTAGAGAGGAAAGTTTAAAGGGCTGTTACTCCACTCTGCAATGCTGGTGGTTTCAATTTTTGCTATGAAAAAGTTAATAAATTCAACAAACCTTTTTTCAGTTAAACTCAACCAAACAACCCCTTAATGTTTGCTTGTTCTCTCCAAATTCTCACACGCAAAGTGAGAATCAATAGTAGTAATAATTGTAGCAAAAATTTTGAGGCTATGTTGATTATTTTCTTTTTCCTCTGTGAAAAATTATTAAGCAGGAGAGTAATTGGATCTGTATCTTGGCGGGGCAACCCATAGGGCTGATGACATGCAATTGGTGCTTGAAGCCATGGCAGTATTTCCAGTCTCTCTTGCCATTTGAGAAATGACACGTTATTCATCGACACAGGTGATCGTAAGCTGCAGTTGAGATTTTTATCAAAACAGAAAGGGATTAAGCTGTTAAATGCATCATCGCTAGAAGACGGCCAAAGGTTTGTTGAATTTTACAGATTAATTGAGAGAAGATGACTAGGTCTAAACCAGATACATTGTGGGTATATAAAATGTACATTTCTATGTATGGTTACTTGACAGGTATTTGAGATGGGTGTTTTAATTTATATGCAGCAGAGACGTGACCCTTTCTTGTTACATTGCTTACTGAATGTTAGTCCCTGGAGATATCTAGAAGCGAAAAGCATTTGACTAAGTTGAATCTTGCACAAACTATTAGGACATTTGTCTAAAACGATCACAAGATGTGAGATTCTCATTTCTCAGGTACTAAGTACGATACTTACTATATTTATTGTCATTGTCAATTCTGTTTTCTTGCCTCTGTAGAATCTTTAGGTAGTTTATTTTTATTTCTTATGAAAATGAATACACAGAAAATATGTGTTTGCTTGTTCCTGTGTAGAGATCCTTAAAATATAACTGCATTTGCATATGGATGAATTCCATGTACATTGTATATATCTACCAATATCAACTCAAATAAAGACATGAAGTAACTCATATATTAGTCTGCTTTTTTCCTTAACAGCTCAAACTGTTAGCTCATATCTCCAAATATAAGTATGGTAAAATTTATTTGAGTAAGCCAATGATGGAAAAGTCAGATGGTGAAACTGTTACCTTATTTCCAAAGGTTCCAAGTTTGAGGAATATCACATACTGTGACGATCCGAACTAAGGCCCTAGCCGTGATGGGAACCCCATGCCAACCAAGACCTGAGATGACCCCTTAGTCTTACATCATAAGCATTGTAATATAAAGTATTTGTGAAAGCCAACCCATAAAATGAAAGATTCAATTGAGAATTAGAATGAAATCCAATAACTTTGACCAATATTGTTAAGAAATCCACTTAAACGTATAAATAATTTATTCATTTTCTATTGAGATTGTTTATGCTCTATTTATAGGTGTCCTTCCTATGTTCTAAATGAAAATTAAATATGTTTTCATTTAATTGTTAATTGAGATTATTTTTTCTCTTTTTATAGGTGTCCAAAATGAAGAAGGAGATGAAGAAAAAAGTGATGAAGAAATTGATCTTGATAAAATTTTTGAAATGTTGATATATGTTTTAGTATCGATCTTTTTGATATTGAATTTTGTGAAACTTATCGTCACTCGAACTTGATACTATATTGCTTTTGGATTTAGATTACTAGTTTGTTGAAGATTTTAATTTGGATTATTATTAATGAAAGATTTTGTTGTGATGTGTATATATAATTGTGTATTAATATAATTCTCTCTCTATATATATATCAATTGGTATTTGAAGTAGCTGCAATAATAGGTGGAAAAAACCATTACAATAGGTGGCAAAAATCATTGCAATAGGTAGCAAAAAAAAGTTGCAAAAGATTCAAAAACCGTTGCAATAGGTGTCAAAAACCGTTGCCATAGGTAGTGAAAAATCATTGCAATAGGGTTATGGCAACACTTTTCTGTCATTGCAATATAGTCTATTGCAACAGTTCTTAACCGTTGCAATGGACAATATAAACCATATCAATAGGAGTTAAAAAAACTATTGCAATAGGTCTATCTATTACAACAGTTATTGTAACCGTTGCAAAAGTCATTGCGATAGACCTATCGCAACGCTCACATATGCAACACATATGAAGCCATTGCGGTACCTCTATGACAATGGTTTTTATATCTATCGCAACGGTTGTTGAACTATTGCCATAGGGGTGATTTCTAGTAGTGATTATAGATGCACATGATTATAAATAAGCTTATGGAAAACCCCCATGATAATTACTTACTTTCATCAAATTGGGTTCATGATGCATGCCCCTTAAACGATTTCTAAAAACTCATTACATATACCTAATTATATACTTTAAATTTTGTAAAAATGATAAAATTATTCCCATGTAGATAGGATAGTCCCACATACCTTGATAACGACGAAAACATAGAGTAATTTGACCCTTGAAGATTAAAATCCTCAACCCTAGGTAGTTTATCTTCTCTTGATTAAGGAAAAATGATTTGGGGATTTTGAGAAGTGATATAACATGTTTTAAGACCCTAATTTCATCCATAAAGAATTAGGAACAGTTTGGGAGGGTGAAAAGACTCGTTTGCCCTTAAAATAACTCAAAACGAATCACTTTTTGACACTTGGGAATGGCTTGGAAGCTCAAGTCCAAAGCAAACCACAGGGTTTTCAAGCCAAGGCCAAATCAAACCTTAGGGTTCATGGCGTGGACCCAATGCGGACCTGAGATAGTGTCTCACTAAAACACTCATAATTTTTTATTCAGAACTCGAATTGACGAAAAGTTGCATTGGAAAGATGACTAAAAGATATTTAATTTGATATATAATTATCCACATAACTCCTTATATTATAGGAGTAATGTTCATTTGTAGTTGACCCAAGAAAAATCATCAACTAAAATTCAACCGGTAAGAACGTGCTCAACTTAACTTTGAGTTAGGAGATTTCTATGACGTATACACATCCCCAAAGATGTTCTCACACTAAATCATTTTTATTCACACTTATTTCTAACTATAAACCATTGGATTTGGGTGTATATACATTGGAAATATGGTTCAACTTTAGCCTAAAAAAGTGGGGTGTTACATTATCTCCCCTTTGGAACATTCGTCCTTGAATTATGGGTAATAACTTGTTTAAGCTATAGAAGTATGGAATGAAGTACGTAACTTGACATAAGGAATTCTCCCCCTCAAAAAAACATTCGAAGGCATCAAAAGATCTTCATGATAAACCCTAGTGAATCGAAGCACGGAGCGTAAGATAATGAGAATTGATATCGAGATGACCTTGCTCATAAGTTCTATGGATCATAATCATCACCAAATTCAAGCCTATCTTTGCTACACTCACTTTATGGATCTCCCCATTAAGACCAACAACTTCACTCACTCTCACAAAGTTTTTTGTTACATATTCCCCCTTCCTAACTCTTTCACGTAACAAAAGTTCATCTCCCTCTCCCCTCTTCATCTATAACCTTAGCTCGAGTAGTCACACAAAAATTTAACACCATAAGAAATGTCTACTTTCTCATCTAAAACATTACTAAGCTTCCATAACCATTACTATACTAATATTTGGAAGATAATTAAGGGACTAGAGCACAAGCATCACGAATGGGTGTAACACTATTTAATTATAACTTATATTTATTGCAATACTCAAGGTGGGGTCCAAGATAAAGATACAATACAATAGAAACGAAGTGCTTCATATATCAAGTGTCTGGATCATAAGTAGAGAGGCATTCAGGCATAAACACAACACAACATAAGTTCTTAGGACTAGCCACAATAAGAAACATGAGTGCATATATCACGAGTTGTATAACATAAAAGAGGAATTCATGTAGTCAATGATTGCAACAAGGATTTCCACTTAAAGCTATTGCTCTTCATTTAAAGAAATAAAAATGGCCATGAGTTCACATAAACTTAATCACTTTGGGCTAAACCCGACATAAGATGAATTAGTGATATATAGAAACATTGTTTATTAGAACCAAGCATGAGGTGAGACATGGATTTATGGATCATGAGCATCATAACATAGAGCTGGAATACTTGAAAAATTGGATTACTGATACATCATTGCTTCTAGTTTGGAGGTCAGAACATAACATAAGTTGTATGGATAACTCAAACCTTAGGCATAGGCATAACTTGAATACATAAGACATTAGTAGAATGTCCTTTTAAATTGAAGTAGGAGGAGTTTGCTTGGATAGGAATAGATTTATCGTGACTCTTCCCTGAAACTTGACACCATGAGAAAATTTAAGAACTACCTTAGTCCATCATCTCCCCCTTAGACCAAAATCACAATTCTAGACTTGCAAACACAACCTCACATCAAATCTATATCCATAACTCTCAACATAAAAGGGAGGTATCACCATATACATAAACGCTAAACTCCCCCTGATAATTATACTCTGAAGGCATTGCTTTCCGGAAATGCTACTCTTAACTTTTGCTAGCCTCTATAGCCATCGCCCTACAACTCTCACCCTCATGAGCATACACATCCATACTCCTTCTCACATAACAATCCATTCTCCACTACTTAACATATTAGCATTAAACCTCTAATAGCATACCCTTATAACTTTAAAAAGTTTTTAAGACTAGACCAAGATCTCACATCATCTATCTATACTTCCCCTAATTCAGCTCTAAAGAACACCATATAGTAGCTCTATAGGCTTCTCCATGCTAAGAAATTCAAGAACATGAACAAGGCAAACATGGAACTTATACACATAAAACCTTATCTAACCACATGCTACCTGGGGTTCATCTTACTCTTATAAACCTAACACTCTTATCCACCTAATGACTTCACTATAATTCATTGTTTTAACACTAGTCCTCTTCAATGTATAACACAATTATCCACTTAATTTTTTCGTAAGTTATCAACCTAGGCTCTTTTACACATCACATCAAGCCTACTAATTTATTCCCACAAAATATGCATTATTAATCTTAAGATACTATTCTTACCACCATAATCCATATCTAAAGTTCAAGCCTATTGTCTAGCATCAATCATGTATCACCGATGAAACATGCCACATACTATACTAATCCGCCAAATAGAAAAAATAACCTAAGTCTCTTATTTTACTTAACTACCCCCACAAGTTCATCCTCTCCACTATCTTACTACCATACCATAAAATCTATCACACATCTTCTCACATGCAGTCCTAGTTTACAACTACTAGAGAAAAGACAATCAATGGGGGTAAAGTCACATAATAATGATAGTCGATTTTCATCTCATAATATAACCCATTACAATCTATTAGCATATTCTACTTTCTCACATCATATTTACTTACCCATACATACATCCCCACTACCTTCAAATTCCATAAACACCAATGAGTCTCTACCCATAACTTATTAACTAATCTACCCCTTTTCATTTACCACCTATAAATAATCTTTACAAGACTACATCCACCATAACTATCCACTCTGAGCTTCTTACCTATTTTGAATAAATAACAATCATAGCCAATCAATTCCTCCATAGACTACCATTCAATCTACAAATCTTTCAACAATATTAGTCAATCATTATAAAAAGGCAAGCCACCCTTCAATCAAGGGTTATCCAAATAAAACTAACTTCTTTACGCAAAAGTTACCTGTACTCTAACTTTTAAACTTATGAATTCATATCACTAACTTCAGGATCATCTTACTACCAATAGGTTATGACACCTTAACATATACTACTACTTGGGTGGCATTACTGTTCCAATATTCTGCTACATATATCCACTCTTAAACATGACATATGCAACAAGGATTCTAAAAGAGACTGAATACACTTTGCACCTTATGCTCAAATGTATTTCTGATATAGATAAGTGTATACAGAACACACTTTAAAGCTCTAAAAAACTCCTCTCAAGTCCTTTTCTACTTCATAACCTTATGGACAAATCACTCAAAAAGGATCACATCATTAGGAATCTAAACTCTTGAATTTGTATTACCTCGATAATGAGGCATAGCTAATAAAATTAGTGTAAGGAAGGAATTTGGATAACTTCCATATGGACAACACAATGTCATGATCTAGAGTATGAAAGAATGGGAAATATCTCCTAAATACTTGGCAGCCTCCTGATTATAAGTATGGTGTATAGCACACCCATAAGTAAGACTCTACTAGAAACGACTTTGTAGACACCCTGGGACAATAAGCTGTGCTCTGATACTAAGCACATCACGACCTAAGATGAGGCCCTAACTACAATGGGCATCTCGAACCATGAAGGCTCGAGAGACCCCTTAGAACTATCATAAGCATAATTCATACATAAATCAAAGTGAGGACATATGATAACATTCAACGTAAAATCATAATCAAATTACATCAACCAGTTGTGAAAATATGCTACTTAAATCTCGTCTATAAAGCCTCTACTAAAAACTAACTGTCTAGGCAAGGACAAGGCCCCCGACTGGACCATAAACTGAAAGAGTCAATATATGAATAAATTGACTTTCAAAAGATGGATGGCTCACCAACTCTATCATATCTTGTAAAACATTGACTCAACTCTTTTCTTTAGTTTTGAGCTCGATGGTTCACCCCATATTCGTACCAATCCATATGACATATGGAATCCATCCTTAACTCGGTGGACAAGCCCCCAATTTGAGTTTGCCGCGAGAATTGGTGGGAGTAATTTATAATACTCCACAAGACCATTTCCAGCATACAATCCATATTTCAGCACATCATAAACCCGTGTTGGCAAAGTACAGTTTTTGATAATAAGTTATCTGAACTCGTGACTTCTTCGGGTGATCATCTAACATTATTTAAGCCCATTTTTAATCCCTTAAAATCATTCTTCCCACTTATAACATTTTTTTCTTTCATATTAAGGGCATTTTGTGATAGGTATCATCATATCCAAACTTGTACGCCATGTCATATCATAACATATCCATAGCCCTTCTCATTAAAAAAATTATGTTTATGACCTCCAAAAGATTTAAATATCACATGAGAGTTCTTATTTCAAATAACACATGAAATGTATGCAAAATGCTCTCTTTTTAATACTCTAACATGTGGTGGCCAATTCTTACATAAAACATATGCAATTCTTCACAGGAAATAATATCATTTAGAATAATAATCACCTCATTGAAAAACATGTAAAACAACCATGCATAATAAATTAAGAGGAATTTAAAAATCAAGAGTTCTCCACATTCATAAAACAACCCCAACATTAGTTATACGTAAGTCTCGTAATAAAAAAGAGGACTTATAATTCATGCTCTCAAACTCACTTCGCAATTCATATTAAGACCATAAAGTTTGTTATGAAAAAAGGTAATTTCACAAATCATCCTCATAAATCACATTTCAAAACTCATATCATAGACGAACATGATCATAAATCAAGCTTATGGAAAACCCCCATGATAATTACTTAATTTCATTAAATTGGGTTCATGATGCATGCTCCTTAAATGATTTCTCAAAACTCATTACATATATGTAATTATATACTTTAAATCTAGTTAAAATGATAAACTTATGCCCACAAAATTAGGATAGTCCCTCATACCTTGATAACGAAAAAAATATAGAGTAATTTGACCTTTGGAGATTAAAATCCTCAACCCTGGTTTTAAATATTGGCATTATTTTATTCTTATTACTGAGTACATGGTAGCATTTACCCACTAATCCGTCTTTAGGCACTGTATCCCCACATGATGTAGGAACCGGCTATACTACTCCTTCTGCTTTATGATTAGATTCGGGGATAGCTCTATGTCAGGATTAAGTGGTGAGCTTCTATAATACGAAAGGCTCCATTTCATGATATGGACTTCTTTATGTTATTTTTGTTTCTCAAACTTTGGTTTTGGATATGGTCGGGGGCATGGCCCGGCCAGATGTTTTTATTTTTGGATAGAGGCTTTGTGTGACTACTTTGAGTTGTCATGGGCGGTGTCGGTATTGGTGTTATACTTGGCATTGGTATTGGGGCTAATACTATTTGAATTTATTTGATTTATGATTGTTCCATTTGTTTTATGTTTGGTATTCATCCGACATAGGGTGTAGAGTGGTTATGGTGGTGTATTAGTGGTGGTCTCCGGTCTTGATTGGACTTGAGGCACCTGAAATGACTAGACACTGGTTTGGGTCATGTCAGTTTCCACTAGGGCTAATAAAGTTTTAGTTACCATATTTTCATCTCCTGCATTTGTTATCAAAATAGGCCGAAATTATCTCTATGCACTTACTACCAATCCAGAATTTGAGGCATCCCTAGATGTTGTTACTAGTATGTTATAACTCTTTTCCTCTGATGTTTATTATTTTCTTGATCTAAATTCTACCTTATCTTATGTGACCTTTTATGTGGCCATACATTTTGGATTTGGTCCTGAAAATATTTTCGACCCCTTTTTGTTTTCTACTTCAGTGGGTGATTCTATTATTGCTAGAAAAATCTATAAGGGTTGTGTGGTGTCTATTTTTTATAGAAAGAGATTGGTGGATATGATAGAGTTGGATATGGTGCAGTTTGATGTTATCTTGGGGATGGATTGGTTGAATTTATGCTATGCTTCTTTAGATTGTAGGACCCAAAAGGTCATTTTCCATTTCCCAAATAAACCAGTATTAGAATGGGTTCCTTAATGGCCAAATGAAAGCTTATTTCTTATCTTAGATCCCAGAAAATAATTTACAAAGGGTGTCTATATCATCTAGTTTGGGTTAAGAATTCTAATTCTGAAAGTCCTTTGAAATCTGTCCTTATGGTTAATGAATTTCCTAAAGTGTTTCTTGGTGATCTTCTTGGAATTCCTCCCAATGGGGAAATAGGTTTTGGGATTGATCTTCTCATGAATACTCATCCTATTTCCAGTCCTCTTTATAGAATGGCTCTAGATGAACTAAAGGAGCAGTTGAAGGGTCTTCTTGATAAGGGTTTCATTCGTCCTAGTGTTTCTCCATGAGGTGCTCCTGTACTTTTGGTGTGAAAGAAGGATGGGTTTCTTCGAATGTGTATAGACTATTATCAGCTGAATAAAGTTTTAGTAAAGAATAAGTATCCTCTTTCTAGGATTGATGATCTTTTCGATTAGCTTTAGGGTGCGAGATATTTCTCTAAGTTTAATCTCTATTTTTTCTATTATCAGTTGAAAATTAGGGAGGCTGATATTCCTAAGACTACTTTTTAAACTTGGTATGGTCACTATAAGTTTTTTGTCATGTTATTTGGGTTGACTAATTCTCTAACTGTATTCAAGGATCTTATGAATCAGGTTTTCAAGTAGTTTTTGGATTTGTTTTTTATAATATCCAATGATGACATCTTGGTATACTCTAAGAGTGAGGAGGATTATGCCAATTATCTCTGAATTATGTTGCAAACTCTTAAGGACCAAAAGTTGCATGCAAAATTTTCTATGTGTGAATTTGTGTTAAGTGTTGTGACCTTTCTTGGGCATGTTTTTTCTCATGAAGGGATCAAGATGGATCCATAAAAAGTTAAGACAGTTAAAAGATGGCCTAAAACCACGACTTCAACTGATATTAGGAGCTTCTTGGGTTTGGCTGGGTATTATAGGAGGTTTATGGAATATTTTTCTTCTATTACTACTCTATTGACAAGGTTGACTCAGAAGAAGGTTAAGTTTCTATGGTCCGATACTTCTGAGGGTTGTTTCTAGAAGTTGAAGGATAAGTTAACTTCTGCGCCAGTTTTGATCTTACCCAAGGGTACTATGACTTTTATAGTGCATTATAATGCGTCTCGTGTGTCACTGGGTTGTGTCTTGATGCAGCATGGTAAGGTTGTGGCCTATGCTTTTAGAAAGATTAAGGTTCATGAGAGGAATTTTTTAACTCATGATCTAGAGTTGGATGCTGTGGTTTTTGCGTTGAAAATTTAGCGCCATTATCTGTATGGGGTGGATGTGGATATTTATTAAGATCATAAGATCTTGGAGTATGTGTTTATGCAAAATGAATTGAATCTTAGGCAGATGTGGTAGCTCAAATTGCTTAAGGATTAGGATATGAGTTTGCACTATCATCTAGGTAAAGCTAATATTGTTGATGATGCTCTTAGCAGGTTGTCCATGGAGAGATTATCTCATGTGGATGAGGATAAAAGAGGGTTTGTGAAGGATATTCACAGGCTGACTAACTTAGTAGTTTGTCTTTTGGACTCTGAATATAGAAGAGTAACTGTACAAAAAGTTGTCAAATCATTTCTTGGTGCTGAGGTAAAGAGGAAGAAGGCTTTAGATCCGATACATGTGTAGATTAAGGATGACTTGGGTCAACAAATAGTTATGTTCTTCAAGATTAAGGGAGATGGCATCTTGAGGTATCAAGGAAGATTGCGTATTTCTAATGTTGATGGGCTGTGGAAAAGGATTTTAACTGAGGCTCATGAGTTAAGATATACAATTCATTCGGGTTTGACTAAGATATACCATGACTTGAAGGAAATCTACTAGTGGAACAATATAAAGATGGATATGGAAAACTTTTTTGCCAAATATATGGTTTGCCAACAAGTTAACGTTGAGCATTTGAGGCCTGGTGACATGTCTTAAGAGATAAAGTTGCCTATGTAGAAATGGAAGATGATTATTATGGATTTCATTATGGGTCTTCCATGGTCACACAATTAGTATGATCCCATTTGGGTCATTGTGGATAGAATGACTAAGTATGCTCACTTCTTAGCTATGAGGACTAACTACTCAATAGAGGATTCTGTCAAGTTGTTTATTTAGGAGATTGTGAAGTTGCATGGTGCACCATTATCCATTATTTCTGACCTAGGTATGCAATTTTCTTCTTAATTTTGGCATTTTCATTTCAGAAAGATTTGGGTACACAGGTGAATCTTAGCACTACTTTCCACCCTTAAATGGATGGACAAATGGAACACACTATTTAGACTTTAAAGGATATCCTAAGGACCTGTGTGATTGGATTTAAGGGTAGTTGTATTGACCATTTACCTCTTAATTGAATTTGCGTACAACAACAATTATCATTCTAACATTCAAATGGCTAATTTTGAGGTTGTTTATGGTAGGAGGTATTGGTATCCTATTGGATGGTTTGAGGTTGGTGAGACTAGATTGTTTGTTCCTAACTTGGCTCACCAAACCATGAAGAAGGTAAAGGTGATTAGAGAAAGACTTAAGACAGCTCAAAGTTTCCAAAAGTCTCATATGGATGTGAGGTGGAGGGACTTGGAGTTTTAAGTAAATGGTTGGGTATTCTTGAAGGTGTTTCCTATGAAAAGTGTCATGAGGCTTGGGAAGAAGGGGAAACTCAGTCATTGTTATGTTAGACTGTATAAGATTTTGAGGAGAATTGAGAATGCCACGTATGGGTTATATTTTCCTGCAAGTTTTGCTTCAATTCATCTTATTTTTCATGTGTCCATGTGAAAAAGTGTATGGGTGATCCTTCCTTGACAGTGCCTATTGAGGATGTTGGTGTTACAGATTCCTTGTCTTATGAGAAAGTCTTGATTAAGATATTAGATAGGAAAGTTTGTATATTGAGGACCAAGGATGTAGCTTCGGTGAAGGTTCATTGGAGCAACCAAAAGGTAGAAGAGGCCACATGGGAAGCTGGGGAAGATATGAAGGCCAAATACCCATTCTTGTTCCTAGGGTTGGATGAAAATGCTTAAGGCATGAGTTTCATTTTCCTCTCGTCACTTTCTAAGTTGTCATTTGATCCTGGTGTATTCTTTCTATTCTTTTGCTAAAAGTCTCCTAACTAATCATTCAGGAATGAATGATCCTAAGGGGGGATAATATAAGACCCCTTAAAACTTCAACGATTTTATTTTTGACCCTTCCGCGTGCATAATGTCAATTTTTTACTTGAATTATGTTTAGGGGGTGCAAAAAGGGTGTTATGGAAAAGTTTTGGATTTTTTGGAAAAGAGTTCGGGGTCATTTTGGGACCTTGAGGTAGTGGGGTTCCACGATAAGGCCGTGTGACAAAGGTTAACCTTCATGATATTGGCGTGGCACTGAATCTAACCTCCGCGATATCGGCGTGCCAGTCACTATTTTAATTTCGTCCAGGTTTTGTTTTTTCACATAGGGTGAGGGGCTTTTGGTATTTTTACCCCTTGTACGACCTTATAACATAAAATAACCCCATTACATTTAGTTTTCAATGATCAAATCATTCTCTTTCTCTCTTAAACTCATAAACCTAAGAACATCCAAGGGTTTTTATAGTGCATTCATTATCTAGTCTCTAAACTTTGAATTGTCTTCAATTTCTTGTGTATTTCAGGCATGTTTCTCCTCCCTAAACTTTAATTTTACATTGTGGTATTAATTTAATGGATTTTCATGTGATTTAAGTTATGGGTTTTGAAATTATGGTGAGGGGTTTTGGTTGTTACTGATTGAATTACATGTCCCATATTTTAAATTACTTATTCATGCTTTAAATTGATGTTTTTGGGACTGAATTAGTGCATTGTTTAAATGATTGGATTGGGGGACATGGGTTTCACCAAATTTAATGAATTTTGGATTGAAATTGGAATTAACCTTAACCCACTTTGTGCACTTGATTTTAAATGATTGCCATTGTACTTTTGGATTCTTTTTGGTCATAGTCAAGGGTATGTCGCGACTTAGATGTTATTTTGGTTTTAGAGTCTTTCGCAGACAAGTGTGGGTTGGTTGTTGTTTTTATTCTAAGATTTTATTTGAATTATTTATTCATCTCTTATTACTATCTTAATTGGCTTCTGCTTTATTATTATTATTATTATTATTGTGCTCTTGAGGTTAGGCTAAAGGGGTAGTCTCCGGTCCATGGTGGGCTTTAGATACTGTAATACCCCGTACTTTAACCTAGCTTAAAATCATCCCAAAAATGTTAAAGACTTTCTATAAAGATGAATACACTTTCGTACATATGGAATTTTTAAGACTTTGACTTTTTATCATGCGAGAAACTGAATAAGCTTTCCATCGATACCTAATTCATCCAAATCCGACACCCGAGCAAAGAGTTAGAGCCATTTTTTGTAAGCCAGCGTACCACCTGGTACTTTAGCGTATCACGGAACCAGCCAAAATGGCATTTGTCAAAAATCAGTGAGCCTCCACGATATTAGCGTGTTGCGCCAAGGCTCGATTTCAGAATACTCAATTTCCAGTGCACCAAAGCGATTCCACCGTGTCGCGGTGCCATTCCAGTTCACAACCAAGGTGGCAACGCGATTTTCACCATGTCGCGATTTCACCACGTTGCGCCAGCACGTAAATTTGGGAAGGTTCCGTCATTTAATTTCAGAGGTTGTTTGGTAAATTTCAAAAACCCCAAATCAGCCTATACACGACGTTAAACCCTAAAAAAACCTATTACCTCATTTTTACCCATATCTATCAAGAAATAAATCACTCTCTCTCAAAGATAGAAAACCCTAGCCCCAAGTTTCAAAAGAAAATCTCAAGAATCCCTCCAAGAACTTCAAGAAACTCACAATCAAGGTATAGCAAGTGTTGATTCATAGGCCCCTTTTACCCATGAAGCTCAAGGATCCTTTTTCAATTCAAAGATTGTATATTTAAGAATGTTCATGGTTTATTTGAATTGGAATTCATGTTCATATTGTTGTTGGGTTTTGATCCATGTTATAGACTATTAATTTCAAGAATTGATCTTAGTGTGATGATTTACGTGGTATTCTTGATAAACCATTGAATTTGCAAGATGAATATGTAGCCATGATAATTTGATTTATTGATTATTGTATAACAAAAGCATGCTCCCTATGTGTTTGATAAAATGCCTATGTGAAGAAAATAGTGCCTTCATAGCATGTTATTATGAAATCCCCATTCATGTACAAGTTAGTGCATGTAAAGTGTTTGATGAAATGTCTTAGTCAACGAATTATGGATATATATAGCCATTATTGTGTTTTCAAGATTGCGCCATGATTTACTTTTATGCTATCGAGTCCTGGGGGTATTAAATACCCAATAATTTAGTTGTGTTCCTAGAGCCAGTGCCATGTTTTCATGATACTCTCAGTCAAGCCATGATCTGTAGAATTGTTAGTCTTATGACTCAGGAAAACTCAGTAAACTAAGTATCAGTCGAGTCTAATTCGGTAATCTCAGTAATCTAAGGAATCTCAGTGATCTAGGTCAGTCATCATGTCTCAGTAGTATTCAGTTTGGACCTTAGTAAACTCAGTCAGCTATTAGAACTCAGTAGGATTTTGCCAGTTAGTAGAATTCAGTAGTATTCCGTCAGTCAACGGAAATCCAGTGAACTCAGTTCAATCTAGTTAATTAGTAAAATCAGTAACAAATCAGTCTAGCCTAGTATGAACTAGGAAATCAGTTCTGTCTCTATTTAGTTGGGAGTAGGATTCAGCACCGAGTGAACCTAGGGATGAGGACACACACTGTCAGCCAGTAGAGGGTGTGATCCTTAGTAGCAATCCCTGTGTTCCAGAACTACTTAGCCAACGTAGGTGGAAATGTACCCCTGCGAGTCTAGGGACTATACATCTCATTTGAGTTTTCTTTACAGGAGGTGTTGACGGAAGAGCTCCCTATCAGAGAGGGTTTACTCACAACTTGTCCTTACCCGTGGCATGGTACTGACACCCTTCCAGCTGGGGTTACAGGTTGGACCCCACCAGTTCAGATTTGGGGCATGTTGGTTAGATGATTATCTCCCACAGTTTCAGTTTCAGATTCAGTCTTCAGAAAATAACTCATTCCTATTCTATAGAAATCAGGACTTTCATACACTGTCATTCAGCTTAGTATGGAACTCAGTTAGTTCAATCAAATTTCAGAACTGTCAGACAAAGTTACTCAGCTCAGTACAAAACTCAGCTAGTTCCATCAAATTTTAGGACTGTCAGATACAATCATCTAGCTTCGTATAACACTAAGATCAGTTATTTATAATCAGGACTGTCAAAAATAGTCTTTTAGTTATCAGTTACTAGTAAATTCAAATATCAGTAAATCCATGTGGTCAGTAGACTCAGTAGTCAGAACTCAGTATTCAGTCCTATCACGACCTCAATTATTGTTACGTATTCATGCATATATTCTCACGTTTATGTATACAATTATTTAGTATTATTCATGTATATGTACATTTGGCATTCAGCCTACCTCACTTGCATACTAGTACATTCAATCGTATTGACGAATTTATGCTATGGTATTTTCTACCATTGGTTTAGAAGCACGAGCCCTCGAGCATCCTTAGTAGATCAGACATTCAGCAGCCAGATTAGCAGTGAGTCCTTATCACTCGAGGATAGCATTATTATTTAATTACTTTATTATTTCAGTAGTTCAGAGTTAGTTGGAGGCATGTACCACCAACTCCACAGATTTCAGACAGTTTTGAGGCTTTTAGACTATAGCATGTTTCAGACAGTTTATTTTAGTTTTGGTTATTGTTATACCCCATTACAGACAATATTCTATATGCAGTATTAGTTTAGTTTTGAACCTTATGGCCTTACAACTTATATTTCACTTATTTACAGTATATTATTCAGTGCTCAGGTATAGATATCAGTCATGGGTTAGCTTGTGGTCCTTCGAGGTCATGAGCACCGTGTAGCATTCCGGGTACTAGATTCGGGGCGTTACAAACTTGATATCAGAGCCTAAGGTTCAACAGTGTTCTAGGAAGTCTAAAAAGCCACATCTAGTAGAGTCTTGTACATGGGTGTGTTGTGCACCACACTTATGTGCAGGAGGCTATGAGATGTTTTAGGAATAGTTTCCCTTCTTTTAGTATTCATGTCGTGCCAGTGAGCATAATCTCCAATTATTTTCTCAGTCTACTCCGCTTCTTTCTCTCACTTACAAAATATGCCTTCCAAAGGGGCTAGCGAAAGGAGAATCGTTAATCAGTCAGCACCTCAGCCCGTTCAGGCAGATCCCCTAGACAAACATATTTCCCATGCAGAATTCAGGACTGCATTTACTACTCTAGCCAATTCAGTCACAACTCGAAATAAATGACCAGCTGCTGTTCCGGCCAACCCAGTGGTAAATTCGGCTGCAGCCAGGATTCAGGACTTCACCCGAATGAATCCTCCCTTATTCTCATGTTCTAAGTCCGAAGAGGATCCACAGGAATTCCTCGATCAGGTTCAGAAAGTCACAGACATCATGGAGTGACTTCTAGTGAGAATATAGAGTCATCACTTATCATCTACAAGATGTATCCCATACGTGTTTTAACTAGTGGAAGGTAGATAGGGGTACAGATGTAGAGCCCATAGAATTAGGGGTGTGCATCGGTTGGTTCGGTTCGGTTTGATGTGTTATTGGTTCGATTTATCAGTTTTTGGTTTTTAAATATGAAAAATCAATAACCAACCAATAAGATATTTTTTATCGATTTTTTATTGTTAACGATTCGGTTTTCGATTTAACCAATAAGAAAAAAACTTATAAAATAGAAATAGTAATAACTAAAATAAAAAACAAAATCTTAGTTACCAGCAAATCCTACATAATGAGTTTTAGTTTACACTTTGATTTCTTATTTCCTTCTTCATCAACAAATTATCCAAAATAATTCCATGCACGAGACCTTTTTTTTCTTTTTTTTACCTTCGTCTGGACAGAATGTGTTTGACATGTAATATTTGAATTAATGCTTTCATTGGCTAGAATTACTGCCTCATCAGTTGTAGTATTTTCTGCCATGTGTATGTCACTGTAAAATAGAATTTAGACAATAATCAGACAACAAATCAAGAAACACTTTCAAAGTAAACAAAAATTAAGAGATTCTTAAAAGGAAACTTGAACAATATTAAAATTGAAATTTATTCGGGTGTTTGTTTCAGGATGGGTACAGAGAAAAGGATGATAGAGTTTGAATAATTACCACAAGTCACTAACCGTTGATAAAATCCTTGCCATCCGTTGACCCTCGCCGTTGCCACTGCCGGAGTGCTGGTTGCTCGATACCCTCGTCATTTCGCCTCTCTAGTTCTTGGTTTAGTCTCTCCAGTTGTCGGTTTAGTCTTAGAGTTCAGTGGTTTACTTTAACTTTTGTTAGTTGTGTGTAACCATCGGTATGTATGTCAGCTTTATGAATTATGATTATTTATCTCACTAATAAAAATTGGAAATAACTTATAAGTATCCTATATAATATTAATATATAATAAATAATATAAATATTTATATATAATAATATAAATAGGGGTAAAATAGTAATTTTAGCGTATTCTTATTGGGTTATCGGTTAAACCGATAGCCCAATAGGCTAAAACCTAAACCGAACCGATAATCCAATAAATTTTTTTATAAAACCAATAACAAACCAATAGCCCAATACCAATAACCAATAGCATTTTTATTGGTTTGGTTTAGCGGTCGGTTCGACTTTTGTACAGCCCTACATAGAATGGGAAGAGTTTGCTACGACCTTCTTATATAGATTCTTTCACCTAGAGCATAAATAAGACAAAGTGTTAGAGTTCATCAATCTCAGAAAAGGTAGCATAAGCGTAAAATAATACTCCCTCAAGTTCACCCAGTTAGCCAGGTATGCTCCCCATGTAGTAGCAGCAGTAGATCCAGAATGAGTAAGTTTGTGTCTGGGGTTTCAGGTAGAGTGGTTAAAGAATGTAGGACTACGATGTTGATTAAGGAAATAGACATATCTAGGCTTATGGTCCATGCTCAACAGATTGAAGAGCATAAACTTAAGAAGAAGGGAAGAGATAATAAGAGAGCTAGAATAGGTAGCTATAGTTTTCTCAGCCAGGGTCACAGGGTGGTAATCATTCTTAGCATAGATAGAATTCATCCATTCTAGATCCTTCCTCATCCAGTGCTCCAGTTCCTAAGTTCAGAAATAGTAGCAAAGATAGGGCGCCATGCTCCAAATGTCAGAATAGTGCAAGCATTATTCGCACTCATCCGCTTTGCGAAGAATGTGGTAAGTATCATAAGGGTTTGTGTAGAGCTGGCAGTAATGTGTATTTTAGGTGGGGCGAGTCAGGTCACAAGGTTCGAGACTCTCCTAAACCCAGTCTACAAAGTCAGCACGGTTGTCCTTCAACTCAATCCGGTCGCCCGAGTCAGCAGGGTTCCATTTCCAGTGCCGCAAGTGGGCAATGCCAGAAACAGACTCTATGTACTTCAGTCCTAAAAAAATCAGGAAAGTCCTTTTGAAGCAGCCACTGGTATGTTACAGATCCCTCAATTACATGTTCACGCTTCTTCAGATTCAGGGACTTTTTCTTTCTTTTGAAACTCTTTACATACCAGTCCAGTTTAAGGTCAAATTAGATGTTAACAGGACCTTCTCAGTCTCTACCCCAGGGGGTAAAATGATCATAGCCCGATGGGTATACGGGAACTGTCCAGCTATGCTATCTTAGAAAGACAGGCCTTCAGGTTCTAGTAGTAATATCTGTATGTGTAGGAAATTAGTAAGGGAAGATGAATCCCAACCCATTTCTATCTCAATGCAAAGTTTTGTACTTCAACTATCATGATACTTATGCAAGATCCATGCTCAATTCTATGCACCCAACTTATATTCACGCATTTTTCATAAAATAGTTTGTTTTTTAAGTTCCTAGTATGAGGAGTTTCAGCTTACTCAATGCTACAAATCACGAGTACAGAAGTTTCAGACTCAGGTCATGCAGCTCATGACTCATACATTTATTTTACGATTTACAATGTGCTCAGCTCACATGATTCATGCTCCCCTCCTAATGATCATCCAAACTCATAATATGTCACGTATACTCTCAATTTAGATACCTCGGTGAATCTGTGATGTTGATGTTCTGGCCCTAAGTCCTCAATTACAGCGTCATTCAGTAGTCAGTATTTAGTAAAGGACTCAGGTAGGTCTACAGGTCCATGGATTTCAGTTATTAGTTACTTAGCCATCAGAATTCACTACTTCAGTACCAGTCTAAACCTTAGTTATCAGAAACCAGCATCAATCCCAGTTACAGTCTTAGTTGCGGTTATAGTCTCAATTACATTCATAGCTATAATCGCAACCCCAGTCATAGTCTAGTCAGATCAGAAACTCAGTTCACTTTTAGGATTACCCAACCATAGCATATGGCCAACAGTTACTCAGTTAGTAGTATTTTAGCACCTCAGATTATAGAGAGTTTCCAAATCATGTTATACACTTGGTCTTGCATCCTTAAGATAATACAGATTTCACTCATTTATGCTCAGTTATCTTATGTTACCCAGTCAGTCCATACCTTCTATGTATGATAGTCTATAATTTAAGTCTAGCTATCCAAACTAAGTACCGTTCAGTCTTACATGCTCTGTACTCAGCCATCGGTTAGTCAGTAGATCAGATGAGTCAGTCAGTAGGAATTAGTCTGAACAGCCAGTACCTCAGTCCAATAGTTAGAGAAAAAAGTTCATGTATTTTCCCATTTTGTCCATCTAGTCATATTATCTGAAGTCTCATGAATGTGACCATTCTAAGATGGACCAATCATGTAGTTGCATGTGAAGTTCAATCCATGTTTCATGTATCAGTCTCATATTTGAGATATACAATCATGATTCAGTTCATAGGTGCCTTGTGCATTGCCTCAATATCTCAATCAAGTCAGCATTCTTCGAGGGATATATTATCCCAAGAAGGAGATACACTATAACTCCTAAACTTCCATGACCTAGACACTCTATTTTCCTCTTCATGTAATGAATCTAGTTCGGAGTAGTGGGTACCCATAGGTTGGCCCTTTAGCTTCAATCTCGGTCGTAAGCCATGTACTCAATGGCTCAGTTCAGTTCATGATACTCAGCCTATCTCACACGTTACGGACTCAGTTATGTTCTCATGTTACGGTTCATGAGTCAGTTCAGTCATGTCTTCACATATCAGATATACATGATCAGCTTATCAGTACTCTCAGTCATGCAGTCATGCCTCAGCTCAGTCATAAAATCATGCATCAGATATACATGCTTAGTATGAATCTCACTAATGTCAATCATATAGTTATGTTCCAGTTGTTCATCCTTAATATGTACTTTAGCTTATCGTTTCTCCCATTTTAATCAGTCTCATTTGAGGACGAATATTCCAAAGGGGGAGATATTGTAATATCCCGTACTATAACCTTGCTTAAAATCATTCCAAAAATATTAAAGACATTCTCTAAAGATGAATACACTTTTTCTACATATGGAAATTTCAATATTTTGACTTTTTATCATGTGGGAAATTGAATAAGCTTTTCGTAGATATCTAATTCGCCAAAATCCGACACCCGGGCGAAGAGTTAGAGCCATTTTTAGTAAGACAGTGTACCACCTGGTACTTTAGCACGTCGCGGAGCCAGCCAAAATGGTATTTGTCAAAAACCAGAGAGCCTCCATGATAATTGTCAATTTTTAGTGCACTAATGCAAATCCACCGCATCATGGTGCCATTCCAGTTCGCAACCAAGCTGGCAACGTGATTTCCACTGCGTCGCGCCACCAACTAGTTTCCCAATTGTCTAGTTTCCAGTGGGCTAGCGCGATTTCACCGCATCGCGCCAGCATGTAAAATTGGGATTTTTCAGGTTCCGTCACTTAATTTCAGGGGTTGTTTGGTAAATTCCAAAAACCCCAAATCAGCCTATACACGACATTAAACCCTAAAAACACCTAATATCTCATTGTTTTCCCATATATCTCAAGATATAAATCACTCTCTCTCAAATATATAAAACCCTAGCCCCAAGTTTCAAAAGCAAATCTCAAGAATCCCTCCAAGAACTTCAAGAAACTCATAATCAAGGTATGTCAAGTGTTGATTCATGGACCCCTTTCACCCATGAACCTCAAGGATCCCTTTTCAATTCAAAGATTGTATATTTAAGAATGTTCATGGTTTATTTGAATTGGAATTCATGTTCATTTTGTTGTTGGGTTTTGATCCATGCTATAGACTATTAATTTCAAGAATTGATCATAGTGTGTGATGATTTATGTGGTATTCATGATAAACCCTTCAATTTGCAAGATGAATTATGTAGCCATGATAATTTGATTTATTGATTATTGTATAACCAAAGCATGCTCCCTATGTGTTTGATAAAATACCTATGTGAAGAAAATAATGCCTTCATAGCATGTTATTATGAAATCCCCATTCATGTACAAGTTAGTGCATGTAAAGTGTTTGATGAAATGTCTTAGTCAATGAATTATGGATATATGTAGCCATTGTTGTGCTTTCCAGATTATGCCATGAATTACTTTTATGCTATCGAGTCCTGGGGGTATTAAATACCCAACAATTTGCCTGTGTGCCTAAAGCCAGTGTTATATTTTCACGACACTCTTAGTCAAGCCATGATCAGTAGAATTCAGTCAGTCATGTGACTCTAGAAAACTCATTAAACTCAATATCAGTCCAGTCCCATTCGGTAATCTCAGGAATCTCAGTGATCTTGGTCAGTCATCATGTCTCATTAGTATTCAGTTCGGACCTTAGTAAACTCAGTCAGCTAGTAGAACTCAGTAGCATTCTATCAGTTAGCAAAATTTAGTAGTATTCCATCAGTCAACGGAAATCCAGTGAACTCAGTTCAATCTAGTTAATCAATAAAATCAGTAACAAATCAGTCTAGCCTAGTATGAACTAGGAAATTAGTTCTGTGTCTATTCAGTTGGGAGTAGGATTTAACCCCGAGTGAACCCAGGGATGAGGAAACACACTGTCAGCCAGTAGAGGGTGTGATCCTTAGTATCAATTCCTGTGTTCCAGAACTATGTAGCTAATGTAGGTGGAGATGTACCCTTATGAGTCTAGGGACTATACATCTCATTTGAGTTTTCCTTACAGGAGTGGTTGACGAAAGAGCTCCCTGTGAGGGAGGGTTTACTCATAGCTTGTCTTTACTCATGGAACGATACTGACACCTTTCTAGATGAGGTTACAGGTTGGACCCCACCAGTTCAGATTTGGGGCATGTCGGTTAGATGATTACCTCCCACAGTTTCAGTTTTAGATTCAGTCTTCAGAGTAAAACTCATTCTAGCTCTATAGAAATCAGGACTATGAGACACAGTCACTCAGCTCAGTACAATACTCAACTAGTTCCATCAGATTTCAGAACTGTCAGACATAATCACTCAACTCAGTATGGAACTTAGCTAGTTCCATCAGATTTTAGCACTGTCAGATAGAGTCATCCAGCTCCGTCTAGCACTTAGATCAACTATTTATAATAAGGACTATCAGAAATAGTCTTTCAATTATCAGTTACTAGTAAACTCAGATATCAGTAAATCCATGTGGTCGGTAGACTCAGTAGATAGAACTTAGTATTCAGTCCTATTACAACTTCAGTTACAGTTATGTATTCATGCATGTATTCTCACATTCATGTATACCGTCAGTTAGTATTGTTCATGCATATGAACCCTTGGCATTCAACCTACCTCACTTGTATACCCATACATTCAATCGTACTGATTGATTTGTGCTATGGTGTTTTATACCATAGGTTTAGAAGCATGAACTCCCAAGCATCCTTAATACATCAAATGTTCAGTAGCTAGATTAGCAGTGAGTCCTCATCATTTGAGGATAACATGATTATTTTATTACTTTATTATTTCAGTAGTTCAGAGTTAGTTGGGGGCATGTCCCTTCAACTCCACAGATTTCAGACAGTTTAGAGGCTTTCAGACTACAACATGTTTCAGACAATTTATTTCAGTTTTGGGTATTGTTATACCCCATTACAGATATTGTTTTATATGCAGTATTATATCAGTTTTGAACCTTATAGCCTTATAGCTTATATTCATCTAATTAACAGTATATTATTTTGTGCTGAGTTACAGATATCAGTCATGGGTTAACTTATTGTCCTTTAGGGTCATGAGCACCGTGTAGAATTCCGGGGTACCAAATTCGGGGCGTTACATATACCCATCATGACAAGGATGTGGTTCAGATCATGACTGATTTGGATAATGTTAAAGTCATGATTTATTAAATTGGATATTGTTAAGGTCAGGGTTATTGACTTGGTCACGGTTTGACTTGACTTATTGTCTTGACTTGTACTTGATTGAAGTCATAGAGTTACTTGCAATGGCTAACTATCATAAGTTAAGGTATTTATCATAATGCGTGTTCATAATTGTAGTTGTTAATATGCGATAACAATTCATTTTCGTTTATCGTTAAGGTTAATAGGGGCATAAGTGAAATAGATTGACTTAATATCTATTGGATTTAAACAAGTGAAAGTTAGGATGGATGAGACTTGATGTGAAGGTGATGAATAATCAACATGAATAAGAATAGAAATATTCTTAGTTATACAAGGGATAAATATAGCTTAAGTTAAAGAAAGTGTTATGAATTAAATTTTTATATGGGTGTCATATTTTATTTTAGTGATTTTTACATTATGTTTACGTGATCTAACCCCAGTCGACCGATGATACCTACTAGTACGTGTTCTTTATACTGATACTACTTTTGATAAACCCGTTTTGGGGTATAGCCTAATTGCAGGATCAGTTGATGTTTTATAGATGAAGTGGATAGTGATCTCCAATAGATTTTAATTCACTCATTCATGCTGGAAGTTGTGTCTTATGTTATCCTTAATTATACTAGAAACTGTTATGCCTATATAGACTAGGTCCTTGGGTAGTTTTTATTCTGGACTTATAGATTTGTAAAATTTGTTGTAATTTGATTTGGTATTTTGTTAGTTATCTTAAGACTTTGTATATAATGTTGAAAGTGTGGTAAGGGATTCTCCAATATAAGTGGATTTAGTAGGTTCAGTCACGATCTGATAATTTGGATAGTGACATTTTAGTATCAGGGCCTAAGTTACTGCTCTTTCGATACAAGTGCATATATCGAGTAGGATATCGTGGGTTGGTGTGTTGACGTCCACATATAATCTTTAGGAAGCTATGAGGCATTCTTGGAAATTATTGCAATTCATTTTTTACTCGTGTGCAAATTTATAGTTGCATGTATGGGTTGAATCCAGTTGGTATCTTCTGATTCCAATTTGTATCTCTACAATCATAATTAGAATCCAGTTGATTCCAATTGGTATCTTCAGGAGTTTGCAATTATCAGGACCCGAGACTACCCACTAGTCATAACACTGTGCTTAGAATCACAAGTGATCCCAAGCTAACCCATGTATCGGCATACTGCTTGAGCAACTTATTTATTATATATATATATATATATATCTGAGAGAAAGAAAAACTTAAATTTCAAATACTAACTCTGACTGACCATCTATGAAGCCTCTACAATACTGAGTATAGGTAGCTGGGACATGCCTCAAACTATCCCAAATCAATACATAAGGATAGGAAAAAAAATACAATACAAGTACTGCAACTGACTTGAGTCCCCAAAATAAGACAATTCATCATCTGATGGCTGAAAGCTACAATCTGTCTGACCCTGGTGTGTGGACTATATCTGGTACATATATCATGAAGGAATGTAGACACAAATGCATATATGTGGTCAATACTTTGGAATGTACTAAGTATGTGATACATGCAATTAATAATGGAAATACTTAATATATGCTTTAAAATTGAGGACATTAGCTATTTGCTGAAATATACATTTAAATCATGGCTATACATAAAAGTTGTAAGACTTAGTGATAGTTCTAAATCATGAGCTGAAAACATTTTTGTAAGTTGGAAAGCAGTAGAAACATGGATGCCATATCTAAATCTCAAATTAAAGCTAAAGAGGTTGCAAAATTGTACTGAGGATCATGTATGAATATTAAGCATGAATGCATGAACATGTAAAATGAATGCAAGACGAAGTAAATCATGTACTAAAATAATCTATAAAGCTGACTGACTGAATAGTTGGTAAACTGAAAACTTGGTCATGTATACCTGAACTGATACAACCTAAGTACTGAACTGAAACTGTGGGATCTATCATATAACCGTTGGCCCTAATCTGATATAATTGGGGTCCAACCTGAAACCCTAGTTTAAAGGGTGCTAGTACCTTTTAAGGGGTATCAACACATGGCTGACGATGTGGATCCAAAAAAGCTGATGTCTCAAAGGACTAGGGCGTCAGTCCCATATTGGTGGGTGAACCCTAAGAGAGTGTTAGTCCTCCAATGGAGGGTGACATCTCATAACCTATGCTAGCTACGTAGTTTTGAAACATAGGGACTTCTTACTAAAGGTCTCAGTCCTCTACTGGCGGGTGAGCCTTCATCCTTAGGTTCGGTCGATTCTAAGTCCTACTCCCAATTGAAAACACTAAAAATTAAGATAGTATATGTACTGATAACGGATATGCTCAAGTTATGGTATTTTGAAAATAACATTGCATGCAGAACTGAAGAAATCATGAATATGTAAACTGATGTATTTAGCGTGATATCATACTGGTGAGTGCTTATTATGAAAATGTTATAAATTCCTTGTACAAACATGGTCTGAATAACTAGAAATCTTGAAAATCTAAAACATGCATGACTATCTAGGTATCAGGTGTTCATAACCCACCACCATTGAAAAATACAGTTAAATGTGACCATTTCTAAGTAATGACATGATAAGGAATTTCATGACTTAAACTCAAAAATCTAACGATCATCAATATAACAAGTTATCATGATTAGGGTACAGAAGAAAAATTGAAATTATGAGAAAACACTTGTTCATGGTTGAATTCAAGAGTTACCTAGAGAAATCATGAAATTTATGCTTTTTATGGAACCTTAGTGTATGGAATACGTAAAATTTATAAATAAAAATATAATTTTGGGCATGAGGATGAATGGAGATCTTCATTGAATACCCACATACCTGAATTCCTTGTTTCCTTGAATGGAACTTGGATTTTGGGACCTTTGGAGGTGAACTTGTGGAAGAAACCCTTGTTTCTTGTTCTTAAGAGACTGTGAGGAATATGGATCATGTAATTAGGATTATGGGAAGATCAATTCACATTACTAATAGTTATAGGATAGTTTAGGATGTAAATAACGTGTTTACCCTTGAAAAAACAAAGAGAAATGAGGGTTTTATTGTCTCTAAACAAGGTCCATGCCACGATACTTATCGACGAGTATAAGGTCCATGTCACACTACTTATCGTGGAGTGTAAGGTCTGTGAAATGCTGCTTATCGTGGAGCACATGGTCCGTACCACGCTGAAATTGTAGACCCTCACTGGTTCTTCATAAAAATGCTCATAACTCTACACTCGGGTATTGGTTAAGGAAAAACCGGATGTGTTGGAAAGAGGACACATTTATCTATAATTTGGTGGGTATTAAGCTCCAAAATTCTATATATTCCAGAAGTTATACATTTTCAAAGTTGACCCTGGTAGAATCAAATACCAAAATTTGGGTTGATAACAAAAACTCTTCACTCAACTTTTCTCTAAGTGTTTCCTATGAACATTTTTCACCTCGATAACACTTTAAACACAAGGTAAAATATCATGAAACTTATATTCATATAAAATCATGGGATTAGTATTTATACACATAGGAACAACGACTCGAATTCTAGCTCAAAAATGCGAGGTGTTACAACAATCGGAACCTAGTTGATTCCAATTAATATCTGTCTATAAAGGTTGATTACTTATGATTGTCATATGAATTATTATGAAATTGGTTGGTTGTAACTTTTTTGGTGTAATAGAGTATTTTTTATGATTTGTAATTTCTTGATTAACTCTGGATCTATGATAGGTGAATGTTGCAAGTTGCCATGGTTGTCTAATGTGTGATAGAATTTGGCCACAACTATTGCTTGTATTTTTGGTAGTAACATAAAGTTTTAAATAGGTGCATAAGATTAATGCCTTGGTACTTATGTAAATCATATTTGTTGAGTTAATTGTAAATTTTGTGAATTGTGAAAGGTCATAACTTGGTTATGTATTAATGGTTAAAGAAAACTTTTGTTATATAATTTAAATGAACAACCCTATGCTAAATACTAGACAAGATCTTATCATTGGTAGAAAATGGTACGGGAAAAATAGTACAAAATTTTGGAAACTCTGGTTTCAAATAGTAGGTATGTGAACAAGTACCATGGAAAAAGGTCATTGTTGCTTGATAGCGAAAATTGTGGTAGTAAAATTTTATGGTAATTCATGATTGTAACTTAAGAAAAATTTGTTTTGATTTTTAATTTCGTGATGACTTGAAGGTTTTATTGATGATTGGATTTTCTGTTAAGAAAATAAAAGGGTGGATATAGTATCCCTTGACATGAAAGTTAAATGTTTGATATAAGTGATGTTGTCTATTTAATCATATATATTTGAACATCGAACTTTATTTTACTTAGTGGTTTTTACTGTTGATTTAGTAACTGCTTGCATTGTGATGATAATTTGTAGTTGATAAGGAAATCACAAGATTATGGTGGGACCAACGTCCTTGTAATTGTGAAACAATAATTCTAGCTATTTATTGGTAGAAATAGTCACCCATGTATTGATCAATAAATGACTTGCGGTTGGTTGGTTTTTTTGACATAGCTCAAATGCTTAATATATGAAAATAATTATTAGTTAATAGTATCCCTTAAGAATGACATAACTGAATTGATAGGGTTATTGCAATGAGATGGCTTGACTATGATCGATGATCCTTAGTTGTAGGGCCAGTTGTTGGAGTAGGGTTACTAGATGTATTCTCGTATATTCATATCTCTCTTATTGATCATGATAATACTTGTTTGTTATTACCCCTTGAGTGTTTGAAGTATGTTGAGTCGGTAATTTTACTAACCTTAAGCTAGTTATGGGGATAAAAGAGCACAACTGTCCTTATGTGATAACGGATAAGTCTAGTGTATAAAAATTTAGGTTGGGAGTTAGAATTTTAGGCTAGGCTAGTCTTGGATGAAATTCGGGTGAGGTATGATCTAGGGAAATCACGAAATGATATTGGTTGATATATAAGTTTAACTTGATTTTATGTTAACTAAAATGATAAGGAATCTATAAGACATTTGAAATCAAATCTAGGCGAGTAGAACTCTCAGTATCGATCTTGACATAAAAAGGTTAGTTTCGAATGTCTTGGATTTAAGGTGTGTTGTGAAAAAGGGAGAGTTTGGAAGAAAATTAGATATTTTGCCTCACCCATGTCGCTATAGTGACATGAATGTCTCTATAATGGCATGCTCTAAAGAAGAAAAAATCTTTCTATAATGGGATTAATGTTGGTATAGTGATTGATCCCATTATGGTGAGATAGGTCACTATAGCAGAATAAATTGTTGTTTTATCAAAACTTTTCCCAAAATATTTCAATATTTCAAAAATCCTTTTGGGGGAAGGGCAAGGGCTATTTGGGGAGTTTTAGTTGATCAATTATAGTGTCACAACATAAAAACTAAGGGACCTGATAATGTCGTGACAAGCCTTGACAAGTAAGTCTATCACTCAAACTGAACAAAAAGGGAAAATAACAACAATAACCCAAAGTAAAGATTCTAGAATGAAGCCAAACAACACAATATAATAAAAGCAGAAGTACATAACAAAAGATAGCATACCGAAATTTCAAAACCTGGTGTCACAGTGTAAGAACATCACTAGTAAAACTAGAGATCAAAATACATAAGATATCAAAAATAGGAACAACTCTATCTCGGAATGCAAAATAAAGACATATTATAAATAAAGAAAGGTAGTAGTCGAATCCAGAAACAAGAATCAAACTTCTACCTCAAATATCTCAAAAATATCACTCAAAGTCAACCACCGTAGGATGCACTCAAACCTGGATCTGCACCAAAAGAGCATAGTAGGAGTGAGTACGATCCTCTTGTACTCAATAGGTATCATAGGCCGACTGAGCAAAGTAGAAAATGGAGCATAAAAAATACACACTATGAGCACGCTACCTGCAATCATAAATTATTCAAACGATATCCCACATCGTCTCTACAAACAGTTCTATAATATTCACATACATCATAAAATACGAAAGAGAAATATAACTATACAAATATCACACATACGAATACAAAGGAAGAAATACTATGATAGGTATCACACCAAGGAAAATAGACACCATAGAAATGTACAAAGTTAATACAAATGCAATGGAGATACTGGTGATAATGATGATGATGCCCGAGGTTATCGCACAACCTTTGTATACACCTATAGATCTAAAGATTCCCAAAGTATGACCCATGAGGGGTTCATTAACCTATACACAACCAATATCCAATAGCAATATCCATAACTCCTCTCTGGCACATCCTTCAGTAGAGGGTTTTTAAGATGCCATATTTTCTTTCAAAAAAACCTAGTGTTCATAGTGTTTCCACACTGGTACCAATGTTTCATGAATGAATATGATATAAGGATATAATGTTGTAATGACCCTTCAGGTCATTTTTTTTATTTCTACTTATTTTGGCCATTAGATCTTTCCTATAGCTGCTCCATATATTGTATAACTTACTGGGACTGACAGCTCGGTTACCGAGCTATTTATTTGGATTTTAGAGTCATTTCTCTATTTTAAAGGCTTTGCTAGTTCAAATTGGCTACCGAGAAAAAACTCTTGTAAAATGACCTCATATGCCACTTCTAACTATTTCAACAGCTCCAAAATATCAGTTTTTGGCTAGGTGGACTCTTGGTTTGGATCCTGAGACACCCAAGCTTATTTTGACCTATTTGTTAGAACGTTAAGAAAATGGAAAATGGGTATGGGACCCACTTGTTGTCAAAACGACCTCGAATGAAAATTTAAACTATGACATTGAGTCTAAACATCAAATTTAATGAGGTAACAAAATCAATTTTCATATACGGGTTATCAAATGAATCCCTGGGGCTTGGCGGAGACCCAAAAAATTCCTAATCATAGTTGTAACTGGTGTAATCGCTAATAACGTGCCAGTGGTCGTGTTCACGATACCCTTGTCAGGCACCAAGTGCCGCTATCACAGTACCATGTCAAGATCATGATACCTTTGTTAGGCACCAAATGAATCGCACTAGCATTCACCGTATGTGGCGATCGCGAGGTTCAGGTCATGATAGTAATACCCAAATACCTAGAAAGGATATAAATACCTCATTTTAGCCCATTTTGCCCATTCCTTCATCCATTATCTTTTGACTAGAATCCTAAATGTTGAGAAAGCTTGGGATTAGAGCCTATCGGTGATTTTGAGAGCTTGGGAAATAATTGTTTCGTGATTTTCCTTCGAATTTAAGGTAAGATTCCTTCTTATTCATGGTGGATTTTCTCATTTGTTGTTCAAAAGCCCTATAACTTCGTGACTTGATTTTAGCACCAATGTATCTCGGATTCCACCCATTTTAAGGGCAATTACTCCTTGAGCATAAGGGAATGTTGGGTTGGATTCGGAAATGTGATTTCCATAAATGGGACCCACAAGGGATTTTTTGAGTATTTTTGAACCCAAAGCACAATAGTACAATATAGGTATCATCATTCTCGTATTGATGAGTATAATGTGATTTTGATGGCATGACACTTTGTGGAATCTTTTCGAAAAGGAAAGTTGGTGATTTAGTGGATTTTTTGAGTTTTCTTCTGCATCCAGGTAGGCTAGGTTTTCCCTCCTCATAGTTTGAGATAATTCATAGTATATTTATGATATTGTGTTAGATTTGGGATGTGTTTTAGGTGTTGGTGATGAAATTTGAAATACTTAGGTTAGTTGGACCGTTAGGCTATTCAAATATTATAAATTAGGCATAACTATCTTAGTTGCTCATGTTTAAGGCAAAACCTTTATCTTAGGGTTGATTATGACTTAGTTTGCATTTAAGAGTGAATTTAGATACCTTATCTTAGTTTGGGGTAGAATTTTCTAGGTAATGAATATTGGGGATTTAAAAGCGGGCTCTTCACCCACCTTAGGCCAAGATTTATGTTAGCTATTGGAAACCTTTTTTTATGCTTGTTGTACATCTTTAAAATGCTTATTGTGATAAAATTGAGAAACTTGGGCATTTGATGGTTATGATAGGTTGGTATTGTGTGTTCATGCTAATTGATTGTGTTAGTGACTAGTGATTATGTCATTGATTATGATGGTGGTTATGCTATTGATCCTACTAGTGACTATCTATCCAGTTATCCTATTAGTGATTGTCTATTTGCTTTTCTATGTTTCCATGTTATAGTGGTACATTATTGATCCATTTTATGTGCTTAGGTAGGATTAAGTCCAGTTGAATGAGCGGTTGACCTATGTGGAGGAGCCTGTGCTCATTTTGGCTAGTGATATAAGACGATTGAGCGCTAGGGAGATTTTTGTAGTTATGGTTCAGTGGAGGCATAACCTTGTATAGGAGGCTACTTGGGAGATCAAGAGCAAGATATGGGCCCAGTATCCTTACCTATTTGAAGCATCACGTACATTTCATCCTTGACTTTCGTGGAAGAAAGTCCTTTTAGTAGTGGATATTATAATGACTCTTTAGGTCATTTTTCATATCTCTGCTTATTTTTGTTGTTAGAGCTTTCCTATAGCTGCCTCATTTATTTTATGAATTGTTGGGACTGACATTTCGATTGTCGAACAGTTCTTTTGTTTTTTAGAGTCATTTCCCTATTTTAAAGTCTTGACTAGTTCAAATTGGCTACCAAGCAAAAACTCAAGTTAAAAAATCTCGTATACCATTTTTTGACTTTTCTAATAGATTTAGAATGTTTATTTTAGTCTAGGTGTACTCTTGGTTTTAGTCCCGAGGCACCCAGGCTCATTTCGCCCTATTGGTTGAGAAGTTAAGAAAATGGAAAATGGGTATGGGACCCATTTTTTGTCAAAATGACACCGAATAAAATTTTGACTCTGCCATTGAGTCCGAAACATCGAATTTGATAAGTTAGCATAGTTCATAAATATATGTATGGAATTCGGGATGAATCTCGAGGGCTTGGCAGAGACTTGGAAAATTTCTAGTGTCAGCTGTAACTGGTGCACTTACTAATAGCAAGCCAGGAGTCGTGATTGCATTACCCTTGGCTGGCACCAAGTGTCACAATCGCGGTGCCATATTGCAATAGCGATTCACACATGTATCCACCATATGGGGCGAAGGAGGGTCGTGTCGCGATTGCCATACTAAAACACCTGGAAAGTGTATAAATACCCCGTTTTAGCCTATTTTGCCCATTCCTTCATCTATTATCTTAAGACTAAAACCATAAATATTGAGAAAGCTTGGGATTAGAACTTGTGGGTGATTTTGGGATCTTTTGCAACAATTGTTTCATGATTTTCCTTTAAATTTGAGGTAAGATTCGTTCTCATTCATGGTGAATTTTCCAATTTTTTGTTCAAAATCCCTAAAACTTGTTGACTTAATTTTAGCATCAATGTATCATGGTTTCCACCCATTTTTTAGGGAAATTACTTGTAATACCATGAGAATCCAAACCAATATTAGAACCACGCTTCAAGCTCACGAGAAATAAATTATAGTGCTTTGGTAGTTTTATGAGTGAGTTTAATGTATACTAAGGCCTCAAATAACTCCTAGCTATTAGACGAATCAAAATATCTCTTACCGATTGAGTTCTTGAGAAGGATGATGCTCTAGTCAGCTTTAAATAAGCATATCTTTCGTTTTACTAAGAATTTTTTATCTCATGACCCACCAATAGATATATAATTAAATTAGACTTCCAACAATACCAATTTCTCCTTAATCAAATATCTGGGTAAAGAGTTATGCCCATTTTACCAGAGAGCTGTCCGACTGCCAAAGTGAGAAGACCAGGTTAACGGACCATCAAGCCAGGACATTAACTTTAGGCAGTGAGCTCATTTTCTGTCCATAAACTGATGGATTGAGTGACGGAGAGTCACCCAAACCATCAACCAAGTCCGTACAGCGACGTAATAACGTTTTTAATGAGATTTTTGGGTCTTTTCCCACCCTTTTAACCCCTAATTCCATAAACTTAAACAACATAACTCCTCATTCATCCTTAATATCAAAATTAGGGTTTCTTTCAAGATCATTCCCGAAGAACAAAATTCAAACCCTTCTTCAAGAAAACTCAAGAGTCCAAGCATCACCATTCAAGAACCTTCAAAAAAAGTTATTATCCTTCAAGACTTAAAATTTTGAGGTATGTTAAATGTTCATTCATGGGTCCTTTCCTCCCATGGAGTCCAAGAATCCAACTTCAAATTCAAAGTTGTGATTCTTACAAGTTCCCATGAATTTTGATTTTATACCATGTTTACATGAAATTATTGTTGTTATTAATCCCCACATATTTGAATGGTGTTGTTTACTGAATTAAACCTTAATTGGTGATTTTAGTAGGGAAATCATGCTATTACCACAAGTTTTAAAACTATTCCCATGCTTAGCTTAAACCATGAATTACAAGTGTTTGATGAAATGCTCACAAGATGGAGTTTTGAATAAATACTTACATATCATGTCCTCAAAGTTTTAGTACAATAATGCTATTATTGTTATCGAGTCCTGGGGGTTCGAATACCCAAAATTTAACTGCTTACCTAGTTTTCAATATTTATAGAATAGTTATAGAATAGTTACAAGCCCTATTATTTTTGTCAGTATTTTAAATAGTTAAGCATAACCAGTCTAATATTTTGGGTCTTTCAGTTGGGAGTAGGATTTAGCACCGAGCAAATGAAGGGATGAAGGCTTCCCCATTAGTTGTGTAGAGTCGTTAGTAGCAGTCCTTGCATTCCAGAACTACAAAGCCAACGTAGGATATGAGGAGTCACCCGTCTGTTTTGGCTTGACTATGTCCAGGTGTCACCCGTCAATTTATGCTAGACATCTTGGTTGTTTAGTAGCTTAGTGGATCCACATATCCATGTGTTAGTACCTGTGGAACGATACTGACACCCTTCCAATTGGGGTCACAGATTGGAACCTAATTATCTCATTGGGGCATATCAATTAGATGATAACTCCTATAGTCTCAGTCCAGTATTCAGCTCAGTAATCAGTTTGAGTTTTGCTAACCATAGTATACAGATATCATTTATCCATTTATCAGTATTCAGTATTTTAGTTTACAGAATATATTCAGAACATGTGTTATGCTTGGTCATGCATTCTCAGTCTTTACAAATTTCATGCATTCTACTCGGTACTTCATGCTATTTATTCAGTCAGTTATTACTCCTACACATGAAACCAAACATATTAGCCTAACCTCATTTAGCATACCAGTATATTCAAAGTATTGGTTGCATACCCATTTCTTGCATTATGATGTTTAATATCATAGGTTCGGACGCTCAGTTCCCTGATCGAACAAAGACATACTTGATCATCAGCTGTAGTAGCGGTGAGTCCTCATACTTTGAGGACATGGTTGATTTAACATAGCTTACATTATCAGTTTAGTATTTTCTAATCAGTCAGAGTTAGTTGGGGGTTTGTCCCATCAACTCCACAGTCAGTCAGTAGAGGTTTTTCAGACTAGTACAGATAGTTAGTTAGTTTTAGTCGTTATCATTAGTCTTCTTATCAGGTTTGTCAGTACTGTTTTACAGATATTATCAGAACTATGTTTTAAAACCTTATGGTATTTTTCAATTAAATTTCGCATATGATCTTTTGATATCAGATATACTCAATGCTCAAGGTAGGTACCACTATCATGGGTTAGCTTGAGGTCACTTGTGACCGTAGGCACCGTGTAGTACCTAGGGTGTATTCTCGGGGCATTACAAACTTGGTATCAGAGACTAAGGTTTTAAAGTGTTCTAGGGAGTCTGAAAGTCGCATTGAGTAGAGTCTTATGAATAGGTGTAAAGCGCGCTACACTTATAGATAAGAGGCTACGAGATATTTTAGGAAATATTTCCCTTCTTTCAGTGTTCATACCGTGTGAATGAGAATGATCTCAAGTTAAACTCTCTTTCTAATTTGATCTTCCTCCCATTTACAGAATATGCCTCCCAGAAAGACTAATAGAAGAAACGGAAACCATCCAGCACCTCTGCCTGTTCAGGAAGATCCCCTAAATGAGCATGTTTCTTATGTAGAGTTCAGATATGTATTTTCTACTCTATCTTACTCTGTAACAACTCAAAATGTTCGACCAGATACTTTTCAGGCCAGCCCAGTTGCATTTACTACCACAGCTAGGATTCGGGACTTCATCCGAATAAATTCTCCTTCATTTTTGGGATCCATGTCTGAAAAGGATCCATAGAAATTCCTCAAAATAGTGCAGAAGGTAACAGATATTATGGGGGTGACTTCCGGTGAGAGTGCTGAATTGGATGCTTACTAGCTACAGGATGTAGCGCATACCTGGTTTAAGCAGTGGAAAGAGGATAGAGACATAGATGCAGGACCTATAGAATGGGAGGAGTTTGCTACAATCTTCTTAGATAGATTCTTTTTGTTGGAGCTGAGGAAAGCTAAAGTATTAGAGTTTATCAACTTGAAATTGGGCAACATGGGTGTAAAAGAGTATTCCCTTAACTTCACTCAGTTATCCAGGTATGCTCCTCTTGTAGTAGCTGATAATAGGTCTAGGATGAGCAAGATTGTATCTGGAGTATCTGATAGTGTGGTCAAGGAGTGTTGGACTGCAAAGTTGATAAAGGAGATGAACCTGTCTAGATTGATGGTCCATGCAGAGCAGATTGAGGAGGAGAAGACTAAAGAGAGAGAGAGAGAGAGAGAGAATAAGAGGGCTAGAATAGGCATTTTTAATTTTTCTCAGCTGAGGTCAGAGGGTGGTAATCATCCTCAGTTTCACCAAAAATCTTTAGTCCCAGCTCCGTCTACAGCCAGTGCTCCTATGCCAAAGTTCAAAAATAATAATCGTGATAGGGCGCCAGTCTCTAAGTCCCACAGTAGTGTAAACACTGGCCGCATGAATCCTCTTTGTCAAAAATATGGTAGGAACCATCAGGGAGAGTGTAGGACCGGCAGTGATGTATATTTTTGGTGTGGTGAGCCAGGACATAGGACTTGGGAGTGTAAAGTGGTTGATCAGAAGGGAAGGGATGTGCACCAACCGGGCCAGTCTTATCAGTTATCAGCTCTAGTTGGTTTCCTGACTCAGCTGGGCGCCACTTCTAGTGCTAATAGCGACCAGCGTCAGAACAAGATTTATGCACTTTACTCCAGGAAAGTTCTACTAATGTGATTATCGGTATGTTGCAAGTCTTTCATTTACATGTTAATGGTTTTCTAGATCCCAGAGTTTTCCTTTCATTTGTAACCCCTTATAAAGTAGTCAACTTTGGAATCAGTCCCAAAATCTTAACATATCCCTTTTTAGTATCTACCTCAGTGGGTAAGCCTATCGTAGCCCGACGGGTATACAGGAACTTCCTAGTTATAAGGTCTTAGAAAGTTTGTTCAGTAGACCTCGTAGAGTTAGAGATGATGGATTTTGAAATCATTCTTGGCATGGAGATCCATACCTGTTATGCTTCAGTGGTTTGCAAAAACAGAGTTGTTCATTTTTAGTATCCAGATGAACCATTCCTTGAATGGGGGGTAGTACTACAGTGCTTAAGGGTAAACTTGTTTCGTACTTTAGAGCGAGGAAAATGATAGCCAAAGGGTGTATTTACCATCTTGTTCGAGTCAAAAACTCTATTTCTTAGACCCCCAGTCTTGAGTCGGTTTTAGTAGTAAGGGAATTTCCAGATGTGTTCCTTGAAGATCTTCCCGTAGTTTCTCCTAAAAGGGAAATTGACTTCGGAATAGAACTTCTTCCAGATACCCAACCTATCTCTATTCCACCATGCAGAATGGCTCCAGCCAAACTTAAATAGTTGAAAGAATAGTTAAAATATCTCCTACATAAGGGATTCATCAGGCCTAGTGTTTCCTTGTGGGATGCACCAGTTCTATTCATGTGTAAGAAAGACGATTCTTTTAGAATATGTATCGACTACCGTCAGTTGAACAAAGTCACAAGGATATTTGAATAAATGCTTACATATCATGTCTTCAAAGTTTTATTATAATCTTTCTATTATTGTTATCGAGTTCTGGGGGTTTGAATACCCAAATTTTAGCTGTTTACCTAGTTTTTAGTATTTATAGAATTGTTATAGAATAGTTATGAGCCCTATCATTTCAGTTAGTATTTTAAATAGTTAAGCATAGCCAGTCCAATATTCTGGATCTTTCAGTTGGGACTAGGATTTAGCACCGAGCGAATGCAGGGATGAAGGCTTCCCCGTCAGTTAGGCAGAGTCATTAGTAGTAGTCTTTGCATTCCAGAACTACGTACCCAGCGTAGTATATGAGGAGTTACCCATCAGTTTAGGCTTGACTTTTTGCAGGTGTCACCCGCCAGTTTAGGCTTAGCATCCTGGTTGTTTAGTAGCTTAGTGGATCCACGCAACCATGTGTTAGTATCCGTGGCAAGGTACTGACACCCTTTCAACTGAGGTCACAGGTTGGACCCCAATTATCTCATTGGGGCATGTTGGTTAGATAATAGTATACAAATATCAATTATCCATTTATTAGTATTCAGTATTTCAGTTTACAAATTATATTTAAAACATGTGTTATGCTTGGTAATGTATTCTCAGTCTTTACAGATTTCATGCAATCTACTCGATACTTCATGCTATTTATTCAATCAGTTATTACTCTTTCACATAAAACCATACATATTAGACTTACCTCATTTAGCATATCAGTACATTCGAAGTACAGATCGCATACTCATTTCTTGCGCTATGATGTTTAATATCATAGGTTCGGATGATCAGTTCCCTGATCGTGCATAGATATACCAGATTTTCAGTTGTAGCAGTGGTGAGTCCTCATACTCTGAGGACATGGTTTATTTATCTCAGTTTACCTTATAAGTTCAGTATTTTCTATTCAATCAGAGTTAGTTGGGGGTTTGTCACATCATCTCCACAGTCAGTCAGTAGAGGCTTTTCAAACTAGTACAGACAGTTAGTTAGTATTAGTCATTAACGTTAGTTATTTTATCAGTGTTATTAGTACTGTTATACAAACATTATCAGGGCTATGTTTTAAAACCATATGGAATTTTTCAGTTAATTTTTGCATATGATATTTTGATATCAGATATACTCAGTGCTTAAGGCAGGTACCACTATCATGGGTTAGCTTGAGGTCACTTGTGACTGTAGGCACCGTGTAGAGACCAGGTTTTATTCTCGAGGTGTTACAAACTCTTTGAACATAAGTAAATGTTGGGTTGGATTCGAAAGTGTTATTTTCGTAAATAGGACCCACATTGGATTTTTAAGTACTTTTGGACCCAAAGAACAATAGTTAAATATGGGTATCATTGTTCTCATATTGAAGAGTATAATGTAACTTTATAGCATGGTACCTTATGGAAGATTATCAGAAAGGAAAGTCGGTGATTTAGTTGATTCTTCGAGCTTTCTTCGACGTCCAAGTCGGCTAGGTTTTCACTCCTTGTAGATTGAGATAATTCTTAGTATGTTTATGATATTGTGTTAGATTGGGGATGGTTTTCGATATTGGTGATGAAATTTGAAATTCTTGGGTTAGATGGACCGTATTCGGAAACCATAAATTAGACATAATTGGCTTAGTTGCTCACGTTTTAGGTAAAAATTCTATCTTAGGATTGATTATAGCTTATTAGTTGGAATATAAGAGTGGATTTAGGTACTTTAACTTAGTCTGGGGTAGAATTTGCCAGGTTATCAATCTCGGGGATTTAGAAGTGGGCTCTTGACCCACCTTAGGCCAAGATTTGTGGTAGCTATTGAAAACTTTTTTTTAGCTTGTTGTACGCCTTGAAATTCTTAATGAGGTAATATTGAAAAACTTGGACATTTGATAGTTATTATGGGTTGGAATTTTAAGTCCATGCTTATTGATTATGCTATTGACTCGTGATTATGTCATTTATTATGATGGTGGTTATGCTATTGATCCCGGTAGTGATCATGCTTATTAATTATGATACCAATTATGCTATTGATTATGCTAGTGATTATGCTATTTACTATGATATGATATATATGATTATCAGTTCAAGTTTAAATATTGATGATACTATTGATGATATATTTAACGGTATGAATTCGGATATTGATATGTTATTGATGATATAATTATAATTTTGAGTCTGGATATTAATGATGTGTATACCCAGTTCAAGTTCGGTAGATAATTATGGCATTGCTCATATATATGCATATAAATATACCCAATTCAAATCTAGATGATGAATATGTTATTGATTACATACTTACCTGTTCAAGTCCAGCTATTACTATGATATTTATCATGATATTACTAATATGATATTGATGACTTCGGGGTGTAATAATTAAGAATAGGAATATTGGCTAAGTTTAAAAATTGGGAGAAGGTTATAATGAGGTATGGCATGGATAGATTCTAGTTGTATCATGGGAATCGGTAGATGATGGTTGTTTGGATTGTACTATCTTGATTGTACCCTCCAGGCTTATGGGAGCTTGCGTTAGGTTATTTACTTTTCCGTACTTATTGGCTTATGGGGGCTAATTTTGCAGTTATAATTGTGCGTGTTTGATTCTTTATGTTACGCTATTATTTTGGTTATTTACTTATTCATGTATAGTAATGTTGGAGTTATCTCACGTTCGCTTCCTTACCCTAACTTAGTTATGTTATATCGCATTTTATCATACTTATATCATGATTTAGTTAGTCGGCCCATGATGCCTACTTAGTACCTTTGTTTTTTGGTACTCATACTACACTTCTGTACCTTTTTGGTGCAGATTCGAGTATTAGTTTCTACCATCGATTCAGGGATCGTGTTGTGTTGGGTTCTGGAGATAAGGTGAGCTCTTGGTGACGGAGTTTGCTAGTTCTTTCTATTTATCTATGTCTAGTGTTTATTTCTAAGATAGGATTGTATTGACTATTTTAGAACTTGAGTTATATTTATAGTATCTCTTTTATAGGCTCTACCAGCTCAGGAATGGTTATCAGTATTATTGGTTACCTCTTGTCTATCTCTATTGCTTTGCTTATTGACATTGTCCAAGCGCACACACAACTGTATGTGGGCTACCAAGTAATATAGTGGCCTTCAAGAAAGCCAAATATCGATCCCACAGAGACTTGATTTAATGACGATTTAATTTTAGTTCACCGTCTAGATTAATTTAGTGCAAAAGTAACCAAAAAGAGAATTTTGAATTATTTTGTAAATTAAAAATAAAATAAATAATGCGGAAAAATAAATTCTTGGTTCAATCAATGGAGAAAAGCCCAGGGTTAAAGCACTCCGAACAATCATACTATGTTATTAAAATTAATTTGTTAATTCGCTTATCTTGGTTGTTGATTCATAGGGTTAATTGCATGCTCATGGTTTCCCAACCTATAATCTTTTTACCTAATTTGGACATTACAACTACATCATTGAGCAGGATGTAATAATCCAATTAAGTTCATTAAAGCTATCATCCTACGTTTGAATTAAGCAAGGCATCTAAGTACATCTCTGTCCTATACGCTAAATTTAATTCTTTATTTTATAAAAGAATAAAAACTCAAACTTTGTTTATTTCCATGTTCTATCTACCTATTCCCTCTCTCGAGATCAAAAATTGAACAATATATGTATTTTATGGGTGATCAATCCATAAAAAAATTAAAACAAGAATAAACAAACAACCAAATATGATAAGTAAAATTAATGAATTTAATATAAAACAATAGTACTCATGTTCTTGATTTTAACCTCAAAAAAAAGAATTTTTAGCCATTAATATTTATAATCACGATTCAAATATTCAAATAAATAATATAAAAAATTAAATATTAAATAAAATATAAAAATTTAATAAACCATATAGCCGCCTCCGTAGTAAAACTCAAAACTCTGCTTAACCGTGTACTATCCGTATAAAAATTGTTCCAGTTTGTCAAAAGTTGACCAATATATATACTCCTTCACGTGACCAGTTTTTTCGCACTCTATATTAAAATATATATTTCCCAAGTTAAAGTCGGATTTGGAAAGGAAAGGGCACGGGCCCCAAGATAATCATTCCCTCTTTATTAATTATGCCACATTTTGAATTGAAATGGGAAAGGGTAACACGCCCAGCTGTTATCGGTGCCTTTAATTGTTGTGTATCACTTATTGACCCGACGCGTTGCTCAAAGCGTTTACTTCCATCGTCTATCTGAAATTTACGTTTAAAAATTTAGTTAAGTGTGAAATATTTTATTTTTTGTTCATGCTTTTTATAATATATTTTAAATAAATTTTGAGTCTTTTTATCATCAATATATTACCGTATTTAGTTCATCAAGCCTCTTATAATATCATATACCACAAATTAAAAATCAAAACAACACAATATTCTTAACAATAAATAAAAACACAAGCTAAGATAAGGCAAATTTGCAATGCTCTTCCACTTATCATTCCGACTCTTGATTTAAGCAAATTAAACTTTACCCATTACAAATAAGTTATTCCACATAAATTTATACCATTAAAATATTTGGAACAAATTAAACACATTAGAATTCATAGAGACCAACTAGACACACACCTAGCTCAAGGCTCAAGCTAGTAAAACTAGTTTTTCGGGTTGAACTCTAAATGACTCAATTAAGCACAAACTTGTTTAAAAAATACTTTGGACATTGTAAATACACACTTAGACTTAAATGCTTATTTATATCAATATGAACATGTTAAGCACACGAATTTTTCATCAAAACAAGACGAAATAAGCTAGAATAATGATACAAAGGTGTATAAAATCATCTCAGATCATCACCCCACACTTAAACTCTTTTTCGTCCTCGAACAACTCTTTACTCTAAACATAAAAATCTGAGGTGACACTACACTTCTACTAAAATATAGACACTCAAGCTAGTACTACAATGACTACACATAATGCAAGTTTCTAAACAAAGAACGTTATTTACACAATTGAAAGCTCATGAACACTACCCTAAAACATCTTAGCCTCAAGAATTTACTCACCTAAATGGAAAACTCATACACATTTTTCAATCAAGAACATCATACAAATCACCCACATTCATCAAACATGTGCCCCTCGCAACAAGAGAGTTACCCATAATCACTCACATAAATACAAATTATAATACAATGGGTACAAGAATCAAATTACACTCACTCTCACAAAGAATTCACAAGTTACACACAATGAATCATAGGCTTGCCCTTAGTGTAATGCTCCATTAATAGTCGAATGTAAAGCTTAGGATCAAGTAGGTCTTTTCCGGGCTATAATGTAGGCTAAGGGACGGGTAGGAACTATTTGGGAATAGTGACTAACCTCTCTAAGCGCTTTAATACACTACATTATTCAATTAAAGTCAATTTTCAAAAACTAATTTTCACCACTTTGTCAACCCCATTCTTTTATTTTGCCACATCTCTTTTAAGTATTTTCACAAACACTTAGTGGACACATAGTTTACTACCACAAGAATCAATTTTTCTTTTTTTTACAATCATGACAATACTTCTAACAATATTTATATCATAACAAACCACCACACATCAATTATCAACACCAATAACTATTACCTTGGCGCATCAAATTCACCTTTTTCTTCTTATTTCTCAAACTCCTTACTAATTTATTTTTTTATTAAAGCACTTTGTAGCTTTTTGAATCAAATTATGGTCTATCAAAGAAGGAAATTAGGCTACATATGAAGCTACCAAAGAAAATGCTAAAGGCTCAATGTGGTTTAACTAAGATAATGCACAAGGGTAGGTAAAAAGAAGGTATAAAACATGGCTATCAAAGAAATGCCTATATCATCTCCTAAACCCACATTCTTTTTTTCGCTTCACACATACACCGAGCAAGTTCTAGACATCACATGCAGCAAGAAATATACAAAAACCTCACACACACATGGCACATTCTCAACTTAATAGGATCATCATAGACTCCCAACTAAATAATACCACGAATTTAAAATTAAGCCAACAAGTACAAGAGTCACAAACTTGAGCCTCAGAGTTTCAAAAATAGCAATTCACTTCAATCAACACGCTTTTACCAACAACCCACTTGCATCATGTAATAAAAAGTAGCACCAACAAGAATATCTTACTTATTCTTAACCTATAAATTTTTAAATTGAGTCAAAATTTGGGAATTTCCCATCACCCCACGCTTAAAAATCTATATTGTCCCCAAAGTAAATTTGAAAATAAAAAGATAGAAATACTCTCTGAGGCCTTTAGGCCTAACTAGTAGCATCTTTATACTTAAAGGAGATCCATGGGACCCCACCCTCAATCTTTGCCATGCTTCAATGCTCAAGATTATGGTACTCAGACTTTCCATTAACCTGTGACTCAACAAAAAATAAAAACTACGTGAAATAAAAACTAAAAAAAATTGTAAAGAAAACACACCTAATTAACTTGGGTTGCCTCCCAAGAACCGCCTAATTTAGTGTCGCGGTATGACCCATATCAACTCAACCATATTGCTTCACCCTTTTACTCCCTTTCGAGTGTCATTTTTTCATTCGTTTCTGACCTTTTTTACTTTTTAACATGTTGGGAATTGATGGTTTCATCTTAGGCCGCTCAATCAGGTAGTCGGAAGAGGTTTTTAGTGGTTAAACACCCCACACTTATCCCTTTCAAACACATTGATCTTGCATAAATCTTTATATAAGGAATTTTCAATGGGGCCCTTGTAAATATCAAATACCACATCTTCATCATCTACCCTCATCTTGAGTGTGCTTTCTCTAACATCTATCAAAGCACCTCTGGTCACTAAGAATAGGCGCCCCAAAATAATTGGTACCTGTTCGTCTGCCACAAAATTAAGAACAAAAAAATTAGCAGGAATAATAAATTTACCAACCTTTATGAGGACATCCTAAATTATTCCTTTTGGATATGCCACAAAGCCGTTTGCTAGATGCAAAGCCACGGTGGTCGATCTAGGCTTTCCCAAGCTCAATTTTTAAAATAGAGATAGGGGCATTAAATTTATACTTGCCCTTAAATCACTCAATGCATGAACCTCTTTACTCCCAATTTGAATAGAGATGGCAAACTTCCCCTGATCATATAATTTCTTGGGAATTTTCTATGCCATTATCGCACTACACTCTTCAATGAGTGTTATAGCTCCCACATCTTGCAATTCCACCTTCTTCGCCACCACATCCCTCAAGTACTTTGCATACTTAGGCATACTCTGCAGATCATCTAGTAAAGGTAGATTAATGTGGAACTCTTTGAATGTGTCAATGAACTTTTTAAATAATGCATCCTTCTTCGCTTTTATGTACTTTTGAGGGAAGGGCAATGGCAGGCACTTCTTCACTAGTTCAACAACTTTTTCATTCAAGTACTCAGATTTTCTTGAATTTTTAGCAACTTTGTCATCTACTTGTTGGGCGACCACATCAGAATCTACCTCTTTAGTTACCTTTGAAGGTTTTTCATGAAGCTCTTTACCACTCCTCAAGGTGATTGCCATGACTTGTTTTAGATTTTTTGTAGCCACTGGCAAACCACCATGTGGTATGGTATTTAACGTTTGTTGTATCTGCCCAACCTGCAACTCTAAATTTCTCTGAGCCACTTTCTGATTCTGAAATTCTGCCCTTTAACTGTTCAGATCTATAATCAATTGTGTTTGACCCACTTAGAGTTATTTCATCATCTCTTCCATATTGCTCATTGACTGATTTGATTGGGCATGTGGTTGTAGGACGTTCTATGACTGATTTGGTGGCTGAGTTTGCCACTTCATGTTGTAGGCATTACCATAATTTAGCCTTTGAGCATTGCCTACATACATCACAGACTTCGGATCTGAAGCACATATGGTAACCTCGGGACCACTATTTTCGCATACCTCACACCAACCTGCAACTTGCTGAATGGCATTGACTGTGGCTGCAAGTTGTGTTGCTCTTAACTTCATGCTGCTGAATGTTATGTTGATCAAATTCTACAATGCAGAAACCTGAGCTGATAAGGCTGTGAATTAGTCCACCTCCAACACTCCCGCAATTCTTTTTGTGGAACTTCTAGAATCTGAATGCCACTCTGGATTTTCTTACGCTATGCGGTTCATCAATGTGTAAAGCTCATCATAAGTTATCTCCAATGCTTGACCACCTGCGGTAGAATCTAGCAAAATATTTGTATTCTGATCAAGAGCTTCTACAAAAGTGTGAGCAAGTACCTCATTCGACTGTTGGTAGTGTGGAAAATCCCAAAGAAGGTCCTTGAAGCGTTCCCAAGTATGATAAAGGTTTTCATCAGGCTTTTATTTGAAGCTCATTGTTTCACTACAAAGTCTCACAGTCTTGCCTGATGGAAAGAATCTGAAAAGGAGCCTTTTGGCTTAGTCGTCCCATGTTATGATTGAATTGGCCGACTCTGTATTCAGCCACCTTTTAGATTCCCTAATAAGTGAATAGGGGAAGAGTGTCAGCCTCACATAATTTGGAGTCACCCCAATTGGAGTGAATATATCTCTAAGCTCAATGAAGGTCTGCAAGTGGACTTGTGGATCCTCGTGTGCAACCTCTGCAAACTATCCACTGCTAATAAGAAGTTGCACCATATTGTATTTCAACTTGAAATTCCCCCAGATGTCTTTGAATTGGGGAAGTCAAGTTCGTTGGAAGTGGGACTGCAACTTCCCTAACCTTCCTACCAGCTGTTTGTTGTTCAGCGATAGGAACAGTGTTATCGTGGTCTTATTGGAAATATGTAATTCTGGGGAGAAGGATTGCTTCTCTCCTTTGTTGATGGTAAAGTTACTCAGGTTCGGAGCTTGGTTCAACCAAGTCGTGATCCCTTGCCAGTTTTCTACTTTAAAAACCTATTTCCTGCAAAAACAAAATCAAGACCAAGCGTAAAAAAACCAAATAAACCTAAAGAAATAAAACTAAAATAAACAGTTGCTAAATAACAAGTCCCCGGCAATGGCGCCAAAAACTTGACAACTACCAAGCACACATGCAAGTGTTCGTGGTCTACCAAGTAATATAGTGGCCTTCAAAAAAGCCGAATATCGATCTCACAGAGACTGGATTTAACAATGATTTAATTTTAGTTCACCATCAAGATTAATTTAGTGCAAAAGTAACCAAAAAGAGAATTTTGAATTATTTTGTAAATTAAAAATAAAATAAATAATGCGGAAAAATAAATTCTTGGAACAATCAGGAGTAAAGCCCAGGTTTAAAGCACTCCGAACAATCATACTATGTTATTGAAATTAATTCATTAATTCGCTTATCTTAGTTGTTGATTCGTAGGGTTAATTGCATGATCATGGTTTTCCAACTTATAATCTTTTTACCTAATTTGGACATCACAACTACATCGTTGACCGGGGATGTAGTAATACAATTAAGTTCATTAAAGCTATCATTCTGCGTTTGAATCAAGTAAGGCATCTAAGTACATCCCTGTTCTAGATGGTAAGTTTAATTCTTTATTTTATAAAAGAATAAAAACTCAAACTTTGTTTATTTTCATGTTCTATTTCCCTATTCCTCCTCTCGAGATCAAAAGGTTGACAATATATGTATTTTATGGGTGATCAATTCATAAAATAATTAAATCAAGAATAAACAAACAACTAAATATGATAAGCAAAATTAGCGAATTTAATCCAAAACAATAGTACTCATGTTCTTGGCTTTAACTCCAGGGAGGGAGGTTTTTAGCCACTAATATTCATAATCATGATTCAAATATTAGAATACACGATATAAAAAATTAAATACTTAATAAAATATAAAAACTTAATAAACCGTGTAGCCGCCTCTGTAAAAAAACTGTGCTTAACCGTGTACTATCCGTGCAAAAATTGTTCCAGTTTGTCAAAAGTTGACCAATATATATACTCCTTCATGTGACCAGCTTTTTTGCACTATATATATATATATATATATATATATATATTAAAATATATATTTCCCAAGTTATAGTGGGATTTGGAAAGGAAAGGGCACGGGCACCAAGACAATCATTCCCTCTTAATTAATTATGCCACATTTTGAATTGAAATGGGAAAGGGTAATTGTTGTGTATCACTTATTGACGCGACGCGTTGCTCAGTGCGTTGGCACATCGATGCCACGCGTTGACTTCGCGTCATCTCACTGAAATTTGCGTTTAAAAATTATATTAAGTATGAAACGTTCTATTATTTGTCCATGCCTTTTGTAGTGTATTTTTAATGAATTTTAAGACTTTTTATCACCAATATATGACAGTATTTAGTTAACAAAGTCTCCTACAATATCATATTCTACAAATAAAAGATCAAATCAACACAATATTCTTAACAACAAATCAAAACACAAGCTAAGATAAGGCAAATTCGCAATGCTCTTCCACTTATCATTTCGACTCTTGACTTAAACAAATTATACCTTATCCCTTACAAACAAGTTATTCCACATAAAATTACACCAATAATATATTTGGAACAAATTAAACACATTAGAATCTATCGAGACCAACTAGACACACACTTATCTCAAGCTAGTAAAACTAATTTTTCGGGTTGAACTCTAAATGACTCAATTAAGCACAAACTTTTTAAAAAAATACTTTGGACATTGTAAATACACACATGGACACTTAAATGCTTATTTATATCAATATGAACACGTTAAGCACACGAATTGCTCTTTAAAACAAGACGAAATAATCTAGAATAATGATACAAAAGTGTATAAAATCACCTCAGATCATCACCCCCACACTTAAACTTTTGTTCATCCTCGAACAACTCTTTACTCTAAGCATAAAAATCTGAGGTGACACTACACTTCTACTAAAATAAAGACACTCAAGCTAGTACTCTAATGACTACACAGAATGCAAGTTTCTATACAAAGCATGTTATTTACACAATTGAAAGCTCATGAACACTACTCTAAAACATCTTAGCCTCAAGAATTTACTCACCTAAATGGAAAACTCATGCATATTTTTCATTCAAGAACATCATACAAATCACCCACATTCATCAAACATGTGTCTCTCGCAACAACAGAGTAACCCATAATCACTCACATAAATGCAAATTATTACACAAAATAAACACCAAAACAGTCCACAAGTTGGAAGAACCAAGGACCCCTTTGGTGACCTCTCTCGGATTCAGTACACAATAATAATACAAGCACGATAACAACAAGATTCTAAGGTGTTCAACACCTATAATCAGTGAGCTAAAAACTAAGAGTACAACACAATAAAAAGAACAAAAATGACATAACAAGGTCTCGGATTTGGACACCCAAAATCGATGATGAACACAACAAAAATAATAAGATAGAATGATAGATAACTTGACACACAATGCATAAACACTATGAACCAAAGTGTATATTGAACACTAAGACCCAAGAATTCATACAAATAACAACAAGTTCTTACGGTGACCTCAAGGGAACGGAATCCCCAAGCAACCAACATTTCAAAACAAGCAACCAACACAAGTGATTCCACACTTGTCACAGGTGATATCCACACTTGTATGAACACTCTCAAGAGCTCTCAAAATATCATCAAAGTTATGAGAAAATGACTTAATATGTTCTATTTATAACACAGGTTTAAACTTATTACAAAATGACTAAAATGCCCTTAATGAGCCAATACTCCAAAGCTTATTCCATTAGTTGGCCAGTCACCCGAGCACGAGTTCTTTACGTATTAATCCACAATCACGATCGTACTCGTATCATCCTCCCCTTCTTGAAAAAGGATTCGACCTCGAATCCAAACCTTCAAAATAATAAAGGAGACAAAAGAACACATATTACTCATGACATGATGGTTAAAGTTAGCCTAATCAACAAAAAAAATATCAAACCACGAGTGTACATTCTATACATGCCGTGGAAACTTAGGGAATAAAATACCCTTCTAAGCACCAAAAGAAATACTTGTCTATCTATCTAAGCGTGACAAGAAACAAGACAAAAAGAAAAGTGTGCTTCCTTGGAGCAAGGACCATAGTGTACTCTCGGGTTCTTCATCATCAAGAGGTCAAAGTAGAATCAAGACCTCGCCTTCTTCAGGCCAAGAATTATCATGAGGTGTTCTCCTCATCAATCTGCAAGGCACATTAACTTCCCCTTCTTCCACCACCCTCTCGGGTTCACCATCATCTCCATCATCCTCTTGAGGGGTTCCTTCACTAACATTATTTTTGGTCACTTTATCCCTAACAAAATAAGAATCATTCTCCACTAGTATAATGTTCCTTCGGTTTGGGCACTCGCTAGCTTTGTGACCCCGACCTTGACATTTAAAACAAACGATACCCTTAGGATTAGGAGTGGAAGAATTAGTACCTTCAATCCGTAGATACCTTTGGATTGTTTTATCAAATGGCTTCTTCTCTAAGGTCTTGTAGGACTTATCCCACCCAAAGTTCTTCTTAGCATGATTGTTCCTTTCAACTTCAATGGCCGCTTCTACAAGGTTCTCAATTCGGTCAAACTTGTGGACAACTAATTAAGAAACAACTTCATAGCACAAGCCACCCTTGAACCGATCTAGGCAATGATTTGGAGGTTCGACTATGTCAAGACGTAGGATCAAGTTTTAAAACTCATCATAATACTCTTCCACACTTCTATCTCCTTGCCTCAAGTTGTAGAGCTTTGTTAGTTGCTCTTGTTTGTACCTTTATGTGACATATCTCTCCCTCATAAGATCTTTAAATTCATCCCAATCCGGAAGGTCAAGATTGACATTCCTTGCCCATTGCAACCACTTTGTCTCCCACCAAGTAGATGCATAACCTTTAAATTGAGCAATGGAAAGTGTGGCTTCCTTTTGGGAAGTTAACTCATTGAGTTGGAAAATATGATTACATTGTAACTCCCAATCAAGATAGAGAGATGGATCACTAGTCCCTTTGAAAGAAGAGAGAGTGATCTTAATGGAATTTAGGCCCGTGTCTCTACCCACATTGCCTTCTTGGTCCACTAGACCTTCTTGAACATGAGGTCGGTGTCCCAATTTGCCCTTTCCATAAGGAGCCGGTCCAACTCTTCCCCCTCGACCTCTATGTCCCCCGCCATAAGATCTTCTTCTATTGCGCACAAATTCCACAAAGAGAGTTATTTCATCTAACCTCTTACCTCCATAAAGACCCTTACCTTCTATATCATCAATTTGGATTGGTTGGTTTTGGTTTAGTGGTGCTCTCGACATATCAAGGGGGTCTCGTATTTGGGAAGCTTCTTGATGGACTTGGCTTTGGTTGTTTGGATAAGTAGGGACTTGGTGGATGGGTTCATGGGTTGGTATAGGTGGATTGAGCAATTGGGAAAGTGTATCCGGGGTGGTAGCATGTCCACTAGTCGAGGCGTGGTAGTGTTTCAGACTTGAATGGTTGGAATCTAAACGAACTTCCAATGTATCCATTCTATTTAAAAAGGAACCATCCATCTCGTCCATCCTTCCCTCCATCCTCTCCATTCGACCACTAAGATCATGTTTCACGCTCATTATATCCGCCAACAAAGCATCCATGGTTACCTCTCTCGAGGCTCTTGGACTACCTTCACCCAAAACCATCGTACCTAAGAAGAAACACTAAATAAAACACAAACAATAACAAGTTAAGGTTAGCAAAAATCACCCTCACTAACTCTTAAACTCACACTTTTTCAAGTATCACTCAATTGGTCTCACAAGTGTTGGTACACCATTTTTACTCTAATGAAGTTACTTGGTCCCACTTTCGGCTTAAGGTCGAAATGGATTTTTGTTTGCAACGACTCAAAAAAAAATTTGTACGTACTTGAATCAAAAGGCTACAATGAGTTTTCTAAAAGATAAAAGCACACAAAGAAACATAGACACGAATAAACGGACCCAAAACTAATTTACAACCTAGTAGACAATTACTAGTTTGTTAATTAGCAATAGAATCAACAAAATACAACTAAGAAACAAAGATTAGAAACTAAGAAATCAAAAAATTCGAGCTTACTTATGTTGCGTGAATAGTAAAATGTGATGATGTGCCAGCCACGTAATTGGTCACGGTCCCACATAACTTTTTTTAATCACCAATTTGAAGCTTTTGTCTTGATACAATTTGGAACGGATGAGTTTTTCTTTTGGTGGAAAAAATCAAGTCTTCGAATTTTTTTTCAAATTCCAACTCAAAAAGTGAGACTTGACTTTATTATTCCCACAAAACAAGGTCCTTGAAATATGGAAGAGGTTGACAAGTCTTTGAAGTGATGTGTTCAAGTTTCTTCACCTACAACTTTTCAACTTTATCTTACACCTTTTTTGGATCTATGTTATACTTTATATTGGTTAAGATATGTCAGAGGTGAAGAACAACTAGATCTCAACAACAATTTCTCAAAAATACCACCAACATTCACCTCTAAGTCCGCAACAATTGCAACACACGGCCAAGATCAACAATATCAACGACATAAGCTCGAACCTTTAGATCTAGACACTTTAGTGTTGATGAGAAAGAAATCAACACTATAAATAATCAAAACAAACAAAAGACTACAAGATCTAGTCATAAAGAAACATGCCTTAGCCAAGAACAAGAACAACTTCTACACTTCTTTTTTTTTTTCAACTCTCAAGCCCAAGATTGATCTTGGTAAAACAAAATAAAAAATGGCTTTGATACCAAATGAAACAAGATCGACAAAGGAGACATAAAACAAACACCAAAACAGTCCACAAGTTGGAAGAACCAAGGACCCCTTTGGTGACCTCTCTCGGATTCAGTACACAATAATAATACAAGCACGATAACAACAAGATTCTAAGGTGTTCAACACCTATAATCAGTGAGCCACAAACTAAGATTACAACAGAATAACAAGAACAAAAATGACACAACAAGGTCTCGGGTTTGGACACCCAAAACGGATAATGAACACAACAACAATAATAAAATAGAATGATAGATAACTTGACACACAATGCACAAACACTATGAACCAAAGTGTATATTGAACACTAAGACCCAAGAATTCATACAAATAACCTCAAGTTCTTACGGTGACCTCAAGGGAACGAAATCCCCAAGAAACCAATGTTTCAAAACAAGCAACCAACACAAGTGATTCTATACTTGTCACAGGTGATATCCACACTTGTATCAAAGAGCTCTCAAAATATCATCAAAGTCATGAGAAAATGACTTAATATGTTCTATATATAGCCTAGGTTAAAACTTATTATAAAATGACTAAAATGCCCTTAATGAGCCAACACTCCAAAGCTTATTCCATTAGTTGTGAAAATGACCTAATATGTTCTATAAATAGCAAACTCATGTATATTTTTCAATCAAAAACATCATACAAATCACCCACATTCATCAAACATGTGCCCCTCTCAACAAGAGAGTTACTCATAATCACTCACATAAATGCAAATTATAACACAATGGGTACAAGAATCAAATTACGCTTACTCTCACAAAGAATTCAAAAGTTACACACAATGAACCATAGGCTTGCCCTTAGTGTAATGCTCCATTAATAGTCGAATGTAAAGCTTAGGATCAAGTAGGTCTTTTTCGGGCTATAATGTAGGCTAAGGGACGGGTAGGAACTATTTGGGAATAGTGACTAACCTCTCTAAGCGCTTTAATACACTACATTATTCAATTAAAGTCAATTTTCGAAAACCAATTTTCACCACTTTGTCAACCCCATTCTTTTATTTTGCCATATCTCTTTTAAGTATTTTCACAAACACTTGGTGGACACATAGTTTACTACCACAAGAATCAATTTTTCTTTTTTTTTACAATCATGGCAATATTTCTAACAATATTTATATCATAACAAACCACCACACATCAATTATCAACACCAATAACTATTACCTTGGCATATCAAATTCACCTTTTTCTTCTTATTTCTCAAACTCCTTACTAATTTATTTTTTTATTAAAGCACTTTGTAGCTTTTTGAATCAAATTATGGTCTATCAAAGAAGGAAATTAGGCTACATATGAAGTTACCAAAGAAAATGCTAAAGGCTCAATGAGGTTTAACTAAGATAATGCACAAGGGTAGGTAAAAAGAAGGTATAAAACATGGCTATCAAAGAAATGCCTATATCATCTCCTAAACCCACATTCTTTATTTCGCTTCACACACACACCGAACAAGTTCTAGACATCACATGCAACAAGGAATATACAAAAATCTCATACACATATGGTACATGCTCAACTCAATAAGATCATCATAGACTCCTAACCAAACAATACCACAAATTCAAAATTAAGCCAACAAGTACAAGAGTCACAAACTTGAGCCTCGTATTTTTAAAAATAGCAATTCACATCAATCAACATGCTTTTACAAACAACCCACTTGCATCATGTAATAAAAAATAGTACCAACAAGAATATCTTACTTATTCCTAACCTAATTTTTTTTAAATTGAGCCAAAATTTGAGAATTTCCCCATCACCCCACACTTGAAAATCTAATTTATCCCCAAAGTGAATTTAAAAGTAAGAAGATAGAAATACTCCCTGAGGCCTCTAGGCCTAGCTAGTAGAATCTTTATACATAAAGGAGATCTATGGGAGCCCATACTCAATCTTTTCCATGCTTCAATGCTCAAGATTATGGTACTCATAATTCCCATTAACCTGTGACTTAACTAAAAACAAAAACTATGTGAAATAAAAACTAAAAAAAATTGAAAAGAAAACATACCTAATTAACCAGGGTTGCCTCCCAAAAAGCATTTAATTTAGTGTCGCGACACGACCATATCAACTTAACCATATTCCTTCACCCTTTTACTCCCTTTTGGAAGCCATTTTGTCATTCATTTCTAACCTTTTTCACCTTTTATCATGTTGGGAATTGGGGGTTTCATCTTAGGCCGTTCAATCAGGTAGTCGAAAGAGATTTTCAGTGGCTTAGGCACCCCACACTTATCCCTTTCCAACACATTAATCATGCATAAATCTTTATATAAGGAATTTTCATTGGGGGACTTGTAAATATCAAATACCACTTCTTCATCATCTACCCTCATCTTGAGTGTGCCTTCTCTAACATTAATCAAATCACCTCTGGTCGCTAAGAATGGGCACCCCAAGATAATTTGTACATGTTCGTCTGCCACAAAATCAAGAACAAATAAGTAAGCAGGAATAATAAATTTACCAACCTTTATGAGGACATCCTCAATTATTCCTTCTGGATATGCCATGGAGCCGTCTGCTAGCTGCAAAACCATGGTGGTCAATCTAGGATTTCCCAAGCCTAATTTTTCAAATAGAGATAAGGGCATCAAATTCATGCGTAATCACTCTATGCATGAACCTCTTTACTCACAATTTGAATAGGGATGGCAAACTTCCCCTGATCTTTTAATTTCTTGGGAATTTTTTGTGCCATTACCGTACTACACTCTTCAGTGAGTGTTATATCTCCCACATCTTGCAATTATACCTTTTTCACCACCACATCCCTCAAGTACTTTGCATACTTAGGCATACTCTGCAGAATATCTAGCAAAGGTAGATTAATATGCAACTCTTTGAATGTGTCAATGAAATTTTTGAATAATGCATCCTCCTTCGCTTTATGTACTTTTGAGGGAAGGGCATTGACAGCCACTATTTCACTGTTTCAACAACTTTTTCATTCAAGTACTTAGACTTTCTTGAATTTTCAGCAACTTTGTTATCTACTTGTTAGGTGACCACATCAACATCTACCTCCTTAGTTGCCTTTGGAGGTTCTTCATGAATCTCTTTACCACCCCTCAAGGTGATTACCATGACTTGTTTTAGATTTTTTCTGTATCAGCTGGCGAACCACCATGTGTTATGGTATTTAACGCTTGTTGTATCTGCCCAACCTGCAACTCTAAATTTCTCTGAGCCACTTTTTGATTGTGTAATTCCACCCTTTGACTATTCAGATCTGTAATCAATTATGTTTGACCCGCTAAGAGTTGTTTCATCATCTCTTCTATGTTGCTCATTGACTGATTCGATTGGGCCTGTGGTTGTGGGGTGTTCTATGACTGATTTGGTGGCTGAGTTTGCCACTTCATTTTATAAGCATTACCATAATTTGGCCTTTGAGCATTGCCTACATACATCATAGACTCCAGATTTAAAGACACATGGTAGCCTCATGACCATTATTTCCACATACTTCAAACCAACTTGCAGCTTATTGAATGACATTGACTGTGGTTGCAGGTTGTGTTGTGCACAACTTCATGTTGCTGAATATTGTGTTGATCAAATTCTGCAATACAGAAACCTGAGGTGATAAGGCTGTGAATTGGTCCACCTCCAGCAATCCTGCAATTCTTTTCGTGGCTCTTCTAGAATCTGAATGCCATTCTAGATTTCCTTGTGCTATGCGATTCAGCAATGTGTACAACTCATCATAAGTTAGCTCCAACGCTTAACCATCTATGGCTGAATCTAGGGAAATCTTTGTATTATGATCAAGAGCTTCTACAAAAGTGTGAGCAAGTACCTCATTCGACTGTTGGTGGTGTGGACAATCCTGAAGAAGTGCCTTGATGAAGTATTCCCAAGCATGATAAAGATTTTCATCAGGCTTCTATTTGAAGATCACTATTTCAATGCGAAGTCTCGCAGTCTTGCATGATGGAAAGAATCTAATGAGGAACCTTCTGGCTAAGTCGTCCCATGTTGTGATTGAATTGGCCGGCTCTGCATTGAACCACCTTTTAGCTTCCCCAATAAGTGAATAGGGGAAGAGTGTCAGCCTCACATAACCTGGACTCACCCAGATTAGAGTAAATGTATCTGTAAGCTCAAAGAAGGTCTGGAAGTGGACTTGTGGATCCTCGTGTGAATGCCCTGCAAACTGTCCACTACTAATAAGAAGGTGCGTGATACGCCCAAATTACAACTCTCGTTAGAAAGTGTAAGCGGTCGCTGTCAAATATAGAACCCAACTGGGTTGGGTGTCGAATCCCACAGGGAATACTATGATCACTAAGTATTGCGATTATTATTAGACTGTTGGTTGAAGATTCCAAGATAAGGGGGGTTTTGGTTTAAGTGCACAATAGTACTATTAGTGTAACAAATGAGATAATATATGTAAAAGTAATTGATCACAGAGAATGAGAAGTTAGGGTTATGTCCACCTTGTAGCTTCTACTTCTATATTAACTATGGGTAATACGAATTTTATACATGCATGCACTTATAGAGAGACGTATTCTAATTCTAAATCCAAGTGTTTTTTAACCATCAAAGATTTATTCACCTTAGTTCTCTCGAACCTAAAGTGTACAACAACTTATACGAACTCTCCAAGTAGTTAATCCTGCTAGGGCATTAACGTGTAAACTAGAGGTTGGAAACCCTAATTTCTTGTCACACTCTCTTTTCCAAACAACAATTTTTCTCTCGAACAAGTTATTACTATACTGGCGTATTCCCTATGTTTGCAACCACGAGAATTCAATTATAATGAAGAGAGTAATGATATTAGTGCATTACACATCATAAATTCACAAACCCATAGCAATAGAGAGTATACTACAAGGTTTCCATAACCCTAACAGATAAGTTTAGCTACTCATGAATAAAACAGAAATCAACATTGAAATATTCATCATACCAAAACTTAGAACGAACTTGGTGATGAAGAGGATTAGCGACAATGAGGGAGAAAAACGTTTCTCCCTCTCTCCTCCAACTAAGCGTCTCTTATGTTCAAAAATAATACAGAATCTGAATTTTTCCAAAAATCTCAATTATGATTGTAAATTCAGCAATAAGGTTTTTAATAACAACCTTCTCTACTAAGTTGCTACTGCATCCTTAACTATTTAAAAATATTGAGTTTGTCCGGGAAAAAGTTCCCATGCATCACATTTAGTCCAAAAGTTGCCTTCCCTTTTATGTGAAGTTTTCCTTTGCTGTCCACAGGTCCCCAAAGTGCTGAAATCTTCCGCATTAGTACCTGAAAAACATGCTAATCACATAGGTCAGCTCACTTAATTGAGAGTAGACTAAAAGTGCAGGAATTATGTATTTTATCCTCAAAACTTAGCTAAAACATGGGTAAGTTATGGTGCTTAGACGTATAAATACACCCAACATCACCACCCCACACTTAAAGCTTTGTTTGTCTTCGAACAAAATATTACATCCCTGCGAACACCTAACTAGAATTTACAAGAGCAACACAAAATTTCCAACAAGACATACACTGCAATTATTAACAAAGAGTAGATTTCTTGATCATTACTAGAAACAACTCACCCTCCAACATAGACTCATTAAGTTGGTTAATTCGTATACACAAGTTAAGCCAAAAAAAATCATATAAAACTACCCAACAATCATCAACCATGTGCCCTCACAACAAAAGAATTACCCATAATCCCTCACAATCATGCAATTTCTAACAAAATGGGTACAAGAATCAAGTTGCGCTCACTCTCAGAAAGAATTCTCAAATTACAACTGATGACCATATGCTTTCCCTTAGTGTAATACTCCACTAATAGCAGAATGCTAAGATTAGGATCAAATAGGTCTTTTACGGGTTGTAATGCAGGCTAAAGGATGGGTAGGAACTATTTTTGCCAGAAATAGTGACTATCTTCCCTAAGCGCTTTAATACACTACATTATGCAATTAAGATCAATCTCAAACAACCAATTTCCACTTCTTCTATCTTCACAGATTTGCTTTTCACCCCAACTCGTTAAGCTTAATTTATAACACTGTGGTGGGAGTATGCAACCATTTCAAGTATTTCCTCTTTTTTTTTTTGCACCCTTTCCACGTTACGCACCCCTATACTAGCCACCCTCAACTTAAGCACTTTGCCTTAGTTGAGGTGCACAATGTCCAAGAAGGACCAGGGCCAAAACAGGTTCATTGTAACATGTCCGGGATAAAATTTTGAACTTTCTCAACAATTTTAGCTACTCCCAACCACATCAATTGCTCACGCCAATAACTAGACTTTGGGGCATCAATTTCACATTTTTCCTCCTATTCTCAAACTCCTAACTCACATTGATTTTACATTAAAGCACCTAGGAGCTTTTTGGATCAAATTACGGTCTATTAAAGAACGGATTAGGCTACATATGAGGCTAACAAAAGAACAAGCTAAAGGCTTAATGGGCCTAGCGAAGATAATGTACAAAGGTAGGTCAAAAGAAGATAAAAAATAAATATCAGGGCTGCCAAAGAAATGCCTAAATCATCTCCTAAACTCACAATCTTTATTTCGCTTCATACACACACTAGAAAAGTTCTAGCATCAGCCGCAACAAAGAATATACAATAACCTTACACACAGATGGTACATGGTCAACTTAATTGGGAGCATTACAGATTCTTGACCCAACAGATGAATGAATTAAACCACAAACAATTATCACACAGTGAGTCACAACTTAGAGCCTAAATGTTTCAATAGTAGTGATTCAGCACAAACTCTTGTTATAGTGCCATGCCGTCTATCAGAACAATTTCATGCACTTTCTGACTAATTACAACTAACTAACTACGACTAAATCAAATAACTAAGAATAGATGTAGGCAAGAAGTACACAATACAACAGACATATACCCGCACCCCACACTTAGACGGAACACACTGCCCTCAGTGTAAATAAATAAGCAAAACCTGATTAGTCAGACTCCTCTATATCCGGGGTCATACCCCCTGCGTTAGAATCATCATCAGAGTCGTCATCATCAAAGTTGTCCTCCACATCAGAGTCTAGCAGTCGGTGATCATCGTCTGTCGGCACATCATCATTATTTCGGAAGATTTACTATAATCGAAAAAGAAAATAGTGATGGCACCACCCCACACTTAATTTGTTTGCACAAACTAATTGAGTGAGTGATGTCGATTACTCAGACTTCATCGACATACATTTAGGTGGTATGTTCCAACAACATTAATAGCGCAGTCACACTTTCAACCCTTCACTTTACATAACAATTTCTCAGTTTGATATAGAAAAGCAGCACATAATGGTCATGTAATCTTGACTATCATTTTTAACTTTATTTCATTGGAGCAATGCAATCTTTGAACAAGACTACCACATAGAAATGTTATCATGCTATAGCATAGAAACAATCACACCATCTTATGCTTGTGGTCAATCATGATCATTACATCGATGAACGAGTCATTCAAGCATTCGAGCTTACAACTCTCAAAATTATGCATTAACTTCAAAATTTCAACTCCATAAAAAAAATTATGATAGTGAATACCAAACAATACATGCCGGAGTAAAGTCAAGAATACCCACAAGAATCCTTTCACTCAATGAGATGCATCATAACAAACCAACCATATTCTCATCACCAAGCACTACTTCAAAATCTAATTAACCATTATAAGCGTAGCACTGCAACAACTACGGAATATAAAAGAACAACTTACTTGGTGATGGATCGAGAAGGTGAGTTTGCAAGATGAGAAAAGAGGAAAACTTGGAGAGGATAAGGGAGCTTGGGCGGCACCTAGGTTCAACAAACAATTGAGTGGTGTTCAAAGGTAGAGGGTCTATTTAAAGGATAAGCCATGAGTTGGTTTGATCCATTTACAAACGGGTTAGTAGGCAAAAAGCATAAGTAGGCGGCGCCTATAGCATTGCCTATGTTGGCATAGGTGGCGCCTTACCCATCGCCTATGTGAGGCAGTGAGCATAGGCAATGGCATAGGCGGCGCCTTTCCCATTGCCTATGTTGGCATAGGCGGCACCTAGCCTATTGCCTATGTTGGCATAGGCGGCGCCTTGCCCATCGCCTATGTGAGACAGTGAGCATAGGCAATGGCATAGGCGGCGCCTTGCCCATTGCCTATGTTGGCATAGGCGGCGCCTAGCCTATTGCCTATGTTGGCATAGGCGGCGCCTTGCCCATCGCCTATGTGAGGCAGTGAGCATAGGCAATGGCGTAGGCAACGCCTAACCTATTACCTATGTTGGCATAGGCAATTGAAAAAGCGATGCACTCTTGGTCGAAAAGGTCCATACCGTGGGGGCTTAGCCCCCGCACCCCCATCGAGGTCAATGGTGGGCTTCGGGATTGGGCCTATCAGCCCGATCCCTACCCTACCACCACAGACCTTATTGAAAGTCACAAAGTAAAGTCGTACCACGAAACTTTTTGGGTCGAATCTTCATAATTCGTGGTGCGACTCTAATGCAAATCATACCTGAACCTTACACATTTGACCACTCCCACTTACCTGTATTGTTCCATCATTCCTAGACTTACCACCATTGACATGACTCACTTCCAAATCAAAATTGGGACTAATCTCCTCCTTTGTGCTTCGTGCACCTACACTTAATCAAAAACAACAAAAATGATTAGAAAGATGGGTTGCCTCCCACCAAGCGCCTTAGTTTTGGTCGTGGCTCGACTCTTCTTTTCGAATTTTTATTTACCGAAAAGAAAATCGTAGTAAAATGATGGGTTGCCTCCCATGTAGCGCTTGATTTATTGTCGCGGCACGACATAGTTATCTCGATTACTCAGACTTCATCAAGATATATGGTGGCTTCGCCGGTGGTGAGGGTCAATTCTTAAGGTCAAGGTCCAGCTTCTTGGGGGCATATGAATACGACCCCATTCCTGTCAAAGCACAGATAGTTTCTTCATACTCTTCAACACCCTCACGCTCAAAGTTCAAAAGCACAGCAGCCAATGGCTCAACAGTAAGCTTCTTCTCCAAAGATAATTCCTTCTCACCCTCATAATAAACATCAGCTATAGAGAACACATTCATATCTTTGGGCTGCTTTATTGATTTGCATACATCAAAACGTACCACTTCGTCATTCATCCAAAATAAAAGTTCATTTGCTCGTAAATCAATAAGCACACTTTCTGTTGCGAGGAAAGGACGACCCAAGATTATGGGAACTTCAAAATCCACCTCGCAATCCAAAATAACAAAGTCTACAGGAAAAATGAAGGTAGAAACCTTCACTAGTACATCATATAAGATACCAACAGGTCGTTTTACCGACCTATCTGCCATTACGAGCCGCATGTTGGTTGGTGTAGGATCGCCCAACCCCAACTGTCTATAAATGGCTAGTGGCATCAAATTAATGCTAGCCCCCAAATCGCACAACGCCTTAGCAAAATCCAAAGATCCAACCGTGCAAGGAATAGTGAAAGCACCCGGATCTTCCTTCTTCTGTACTAAAGACCTCGTGGCAATTGCACTGCAATGATGAAAATTATCTACCATTTCATAGCTTGCTGCCCTTTTCTTTGTCAAAAGGTCCTTCATGAATTTGGCGTACCCTGGCATCTGCTCTAGTGCCTCCACCAAAGGCACATTAATAGTTAGCTGCTTCAACATGGTCATGAATTTACTGAACCTGGTGTCATCAGTCTTCTTCTTCAGTCTCTGAGGAAAAGGTGGTGGTGGATTTGGAAGAGTTTTCTCCACCACTTCCTTTTTATTTTGCTTTCCATTATCAATCTTTTCAGACTGCTGACATCTAGGTGTAGTATCATGAACGTTCTCATTTTGATTTTCAGCTTCTACAGAATCATCATAATCTGCTTCAATAACATTCTCTTCTATATTATCAACCACCGGCTTGCCTTTGGATGGATTTTCCAACACCTTACCACTCCTGGTAGTAATAGCCAAACATGATTCATCATTTCTTGGATTTTTCACAGTGTCACTAGGTAAAGTGCCAGCATTTCTTTGATTGAATGCCGCTGATAGTTGACTCATTTGTTGTTCCAGCTGTTTTATTGCAGTGGAATGTGACTCAACCAATTGATTTATTGAGGACAAATTATTTTTTACCTCAGTTACTCCTGTGTTGGTTGCCTCCATTCCTTTCAACAGCTTCGCCATCATGTCCTCCATAGACATCTTCTCAAAGCCAGATGTAGCAGCTTCACGATTTCCAAGAGAAACATACAAACCACTCCTGACAGTCTTATTCTTCCAACTCCCTTGGTCTCGGTCCTTGTATCCGGATTTTTCATAATAGTTCCGACCTTGGTTTCCTTGGACATTGCCTCAAAAACCCCCCTGATTATTCAAGTAATTAGCTTCCTCCTCAGAATCAGAGTCATCTTTTCCCTGTGATACAATAACTTTGACCTTTTCTGTCTTCCCTGATAATAAATGCTTGGTAAGAAGGTCCATCTATATTTTAATGTGAGCCATATCCTGGTCATGTTCCTCTTCTCTTCACCTCTGTTCTGCCGTCATGCCAATAGATACAGTAGAGCTTGCTACCTCAGAATCCCTGGTATGCCAAGCTCTACTCTGCTTTGTCATACGATCGAGCATATCACATGCCTCAATAAAAGTAAGGTCCATGAATGACCCACCCGCAGCATTATCAACCACTGGCTTAGTCACTAAGTTCAAAGCCCTATATAATATTTCCATCAAGTGGATATTTGTCATCTGATGATTTGGGCACCGCATAAGCTTCTTCTTGAACCTCTTCCATGTTTCGTGGAGAACTTCAGTTGGACGCTGTCGAAAATTGCTTATCTCATCTCTTAATTGTGCTCTCTTGGATGGCGAAAAGAATCTTTCTAGGAAAGAGTCTTTCAATTGTCTCCAATTGGTAATAGAGTCAGGAGTTAGCCCGTTTAACCATAGAGTTGCCTCTCCAGATAGAGACAATGGAAATAAGCGCAGCCGGATTGCATTCTGTCCAACTCCGGGATTGTCAAACGACTTGCATGTTGAGATAAAATTAATCAGATGGATATTCGGATTGTCGCCTGCCAGTCCACCAAATAACCCCTTGAGTTGCAATAGCTGGATCATGGTGCTAGTGATATTGAACTTGGCTCCGGGTGCCAAGGGCGGAGGAATAATAGCCCCTGTGGCACCAGCCCCATCCAAATCATCATCATCATCATCATCAAAAGGAACCTGCATAGCTCGGTGTTCAGGTCTCATTCTAGCTTGACGATCTCTATTGACATTCCTGTTCACAGGTGCAGCCACATCATCTGCACGCCTTGGATTTAATAACTCATCATTAACCAGGTCCTCATCATCAAGATTTGTTTCCCGACCTGGGTTATCAACATTCTGTTGATGTACTTGCGCAGCTGCCAATGCAGCTAATCTAGCCTGCTCCTGTTGAGTAGCCATCCTTTCAAGGTTTCATTGTGCATCCATTCTGCCAATAAGATGTGGTTCAGGATTTATAGGTAATAAGGGTTGACCAGAACTTCATGTATTTGGCATGCACTCTACTAAACCTGAACAGAACAAAAACAACAAACAAAAAGTAAAATTTGATAATCTTTGACCAAAGGGTCTATTAACTATCTTAAACTTAGTTGACAACCGTATTCCCCGGCAACGGCGCCAAAATTTGATACGCCCAAATTACAACTCTCGTTAGAAAGTGTAAGCGGTCGCTGTCAAATATAGAACCCAACTGGGTTGGGTGTCGAATCCCACAGGGAATACTATGATCACTAAGTATTGCGATTATTATTAGACTGTTGGTCGAAGATTCCAAGATAAGGGGGGTTTTGGTTTAAGTGCACAATAGTACTATTAGTGTAACGAATGAGACAATATATGTAAAAGTAATTGATCACAGAGAATGAGAAGTTAGGGTTATGTCCACCTTGTAGCTTCTACTTCTATATTAACTATGGGTAATACAAATTTTATACATGCATGCACTTATAGAGAGACGTATTCTAATTCTAAATCCAAGTGTTTTTCAACCATCAAGGATTTATTCACCTTAGTTCTCTCGAACCTAAAGTGTACAACAACTTATACGAACTCTCCAAGTAGTTAATCCTGCTAGGGCATTAACGTGTAAACTAGAGGTTGGAAACCCTAATTTCTTGTCACACTCTCTTTTCCAAACAACAATTTTTCTCTCGAACAAGTTATTGCTATACTGGCGTATTCCCTATGTTTGCAACCACGAGAATTCAATTATAATGAAGAGAGTAATGATATAAGTGAATTACACATCATAAATTCACAAACCCATAGCAATAGAGAGTATACTATAAGGTTTCCATAACCCTAACAGATAAGTTTAGCTACTCATGAATAAAACAGAAATCAACATCGAAATATTCATCATACCAAAACTTAGAACGAACTTGGTGATGAAGAGGATTAGAGACAATGAGAGAGAAAAACGTTTCTCCCTCTCTCCTCCAACTAAGCGTCTCTTGTGTTAAAAAATAATACAGAATCTGAATTTTTCCAAAAATCTCAATTATGGCTGAAAATTCAGCAATAAGGTTTTTAATAACAACTTTCTCTACTAAGTTGCTACTGCATCCTTAACTATTTAAAAATATTGAGTTTGTCCGGGAAGAAGTTCCCATGCATCACATTTAGTCCAAAAGCTGCCTTCCCTTTTATGTGAAGTTTTCCTTTGCTGTCCACAGGTCTCCAAAGTGCTGAAATCTTCCGCATTAGTACCTGAAAAGCATGCTAATCACATAGGTCAGCTCACTTAATTGAAAGTAGACTAAAAGTGCAGGAATTATGTATTTTATCCTCAAAACTTAGCTAAAACATGGGTAAGTTATGGTGCTTAGACGTATAAATACGCCCAACATCAGTGCGCCATAGTGTATTTCAACTCAAAATTCCCCCCAGCTGCCGGTCTTTGAATTGGGGAAGTCAAGTTTGTTGGAAGTGGGACTGCCACTTCCCTAACCTTCCTACCAGCTGCTTGTTGTTCATCCATAGGAACAATGTTATCTTGGTCTTATTGGAATTGAGGAATTCTGGGGAGAAGGATTGCTTCTTTCCTTCGTTGATGGTAAAGTTGCTTAGGTTCAGAGCTTAGTCAACCAAGTCGTGATCCCTTGCCAGCTTTCTACTTTGAAAACCTATTTCCTGCAAAAACAAAACCAAGACCAAGTGTAAAACACCAAATAAATCTAAGAAAATAAACTAAAATAAACAGTTGCTAAATAACAAGTCCCCGGCAACGGCGCCAAAAACTTGACAACGCCCAAGCGCACACATAAGTATACGTGGTCTACCAAGTAATATAGTGTCCTTCAAGAAAGCCGAATATCGATCCCACAAAGACTTGATTTAACAACAATTTAATTTTAGTTCACCGTCTAGATTAATTTAGTGCAAAAGTAACCATAAAGAGAATTTTGAATTATTTTGTAAATTAAAAATAAAATAAATAATGCGGAAAATAAATTCTTGGAACAATCAATGGAGAAAAGCCTAGGGTTAAAGCACTCTGAACAAACATACTTTGTTATTGAAATTAATCCGTTAATTCGCTTGTCTTGGTTGTTGATTCGTAGGGTTAATTGCATTATCATGGTTTCCCAACCTATAATCTTTTTACCTAATTTGGACATTACAACTACATTGTTGAGCAGGAATGTAATAGTCCAATTAAGTTAATTAAAACTATCATCCCTGTTCTAGACGCTAAGTTTAATTCTTTATTTTATAAAAGAATAAAAATTTAAACTTTGTTTATTCCCATGTTCTATCTCCCTAATCCCTCTTCTGAGATAAAAAAGTTTACAATATATGTATTTTATGGGTGATCAATCCATAAAATAATTAAAGCAAGAATAAACAAACATCCAAATTTGATAAGTAAAATTAACGAATTTAATCCAAAACAATAGTACTCATGTTCTTGATTTTAACCCTAAAGAGAAGGATTTTAGCCACTAATATTCATAATCATGATTCAAATATTTAAATACATGATATAAAAAATTAAAAATAAAATAAAATATAAAAATCTAATAAACCTTGTAGCCGTCTCCTTAATAAAACTCAAAACTGTGCGTAACCGTGTACTATCCATGTAAAAATTGTTCCAGTTTGTCAAAAGTTGACCAATATATATACTCCTGCACGTGATCAGATTTTTTGCACTATATACTAAAATATATATTTCCTAAGTTATAGTGGGATTTGGAAAGGAAAGGGCACGGGCCCCAAGACAATCATTCCCTCTTTATTAATTATGCCACGTTTTGAATTGAAATGGGATAGGATAACACACCCAGCTGTTGTCGGCGCCTTTAATTGTCGTGTATCACTTATTGATGCGACGCGTTTCTCAACACGTTGGCACATCAATGTGACACGTTGACTTCGCATCGTCTCACTGGAATTTATGTTAAAAAATTTGGTGAAGTATGAAACGTCCTATTCTTTACTCATGTCTTTTATAGTGTATTTTTAATGAATTTTGAGCCTTTTTATCATCAATATATCATCGTATTTAGTTCACAAGACTCCTACAATATCATACACCACAAATTAAAGATCAAAACAACACAATATTCTTAACAACAAATCAAAACACAAGCTAAGATAAGGCAAATTCGCAATGCTCTTCCACTTATCAATCCGACTCTTGACTTAAACAAATTAAACTTTACCCATTACAAACAAGTTATTCCACTTAAAATTACACCATTAAAATATTTGGAACAAATTAAACTTATTAGAATCCACCGAGACTAACTATACACACACCTAGCTCAAGCTAGTAAAACTAGTTTTTCGGGTTGAACTCTAAATGACCTAATTAAGCACAAACTTGTTTAAAAAATACTTTGGACATTATAAATACACACTTGGACACTTAAATGCTTATTTATATCAATATGAACACGTTAAGAACACGAATTACTCTTTAATACAAGACGAAATAAGCTAGAATAATGATACAAAAGTGTATAAAATCACCTCAGATCACTTATATATAAGTTGCAATTGCAATTTCGCTCATTTGGATGCTTTCAACCAAGTGAACCTCATTGCATTTAGCACCGGGTTATGTTTTGGCTTACCTACTGGTGGGATAAAGTAGGTGCCATCATGACTCGTAAATCGACTCATGACAAATGCGCATAACCAACCAGAATAAGAAATTTCATATCCAACCAATATACCAACCAAGTGACCAAATAGTCCACCCAACATTTCCAACCATCCAAGAAATCCGACATGAACCACATGCCACAAGAGTAAAATACATCAAAATATGCCATTGATACCACATTAGGCTTTTCCATTAAACAAGATACAACTAATTCCACATACATAAGACCAACAATATCAATAAGACCTCACCTGGTCACACATATGAAATAATGTTCCAATTTCACCAAGTAACATCAATATAAACCCCCAAATGGGCACAACACAATAATATAGCCTTTTTTCAAGATTAGTTCCCACACCCTTAACATGAGTTTGTACCAAAATTAACTACTTAACCTAGTCTGAAGAAAGTTAAGACATAACCTACCTTGAATATTAGAAATCAATCTGAAAGCCTTCAATCTGAAGACTTACTCCTCACGAACGAAATTAGAATCAACTAATTCATTAAAATATAGAATCTATGCATCAAAAAATAGTTAACAACACCAATATTACCTATTTTTGTGTCGGCATCAAAACGGACCGTTGAAATGAGTTTTCAAAAAAGACGGATAAAATCATAATTTTATTTTTGAAACATGTCCATATTTATAGGAGTCTACAGCTGAAAACCCAAGAAAAAATGAGTTAAAAATGAAGTTCCAATTGTAGAAAAATCATGCTTAAGCTTTACCGGCAAAAATCCTCAAATTTTTTTAAAAAATCAAGAATTGAAGTTGTTTTGAAGATGAAATCAAAAGAAAAATGATAATTATAAAATTAGAAACTCACCCAAGTAAAAACGAGTTAAAATCGAGGTTTAAATCAAAGAATTATAATTTTTAGACCTTATGGGCCAAAATCCCCAATTTCTACCTTTTAAATTCGCATTTAAGTAAGAATTACATGATAAAATTTGGAGAAAATAGTTGAAATAGGTATTATGGAGCTTACCCAAGATTAAAAGTGGAAGAAATTGCTCATAATTATAAACCCTAAGCTCCAAGTCTAAAAAATGGTGAAACATGAGTATATAAAGGGCACAAGCATCGCATACTTGATCACTGGGTCACGTACGTAGTACCTGGCCTGAGGAAAGGTATCATATATGCAAACCTATCATCACATACATGAGTCTCGAAATCGCGACTAAGATGTCACTTATGCAACACTTGCATCTAGTCAGCAAAGTCGCGCAAGCGATCAATCCTTTGCGAACGCAGATGCACCAGCTGAGTGGTGCACCATCTGGAGACTTGGAGAATTTTAAGTCTCTACGGACCCCTTAAGATTCATCCAAAATTTCATGAACACAAACAAACTATGCTACCCTATCAAAATCCAACACTACAGATTTAATGGCGATATCAAATTTTTTTAGAAACATCATTTGCCCAAAGTTGACCCATAAAATTCAATTTCACAATTTTATGAACCGAGGGTCTAAATGAGATATAAGAGCCATAAAATCATACAAACCATGTTACCAACCTAAAATTGACGTTCTGGTGTAGTATGTTTTGCCATCCGATACACAGAATGTTGACCAAAGTCAAATAAGTCTTTTCAAGATACCAAATATCATAATTTCACATAAATTACATTGCAATGCATTAGGAACCGTGCCAAGCATCCTCATACCCCAAAAATACCACAACACACCCATAGGGATGGGTAAAATGGTCAAATCACACTAAAATGAATATTTTACATAAATCATCAATAAGTAGGTCGATACATCATCCACCACTACAAATCTAGTTCGTCCTTGATGAGTGATGATTTTACCACTCACTCATAGTCAATATTCATACACATTACCTTGTTTTGGATGAAAAAATGAGACATAGTTGTGATTAAATGTGCTAATATACACTCTTTGCAGGAATAGAAGTGAAGAGATGAAAAAATGTGGAATAGAGCTCAAAATGATCAAAAAAGAAGAATGAAAGTAAAACTGAAGACCTGGAAAACAAGGGACTCAGTTACCGCGGTGATGGTCTGCTGACTGCGATCGCGGCAGTTAAGTAGGGTCAATACATCATGGTCACGTTTATGTATAACGGTCGCGAAAGCTGCGAGCGCGGCCATGCTGGCACGATTGTGGCTTAGCAAAAGAGTTTAGCCTAAGGGTAAATCTAGAAATGTACGTGGCTAATCCCAATTGTGGAAAAAAAGACCCAAAATCTTGATGGAGAAATCATATTCCATCTTCCCAAAATTTTATGTTTTAGCTCTTGACTCCATAGCCTCTATTTTGTTAGAAAAAAATATTATGCAAATTTTGGATGAAGAATACATTGGAGACTTTATAAGTGGAAGATTTGCTCACTACCATTGTTGATATTGTAGGAGAGACAAATTTGAAGTAACATTCGCTTGAATCTTCAACAATTCATTCAATGGGGATTATGGGTATATCTATGCTTATTTATGTTATGTGTAGCTAAATCTTCCTCTTGGGGTTATGTGTGAATAGGGGTTAAAGTGTGAATGGGTTGTTACTGTTAGCATCTATTTGGTAATTCATATTTATGGGTTTCTCATTGCTATGCTAATTTGGTTGGAATTTGATAGGTGAAAGCCCCGAATACCCATATGGGTTTGATCAGTGACAACTCCAAGCTATAGAAAGCTCAAGACCATTTTCGAAAGAAGGGTTTTGAATGATGTGTAGGAATCTATATCATCCTTAAAAAAGGGATGTGGAAACCAAAGCAATGATAAATAATTATGTGTGTAGTTTGCTAAATTTTTACTATCTTAGACATAAGGGTGAATGTAGTGTTGACTATACCATGGGTATCATCCTAGAAATAGGGATGCCTAGCTTGAGGTTGTCGTTACAAATTATTGAACACACCTATTAGGTACTTGAAAGAATCAATGGGTAAAAGTTTGGTGTTTTGTCGAAAGACTAGCATCAACATCTATAACCAAGCCTACCCATATTTGACTTACTAAATTGATGTTGATTATTAACTCCCACATGTCACTCCCTTAGTAAAGCATAATCCCAAGATCCTTCCTTAATTGTTAAACTCTAATTATTTGTAGCCCCAAATTTATACTAGAAAAAACCAAAAATAAAATAAAAATACTAGTATAGGAACCTATCTCCCCCATTTTATCTTTTTGTACCATTTGTTTGAATTTAACTTGTATCTATCATTTTGAATTAATTTGATCTCCACTCACATTGTTCCTCATGGATTCGATCCCGACTCCAAAGTTGGTTAAATATATTTACGACGATCGCCTTGCACTTAATTTGACGTGTAAGTTGCGCGTTATAAAAAATGACGCTGTAGCCGGGGAATAATTTGGCATATTAAGTTAGTTTGGAATTTTAGTTTACTTGCTTAAATTCAAGCTTGTATATATTTGTTTTTGATTTTCTTTGTAGGTAGATTTTATTTTATTTTTACTTTTCTCTATGGCATCTTTCACCAAGTATGAGTTCGATAGTTGAAAATCCTATCTTGACAACCCATGTTCATATTGTGATGAACCACACTTCAGGAGAGATTTAACTATGATCCTCGGAGAGAGACGAAATCACCATCTCAATCCTATAGGGAGTATGGTAGTCATTTGTGTGGTAGTCAAAATGGACATTGGGATTATTGTCCAAATGCCCCTCCCCCTATTATACTAACCGAATTGCTAGTTCTTCTTATGAGATTAATATGTTTTATGATGAGAAGAAGAAAGACCAACACACTGAGTCCAATAGTTGTGACGCAAGGTTATTAGCTATTTTGTACCGGGTTGATGCAACGGGGGAGAATATAGAATACATGCATCAAGAATGGACAATGGTCAAGAAGGAGGTAATGGGTAAATATGAAAAGCTTGAAATAATCCCTTACATGCCCATCTCCCAAGAGGAGGCTTGTCAAGAAGAGAAACCAAGATATGATGACAATCTTGGTAGCAAAGACTCTTCGATGACTTCCCAATCATCTGACTCATATGAGGAAGAAGAAGCCAAATTAAAAGAAATGATACTAGAGTCAAGAGAAGAATCAAAGCAAATCTATTATAATGACTCTAGTTTATTTTGGGGTGAAGATGTTTCGGAGGAGGCTAACCCAAAATTAGGTGTTGGACCTCGTTCAACTCACTTTTCAAAATTATGCTTAGAGGATGTGATGAGGATCCATCCCTTAACACAAATGTAGGATTGTGGGATGACGTAGTCCGAATCTTATATTTTGGAGTTTGACATTCCAAGGGAGCACATAGAACCCCATCCATCAAAGGCTAAGAAGTTCAATTTCCGATGTACAAGGAATGACCTATTGATGTACTCACTTTTACCCAAGGAGCCAAATAAAAAATCTTATGTGAAGTTGGGTAAAAGGTTCAATTCTTCAAAATGGAGAGATCGAAGCTAGCTCGCCAAGCCCTCATATTTTCTAAGTTTCATCTTGGAAAATTTAAATCTTGTGTCCCTCTACCTCTCATTGCATATTGAACGAAATCTGGGATGAAGATTCAAATTTTCTAAGTAGAAACATAAAAGAAAGGGGTGGAGGCATCGGGACATGACATTAAACTAAGCAATTGATGAGAGGCAGCCCATCACACCACGAAAAGTGGCATGTTTCCATTTTGCACATGCATAATCCATAAAATGTGGTGCTATGAGGCATTTTGATCGAATTTGAGAAAAAACAGTGTGAAATTGGCAAGTTTGGGCTGAGCAGAAAAGACAAGAACCACAGTTGTCTGGTCTCAGTTATCGCGACCACAGTCTGTGCCTCCGCGATCATGAAGGCCGCGTGACCGTGATCGCAAAACTATAACTGCGATTACGGAATTATGACCACAATCCCGGTTTCATCAGTTTAAATAACTATTCCAATTCTATTTCCCCCATGCATTTTTTCTAATTTTTCTCACAAAATACCCTCAAATATGTGGCTTTGCATTGCATTTTCAAGTACCAACTCATCCCATGCATCCTCTAATTCAGTAGTTGTCTTAATTTGCTTGGTTGTTTTATAATCACATTATTAGAACCCATAGTGTAGAAAACATCCTAAATTAGTGTTTTTAATTTCAAAATACATGCCTAGTTGAAATTTTTGTGGTGGTTTACTGTTATAGTAGGTGTACATACTAATGGGGAAGTCTTGAGTACCCAAATTTAAGCTTTAAAAGGTTGAAATAATCATGTACTCCATGTGTTCGATTTAATGCCCTAATGAGTTTATTTTGAATTCTATCAAGTTTAGGGGCTAATATAACATATTCTAGGCTTTAGTTAAGCGTTTATAATGTTGTCATGCCCAGTTGAAACAAAGAATTGGGGTTATAATCTCATTTTGAACACTGCACAGAAGCTGTCAATTTTGGTCTCAGGTACTGTGATCGCAGTCCCGATGATCGTGATCGCGTCACCGCGGTCGTGGTCTGAACTCCGCGATCACCATACCTAAGGGAAAATTTAGGCAGACATCAAAATTTATCCATATCCTTAGCTGTCCCCCAAACATTCCATAACACCACATGACCTTATCTATTTATTCTAGCATTGTTTTTTGTTTGATAATTCTAATATTGGCCTGAGTTGCATTGCTTATAGGTTCTAAGTTACTCAAAAATGGGATATTTTGACGACACCCGATTCATGTTCACAGAATGAAAACTCCAATACTATGTAGACTTCCACAGAATAAAGCTACTTCCCGAAAGAGGTATCAACCTAGACAAGGTGGAAGAGAAGTTTCCAGAATTTTATGCTAGGCTCATTGTAACTCGACGAATGTGTTTTGCCCCTGAACTCTTCTTTGCTAATGAGAAATGGGTGCGTGAGTTCTACGCTAACCTCAGCATTGTTTTCCTTAATAACCCAACAATGAAAATTTGGGGTAAGCAGGTGAACTTCAAAGCAGAGTAGGTTAATGCAGTGTATGGGCTCCCAAATGCTAACTTGGGTGGATGATATCTTATTCCCTAGAAAAGCAGTTCCCTGGGCTACCACCAAGCGATATATTTTGATGAAGGACTTCAAGGCTGAAGCTAGAATATGACTGAACATCATCTGTACCAGAGTCTCACTATGTACTCACATGACCATTATCATAGGCATAAGAGCTCGAATGGTAGGTTGCATCCTATCTTGCATTGCTCTGAATGTGGGCGAGATTTCTCTCTCCGAGTGACAATACTTCAAGAAACATGGAGGTACTCATCTTCTCTTTCTTTTCCTTATCACTGAGTTATATAGGAGGGAAGAAATGGAGGAATATACTATAGACACTAGGGTGCACCCAGGCACCCTCATCTGTCCACTCAAATTCAGAGGCGAGGGCGCCCCATGTCAGAGTAAGAAGCAGAAGATGGAATTAGGAAAATTAGTCCAAGTGGACACAGACTCTTGCATACCCTCATCAACCACTACCTTCGATGATATATCTGTTCAGATGTAGAGGTGAGGGAATTATTGTCCAGATTGCCTCAGGGACTAGGAGAGTCCTCCATCGCTCGCCATTCATATGTGGCCTGGTTAGATTATGAGGAGTACATGGCAGAGAAGAAGAAGCAGAGTGCCACAGTGGCCAGTCTTGAGAGATCCTATTTAGACTTAGGTGTTTCTCACAGAGATCTAAAAGACTCGCATGAGAAGATGGTGAGGAGAGAAAAAAAGAGAGATAAATTTCCAAAAAGTTATAGAAGAGGGTGAAAGGCATCTTCAAGGTGCTCAAACCCAAACATCCACTACCTTTATCGAGATTAGATAGTGAGAATGAGGCACCTACAGAGTGGTCAACTGATGATGCGGGTAGTGGTGATGCCCAGTCAGCAAGAGAAGATAGCTAGTGATACGGATACAAGGATCCCCTTTTACTCTTGTCTTCTTGCACATGCAGTGTGAACACTGCATTCCTTTTAGTAGGGGGTGGCCCCAGATTTATTTATATTGTTTTGGTGTTGTGTTTCTAGTTATTTTATTTTATGATTATTTTGGGATGATGTTTCGATGATATTTTTATCTTTGTGTTATGGATGCCACATTTTTGGGTACCCGGTCAGTGCCCTCATTTTATGGATTATTATGTCTTTTAATGTTAGTTTTCTTTTTACCTTATCATTTAGTTTTAATCTGATTGAGACATAGGTGCAGGGGAATTTTGAGTACCCGTAGCATGAGTGTCAGGAATGCAAGGAAAGTCTGAGTACCTATGGCATTTTTTTGGTTAAAATTAGGGTCACTTTATACACTGTTGGCGAAGTCTGAGTAGACTTATAGTTAGCTTGCCCATTTTTAGCCTAAATGTGAGTCTAAGGCTTTTGTTGTAGTCGTAGTTTAGCAAATTGTGCGAGATGCTAATGCAATGAAATAAACCCCCTTCGTCCAAAATGTTTGAAAAATCAAGGGCATGGACGTGAGCAATGTTGTAACAAAACTTTTTCTCTTTTTGTGGATCTGCAGATTTTTGGCTTATAAATACTGATAAATACTCCACTTGTGTCTCTAGAGGGAGGACATTTGAGCTTCCTTAGAGAATTTTGCATGCCATGTGTGGTGAGTCATTAGCTTTCATCTCTTGTGTAGTTGTGTTATATAGAATTTCCCCGGTAGTCTTTCAAAACTATTTTTGATTGTATGTGGTTGGAGAAATGATCTTAGGCCATCTTTGTGACTCTGGAACCCTCTCTATCCTAAAATGCCTACCCATGCATAATTATAATCTCTAGTACCCACTTTGAGCCTTTGGACCTTTCTTTGGCAAACACATTATAAGCCGTAAACCATTATTTCCTTGAACTTGAGAATGTAATTCGAGGCTAAAAACCGAAGTTGGGGGTCGTAAAGATTGATGGAAGTAAGTTTGGTGCCACAAAGATGTAGTTATATGCCAAATATGCCTAGACTTTGAAAAGAACCGAATAGAAGAAGAAAGAGTCGAACAAATGAAAGAATGCCTAAATGTGCAAGAGAAAGAGATGAAAGAAGATGGGTAAACAAAGGAAATAAAAGGTAGGCATGATAAGAGAGAGAAAACAAAGAAGAGTGGCCCATAGTAAAAAATGAGGAATGAAAAAGTATGATGTAGATATTCAAGGAAGGGTGTAGCTATGTTATTCCCTAATGATATCCTACCCTAACCCAAACCTATATTACAAGCTTAGAAATCTCTTTGAAATCTCGAACCATTTACTTTCTTTGTGGTGGAGATTGAAAATAGGGGCAAGCCTATGGTATGGCACTTGTTGCATGAAGATTTCTTTTGTGAGGGAGAGAGTTGTCCACTCAAAATTCCTTGTTGCACATTTTGTAGCTTGGTGTGAGGAATTATTTTTCTTATGAGGTTGGCATATGAAACAAGTTGAGGAGGGTGATTTTGTCATCTTCTAGCAATAAGGCAAATGGAGTATAACTTAGTTGTGGTCAAAAGGGATTCACTTCTAGAGTATTGGTTTTTTGTTGCTTGGTTACTCTTTGAAGTCCTTTGTAGCCTTGAATATAGAAATTTTATAGTAAGGATTGTAGTGAAATTTGCTTAGCCCATGTGCAATGAGATACTGGTGGTAGTGACTAAGGTTAAAGTCATTGTGATCTTTAAGGCATAAAGTTTGTGCATAAATGATTGTCTCTCATGGTAAGAGGTAGTGTTGCTTGAGGACAAGCAATAGCTTTAAGTTGGGGGTGTTAATGAGTGGTGATTTTACCACCCACTCACACTCAACATTTGTACACATTACCTTATTTTGGATGAATAAATGAGACATAGATGTGATTAAATGCACTAATATACACTCTTTGTAGGCATAGAAGTGAAGGGATGGAAAGATGTGGAATGGAGCTCAAAATGATCAAAAATGGAGCAAGAAAGTGCAACCGAAGACTTGGAACAGAAGGGCCTCAGTTACCGTAGTCGCAATCTGCTGACTGCGATCACGACAGTCAAGCAGGGTCAGTACATCACGATCGCGTTTACCTATCGCGGTTGCGGAAGCCTCGGGCGCGGACATGTTGGCACGATTGCGGCTTAGCGGAAGAGTTTAGCCCAAGGGAAAATCTTGAAATATACATGGCTGATCCTAATTTTTGAAAAAAAGACCCAATCTCTTGATGGAGAAATCATATTCCATCTTCCCCAATTCTTAGGTTTTAGCTCGTGACTCCATAGCCTCCATTTTTGAAGAAGAAAATATTGTGAAATTTTTTGGCGAAGAATATGTTGGAGAATTTATAAGTGGAAGATTTGCTCACTATCAATGTTGATATTGTGGGAGAGCCAAGTTTGAAGTAACATTCACTTAAATTTTCAACAATTCATTTCAATGGAAATTATGGGTATATCTATGCTTATTTATCTTATGTCTAGCTAAATCTCCCTCTTGGGGTTATGTGTAAATAGGGGTTAAAGTGTGTGTGGGTTATTAATGTTAGCATCTATTTGGTAATTCGTGTTTATGGGTTTTATCATTGCTATACTAATTTGGTTGTGATTTGATAGGTGAAATCCCCGAATACCCACATGGGTTTGATGAGTGAAAGCTCCAAGCTCTAGAAAGCTCAAGGCCATCTTTGAAAGAAGGGTTTTGGATGAAGTGTAGGAATCCATATAATCCTTGGAAGAGGGATGTGAAAATCAAAGCAATGATAGATAATTATGTGTATAGTTTGCTAAATTTTCACTATCTTAGACATAAGGGTGAATGTGAGGTTGACTATACCATGGGTATCATCCTAGAAATAGGGATATCTAGATTGAGGTTGTGGTTACAAATTGTTGAACACACCTATTAGGTTTTCGAAAGAATCAATTGGTAAAAGTTTGGTGTTTTGTCAAAAGACTAGAATCAAAATCTATAACCAAGCCTACCCATATTTGACTTACTAAATTGATGTTGATTACACTAACTCCCACATGTCACTCCCTTAGTAATGCATAATCCCAAGATCCATGCTTAATTGTTAAACTCTAATTATTCGTAGCCCCGAATTTATACTAGAAAAAAAAATAAAAAAATACTAGTGTAGGAACTATCTCTCCCATTTTATCTTTTTGTACCATTTGTTTGAAATTAACTTGCATCTCCTTTTTACATAACACTCTCGGCCGCCCAAGAGGAGATCGCCACTCTCATTGTTCCTCGTGAATTCGACCCCGACTCCAAAGTTGGGTAAATATATTGACGACGATCGCCTTGCGCTTAATTTGACGTGTAACTTGAGCGTTATCAATCCTCAAACTAAAGGCAAAGGAAAAATATTTGTATCAGCAAAAAGCTGGAGATAAAAACTACGCATATCTGACTCGACCTCCCAAGTAGCCTCATCTACAAGTCGATGTCTCCACTGGACCTTAACCACCAAACTATCTCTAGAAAAAAACCGTCTAACATGCCTATCTAAGATGGAGATAGGCTCCTCAACAAAAGAAAACCTCTCATCTATCTGAACCAAATCCCTACAAATGACATGGAGACGCATCCGGAATGTAACGACAAAGCACGGGAACATGAAAAACTGGATAAGAAGCTGATAAATCTTGGGGCAAAGACAACTCATAAGACACATCACCAATAGTCTGAAGAATCTCAAATGGACCAATATACCTAGGCTAAGCTTTCCCCACTTCCCAAACCCGATCACACCCTTCATGGGTGAAACTCAAAGAAAAATATGATCACCCCCACCCAAACTCAAGGCACGAAGTCTACGATCTGCATAGTACTTTTTCCTACTCTGAGCCACTTGAAGTTTATCTTGAATGATCCAAACTATATACAAAGTGTCAGAACCAAGTTCGTACCTTGAGATCTAACCTCAAACCAACCAATTAGAGAGCAATAATTCCTACAATACAAGGCCTCAAAAAGAGCTATATTAATACTTGAATGGTAGCTATTATTATAAGCAAGCTTTCCAAAATCTAGATGCTACTCCCATTGGTCACCAAAGTCCATCATACAAGTGCAGAGTATATCCTCCAATACCTGAATAATTCTCTCTAACTAACATCTGTCTGGGGTTGAAATGTTGTGCTAAGATCAACCCGAGTACCCATCCTATCTTGCAAGGTCTTCCATAAGTATGTTGTGCACAATAAGCCTCAATCTGAGATAATAGACACTGGCACACCATGAAGACGTATAATATCTTGAATATAGATACGGGCCAACCTCTCAACACTGAAAGAGACCTGAACCAAAATAAAATAGGTAGATTTTGTCAATTGCTCCACGATGACCCAAATACTATCAGAACCATGTAAATTACTAGGCAACCCAATTACGAAGTCTATAGTGATCCATTCCCACTTCTACTCGGGAATGGATAACCTCTGAAGCAAACCACCCGGCCTTAAATGCTAGGCCTTCACTAGGTAGAAACTAAGGCAATGAGCTAAAAAATCTACTACATCCTTCCTTATACCACCGCACTAGTAATGCTTCCTTAAATAAGATACATCGTAGTCATTCCCGGATGGATGGAATACCTACAACACCAGGCCTCCTCTAAAATCAATCTAATCCAATCACCCTCTCTCAGCACACAAACCCATCCTCCAATCCCTAAAACAACATCTGAATTGAGTGAGGCTTCCTTATCCTCACCACTCAACACCTTATCCTAAATCAATCTCAATCCAACATCATCAAATTGATGAGCTCGAATCTGCTTCATCAAAGAAAACCTAGCCTCCACAAATACCAAAACACATCGATGTGTTGAAATATTAAGCCAAACCATCTGGTTAGCCTAATACTGAACCTCTAAGACCAAAGGCCTCTTCTGGGTCAAAAGATGCCAAGCTACCCATGCTAGTCGACTTTTGTCTCAAAGAATCTATAACTATATTCGCCTTGCCCGAATGGTATAAAATAGTCAAGTCATAATCCTTAAGAAACAGAAGCTGACGACACTACCTCATATTAAGATCTTACTGGGTGAAGAAATACTGAAGGATACGATGATCTGAGAAAATTTCAAAATGGAATCCATACAAGTAGTGTCTCCATAACTCAAAGCAAAAACAACCACACACAACTCCAAATTTTGGGTAGGGTAATTCTTCTCATGGGGCTTCAACTGACAAGAAGCATACATAATCACCTTACGCTATTGCATTAACACAACACCTGAAGCATCACAACAGATGGTAAAACCTACGCCCTCCTTGGGCAAAGTCAAGATAAGAGCTGATGTCAACAAATCCTTGAGCATTTGGAAGATCGCCTCACAAGCATTAGCCAATGAAAAGAAACCTTCTTCTGAGTTAACTTGGTCAACGAAGGTGCAATAGATGAGAAACCTTCAAAAAAACATCGATAGTAACCTACCATGACAATAAAACACCGAATTTGAGTTTGTGAAGTAGGCCTAGCCCAATCAGAAACCGTTGTAATTTTGGATGGATCAACTATAATACCTTACTTAGTCACCACATGACCCAAGAAATAGAAAGACTCCAACCAAAACTCATACTTAGAGAGCTCAGCATACAACTTCTCATCCTTAGATCTCTGAAGCATAATTCGCAAATGCTCGACCTCATTTTCGGAATAAACCAAGATATCATCTATAAATACAATAACAAAGGAGTCAAGATACGATCAAAATACCCGATTCATCAACTCCATGAATGGGGTTAGAGTATTAGTCAACCCAAAGGATATGAACATGAACTCATAATGATTGTACCAAGTCCAAAAAGCTATCTTTGGAATATCCAAAGCTCTAATCCTCTACTGGTGATACCCAAATCTCAAATAAAAATTCAAAAACACCGAAGCACTGTGAAGCTTGTCGAAAAAATCATCAATACGAGGAAGAGGATACTTATTCTTGATCGTTACCTTATTCAATTGCCGATAATCAATACACATATGCAAAGACCCATCCTTTTTCTTTTCAAACAAGATAGGCGCACCCTAAGGTAATATACACTAGGTCGGATAAATTCCTTATCCAAAAACTCCTACAACTGATCCTTGAATTCCTTTAGCTTGGCTGGGGCATCCTATAGGGAGGAATAGAAATAGGATTGGTGCTGGCTCAATACTAATGACAAAGTCAATATCGCGATCCAAAGGCATACCAAGAAAATCCATGTGGAAGAAATCAACAAACTTACGAACCACATAAACAAAATCTAAAGAAGGAGGTAAAGCAACACTAGTATCATGAATATGAGCCAAATAGGACAAACATCCCCTCTCGACCAAATGACAAGCCTAAAGGAAAGATATAACTCTATTATGACCAAAATGAAGCATACCCTTCCAAGATACCCTTAGCACACTCGACGAAGCTAAAGTCATGGTCTTACCACAACAATCTAGGACATCTTGGTAAGAATCCAATTAGTTCCATACCCAAGATGACATCAAAATGTACCATATGCAATACAATCAGATCTACCTAGGTCTCATGACCAACAAAAGTCACCACCAAAGATTTGTAAACCTGATCCACTACTAAAGAGTCTTCTACAAGGGTAGATATACAAATAGGCACATTAAGATGCTCACAAACTAAATCAAAACCCAAAGAAAAGTATGCAAACACATAGAAGAAACTCAATCCCAGATGAAATAATACAAAGTCAGGTCTGAAATAAATATGGACAATACCTGTAATGATAGTATTGGAGGCCTCTACCTCTGGTCTAGTTGGTATAGCACAGTACTATCCATGACCACCAACTGGCTGAACAACTCCATGACCACCACCAAGGGATTCACTACCGCTGCTTCATGCACCTCTGGTAGAACCACTACCTATCACAACTAAAATAAGAGTAGCAATGAACACATGGTGAGGACGATACTTAGCCAAATGGCCAGATTCATCACATACAAGCCACCTCTACAGTCGGACTCAGTAGAAAGAGTACGACTGAATCAGATTGGAAACCCAAAAATGCTAAACCAGAAGACCCACTACTTGAAATCTAAAAGACATCCTGTACGAGTTTACCATGATAACCATAAAAATCTCTAGAATCCCTATCATGAAAAGTGTGACCTCTACACTTGCCCAGATGGCTCAGCTTCTTAGTACATCCCTGAGATGCTTGAAGAATACCCATAGTAATCTTAGGAAGATCCACAATACTAAAAAATAATGCTCCACACATTACCATGTAAGATATATCTACCTAAAGAGAAACATCTAACTTTTCTATGAACTTTCGAATCTTCTCAGATTCAATGGCAATACTGACATAAGAATATCTAAACAAGACATGAAAGCGTGTCTTATACTTTTCAATAGTCACGGAGCCTTGCTCCAGGTAATCAAACTCATCTCTCATCCCATCCCTTATACTGTAAGGCATGAACCTCTTAAAAAAGGCCTCAGTAAACTGATCTCAAAGTAGAATTGAGAGGTGTGCAACGAATAAATGACCTCCACCAATCTATAGTGGAATCCCTCAACTGATAAGTGATATACGCAACACCATGAAACTCAAGCAAACCCAAGTTATGCAATTTCTCATGATAGCCAATCAAGAACTTATAGGCTTCCTTACCTAAAACACCATTGAACCTAGAAGGACCTAAATGAGTGAACCTCTCAAACCTCTTCTGATCCTAAGAAAACATAACTGCACTCATAATAATAGAAGGCATGGAGAATCTGGAAGGCTAAGACCCCACCTAAAGAGGCAACATAGATAAAGGCTGAACTCCCAACCTCAAAATACCATACTTGGATGCAAACGCTATAGGAGAATAACACTCGGAGTCTATGGAGTATCAAAAATAGAAGTTTGTACCATTAGAGGATCCACACTCAAGGCTGGAGGAACACCAGGCGCAATTAATGAAACACCCTCCAAATGGGTCTACAAGAAAACTAATAACCCCTCTAAGACTGGATAGAAAAACTCGGTAGAAATAAAATAGGACCCACACCTCTAACATGCTAAACTCGAGGCTTAGGAAAGAGTACCCTAACACTACTCAAATATGGGGTAGATCCATATGATCTTCCACTACCTCAAGCCCATCAACAATTCACAACTCTTCCTCAAGAATGGGCTATCTCCTCAGATAAAGGCTCTATATCTCTAACCTCATGGGGCCTAGTCATCACCATCTGTGTAAAAGAGTAAAATATTACTTAGAACATAAGGTATGAAGAAAATATGCAGGATAAGAAACATAATAAGGGAAATTTCCTAAAGACATCCTATATCTTATTGAAGATTGATACAGACGCCTACGTATTAATCCACAAGACTCTATAAGATATTATGTTCTTACACCATTGAGACTAAAATACTTAGATGATCTAACACCATTTTTTCATGACCTAAAAACAAAGAGTCATGATGAAACTTGTCCCAATAATCCTTAATAAGTAAGAACAACCTACCCTCACAATGCAATACACCATCTCCCCTTTGGGATAAAACCTCTACTTTCTGATCTCTAACTAATTCCTTCAGCTTAACTAACTGGGATCCCTATCTTGTTTCTCCTTTACTTCAGCAACCAAAGAATATTTCAAACTATTTTGAACCCAAACACTACCTTCAGCTGAATCAACCAACTGAATGTCTAATCTATCTAATTGATGAGCCTCCCTCACTAACTTCTTCTTATTATCCTCAACATGAGCAACACTACCCATAGAAAATCTACTAAAGTTATCTGTCACTACATTAGCCTTGCCCGGATGATACAACACACTTATGTCATAATCTTTTAATAACTCAAGCCACCTTCTCTAATGAAGATTCAAATCTTTCTGCAAAAACACATACTGCAAACTTTTGTGATCCATGAACACATCAACATGAACCCCATATAAATAGTACTTCCAAATTTTTAAGGCAAAAACCAAAACTGCTAGGTCAAGATAATAGGTAGGGTAATTCTTTTCATAGGATTTAAGTAGTCTAGAGGAATAGGCTATGACCTTACCTCTCTTCAGCAACAGAAAACCAAGACCAACTCTAGAAGCATCATAGTAAACAAAAAATCCATCTGAACCATCTGGAAAAGTCTAGACTGGGTTGAGGTGAGTTGAGTCTTCAACTCCTGAATACTCTTTTCACAAGAATCTGACCACTGGAATTTTACTTTCTTCTGAGTCAATCGAGATATAAGGGACGCAATAGAAGAAAACCCTACAACAAACAGTCTGCAATAGCCAGCCAAACCCAAGAAACTCCTAATATATAATGGAGAGATGAGTCTGGGACAGTTTCTCACTACTTTGGTCTTTTGAGGGTTAAATTTAATACCATCACAAAAAATAATATGGCCAAGGAAAGCTACTAATTATAGCCAAAACTCGCACTTACTGAATTTGGTGAATGGGATTTAAGAGTCTACAATACGATTCTGAGTTGGTCTGCATGATCATTTTTCACTACAGGAGTAGACAAAAAAATCATCAATGAAGAATATAACAAACATGTCTAAGTACTGCTTGAATACTCAGTTTATCAAGTCTATGAAAGTTGCTGGGGCATTTGTTAGTCCAAAAGTCATAACTAGGAATTCGAAGTGACCATACTGAGTTCTGAAGGCTGTTTTTAGAATATCACACTCTCTGACTCTGAGCTGATGATAGCTGGATATAAGGTCTATCTTAGAGAAATAATTGGCACCCTAAAGTTTGTCGAACAAGTCATCAATCCTAGGGAGGTGGGTACTTATTCTTGATTGTGACTTTGTTCAAATGACGGTAATTGATGCACATTCTAAGAGAACCATCTTTCTTACACACGAAAATGACTGGAGCGCCCCATGAGGAAACACTGGGCCTAATGAATCCCTTATCTAAGATATCCTTCAGCTATTGTTTCAATTCCCTATGCTCAATGAAACCATTCTGTAGGGCAGAATTAGGTTACGATAGGTATCTAGAAGAAGATCTATTCTGAAGTTAATTTCCTTTTCGGGAGGAACTCCGGGAAGATCTTCAGGGAACACATCTGGAAATTCCCTTACTACTGAAGCTGACTCGAGTCTTGGGGTCTCAAAACTAGAGTCTTTGACTCAAAAAATATGGTACATATACCCCTTAGATATCATTTTTCTTACCTTAAGATATGACACAATTTGCCTCCTAAGCACTGAAGTACTACCCCTTCATTCAATAACTGGTTCATTAGGAAATTAAAATTGAATGACTCTATTTCTGTAATCAACGGAGGTATAACATAAGTGGAGCCAATCCATACCAAGAATGATATCAAAATATGTTATCTCTAACTCTACAAGGTCAACTGAGGTGATTTTTAGGGATATTATGACCGGACAGTTCCTGTATACCTACCTAGCTATAATAGAGACACCTAATGGAGTAGACACTAAGATGGGTTCTGCTAAAGATTTGGGACTAATACCAAAATCGACTTCTATATAGGGGGTTAAAAAGGAGAGCGAAGCTACGAGGCCTAATAAAGCAAAAAACATGAAGATGAAAGACCTGTAACATACCTATTACCGCATCAGGAGAGCTTTTCTGATCATGATGGGACTAGAGTGCATATAATCTATTCTAGTGCTGAGCACTGGTGACAGTAGAAGAGGTGCCTTGCTGAGTCTGGTGACCTACTAGAGCTGATGACTGATTGGACTGACCCTATTGGCACTAATCTCTTCCCCTCTAAGAAACTACTCAACATTTACTAATCCTGTGGTCTGGTTTACCACACCCAAAACATACATCACTGCCAACTTTACACTCACCCTGATGATTTCTACCATATTTCCTGCAGAGCAGATTAGTATGACCACTGTTCACACTATCCTGGGACATAGAGCCTAGTGCCCTATCTCGACTGTTGTTCCTGAACTTTGGCACTGACACACTAGTTGAAGACCGAGTTTGGGTTGATAATTTTTGACTGAATTGAGAATGGTTTCCACCTTCTAACCTCATATGAGAAAAGTTAAAGATACTTGTTGTAGCCCTCGTATTCTCTCTCTTTATCTACTTAAGTTTTGGTTCCTCAATCTCTTAAGCATGGACCATAAGCCTAGATATTTCCATTTTCTTTATCAACATGGCAGTTCTACACTCTTTAGCCATATATTTAGATATACCAGACATGAACTTACTCATTCTAGACCTATTATCAGCCACCACCGAAGGAGCATACCTCGCCAACTAAGTAAACTTAAGCAAATACTCCTTCACACTCGTACTAACCCACTTCAAATTAATAAACTCCAGCACATTATCTTCCCTCAACTCCAAAGGGAATAATTTATCTAAAAAGGCTGTGGCAAACTCCTCCTACTCTATAGTCCCTTCATCTACACCTCTATCCTTCTTTCACTGCTTATACCACGTATGTGCTATATATTGAAACTAATATGCAGACAAATCTACACTCTCACTCAAAGTAACACTCATGATATCTGTTACCTTGTGAACCATATAAAAATATCTTATGGATCCTCTTTAGAATTGGATCCCGAAATCAAAGGGGGATTCATTCGAGTGAAATCCTGAATCCTAGTTGCACCTATATTTGCCATTGGATTAGCTGGGGCAACAGCCTAATGATTATTCTAAGCAGATACTGAGTGAGGTAAGGTAGTAAATGCAGCTCCACCTCGGCATGAGAGATGTGCTCATTCAGGGGATCTTTCTGAATAGGTAGAGGTGCGGGCTACTATCCCAGCTACTCTCTCACACTCATTTGACCCTGTTTGAAATTAATTAACTCAAGCACCATATCTTCCCTCAACTCCAAAGGGAAGAATCTATCTAGAAAAGCAATAGCAAACTCCTCCTACTCTACAGGCCCTGTATCTGCACCTCTATCCTACTTTCTCAGCTTATACTAGGTGTAAGCTACATCCTGCAACTAGTAGGCAGCCAAATCAACACTCTTACTAGACGTGACACCCATAATAATAGTAACCTTCTGAACTATATCAAGGAATTCCTGCGGATCCTCAACAGACTTGGATCCTATAAACAAGGTAGGATTCATTGGGATAAAATCCCGAATCCTAACTGCGGAAGTGTTAGCTACTTGATTGGTTGGGATAGTGACAGTGCCCAAGCGCACACGCAAGTATACGTGGTCTTATCAAGCAGTAAAGTGGATTCAAGAAAGCTCAAGTATCGATCTCTCAGGGACTTGCATTCATCGACTATCCAATTCTAGTTTAACAATTGAGAAAAAGTAAACAAAAGGAGAGTTTGTAATTTTGTACATTAAAAATAAAATAAAATAAATAATGCGTAAAAATAAAATTCTTGGGACAATCAATGGATCAAAGCCCAGGGTTAAATCACTTCGAACAATCATACCATGTTATTAAATTTCCTTCATTAACTTGCTTATCTTGGTTGTTGATTCGTAAGGTTAATTGCATGATGTAACGCCCCAAAAATCTATCCCGAGACGTCACACGGTGCTTAGGACCACAAGTGATCCCAAGCTAATCCTTCTAATGGCATACAATAAAGCAACTGATTAAATATGTAGAACTGACTGAGTTTACTGTGTGGAAACATAGAAAAATACTGGAATCTGTAAAACACAATACTGATTACAACTTCAATATTCTAATAATGTTTGAAAACAGAGGGAATGAAATTACAAGATTGACTCTAACTGACATCTGTGAAGCCTCTACTCTACTGACTATAAATAGTTGGGAAGCTACTCCAACTATCGCTAATCAATACATATGAATAAGAAAATAAACAACCTAAATAAATCTAACTGAAGTCCCTGAAGTAGGAGGACTCATCATCTTGCTGGCTGGAATCTGCAACTGTCTGAATCCGAATGTGCATACTAAAACTTGTACCTATATTATGAGATAATGTAGCACATAGACATATATGTGGATCAGTACTTTGAGGATGTACTGAGTATATAGGGGTGCAATTCATAAGTAAAACATTATCTCATCATCATAATTTGGGAAAAAGCATCATTTCCACTCCAAACTATACCCGAAAAGTCGAAGCCACACCTAAACTATACTAGTGACCTATTACACACCTAAACTATAAAAAAGTGAAACTATTTACACCCTGTCAGGCTACCTCCACTTGCATATGGTGTAGTGTTTTACACCCGCTGCCACGTCAGCACCACGTTAGTAAGAAGTATCACTTTTTTATAGTTAAGGTGTGTAATAGGTCACTTATATAGTTTAGGTGTGGATTTGAATTTTCGACTATAGTTTGGGGTGGAAACTATGCCTTTTCCCTTAATGTTTTTAGCCGTTTACTTTTGTTATTTAATAGGCTGGACGTGCCTAAAATAAGTGTAACACACGCGCCTTAGAATGGGGGTCGCGGGGAGGTAATAATATCACTTTTTTATAGTTAAGGTATGTAATAGGTCACTAGTGTAGTTTAGGTGTGGCTTAGACTTTTCGGGTATTGTTTAGGGTGGAAACAATGCCCTTTTCCTCATAATTTATAAAGTCATACATGCCAAATATAAATGACTCACATAGCTTGAGTAAATCTAAAATTTGAATACACAAATCATAAATAGTAAAACATATAATCTAAATCTCATGAGCCATTACACTTAGTTCTGAAATCTGTATTCTGTACTCATTCTCAAATCATATAGGCTAAGTGAAAAAGAAGCTCACCTTTGTGTCTGAAAACTAAAGCTATAACTCTGTAACTGAAAATCTCAAGTAATTCAATATCTGAATAAGTTTTGTGAGCCTTTACACTTAGTTCCTAAAATCATTAGGAAAAATACATACCTTAAGAAATATACTCAAAATTTGTTTGTTACTTTTACTAGAAGGGAGGTTCTCGTAATCGACATAAACAATACGAGCGACATGGAGTCCAACGTTTAGTCCTCCTAAGGAAGAAACCTTATGTTGGAGAGAGGCATCATACTCTTGCCAGGGAGTATAACCTCAACTCAGTGATCACTATCTCAACCTCGGGCCCATAAATTTGAATCCTACGATGGTACGTAGTTCTGGAGTATGAAACCATAGTAACTTACCCGACTCGGTGGTAATACTACTCCCTTTAGTTAGCTACGCTCATCTCTTGGAAATCAACATTAAAACTTGCATAAGGTTTTATTAGGAAACCAGTTAAGCATTTAACATTATATGAATAACTTTGTAAAGTGGAATCCAAAACTCATATGAGGATCAAAAGATCAAATATTGTTTGTCAAAGCATACTAAAAATATAAGCTTCTTGAAATATCAAAACTCAATCTTAGGGCTTAAAGCCCATGCTTCAAACTCATGTCAAAACATCATAATAATCATGCTTGTCAATGAACTCAATAATAATTTAACTCAAAATCTGAAAATTTCTACAATAGGTATGAAAATATGAGAATAGACATGAAATTTATCTTCAAAATCTCTCAAAACTCATAATCTTGTAAATAGAAATAATGGGTATGAATCTCAATTTAGAATTCATGTATAAACATTCAAATTCGTAGCAAAACATCATGCTCAACATGCTTCATGAAAATACTTCAATACCATGAAAATAATAAGATCAAGAATCTCAATATCATGCTTAAAATTAATTAGGAAAAGTCTGGAAAATCGCGTTACATCCATAAATATATGGAAATAGTCATGTATTTCAACATTCAATCACTTGAAATCTCATAATCTTCAAACAATATAAATTGGGTATAAACCCTAACTTCAATTCCATGGAAAATCACATAAAATTCAGTAATTTGTAATCTAAAATAAGTTTTGGACACAAGGACGAAAGAATTGTCCTTTTTGAAACCCCACATACCTCAGATGATGAACTAGATGTACAAGCTTGCTTTTTGAGTCTCTATTTGCACTCTTGAATGAAGTTTCTTGAAGCTCTTGGTCTAGGGATCTTTAATCTTGCATCAATTTGGAAAAAGGATGGTGTAATCTTGAGTTTCTTGGAGATGAATGTTGAATTTAGGGTTTTTCAATTGGGAGAAAGTTGATGAAATTTTACCTAAAGTGCTTGTAATAGTTTTTGATTTTGTGTTTAGATGGAATAAGGGTGGGGAAATGGACTAAAGTGACCCTAGGCCCTTTTGGAATTGAATTAGCATGCAAAATAGCTTTGAATCCGTGTCAGTTTTTCATGTCGAGGCGAAGTCGATGCGACGCGTCAAGATCACGTCGGCTTACTACCTCACACGGAAAATAGCATAACTTTTTACTCGGTTATCATATTTTTGTAAAATTTGTATCGTTGGAAAGTTAATTCAATTATCTCCAATTTGGTGCGTCTTGAGTTGAAAAATTCTATTTAAATAAAAAGTTATACATGTTTAAAGTAGACCTTTGTAGAATCAAACACCAAATGTTGGATGAATCAAATGATCTTAGCTCAACTTTGTTCAAAGTCATTGCTATGAACATTTTTCACCTCTAAACCACTTCATAGACTATGATAATGATCGTGAAATTTACATTCACATGGAAATTATTTGGATTAGAGCTTAGATGCGTAGAAATGCCGGTTAGAATTCTAGCACAAAAATAAGGGGTATTACACAAGATCATGGTTTCCCAACCTCTAATCTTTTACCTAATATGGATCTTACAACTACATCATTGAGCGGGGATGTAATAATCCAATTAAGTGAATTAAAGCTGTCATCCTACGTTTGAATCAAGTAAAACACCTAAATACATCAATGCCCTAGACGCTAAGTTTAATTCTTTAGTTTATTAAAAAATAAAAACTCAAACTTTGTTTATTCCCATATTTTATCTCCCTTTTTTTCTTTTCCGAGATCAAAAGGTTGACAATATATGTATTTCATGGGTGATCAATCCATAAAATAATTAAAACAAGAATAAACAAACAACCAAATATGATAAGTAAAATTAATCGAAATAAATCTAAAATAATAATAATTATGTTCTTGACTTTAATCTCAAAAAGAGGTGTTTTAGTCACGAAGTTTCCAATTTCGTCCAAACAGTGTTCCGCCGTTAATAACGTGTCCAGGTATTGTTTTTCTTTCACCAAAAATTGTCCAAGAATTCATAATGATGTCCAGGTATTTTTCTATTGTCTCCAGCTGTCCATGCAATTCCATGTATATATATATATCCTAAACACACAAGAAGTGGGATAAAAGAATTTGCACTACTGCCAAAAATATTCCCTACTTTGACCAAATTAATGTCCAGCCGCCTTTTCAATTTTTGCACAATTTGACGAGGTTGATCACAGTGACGCGACGTGTCGACTTCTTGTCGAAGCACTGGAATTTACTACTAAAATTTTGATTAAGTATTGTACGTCCTATTCTTTGTTCATATCTTTTATAGTATATTTTTAATGAATTTTTGGTCTTTAAATCATTAATATATTTTCATATTTATCACACAAAACCTCCTACAATACCATACACTACAAATTAAAGATCAAAACAACACAATAACCTCAACGATAAATTAAAACAAAAGCTTTGATAAGACAAATTCGCAATGATGTTTCAATTATTATTTCGACTCTTGACTTAATCAAATTAAACTTTGCACAATACAAACAAGTTATTCAACTCATAGTTACACATTTAAATCATTTGGAACAAATTAAATACATTAGAATCCACCGAAACCAACTAGACACACAACTAGCTCAAGTTAGTCAACTAGTTTTCCGGGTTGAACTCTAAATGACTCAATTAAGCACAAACTTGTTTGAAAAAAACATTGGACATTGTAAATACACACTTGGACACTTAAATGCTACTTTATATAAATATCAACACGTTAAGCACATGAATTTCTCTCAAAACAAGGCGAAATAAGCTAGAATAATGATAAAAAGTGTATAAAACCACCTCAAATCATCACCCCACACTTAAACTCTTATTAGTTCTCGAACAACACTTTACTCTAAGCATAAAAATCTGAGGTGATGCTACACTTCTACTAAAATAAAGACACTCAATCTAGTACTACAATGACTACACAAAATGCAAGTTTCTACACAAAGCACGTCATTTACACAATTGAAAGCTCAAGAACACTACTTCAAAACATCCTAGCCTCAAGAATTGACTCACCTAAGTGGAAAACTTATGCTTATCATTCAATCAAGGACATCATACAAATCACCCACATTCATCAAACATGTGCCCTTCACACGAAGAGAATTATCCATAATCACTCACAATAATGCAATTTATAGCACAATGGGTACAAGAATCAAATTACACTCACTCTCACAAAGAATTCACAATTTACACACAATGAACCATAGGCTTTCCCTTAGTGTAATGCTCCACTAATAATCGAATGTAAAGCTTAGGATCAATTAAGACTTTTTCGGGTTGTAATGTAGGCTAAGGGACAGGTAGGAACTATTTGGAAATAGTGACTAATCTCTCTAAACGCTTTAATACACTACATTATACATTTAAAATCAATCTCCAACAACCAAATTACACTTATTCATCCATCCATCACCTTTATTTTTCCCTATTGCTTTTAAGCATTTTCACAAACACATGGTGGGTGTATTGTTTATTCCTTTAAAATTCAATTTTTCTCATTTTTTACAAACATGAGAATATTTCTAAACCCATTTATATCATTTCCAACCACCAGACATCAAATATAAACACCAATAACTATTACCTTGGGGTATCAATTTCACCCTTTTCTTCTTCAATTTCTCAAACTCCTTAATAATTCAATTTTTTTTTTCATTAAAGCACTTTGAAATTTTTTGGATCAAATTATGGTCTATCAAAAAAGGAGATTAGGCTACATATGAGGTTGCCAAAGAAAAAGCTAAAGGCTCAATGGGATTTAACTACGATAATGCACAAGGGTAGGTAAAAAGAAGGTATAAAACAAGGCTATCAAAGAAATGACTAAATCATCTCCTAAATCCACATTCTTTATTTTGCTTTACACACACACCGTTCTAGACATCACATGCAACAAGGGATATACAAAAATCTCACATCACACATGGCACATGTTCAACTCAATAGGATCATCATAGACTCCCAACCAAACAATAACATAAATTCAAATTTAAGCCAAAAAATACAAGAGTCATAATCAAGAGCCTAGGAGTCTCAAAATTAGTAATTCAATCAATCAACATGCTTTTACAAACAAACCCACTTGCATCATGTAATCAAAAATAGCACCAACAAGAATATTTCTCTCACACACAAAAAAATTAAATTGAGCCAAAATTTGAGAATTTTCACACTTAAAAATCTACTTTGTTCCCAAAATAAATTTTAAAAGTAAGAGATCGAAATAATCTTTGAGGACTCTAGGCCTAGCTAGATACATATTTTTGCAGAAAGGAGGTCCGTGGAAACCCCACACTCAGTCTTCGCCATGATTTTAGCTCAGGTTTTTGGTAATCAGACTTCCCATAAACCTGTGACTCAACCAAAAACAAAAACTATGTGAAGTAAAAATAAAAGAAAAAAAACTAGAAAGAAAACATATCTTATCTTGGGTTGCCTCCCAAGAAGCGCCTAATTTAGTGTCGCGGCACGACCCATATTAACTTTTTCCTCCACCTTGAGGATATAAATTTCACCCCAACTCAGCATCCATCTTTTTTCTCCCTCATAGGGTTGTGGTACAAAGATTAAAGAACTGGGTAATAGAATATGCATGGTAAACCACTCAGCCTTGAGGTGAGGTGTGTTTTTATATTGCTTATCCGGAGTAAAATCAAGAATATAGAATTCTTGTTCCTCCCCTTCACACTCTTCCACTACTTAAGATAGTTCCACAGACAAGACATCATCTAAACATAATGTAGAAAAGAGTTTTGAATGAGGCCCAACCAATCTTACTTCAAAATTTACACTATCCACGACACTCACTTTTATTCACCTTCTCAATTTCAGTCTTAAGATAAAGTTGACAATCAAGTGGCTGGGATTCTTGTGTTTGTTCCACAAATTTGCTAATATCCTCCTCATATTTTTCTTTGCTTAGCATCTGTAGGCATGGTGGTAGTGGTATCTCCTCAACCTGTTCAACAATTTTAGTTTCCGAGTACTTAAACTTCCTCGAATTATCCGCAAATTCATCTTCAACAGGTTGGGAAGTGAACTCTGCATCTACCTCCAGCTTATTATCTATTTGCTCTGCAGTCTCCCGATAGTGCTTTATGTTTGCCAATAACTGTACTTGAGATGCTAAAAGTTGTTTCAGCATCACTTCTAAGTTGCTAGTTTGAGTTGTAGCCTGTATGTTTGGTTGTTGCTTCTGAAATTGTTGCTGGATGTTCCATGATTGAATTTGTTACTGATTCCACCCCGTTCGATTGCAGTAGTTTATATAATTTTGCCTTTAAGCATAGCCCACAAACAATTCTGAATTGGGGTTAATAGCACACATAGCTGTAATATGACCACTTTGACCACAAACCAAAGACCAAGTTGCAGTCTTCTCCATAGATAGAACAATAACTGCATAATATTATGAAGGTCCCATCCACGCACTTCCATCAAAATTTGAACAAAAAACCACTTGATGTGGTCCCCCACAAAAACAAATAGAATCATCATCACACGAAAACCATCTATCCCAAGCTTACACATCAAGAAATGTGATAAAAAGAGAAATAAAAGAAAATAAAAAAACTAAACAAAAACTATTTACAACTCAATATAGAAAAACTAAAAATAAGATAGTAGCCTAGTTACAAGTCCCCGACAATGGCGCCAAAAACTTGATAGCGCCCAAGCGCACACGCAAGTGTATGTGGTCTTATCAAGTAGCAAAGTGGCTTCAAGAAAGCCTAAGTATCGATCTCTCAGGGACTTGCGTTCGCCGACTATCCAATTCTAGTTTAGCAATTGAGAAAAAGTAAACAAAAGGAGAGTTTGTAATTTTGTAAATTAAAAATAAAAATAAAATAAATAATTCGTAAAAATAAATGTCTTGGGACAATCAATGGATTAAAGCCTAGGGTTAAATCACTTCGAACAATCATACTATGTTATTGAATTTTCTTCATTAACTTGCTTATCTTGGTTGTTTATTCGTAGGGTTAATTGCACGATCATGGTTTTCCAACCTCTAATATTTTACCTAATATGGATCTTACAACTACATCGTTGAGCGGGGATGTAATAATCCAATTAAGTGAATTAAATCTATCATCCTACGTTTGAATCAAGTAAGGCACCTAAATGCATCCTTGTCCTAGATGCTAAGTTTAATTCTTTATTTTATAAAAGAATAAAAACCCAAACTTTATTTATTCCCATGTTCTATCTCCCCATTCCCTCTCCCGAGATCAAAAGGTCAACAATATATGTATTTCATGAGTGATCAATCCATAAAATAATTAAAACAAGACTAAACAAACAATCAAATATGATAAGCAAAATTAATCAAAATTAATCCAAAATAATAGTAATCATGTTCTTGGCTTTAACCCCGAAAAGAGGTTTTTTAGCCACTAATATTCATAATCCCGATCAAAATGACTGAATATATGATATAAAAATTAAAAGATAAATAAAAAATTAAAACCTAATCTAAACGTGTAGCTGCCTCTATATCCTAATCCCACAAGAAGTGGGATAAAAGAATTTGCATGGCTAAAGAAAATATTCCCACCTTTGACCAAATTAATGTCCAGCCACCTTTTCAATTTTTGCACAATTTGCCGAGGTTGATCACAACGATGCGATGTCTCGACTTCGCGTCAAAGCACTGGAATTTTCTTCTAAAATTTCAGTTAAGTGTTGGACGTCCTATTCTTTGCCCATGCCTTTTGTAGTGTATTTCAATGAATTTTTGGCCATTAAATCATCAATATATCTCCGTATTCATCTCACAAAGCCTCCTACAATATCATTTTAATGCCCCAAAAATGGGTTACGAGATGTCACACGGAGCTTAGGACCATAAGTGATTCCAAGCTATCCCTTCTACTGGCATAAATCATAAGCAACTGAATAAAATGCATAAATCTAAATGAAATAAGTGGAATATGACTCTTTTCCGAATCTAATCAATATAGAGCTAAATTAAAATGATTACAACTTGGCTTTTACAAAACAACACTAGAATGAAAGACATTAACTCTAATGACTATCTTTGAAGCCTCTACTAATATTGACTATAGGTAGCCGAGACATGACCCCCAACTATCCCAAATTGATATGCTTGAATAAATAAAGATATAATACTGCTCAAACTATATGAATGACTCGAGCCCTTGAATCAAGAGGACTCATCTTCTATAGACTGGAAGCTGCAAACTGTCTAAATATGGTATGCGTTCTAGAACTGAGCCGATACCTACATTATGAGACAACGTAGCACATAGACATATATGAGAATCAACACTTTGAGGATGTACTGAGTATATGGGGTGAAATGCATAAGTAAAACATCATGTCATCATCATAATTTGTAAAACAATGCATGATAAATGTAAATGACTCACATAAGCTGGAATATCTAAAATACAGAAATCTGAAATCATGAATAAAAAATTAAACTTTATAAATCTAATGAGTCATAACATTTAGTTATGAAAACTGTTCTTGTATTATCTATTTAAATCATACTATCTAAGTGTAGAAAGGACTCACTCTAAATTTTGGATTCTAAAACCTGAAATCTGTAGCTACTATCTTTCTGTAAAGCATAATCTGAGTACAACTGTGAGCCTTTACACTTAGTTTTTTAAAAGCTTTTCTGTTATTCTTTTATTTTAGGGAAACCTTTCAAAGTTTTTCTTTACTAGTAGGGAAAAATACTTTAAAACTATTCTAAAAATCTTTACTGATAGGGAAATACTCAAAACTGTTTATTTACTTTTACTAGAAGGGAGGTTCTCTTAACCGACATAAACCATGCGAGCTACATGGAGTCCAACGTCTCGTCCTCATAAGGAAGAAACCTCACATTGGGGAAAGGTATCATACTCTTTCCAGGGAGTATAACCTACTTTCCATGAGATCGATCATAATCTAAATCTATCATCCATATAGGAATGGGAATAATCTCAAAATCTGTTCCTACGTTGGCTACGTAGTTCTGTGGAAGATAGGTCACGCTAATCCCATACTTCCCGCTCGGTGCTAAATACTACTCTCTTTTTATATGCTACACTCATTCTGTTGGAAATCCATTTTAAAACTATCATAAGGGTTTATCTAAAACCAATTATGTATTTATCTGATAAAATCTGTAAATAAAGATGATCTAATTTCTATAATCTAGAATAATCTAAAAAGTGGATTCCATAGCTAATCCGATGATCGAAAGATCAATGTTTTACTAAATTTCTGTAAATAATCTGATAATAGGATGCTTAAAGCATCATCTTTCTTGAAATAATAATATTCAATCTTGGGGTAGTAATCCATGTTTTAATCTCATGTCAAAACATCATAATAATCAGGCTTAATATTTAAAACAATGATAGTTCATATCAAAATCTGTAAATTACTGCAATATGCATGAAAATATAAAAATAGACATGCAATTCAACTTCTAAAACACTTGAAATCTCAAAATCTTGCAAAGAGGAATAATGGGTATGAACCTTAATTCAAATATCATAAACAATCATTCAAAATCATATGAATTTTAAATAAAAGCTTGGTTTTGGGCACAAGGATGGAAGAAGATCCTTGTTCATAAACCCCACATACCTTGGTAGATGATTAGATGGAGAAACTTGAATTATTGATTCCTATTTGAGTTCTTAATGATGAGTTTTTGATTATCTTGCCTTGGGAATCCTCAATTTAGAGCTTTCTTGGAGAAACTATGGACGATTTTGATTTCTTGGAGAAGAAGCTCTTGAGTTCTGGGGTTTTGTTTTGAGAGAAAATTGATGAAATAGGCATAAAGTGCTTTGGAATATGCTTAATGTTGTGTTAAACATAAATTGGGGCCTTGGGGATCGACAAAAATGCCCCTATTACACTTCTAAAATGGAACTGAAAAAGAAAGAAAAAATCTCTATTTAATAGGCCACCGCGACACGCCACTATCGCGGTGGCTCACTGGAAAAGGACGAGCGCCAATTTTGTTGGGCTACTAGATTTCAACAATTGGAAATTTGGACCTCTCCGCGATGTGCCAATATCGCGGAGGTCCACTGAAATAGACAATTATGAAATTGTCCTTCACCGCGACGTGGTGGTTGCTCAGGTGGGACACTGTCAACTTAAAAATGCTATAACTCTTCAAACAAGCATCATATTTGGGCGAATTTGGTATCGATGGAAAGCTTGTTCAATTTCCCACACAATAGAAATTCGAAATCTAGAAAATTCCATATGAAATAAAAAGGTATTTATTTTTGAAGCTAATCTTTGACATTTTAGGAACGAAATTAAGCTAAAAAAAATACGGAGTATTACCATATCTCCCCCTTGGGAACATTCATCCTCGAATGTGGCTAGATAAGCTAGTAATATTGAGGAATATGAGGCTATAAGCAATCACACAAAACTGAAATAAACTGAATAATTAAATCTCAACATAATGAGCTACTGAACTGATTTGCTAGTGCATGAATTCTCATGAAATTAGCTACATAGCTGAATCTGAGACTATAAAAGAACAAAATGAAAGAAGACTATTACCTTCAAATGAATCTGAGTTCGTGGAGAAGAGATTAGGGTACTTGGTACGCATGTCTGCTTTTGCTTCCCAAGTAACACCCTCAACAGACTAATTGGATTGAGAGTTCTAAACTAAGGCAACTGAGATTACATATTGAACATTCGCATCTGCAAATATACTTATATGACTAAGTTTGGAACATTAGAAACCTCTATTATGAAACTGATTTCTTAGCTAACTTGCCTTATTATACGAAGCTGATTCACGCTGAGAGTTTAGAATTCGCTAGAAGTGTTCAAGATGCAATTATTCATGTAGAACTATGAAGTGATAAGTTATGCAGGCATAAATCATGAGCCAACGTGGTTAAAATCCCACAATGGGTATTACATTATCTGAGTTGGGATCTTGTAAAACTGAGACCATTCACTAAATACTTATGAACTGAATCATGGCTAGATATCAGAATCAAAAACTGATGCCTGATGCCTGATGCATATACCGAGCTGAATTCGCAATTTACCTGGTTGCAAATAAACTACCTTTTGAAATGGCCATACACATAAAATTTCAGGTGGTAAGACTAGACTAAATCGAAATATGGAAACTATAGAAATTTTTTTGTCTGACTGTTAAACTGGATTGTTGGCTATACAGAGTGAATCATACTGAATGCTCATACCCAGATGGAGTATTTATCCAGCACTCTTCTAAGAAATTCTACTGATATTAGGGAGTAAAGAACATTGGGCATGATCTGATCAAAACATCCGAATAAGAAATCACAACATTGCAACCACTCTATAGCATGGAACATAGACCCATAAATAATAAGCTAGGATAGAATTACTAGGCCTCAAGCAATGCGACTTCTTACTTTCAAGCTTATCAACACATCTAAAACTCTCCCTCAACTATATTATTCACCACAAATACCATACTCGCTTGATTCAACATGTAATTCTCACTTTGGCCTTGATAAATCCGTCTACTAAAGTCTAACTGAACTAAATCCTCTTATCATGGTCAAGCCTAACTCGGAATCACAAGGTACTGCACATAACACCATAATACTAGTCTTAACCATGGATTCAATATCCCAAGCATTGTCATAACTACTCATTCTAGGATGATTCTTCTTACCACATTAATAACTAAATTCAACCTCTTACAAGAAATTCATAAATGCACCACACACATATCCTTTTATACACCAACATGGCGTTTAAGCCTATCTTTATAACCACATATGCACTTCTAAATAAATACTCATAAGAGCATCTTTCTCGTATTCTCTAACACCTCTATCAATAACAACTTCCATGAACTATTCTTAAGAAGGCACATATAAAATATTCTCAACTAACCAAGTCATACACAAAAAAAACTTCACATCAATATTTCTTCATTTATGGACTTACATAAAACTAGCATATAACCATATTTCCCAATATAACATATTTACTCTCTCCCATATACGCAACTGTTCATCATCACTATCTTGACCTAAGGGAAGGTCACTGAAAGGTTGGCATACCATGTCCTGAAACATAAAGGGATACCAAGCATAGCTTGAAACTTTACTGAGGCCTGGGGAATAGAGTGTTCATGACCTGGACTCATTAAAGAGGTCTAATCTGAGGGTGTACAAAATATAAATCTAAAATTTTCTAATTACTAAGAGTGTCGCCTGAGTACTGGATTTGAAGCTACTGTAAAGCATAAGTGCATGAGTCATGAGCTGCATGACCTGAATTTTGGAGTTCATAACTTAATGGAATATGATTCCAACTACTGAATGAACCAGAACTCCTCATACTAGGAACTGGGAGAGTACATAATTCTCTATTATATGCATGAACATGAACTCTGATCATTGAGATAACATGTAAGGCATGAGTAGATACTGGAATAACTGAAATACCAACACTGAAATAAGAATGGATTGGACATCATCCTCTCTTTCTGATGTCCTATAACATACTAGTATCACTACTAGAATCTAAGAGCTTGACTCGGCTTCTCGTTCTATCATCTCCCCTTTAGCTTTAAGATATCATTCAAAGTCTGAGGAACCCTTCACTAAACTCTAAAATGGACTACACTCACTGCACTCTAGAGTCTAGAACACAATAATACACACAAATAATAAGCTTATTCTGAAAGACTACACCTGAAAGTGTAAAACTCATTTCTAATACTTCCTTCTGAGGTACAACTCTATCTTTCTATAGCACCACTAATCATCATATAATATCTTGAAGACTTACTAACTTAGAATCTTCATGAGTATCACCACATCCTGAGTTCAAATCATCCTAAGTTTATCTCTATATTTTCTATCAATCGTCATTCCCACCTTTTTACCACTACTCTTTTATACCCATACTTCCATCTATAATAAGGTTCTACAATTCATAATTCTCAACATTGAAGTTCATAATACCCCTCGAATGCATACTTTATTTACTAGTCTAGGTTCATACTAGCTCCTCTCATGAACACTATCGATATTGAAAAAATAATGAGGAATCTAAATACATATCTAGTTCTGTCTCAACTGAACAACTCATAAGGATGAGGACATAACTTTGAATTTAAGGGACTTATGAAACAATAGAGAGCTTCTCTCAAGGCCTTGGTGTGAGTTTTGATATTACTGATGGTAAATCTAAGAGCATTATCTGGGGAGGAAATTGGAAATATATTGTCATGCTATCTCGAGAGTAAGTCATACATGAAGAATTTTGGGGTAATACACGAATAGACAGGAGAATCAGAGAGATCAACTTTATTGCACGATCTAGAGTCGGAAAGAGGGGAAATTTTTTCTTAAATGCCTTGTAGCCTCTTGAAGAAAAGTATATATGTCTCCATACCATTTTTCTAGCCTCTACTTGACATGACTTCATAGACACCCTAGGACACTTGAACTTTGTGCTCTGATACCAAGTTTATAATGCCCCAAAAATGGGTTCCAAGACGTCACATGGTGCTTAGCACCACAAGTGATCCCAAGCTAACACTTCTATTGGCATAACTCATAAGCAACTGAATAAAATGCATGAATCTAAATGAAATAACCAAAAGATGACTCTTTTCTAAATCCAACCAATACAGAGATGAATTAAAATAATTACAACTCTGCTTTTACACAATAACACTGGAATCAAATACATTAACTCTACTGACGGTCTATGAAGCCACTACTAATATTGACTATAGGTAGCCGGGACATAGACCCCAGCTATTCTAAATTAGCACACCTGAATAAATAAAGATAAAATACTTCTCAAACTATATCATTGACTCAAGCCCTTGAATTAAGAGGACTCTATCATCTATTGACTGGAAGCTGTAAATTGTCTTAATATGGTATGCGTTCTACAATTGAATTGATACCTACATAATGAGACAATGTAGCATATAGACATATATGGGATCAGTACTTTGAGGATGCACTGAGTATATGGGGGTGAAATGCATAAGTAAAACATCATTTTATTATCATAATTTGTAAAACAATGCATGCTAAATGTAAATGACTCATATAAGCTGGAATATCTGAAATACTAAAATCTAAAATCATGAATAGCAAATTAAAATTTATAAATCTAGTGAGTCATAATATTTAGTTCAGAAAGCTGTGCTCGTATTCTTTCTTTAAATCATACTGCCTAAGTATAGAAATGACTCACTCTTAATTTTGAAATCTGTAGCTATTATCTTTCTGTAAAGCATAATCTGAGTAAAACTGTGAGACTTTACACTTAGTTTTCTAAAAGCTTTTCTGTTATTATTATCTATTAGGGAAACCTTTCAAAGATTTTCCTTACTAGTAGGGAAAAATACTTTAAAAATATTATGAAAATCTTTTCTGATAGGGAACTACTCAAAAATATTTATTTACTTTACTAGAAGGGAGGTTCTCATAACCGAAATAAACCATGCAAGCTATATGGAGTCAAACATCTCTCCCTCTTAAGGAAGAAACCTCATGTTAGGGAGAGGTGTCATACTCTTGCTAGGGAGTATAACCTACTTTTCATGTGATCGATCACAAGCTAAATCTATCATCCATATAGAAATGGGAATAATCTCAAAATTTGTTCCTACGTAGGCTACATAGTTCTGTGGAAGATAGGGCACGCTAATCCCACACTTCCTTCTAGGTGCTAAATACAACTCCCTTTTTATTTTCTACACTCATTCTATTACAAATCCTCTTTAAGACTAGCATAAGGGTTCATCTAAAACCAATTATGCATTTATCTAATAAAATCTATAAATAAAGCTGATCTAAATTCTGTAATAATCTAAAAAGTGGATTCCATAGCTAATTCGATGATCGAAAGATCAAAGCTTTACTGAAAATCTATAAATAATCTAATAATAGGATGCTTAAAATATCATCTTTCTTGAAATAATAATATTCAATCTTGGAGTACTAACGCATTCTTCAATCACATGTCAAAACATCATAATAATCATGCTTGATATTGAAAATAATGATAGTTTATCTCAATATCTGTAAATTACTGCAATAGGCATAAAAATATAAAAATAGACATGCAATTCAACTTCTAAAATACTTGAAATCTCAAAATCTTGCAAAGAACAATAATGGGTATGAATCCTAATTCAAATATCATAAATAATCATTCAAAATCATATGAATTTTAAATAAAAGCTTGATTTTGGGCACAAGGATGGAAGAAGATCCTTGTTTATAAACCCCACATACCTTGGTAGATGATTAAATGGAGAAACTTGAATTATTGATTCCTATTTGAGTTCTTGATGATGAGTTCTTGATTATGTTACTTTGGAAATCCTCAATTTAGAGCTTTCTTGGAGAAACTATGGAGGATTTTGATTTCTTGGAGAAGAAGCTCTTGAGTTCTAGGGTTTCGTTTTGAGAGAAAATTGATGAAATTGGCATAAAATGCTTTGTAATATGCTTAATGTTGTGTTTTACACGAAATAGGGCCTTGGGGATTGACCAAAATGCCCCTATTAAAATTCTAAATTGAACTGGAAAAGAAAGCAAATATCCTAATTTAATAGGCCACCGCGATGTACCACTATCGCAGTGTCTCACTGGAAAAGGACGAGTATGAACTGGGCGTTCACTGCGACACGCCATAATCATGGTGCCCTTTTGGAATGCCATTTTAGCCACTAGCACGACGCGCCAGTATCGTGTTAGTCTATTGGATTTTGACAATTGGGAATTTGGACCTCTTCGTGATGCACCAATATCACAGAGGTCTACTGGAATTGACAATTATGAAATTGTCCTTCACCGCGATGTGGTGGTTGCTCAGGTAGGACACTGTCAACTTAAAAATGCTCTAACTCCTCAATCGAGCATCGAATTTGGGAAAATTTGGTATCGATGGAAAGCTTATTCAATTTCTCACACAATAAAAATTCGAAATCTAGAAAATTCCATATGAAATAAAAAAGGTATTCATTTTTGAAGCTAATTTTTGACTTTCTAGGGACAAAATTAAGCTAGGAAAAATATGGGGTATTATAATATCTCCCCCTGAGGAAATAAGTTATCATGCACAACTAAAATAAACTAAATAACTAAATCTCAACATAATGAGCTACTGATCTGATTTGCTAGTGCATGAATTCTCATGAAATTAGCTACATAGCTGAATTTGAGTCTGGAAAAGAACTGAATGAAGGAAGGCGATTACCTTCAACTGAATCTGAGTTCGTGGAGAAGAGATGAGGGTACTTGGTACGCATGTTTGCTTCTTCTTCCCAAGTAGCACCCTCAACGGACTGATTGGAATGATAGCTCTAAACTAAGGAAATAGATATTACATATTGAACATTCGCACCTGGGAATATACTTACATGACTAAGTCTGAAACATTAGAAACGTCTATCATGAAATAATTTCTGAGCTTACTTTTCTTTACTTATTATAAGAAGCTGATTGATGTTGAGAGTTTAGAATTTGTTTGAAGTGTTCATGATGCAATTATTCATGTAGAACTGGGAAGTGATGATTTATGCAGACATGAATCATGAGATAATGCGGTTAAGATCATACAATGGGTATTACATTGTCTGAGTTGGGATGCTTGGAAAACTGAGATCATTTACTAAATACTTATGAACTGAAACATGACTAGATATCTGAATCTAAAACTGATACGTGATGCATATACTGAGCTAAATTCACAATTTACCTGGTTGCGAACAAACTACCTTTTGAAATGGCCATACTCATGAAATTTCAGGTTATAAGACTAGACTAAATCAAAAGATGGAAACTGTAGAAATTTGTTTATCTGACTATTAAACTGGATTACTGGCTATATGGACTGAATCATACTGAATGCTCATACCCAGATGGAGTATTTCTCCAACACTCTTCTAAGAAATTCTAATGATATCGTAACACTCGTAAAAATCCTCCATGTGTTATCTCATAGTACCTTGCTTATAGAGTTGAAGACTTAAATTTTTTTTTCTAAGTGTCAAAGAGACTTATTCTCATTTTGAATTCACTATCTTTGAGGATTTTATTTTCGACCTTCCCGACCTTCGTTTCTTGATTTTTTATGATGATATATGATGGGGAAAGTCAATAGTACGTCTTGGATACATTTTAGGGGAAAAACACACTAGTTTGAAATGCCTTTGAAATGCTCCAGCATTTTGGGTGCATTTTAGGGGCAGATTTAGGGTCAAATTCAAACGATCATAACTTCCCGTATAAAATGAAATGAGAGAGATTTTATATATCAAATGAATGCTCTTTGTCTTATTTCCAATGTCACTAATTTCATCCAAATCCAACATATCAGTCAAAAGTTATGACCGTTTTACATCAACATATCAGCCTGTCGACCGACAGAAATTTCTGTGATATTTTTGATTTCTTTTGGGGTTAAATGGATATTTCCCAGCCCTATCATACACTAACATGAGATTTAAGCCTCAATTGACCAAAAGATGGTCAGTTTCTTCCAATTGCTCAAGAACCAAACCCTTTAGTCCCAAAATAAAAATCAAGATCCCTCAAAATTCAACCGTAAAATTTTGAAATTTATTTAAGATTCAAAATCCCCATTGCGAGGGCTACAAGAAGAACCCATAAATTGTTCGTATAGCATCCCTAATATAAGAGTTCATTCAAAAGATTCTATTTTAAGGTACGTGGGTTTTTCCTAAAAATCTCATGGGCATAAAAATCATGATTTTAAGAAAAAGGTTTCAGATTTATGAATATATTCATGTTTTAGAAACATTGATGATATTGTTTTGGTCTTTAGGACTTCCCCAAATTGATTTGAATTGATATATATATATATATATATATATATATATGTACGTGTTTTAATGTTAGTGATTGAATTAAGAGCATGATTCATGTAAAAATCCCTCTCTTGTTATGGTTTTCCTTACTTATCATATGTTATGGATTATCTTGAATGCATCATTGAAAAGCATGATATGAAATGCCTTAAGTATTGTTATAATTGGATTATGATTTTCATTTTAAAAGAGAGGGTAGTTATGTTGATAAATGTTGAAAATATTCATATAACGAAAGAGTGCATGATTTTTCCAAAAGCACATGACCACCATATGTTTGAAGGATTCTTGTGTAGTTTTGACTTATGGTTTGGAACATGAAATCTCTTAAATTATTTGCATGTTTGAGTGGTCTTTATTGAGTTTTCATGAAAGAATCATGCATCGTACAATGTGGCTCAGAATTAGGACTTGCAAGTCTTGGTGTGACGACACCAACTCAGTTAAAGCCATAGTAATTCAGAATAGAATAAAACACATGTTTCAAATCAAATTTTCAGATGTTGAAACTAGAAATATACATGATTCAGAACAGGATAAAATTGGGCATAAAGAGAGCTTAGGTGGTTCCTCGAAGAAGGCATGAGTTCAGAAAACTCATTTCCCAAAGCCGTGATTTGCCAATTCGGGTATATTATTATACACTGTCCTAGTGTCCTATGGTGTATCAGACTCAGACACTCCAACCCTTGCGGCACACTTGGGTTGGGGGCTTCCCCACCGAGTCAATGGAAGATTTCATCTAACCCGTGGAATATTAGACTTGTAGGGTAGTTCCACCTAACTCAGAAGTAATACAAAGATCAGAAACGGTATTGCCAAGAATGGTTTATGATTTTCAGAAAAGTGCCCATATGTTTTGAAACTATTTTATGCATGATGTTTTGTAACCCGCTCTCAACCATTTTATATTTATGAAGACTTGTTATTTTAGATTTCTTTGCGTACTAGTACATCTGTATTGAACCCCTCCCCCTACCTCTCAGGTTCTGGGGATCAGTCTAGGGGTCCAGATAAGCAGTAGATTTCATCAGACAGAGTTGCAGTGTTCAGTTGGTGAGCCTTCTATATCTCAGACGGCCTATTTACTTTCTAAAAATTATTATTAATTATGGTTTTGGTCTACTGGGGGCCTTGTCCCAGTTTTTAGATTGTGTTAGTGATCATGTAGTAGATATTTCGCAAACGGTTTGCAGAAGTTGTTAGATGGTTTTGGATTTCATTCTCCATTACTAACTTTATATCAGATTTATAACCATGATTTCGTTTGTAATAATTTACACATTTCCTTATTTATATATGAATGGTGTATATGATTTCAACTTAGAAGGGTGTGATACAAGATTGACAAGGAACACACAAACAACACCAAAATTAGTCCACAAGTTGAAAGAACCATGGACCCTTTTTATGACCACTATCGGATTCAACAAAAACACAATGTATTGTGGTGTTTAACACCTAAAATCAGCCCACAACAAACTATGTTAATATCATCAAGATGAAGAACAAGAAAAAAACACGGGTTACAAGAGAAACAATACACCACACGACTACAAGATTACAACAAAGAAAATGATAGAGAGTGTGACATACACTACTACAAAGACCAAGAACCTAAGTGTATTCAAGAACAAATACCCTTGATAAATATAGTATAAACACCTACACTATGTGGTGGTAACAAGAAAGGACCTCAATCCGTCTAGCACCCAATGATCTAAGAAAACTAACAACAAAAGTGATTCCACACCTAAGTTGTTTCCTAGTTTCAGCCAAGTCTCTATGGTATAGAGAACTTGTGTTTTTAAAGTGTGTTATAAAATCTTCAATATTATAAAAACTAAGTAAAGTAACCTTAAAATGTTTCTTATATAGTGTATTACAAATAGAAGGCAAAAAGTCCAAAATACCCCTTAGAGATTAGGTGCCTCTCTAGTGTGAGTTAGTGGTTGTTTTGATATGTTATAAGCCCTTAATTCCACTTATATTGCACACACGCATGGAAAAATTAAATAAACATCCTCATAAGTTCATCTATGCGATCACACTTGTATCATCCTCTCCATCTTGAGAGAAATTTGTCCACAAATTCAAGCAATCATCACCCGCAAGCTCTCCTCTTTGAATCATCTTTTCAATGTTCCTCCCAAGGTTAGGATGTTCTACCAAGGGTTCCATAAGGTCATCAAGCTTGATACTTGGACTTAAATGTTCTTTAACCTGCACATAAGAAGAAAGGATGCTAGGCAAAGTGTTAGTATCTTGGTTAGTAGGGAACAAAGGGTCTTTGTGGGCAAACCCCACAATCCTAACTCTCGGCTTCTTTTATTCACCCTCCTCACTCTCGGATTCTTCTTACATAATATACCTAAGCATGATTCTCCTTCCCATAAACATAGGAACAACACACTCTCCATCCACCGGCCAAATATCTTCCCTACCTTCATTAATTTCCACCTCGGCCTCAATCTCTCCATCTTGAGATTTTTCATCACCCTCATTTGATTCAAGTCCTACCTCCTCATCAAGATAATACAATTTTCCCTCCCTAAGGATTAAATTCCTCCGGTTTGGGAACTCACTAGCCTTGTGCCCCCACCCTTGACATTAAAAACATTGAAATCCCTTAGGACGAGAAGTAGAATTTGGTTTACCTTTGTTTCTTGGAGGATACTTTTGGGAAGCATTGATTTCGGTTTTTACAACCTTGTTCTCGGTTTGGTTGGCATTGGATGAATTCTCTTGATGTTGGTGCCACTCCGAGGAAGGTCCTTGGTGATTCTTGGGTTTGGAGGCCGAGAGCTCCCTTTCAATTTCCAAGGCCGCTTGGAAAATGCCATCGATCGTGTCAAACTTGTGGAGGGTCATCCGAGAAGCTATGTCCCTATTCAAACTGACTTTGAATCGTATAATATCATGGCTCACTTGTTCTCCTCTATGGTCAAGCTTCAACATCAATTGTTGAAACTCATCATAGTATGCCATGAAACTTTTGTTTCCTTGCCTCAAGTTGTACAACTTGGCAAGAAGTTCTTGTTTATAGACCTTAGGTAAGTACCTTTAACACATAAGGTACCTAAATCTAAACCATGGAGGTGGCCACCCGGCAATCAACACATCACCAAACCTCTTCACATACTCTCACCAAGTGTTTGCATACCCCTCAAAGTGAGCGATTGCATAATAACTCTTCTTCTCTTCGGTTAGGTCATTCACTTGGAATATCCTATCACAAGATGACTCCCAAGCAAGATATTCCTCGGGATCACTCTCACCCTTGAAGATTGGAAGACTAACTTTGATGGAATTGAGGCTAAGCTCTCGAGTTTGGTTACCACCCCTCACTTCTTAGCCTAAATCACCTTGCCTACCTCTCTTCTCTTCTTCCCTCAAGTAAGCATCACCATAACCCCCATAACCCCCATGTTTTCCCTCTCTACCATCACCATAAAAATGGTTTGGTGGATTTGTATAAAGTGGATTCAGATTTGGAGGATAGTAAGGCCTTTGGTTCAATGGAGTTTGGATTGGAAAGTAAGGTCTTTGGATAAGTGGAGGGTTAGGGTTTGGTGTCATTTGGGTTCCAAATCTGTCATGTTGGACTTGGTGAAGTGGAGGGAGGGTTGCTCTATCATACTCACGATTTTGGGAAACATTTGGTGGTTGGCTCGGTGACTTGTTCATTTGGTGAAAGGCCTTGGGAGTAATGTTTAGGGAAATATTTTGAGGGGTGGAAGGTTGACTCCTTTGACTTTCCACACGTTCTAATCTCCCACTGATTAATGCCACATCTGTATCTAATTTCTCAAGATCCACATTCAACCTAGACACATCTCGGGACATATTTTCAAGGCGAGCCAAAATGAGATTGATGGCATTATTGTCCATTGTTTGAGCATTTGAAGCCTCGGGTTCCATTGTGGTTGTACCGAAAATAACCCTTAAAGTTTCTTCAAACTCAAGCTCAACAATAGTGGATGACTCAAATTACCTCCAATTTAGCTCAAATTCGAACCCTATACTCCTATAGTGTTATAGAACACAAATTTAACACTAAAAACACAAGAAAAACACGAAATCAAAAACTCAAAATTTGACCTAGGGTCAAAAACGGGTTTAGTATTTTTTTTTGGGATTTTTGATTTTGACACTTTTTTTTTGTTTGGATTTTCAATTTCTAGACTCTAATAGTGTTAAATAACAAGGATCAAACACTAGAAACACACAAAAATCAAGTTTGTTTTTTTAAAATCCTAATAACATGAACAATAACTTTTTTCTTTTTTTTCTTCTTTTTCACTTTTTTTTTGGATTTTCAAGATAACAATCCCAAGATTGATTTTGTTGGAACAAAATCAAACCTTGATATGATACCAAATGATACAAGACCGACAAGGAACACACAAACAACACCAAAATCAGTCCACAAATTGAAAGAACAGTGGACCCTTTTGATGACCACTCTCGGATTCAACAAAAACACAATGTATTGTGGTGTTTAACACCTAAAAAAATCCCACAAAAAAACTATGTTAACAACATCAAGATGAAGAACAAGAACAACACACGGTTTACAAGAGAAACAATACACCACACGGCAACAAGATTACAACAAAGAAAATGATACAAAATGTGACATACACTACTACAAAGACTAAGAAACTAAGTGTATTCAAGCACAAAGACCCTTGATAAAGATAGTAGAAACACCTACACTATGCGGTGAACACAACAGAGGACCTCTATCCGTCTAGAACCCAACGATCCAAGCAAACAAACAACAAAAGTGATTCCACACCTAAGTTGTTTCCTAGTTTTAGCCAAGTCTCTATGGTAGAGAGAACTTGTGTTTTTCAAGTGTTTTATACAATCTTCAATATCAAAAAAACTAAGTAAAGTAACCCTAAAATGTTTCTTATATACTGTATTACAAATAGAAGGAAAAAAGTCCGAAATGCCCCCTAGAGATTAGGTGCCCCTCTCGTATGAATTAGTGGTTGTTTTGATATGTTTTAGCCCTTAATTGCACTTCTCTTGGACACACACTTGGATGAATTCAATACACATCCTCATAAGTTCGTTTATGCGATCGCACTTGTATCAGGGTGTCTGGGCCTTCATGGTTTGGGATGCTCGTCACGGCTAGGGCCTCAGTTCGGGTCGTGAAAAACTTGGTATCAGAGCACGATTCATGATCCCAAGGTTTCTGTGAAATTGCGTCGGGTTGAGTCTTGTTTATGGGTATGTAGCGCGCCACACATATAAGCAGGAGGCTACTAGGCGTGTAGGAATAGTTCCCCTCTTTGTGATTTAGTTCGTGCTTTGGAGTCTAATATGTCCTCCAGTCAATGATCTCTTGCTTTTTAGAAAACAGTCATGCCTCCTTATCGCTCCAACAATCAAAGTACTCAGGATGATGAAGTCCGCCCCACCCATCGGTTACAGACCCGTAATAGAGCGCACACCCTAGAACCCGTCCCTACTCTGGGAGTACCTCCAGTCGCGAACAGTCCACCTCGAGCTCCAAGAACAAATGTTAATCATCCCCAGTATTCTCAGAGGGACATATCGAATGCAAAATTTAGACAATCCGTCCACATGCTTGCACAACTGGTAGCCGTATAGACTCAGAGGTTGGAGGATACTAGGTATTTATCTATTACTTTCGAGGATACTAGGGTGGTCCAGTTTATGAGAATGAACCTGTCTAATTTTTCTGGCACTAAGGTAGAAGAGGACCCACAGGAGTTCGTAGATGAAATGGAGAAGATTTTCAGAGTAATGCATGTGGATCAAGTGGAAGGGGTTGAGTTAGTAGCATACCATCTTAAGTATGTAGCGAACCGATGGTATAACGAGTAGGAGGATGCGAAGGGTGAGAGTGCTGATCCTATAGTTTGGACCGAGTTCGTGGAAGCTTTTCTTGATGGGTTCTTTCCTTTAGAATTGAGGAAAGCCAAAGCAGAAGAATTAATGAATCTTAAGCTGGGCAAAATGAGTGTCCAGGAGTACACTCTAAAGTTCAACCAACTGGCCCGTTATGCACTGGAGATGATAGGTAATATGAGAGCCTGGATAAGAAAATTTGCATCCAGCCTTTCAGAGGATTTAGCGCTCAAATGTCAGGGAGTAATGCTGAATAGGGATATAGACTTTGCTAGGTTATCAGTATACATGCAGCAAGTTAAGGAAAAGAAGAAGAAAATTACTGAGTCTAGGGAGAAGGACAGGCAGGGAAAGAGACCCAAAATAGCAGTCCAGAGTCACAGTCAGCAGCAGAATGGTAACTGGGGTAACAAATGGCAAAAAAAAAAGTTTTAAGGCAAGACACAGTCTGTAGCTAGCTCCCCAGCGCCCAGAACCTCAGTTGATAGACGATCCCAGAGTTTTCAGACTAATCATAGATCCAAGGCATAAGATACCCAGTCGCAGGGCAGTGTGGTGCAACAACATCATACTTTTCCATGGTGTGAGACTTGTGGTAAGCATCATCTAGGAAGGTGTCAGCTGGGCTCACTAGTGTGTTATTCATGTGGTCGGACGAGTCATTTTCAGAGGGATTTCCCTTCATCTAGAAGGAGTGTTGGGGGTTCCAAGTCCCAGGCAAACTCTTCTGCACCACCACCGCCTCAAAAGGGTGCCACTTCAGCTGCCAGAAGCGGCCGTAACTAGTTATACACCTTGACCAACTGCCAGGAGGCAGAGGCCTCACCAGATGTAGTGACTGGTATGTTGGAAATATTTTCTAGTGATGTATATGTATTGCTTGATCCCAGGTCTACCTTATCCTATATGACCCCGTATGTGGCTGTTGGTTTTGGGTTTGAGCCTGATGTGATTGCTGAGCCTTTTTCTATTTCCATCCCAGTGGGAGATACTGTTGTGGTCAGGAGGGTGTACAAGAATTATGTTATATCTATTTGTAGCCAGGATACCGTAGCTGACCTTATAGAGCTTGATATGGCTGATTTTGGTGCCATCTTAGGGATGGACTGGCTCTACTCATACTATGCCAAGCTAGACTGTAGAACCCGAAAGGTTACTTTTTGCTTTCCAAATGAACCAGTGATAGAATGGGAGGGTCATTCTTTATCACCTAGAGGGAACTTTATATCATATCTTAGAGCTCGTAAGCTCATTTGTATAGGTTGTTTATATCATCTGATACGAGTAAAAGATTCTAATGTTGAGAGTTCATCTCTTCAGTCAGTCCCTGTGGTAAATGAGTTTCCAGAAGACTTTCCTGATGATCTTCCAAGAATACCACCTAATAGGGAGATAGATTTTGGCATTGATTTATTGCTAGATACCCGACCTATTTCTATTCCACTATATAGAGCGGCTCCTGTAGAACTGGAAGAATTAAAAGAACAGTTGATAGATCTCCTAGATAAAGGCTTTATCCATCCTAGTGTTTCTCCCTGGGGTGCGCCTATACTTTTCTTGTGAAATAAAGATAGTTCCCTTCGAATGTGCATAAATTACCTCCAAGTGAATAAGGTCACGATTAAAAATAAATATCCCCTTCCTAGGATTGATGATCTTTTTGACCAGCTTCAGGGTGCTAGGTGTTTTTCAAAGATAGACCTTTGTTCGGGATACCACCAGTTGAAGGTTAGAGAGTCATATATTCCCAAAACAACTTTCCGAACCAGATACGACCATTATGAATTCTTAGTCATGTCCTTCGGGTTGACTAATGCCCCTGCAGCTTTTATGGATCTAATAAATAGTGTCTTCCATCCGTTTATGGATCTGTTTGTCATAGCATTCATTGATGACATCTTGGTATATTCTAAGAGTGAGGAGGACCATGCCAATCACCTCTGAATCATCCTTCAGACTCTCAAAAATCATAAGTTGTATGCAAAATTTCCCAAGTGTGAATTATAGCTGAATGCTATTGCTTTCTTGGGGAATATTGCATCTAGTGAAGGAATTAAGGTTGATCCCCAAAAGATTGAGGCAGTGAAAAAATGGCCCAGACCCACGACTCCAACCGACATTCAGAGCTTCTTGGGTTTTGCAGGGTATTATTGAAGATTCGTAGAAATTTTTTCTTCTATAGCTACTCCACTTACTAAGTTGACTCAGAATAAAGTGGAATTTGTGTGATCTGACTCATGTGAGAATAGTTTTGAGAAGTTGAAGGACAAGTTGACCACTGCACCTGTGCTGACTCTTCCAAAAGGAACAAAAGGTTTTGTTGTATACTATGATGCGTCCCGAGCGGGACTCAAATGTGTTCTTATGTAGCATGGTAAAGTGGTGGCTTATGCATCTTGGCAGTTAAAAGTGCATGAGCGCAATTACCCTACCCATGACTTGGATTTAGCTGCTATGGTATTCACACTTAGGATCTGGTGGCATTATCTTTATGGGGTGCATGTTGATATTTTCACTGAGCACAAAAGTTTGCAGTATGTTTTCTCTCAGATTGAATTAATCTTCAGGCAAAGGCACTGGATGGAATTGCTAAAGGATTATGATATGAGCCTTCACTATCATCCGACCAATGCAAATATTATAGACGATGCCCTCAACAGGTTATCTATGGGCAGTCTTTCTCATGTTGAGGAAGGGAAAAGAGAAATGGTGAAGGATATTCACAGACTTACAAATCTTGGGGTGCGACTTATAGATTCCAAAGATAGGGGAGTGGTTGTTCATGAGTTAGCTAAATCTTTCTTTTGTGCAGAAGTTAAAGAAAAGCAGGCCAAAGATCCTATCTTGATGCAAATTAAGAATGATGTAGGTCAGCAGAAGGTGATGTCATTTAGGATTGGTAGAGATGGTATTTTGAGATATCAGGGGAGATTATGTGTGCTAGATGTAGATGGTCTACGAAAAAGAATCCTTGACAAAGCTCACATTTCCAGGTATGTTGTTTATCTAGGATCTACAAAGATGTATCATGATTTAAAATCTATATACTGGTGGAATAATATGAAATGTGATGTGACTAACTTTGTTGCCAAGTGTTTGAATTGTCAGCAAGTTAAAGTAGAGCATTTGAGGCCCGGTGGTACTTTCCAAGGGATATCTTTACCTTTGTGGAAGTGGGAGATGATCAATATGGACTTCATTACGGGACTTCCGAGGTCCCAAAACCAATATGATTCTATTTGGGTGATTGTTGATCGGCTGACTAAGTCAACCCATTTTCTGCCTGTCAGGACTAATTATTCGGGAGATGATTATGCCAATCTTTACATTGAGGAGATAGTTCTCTTACATGGGACACCGATATCCATCATATCTGACTAAGGTACATATTTTTCTTCATAGTTTTGGAGGTCCTATCAGAAGGGTTTAGGTACCCAAGTAAACCTAAGTACTGCATTTTGACCTCAGGCGGATGGGCAAGATGAGTTCACCATTCATACCCTTGAGGATATGTTGATATCCTTTGTAATTAATTTCAAGGGTAGTTGGGTGGATCACTTCCCACTAATAGAGTTTGCATATAATAATAGCTACCACACCAGTATTAAGATGGCTCCTTTTGAAGCACTATATGGAAGAAGATGTACGTCGCCTATAGGGTGGTATGAAGTGGGCGAGACTCAGTTTTTTGGGCCTAATCTTGTTCGCCAGGCAATGGAAGACGTGAAACTTATTAGAGAACGATGTAAGACAGCTAAGAGTAGACAGAAATCATATGCCGATATTAGAAGAGGGTTGGAATTCGAGGTTGGAGATAGGGTTTTTTTAAAAGTCTCTCCTATGAAGGGAGTCATGCGCTTTGGGAAGAAAGGTAAGTTGAGTCCTCGCTATATAGGACCATACCAGATTTTGAGAAGGATAGGTGTAGTTGCATATGAGTTAGAGTTGCCTGCAGACCTGGGTTCTGTTCATCCGGTATTTCACATATCCATGTTGAAGAAGTGTATTGGAGACCATTCTCTAGTGTTACCCATAGAAGAGATCAAAGTGTCGGACTCCTTATCCTATGAAAAAGAGCCTATAGCAATCTTAGATCGTCAAGTTAGAAAATTAAGGAGCAAAGAGATAGCCTCAGTTAAAATGTTGTGGAGAAACTAGAAAATTGAAAAAGCTACTTAGGAATCCGAGGATGACATGCGAGCTAGATACCCAAGCTTGTTTGATCCAGCGAATGAGGAAATGGAAGGTACAATCCTTGTCTTATTCTTTCCTATGCCTTAGTATGTTTGAAATCGTGCTTATCTATATTCTGCATCATCATTCAGGGATGAATGATCCAAAGGAAGGATAATGTAATGCCTGTAAAAATCCTGCATGTGTTATCTCGTAGTAGCTTGCTTATAGAGTTGAAGACATAATTTTTTTTTCTAAGTGTCAAAGAGACTTATTCTCATTTTGAATTCCCTTTCCTTGAGGCTTTTATTTTCGACCTTTCCGACCTTTGTTTCTTAATTTTTTTATTAATATATGATGGGGCAAGTCAATAGTACGTCTTGGGTGCATTTTAGGGGAAAAACACACTGGTTTGAAATGCCTTTGAAATGCTCTAGCATTTTGGGCGCAGTCTGGGCGCATTTCAGGGGCAGATTCAGGGTCAAATTCAAATAATCATAACATCCTGTATACAATGAACTGGGAGAGCTGATACATATCAAATGAAAGATCTTTGAGTCTTATTTCCAATTCCACTGATTTCATCCAAATCCAACATATCAGTCAAAAGTTATGCCCGTTTTACTTCAACATATCAGCCTGTCAACTGGCAGAAATTTCTGCAATATTTTTGATTTATTTAGGGGTAAAATGGACATTTCCCATCCCCTATCATACATTCACACGAGATTTAAGCCTTAATTGACCAAAATATGGTCATTTTATTCTAATTTCTCAAGAACAAAACCCCTTAGTCCCAAAATAAAAATCAAGATCCCTCAAAATTCAATCGTAAAATTTCGAAATTTATTTAAAATTCGAAATCCCCATTGCGAGGGCTACAAGAAGAACCCATCAATTGTTTGTATAGCATCCCTAATGCGAGAGTTCATTCGAAAGGTTCTAATTTAAGTTATGCGGGGTTTTCCTAAAAATCTCATGGGTATAGAAATCATGATTTTAAGAAAAGGGTTTCGGATTTATGAATATATTCATGTTTTAGAAACATTGATGATATTGTTTTGGTCTTTAGGCCTTCCCCAAATTGATTTGAAATGATATATATATATATATATATATATATATATATATATATGTATATATATGTACATGTTTTATTGTTAATGATTGAATTGAGAGGATGATTCATGTAAAAATTCCTCTCTTGTTATGATTTTCCTTACTTATCATATGCTATGGATTATCTTGAATGCATCATTGAAAAACATGATATGAAATACCTTAAATATTGTTATAATTGGATTATGATTTTGATTTCAAAAGAGAGTGTAGTTATGTTGATAAATGTTGAAAATATTCATATAACAAAAGAGTGCATGATTTTGTCAAAAGCACATGACCACCATATGTTTGAAGGATTCTTGCATAGTTTTGACTTATGTTTCAGAACATAAAATCTCTTAAACTATTCGCATGTTTGGGTGGTATGAATTGAGTTTTCATGAAAGAATCATGAATGGTACAATGTGTCTCAGAATTAGGACTTGCAAGTCTTGGTGTGATGACACCAACTCAATTAAAGCCATAGTAATTCAGAACAAAATAGAACACATGTTTGAAATCAAATTTTCAAATGTTGAAACTAGATATATGCATGATTCAGAACAGGATAAAATTGGTCATAAAGAGAGCTTAGGTGGTTCCCCAAAGAAGACATGAATTCAGATAACTCATTTCCCAAAACCGCGATTTGCCAATTCGGGTATATTATTATACACTGTCCTAGTGTCCTGTGGTGTATCAGACTCAGACACTCCAACCCTTGCGGCACACTTGGGTTGGGGGCTTCCCCGCTGAGTCAATGGCAGATTTCATATAGCCCGTGGAATATTAAACTTGTAGGGGAGTGCCACCTAACTCAGAAGTAATACAAAGATCAGAGATGGTATTGTCAAGAATGGTTTATCATTTTTAGAAAAGTGCCCATGTGTTTTGAAACTATTTTATGCATGATATTTTGTAACCCGCTCTTAACTATTTTATATTTATGCAAACTTTTTATTTTGGATTTTTTCGTGTACCAGTACATCTATATTGACCCTCTCCCCTACCTCTCAGGTTCTGAGACTCTGTCTAGTGGTCCAGATAAGCATAAATTTCATCAGACAGAGTTGTAGTGTTTAGTTAGTGAGCCTTCTATATTTCAGAAGGCCTGTTTACTTTCTAATAATTATTATTAGTTATGCTTTTGGTCTATTGGGGGCCTTGTCCCAGTTTTTAGATTGTATTAGTGATCATGTAGTAGAGATTTCACAAACAGTTTGCAGATGTTGTTAGATGGTTTTGGATTTCATTCTCCATTTCTAACTTTATATCAGATTTATGACCATGATTCCTTTTGTAATAATTTCTGCATTTCCTTATTTGTGTATGAATGGTGTATATGATTTCAAGTTAGAAGGGTGTCTGGGCCTTCATAATTTGGGATGCTCGTCACGGCCAGGGCTTCAGTTCGGGTCGTGACAGATATTAGGGAGTAAAGAACTTTGGTCTTGATCTGAACAAAATATCTGAATAAGAAATCATAACATTGCTACCACTCTATAGCATGGAACATAGACCCGTAAATCATATGCTTGGATAAAATTACTAGGCATTAAGCAATGGAACTTCTTACTTTCAAGTTTATCAACACTTCTAAAACACTCCCTCAACTATATTATTCCCCTCAAATACCATAGTCGCTTGATTCAACTTGTAATTCTCACTTGGCCTTGATAAATCCATCTACTAAAGTCTAACTAAACTAAATCCACTCATCATGGTCAAGCCTAACTCGGAATCACAAGGTACTGCACATAACACCATAATACTAGTCTGAACCATGGATTCAATACCCCAAGCATTGTCATAACTACTCACTCTAGGATGATTCTTCTTATCACTTTAATAACTAAATTCAAACTCTTACTAAAAATTCATTAATGCACCATACACCAATCCTCTTATACACCAACACGACATTTAAGCCTATCTTCATAACCGCATATGCGCTTCTAAACGAATACCCATGAGAGCATCTTTCTCATATTCTCTAACAACTGTATCAATAACAACTTCCATGCACTGTTCTTAAGATGGCACACATAAAATATTCTCAACTAACCAGTCTTACATAAAAAAAACTTAACCTCAATATTTCTTCATTTATGGACTTACATAAAACTATCATACAACTATCTTTCCCAATATAACATATTTACTCTCTCCCATCTAAGTAACTATTCATTATTACTACCTTGACCTAAGGGAAGGTCACTGAAAGGTTTGAATAACAGGGCCTGAAACATGAAGGGATACCAAGAATAGCTTGACACTTTACCGAGGCCTGCGGAATAGAGTGTCCATGACATAGACTTATTAAAGAGGTCTAATCTGAGGGCGTATAAGATATAAATCTGAATTTTGCTGATCGCTAAGAGTGTCACCTGAGTAATGGATCTGAACATACTATAAAGCATAAGTACATAAGTCATGAGCTGCATGACCTGAATTTTGGAGTTCATAACTTAATGAAATATGATTCTAACTACTAAATGAACTAGAACTCCTTATACTAGGAACTGGGAGAGTACATGATTCTCTATTATATGCATGAACATGAACTATGATCATGGAACTAACATGTAAGGCATGATTAGATATTGGAATAACTAAAATACCAACACTGAAATAAGAATGGATTGGGCATCATCCTCCCTTTCTGATATTCTATAACATACTGGCTCACTACTAGAATCTAAGAGCTTAACTCAGCTTCTCATTCTATAATCTCCCCCTTAGCTTTAAGCCATCATTCAAAGTTCGAGGAACCTTTCACTAAACTCTAAACTGGACTAGACTCACTTCACTCTAGATTCCGGAACATAACAATACATGCAAATAATAAACTTACTCTGAAAGACTACACCTGAAAGTGTAAAACTCACTTCTAATAATTCCTTCGAGGTACAACTCTATCTTTCTATAGCACCACTAATCATCAGATCATATCTCGAACACTTACTAACTTAGAATCTTCATGAGTATCACCACATCCTGAGTTCAAACCATCTAAAGCTTCAAATCTCATTTCTATTCGCTCAATCTTCAATGATTCAAACTTAGATTCTAACACTTAACACAGATATCTTTAAACTTTAATAAATCATATTGCCTCCGTCATAGCCTACTAATATCGTATCTCTAAACATATATTTCTAAACCATGAGAATCAAGATCATACCAAAAAGGCTCAACATTATCTATCCATAACTTAGCTCCTTAACTTAGCTATTAAGAACATCATACACTATATATAACTAGTCTCCTTCCTCTTATCAATTCAACGATACTACCAACCACACAAAACATGTGATAACCATAGAAAATAAAAAAACCCTATATAACCGTGGGCATACTTATTCATCATTCATACAACATCATACTAAATTTTGAATAGATAAACTTAAGCTCTTGTATACACTGTTCTAGCCTACTAGATCACTTCCATGTAACTAGCATCATTAACCAAGAAATCATTACATCCACCTTGATGACCTTCAAATGTTCAAACTTAATGTCTAGTGCTAAACATACTTCAACAACCCAACCTCACATACAATTCTCACTTGGAATCTATGAAATAAAACATCAAGAAACACTAATCCATTAGAACTTCATAACAACAATAATCGATCGTAATCATATGGCCTATCTTATTATAATCCATTATCACATACTACTTTTACACACCTATACTATTTACCCTTTTATACACCTAAATTACTATCATAGCTCCTTAGTTCCAACTAAAACTTCTTTTTATAACCTCAAGGAAAGCCTAAATCAATGATACTAAACCATCAAACACTTCGTTAATATCCTATACCTTTTAAATACAATAAATACCATCAATATCACCTTCCGTACTTTAAGCAAACAACAATTCACCTTAACTAATAACTCATTCTCTACCTTCCACTAAACTAGCACACAAGGACATATCACCTTAATAAAACTAGAAAACATGCCTAAGTTTATCTCTATACTTTTTATCAATCGTCATTCCCACTTTCATGCCACTACTCTTCTATACCCATACTTCTATCTATAATACGGTTCTACTATTTGTAATTCACAACACTAAAGTTCATAATACCCTTCGAATGCACACTTTATTAACAATCTAGGTTCATACTATCTCCTCTCATGAGCACTATCGATATTGAAGAAATAATGAGGAATCTGAATACATATCTAGTTCTATCTCAACTAAACAACTCATAAGGATGAGGACATAACTTTCAATTTGAGGGACTTAGGATACACTAGAGAGATCCTCTCAAGGACTTGGTACGACTTTTGATATTATTGATGGTATATCTAAGAGCATTATCTGGGGAGGAAATTGGAACTTGTTGATCATGCTATCGCGAGAGTAAGTCATAGATGAAGAATTTGGGGGTAACACACGAATAGGCAGGAGATTCTAAGAGAACAACTTCACTACACAATCTATAGTAGGAAAGAGGGGAAACTTTTTCTTAAATGCCTTGTAGACTCTCGAAGAAAAGTAAAAATATCTCCATACCGTTCTGCAAGACTCTACTAGACACGGCTTAACAAAAACCCTAGGACACTTGAACCTTGTGCTTAGATACCATGTTTCTAATGCCCCAAAAATGGGTTTCGAGACGTCACACGGTGCTTAGCACCACTAGTGATCCCAAGATAACCCTTCTCCTGGAATAACTCATAAGCAACTAAATAAAATGCATAAATCTAAACGAAATAGGCGGAAGATGACTCTTTTCTAAACCTGATAAATATAGAGCTAAATTAAATTAATTACAACTCTACTTTTACAAATCAACACGGGAATCAAATATATTTACTCTACTGACTGTCTATGAAGTCTCTACTAGTATTGACTATAGGTAATAAGGACATGACCCTCAGCTATCCCAAATCAACACACCTTAATAAATAAAGATAAAGTACCGCTCAAACTATATGACTAACTCGAGCCCTTGAATTAAGAGTACTCTATCATCTGTTGACTGGAAGCTATAAACTATCTGAATATGGTATGCGTGCTACAACTGAACTGATACCTACATTATGAGACAATATAACACATATACATATATGAGATCACCACTTTGAGGATGTACTGAGTATATGGGGGTGAAATGCATAAGTAAAGCATCATCTCATCATCATAATTTGTAAAACAATGCATGCTAAATGTAAATTACTCACATAAGATGGAATATCTAAAATACTGAAATTTGAAATCATGAATAGCAAATTAAACTTTATAACTCTAGTGAGTCATAACATTTAGTTCTGAAAGCTGAGCTTGTATTCTCTCTTTAAATAATATTATGTAAGTGTAGAAAGGACACACTCTTAATTCTAGAATCTGTATCTAATATCTTTCTGTAAAGCATAATCTGAGTAAAACTATGAGACATTATACTTAGTTTTATAAAATATTTTTTGTTATTCTTTTCTATTAGGGAAACCTTTCAAAGTTTTTTTTAGTAAGGAAAAATACATTAAAACTATTCTAAAAATCTTTATTTATTGGAAAATACTGTAACACCCCATATTTTCGGGCTACAATATGGACCATGATTTCGATGTGTTGATAATCCCGAAGCCATAAATCCTATGCCAATATGGCAAGTTAATTATTTGCATAGTATGTGAATCCATTCAATCTTGAATTTAGACTATAGAGGTCCTTCAACTCAAGGACGAGTTGAAACTATTTCGATCGATTAAGTTTTAGTGGACATAATAATTTGTGTCCGCTTACATCGACCATAACTCTATGTATATGTTGAATTAGAGAGCCTACTATGTTTCAAATGATAGGTCTTTGAGTTAGCTTTCCAACGATACCAATTTTGCTAAAATCCGGCACCCAAGCAAGAAGTTATGGCCTTTCAAAGTAGTAGGCGGCGCCTATGTAAACATAGACGATAGCATAGGTGGCTCCTATGTAAACATAGGTGATAGCATAGGCGGCGCCTATGTAAAGGTTTCCAGTGACTTAGACACTCCGTTTTTGGGGGAAAATGGTCCTTTTCCACCCTTACTTAACCCTAAACACGAAATTCAGTTTCCAAAGACCCCAAAATACACCTTCATTCATCAAAATTATTAAAGAACTCTCTCTAGGGTTTCAAAATAAAAACCCAAGTAGTTCAAGATTCAACCATGGGTTTTCAAAATAAATTGAAGATTTGGAATCTCCGCAACGTCGGCTTCAAGAAACACCTATCATATTCGCATATAGAGGTACGCGGGGTTATCTTAAAAATCTCATGGGCTTTAAAAATTCATGTTTTCAAATGGGGGTTTTGAAATTACGAATATGATTATGTTTTAAACGTTTTATGATATTGATTTGGACCTTAGGCCTACTCCCAAAGTGATTTGCTAAATGATATATGTATATGCATAAATTTCGGAAGGATGTTAACTTGAGAGCATGAATGATATAAAATTTCCTCTCTTGATGTGAATTTGTTTTAAATGTTCATATGATGTAAATTATTTGAAAACATCTTGAGGAGCATGACATGAAATATTTTGAGAATTGATATGATTTTAACTTGAAAACGAGAAGGTTATTCATGTTGAATACAATGGTTGAATGAGAAGAATGATGTGATATTGATGGCTTTCAAGTTGGGTATGAAGATACCCTACAGAATATGATATGTGATTGAATCAGATGAAATTTGAATGCATTAATTTACACGAGATAGTTGGATGCCCGAAGAAGGCATTTGAGTGTAAGGGCTCATCGCTGGAAATCGTGTTTGTCGACATGGGAACTTGGTACCATGCTTTGTGATCTTGCGTACCTGACTTTATGTCTTTCCTAAATTGGGACTATGTTTAAGAGCCCTGCTTTGTGATCTTGTGCACTACCATTGGGTCGAAACAGCCTGCTGTGTGATCTTGTGTGTCTCCCCCTCACTTATACTCTAATCTCGGTGGCAACCGAGGTTTGATAGTTGGTGTAAATGTGATATGTAGGGTATTCCACCTAGCTCAGCTGCATTGCATTGTTGTTGAAAACAATTACATTATGCGCATGTGTTTTCAAATGATTTGATATGAAACTGCTTTATAATGGCTCTCAACTATATTTTGTAAAAATATTATGTTTTGATATCTCTGCGTACCAGTACTTTTATATTAACCCCCTTCCTTCCCAGGTTCGGAGGCACAGTCTAGGGGTTAAAAAAATTAGTAGATTTTCTCAGACAGATTCGCAGAGTCACTTGGTGATTTCGGAAGGCCTGATATCTAGCAGTTTCATTTATCATTTATTAGTTTGGGTCTACTGGGGGCCTTGTTCCAGTTTTCAGATAGATATTTGTTTCAGTTAATATAGTAGAGATTTCGCAGACGATTTGAGAGATGTTGATTGAGATTGTGGGACATTGTTTCCCCATTATTGTTCGCATATGATTCTTGACCATGTTTCTATTATATTGTGTATCTTTCGTATTTCTTTTATCATATGAATTATGTGCATGATTACCAGACAGATAGGGGTGTTTCGGACCTTATGGTTCAGAATACTCATCACAGCCAGGGCCCCAGTTTGGGTCATGAAAAACTTGGTATCAAAGCACGGTTCATGGTCCCAGGGTGTCTGGGAAATTGCGTCGGGTAGATTCTTGTTTATGGGTGTGTAGCTCGCCACACTTATAAGTAGGAGGCTACTAGGCGTTTAGGAATGTCTCTCTTTCTTCATGTTCTAGTTCGTGCAATAGATTTAGAATGTTCCTCTTTCATACTCAAATTCATGCTATGGTGTCGCCCATACGAAAGTAACAGTCATCCCAATTCATTCCTTACTCGGACATTCTCAGACATGTCTCATCATTGGGGAGATTCAAGTACAGAAGTTTAGAGTCTAAATGGTATGGTTTGTTCTGATCGAATGATATAAGATTTTTGCAAGGACTTGAGAAGAGTCCGTTAGTGCTTAATAGTGTGTTGGTTCTAGTGTGAATGTTGATTTTGATGAAATCATGCTTTTCAGCCTGCAGTATTAAGTGTATTCAGTCCTTTTCAGAACTTATGTTGCCAGTGTCACGCTTCAGAGGTAATAAGGTGTAGCAGAATGTTGGAACTGTATTTACACCCGAATAGTAGTATGTGTTAAAGTGTTGTTGTCATGACCTATTGGTAATGAAATTAGACCAAAAAGTTGGTGATGTGAAGTCACAAAGTTAGAAGTCAGAGTGAGGATGATTTACCCCTTTATAGTGATAAACTAATTTGGTATCTAGCAATATGTGTGGACAGTATGGTAGTCCACGGAGGAAGTGTTTGACTCCGATTTTATTTCTACAGAGTAAGATGTGTATTCTTAGTTCATTGAATATTGTGTATTAAATCTCTATCTCATGAAATATTGTCATCAAAGTGTTGTTGAAAAATAAAGTCTAGTGAAGCCGTGTGGGGCTCTTTCGATTCACTAGCATAGTTGACTTGTCATTCATCCCATTTTCTTGTTCAAAATACAAAATCAAAGTCTAGTGAAGCCGTGTGAGGCCTATTTCGATTCACTAGCAACTTGTTGTCCAACTTGTTGTTCTTGTGTAGGTTTAATGTATGTATAGCTGAATCTGGTTGCATGAGATTGGGACGGTAAAAAGATGATTCGTCCTTATGTGTTAGTTTAGTAGAAGGTAGAGAAGGAGTTGTTAGTTAGGGTGATTTGTCGGTTGCTTGAAGTGTGAAAATGGCTATATTAGCCAGTAAGTTGTAAGTATAGACTCATGGTTGTTTTTGGAATTTGAAGGTAGTCTAAATGTATGTTTGGGTAAGTAAGTATGAGGTGAGAAATTCGTAGAAGTAGAAAAGATTGTATGGGGTTATAATATAAGGATAAGGTTGACCATGTCTATTATGAGGCTTTAACCCCCTTGACCCTCTTTTCATTGGTAGTTGTAAGCTAGTGCTACTTGTGAGAAGGTATGTAGTAGATTTTTGAGATATTTGGGTAGAATGTCCCAATTTGATGGATTAGTATATTTATATTATGTTGCATTCTTCATTGGTGGTAGATGATTGATACTAAACTATCGACTTGAATTTAAATGGTGTGGTGGTAAATAGTTGCAAGAGTTTGATGATGCATGTTTGTGGGATTAAGTTAGTAGGCTTGAGGTGCTGAAATAGTACACGCTAATGGATTATGATAAAGGAAAACCATTAGGTCATGATCGATTGTTGTGGTTATGAAGTTCTAGTGCACTAGTGTTTTGTGATGTTTATTTATAGTTTCCAAGTGAAAATTTTGTGTAAGGTTGGGTTGTAAATCATGTTTATCACTAGACATTAAGTTTGAACAGTTGAAGTTCATAAAGGTGGATGTGATGATTTCTTGATCAATGATGTTAGTTATATGAAAGTGATCTAATAGGCTTGAACGGTGTATGAAATGGCTTAAGTTTAAATTAATTTGTAATGAAGTATAATGTTGTAGGTATGGTGTAGAAGTATGACAAGGTGATATGAGGTTGCTGCATATTTTTCTAAGACTATTACATAATTTGTGTAGCTAGTGGTACCATTGAATTGTTAAGTGGAGAAAGACTAGTTAGATGGTATATGGTGACCTAAATAGCCATGTTAAGTATTAGAATCTAGGTTTGAGTTTTGTAGGTTGAACCGATAGAAATAAGTATGCAAACTAATGTATCCCAGAAGGTATTCATTCAGGTTAAGTTCTATGATATGCATGCATTATCATTTTTTTTTCAGACCCTAGAGTGCAGTAGGTGTAGTTCAGTTAGAATCTAGTAAAGAATCTCACAAACTCTAGATGATGACGTGAAGCTGAGGGGGAGTTGATAGAACGAATGACCAAGTAAGGCTCTCAAATTCTAGTAGTGATGCAGTATGATTTAGAACATCAGAAAGTGAGGGTGGATCTCAACCCATTCCTAGCCCAGTATTTTTTTTTAGTTATCCGGATGCTTACTCATGCCTTACGATTCAGTTCCGTGATCATAGTTCATGATTCCGGTATATGATAGAGAGTCACGTACTCTTCTAGTTCCAAGATAATGAGTTCTAGTTCATTAAAGTAGTCGGAATCACATTCCTTATGTTATGAACTCTAGTTGAGGTCATGCAACTCGTACCACATGTACTCACTCTTTATAGTGTGCTCAGTCCTGTATAAAATCCTTTTCATACTTCAAGATGTTATTTTTTAACCTTTTAGTGACCCTCCCCATGCAATGATAGTGGTGACGACGTAAATGTTCTTGTTGATGGAAGATCATAGTATGCTTGCTTAGATAAGGCCATAAGTATGAAGTAAGAGTTGGGGCCAAGTCTTTGATACATGCGATGGTTAGTGGAAAAGGGTGTGTGTATGTTTTTAGGATAGCACGTGGGAGTTATATTGATAATAGTTTAGAAACCATGTGAAGTATGTATTTATGGGTGATTGCTTTGGAGTTAACATGTGGTTATAAATTAGGCTTGAATGACGTTTTAGGATTATAGTGGAAGGTCGCAATATGAATTAGCGACTTCATATTAAGAGTTCAAAGTAGTCATTGAAGTGGTAAGGCATGTTATACTTAGGATGTGATCTTTAAGGGAGATATAGAAGATTGTATCATATGGTTTAGAATAATAGCGTGGTATGGCATGTTGTATTTTTGTGACTTAGAGTTAGGCTTGATCACGACGAAGGGATTAAGTTATTTCCGACATTAGTAGAAAGATTTGTCAATGCTCATATGAGAATTTTACGCTGAGTTGAATGAATATGATATTTAAGGAGAATAGTATAGTTAAGTGATATTCGAGAAGTGTGCTAAGCTTGAAAGTAAGAAGTTGTAATGCCAAAGGCCTGGTAATTCTATCCTAATTCAGGAGTTATATGCTTATGTTCCAGACTGCAGAGTAATGTCAATGTTAGGATCCTATAGTCAGATGTCTTGTGTGACTCATACCCAAAAATCTCAGATATGTTACTATTCCAAGATAGAGTATACTAGTAGTTGTGAGTATAACCTATTTCATGCGTCATGTACTAGATTCAGACTCCAGATATTCAGTTATGACTCACTTTGTAGGTTCCTAGTGCATCGCCTCAATCTTTCCGAGTATCTTAGTGATTTGAGCATTCATAGAAGGACATAGTGTCCCAAGGGGGAGATACCCCCATTCAGTTGCATGCATAGATTCTTATTACAAGCTTCGCACCAGTTATCATTGCGTATTCAGTCATACGTCATACGTCAGTTCAGCCAGATATGCATGCATTAGAAATACATGTTCAATAGAAAAGCTCAGCTTATCAGTGTATTTAGTTCTGCGTTCATGAGAACAACTCAGTAACAAATCCATACATCAGATATGCATGATTCATTATGAGAATTCAGCCTATGAGTCTCTTCAGTTGTGTATTCCATGCATCAGATATGCACGTCCGGTATAAGAATTTAGAACATCAGTAGTTCTAGTCTTATAGTCATGTTTCAGATCAGTGTATTCTTTCTTAGATAAACATATCATGTCCGCGTTATTCCATACCTCTAAGCTTCAATATGTTCCTACCCATCATCCGAGGATGAATGATCTTAAGGGGGAGATAATGTAACACCCCGTATTTTTGGGCTATAATATGGACCATGATTTCGATGCGTTGATAATCCCGAAGCCATAAATCCTATGCCAATATGGCATGTTAATTATTTTCGTAGTATGTGAAGCCATTCAAGCTTGAATTTAGACCATAGAGGTCCTTCAACTCAAGGATGAGTTGAAACTATTTTGATCGATTAAGTTTTAGTGGACGTAGTAATTTGTGTCATCTTCCATCAACCATAACTCTCTGTATATGTCGAATTAGAGAGACTAATATGTGTCAAATGATAGGTCTTTGAGTTAGCTTTCCAACGATACCAATTTTTGTAAAATCTGCCACCCGAGCAAGAAGTTATGGCCTTTCAAAGTAGTAGGCGGCGCCTATGTAAACATAGGCGATAGCATAGGCGGCGCCTATGTAAACATAGGAGATAGAATAGGTAGCTCCTATGTAAAGGTTTCCAGAGACTTAGAAACTTTGTTTTTGGGGCAAAATGGTCCTTTTCCACCCTTACTTAGCCCTAAACACGAAATTCAGTTCCCAAAGACCACAAAATACACCTTCATTCATCAAAATTGTTCAAGAACTCTCTCCAGGGTTTCAAAATAAAAACTCAAGTAGTTCAAGATTCAACCATGGGTTTTCAAAACAAATTAAAGATTTGTAATCTCCGCAACGTCGTCTTCAAGAAGCTCCTATCATATTCGCATATAGAGGTACGCGGGGTTATCTCAAAAATCTTATGGGCTTTAAAAATTCATGTTTTTAAATAGGGGTTTTGAAATTACGAATATGATTATGTTTTAAACGTTTTATGATATTGATTTGGCCCTTTGGCCTACTCCCAAAGTGATTTACTATATGATATATGTATATGCATATATTCCGAAAGGATGTTAACTTGAGAGCATGAATGATATGAAATTTCCTCTCTTGATGTGAATTTTTTTTAAATGTTCATATGATGTAAATTGTTTGAAAACATCTTGAAAAGCATGACATGAAATGTTTTGAGAATTGATATGATTTTGACTTGAAAACGAGAAGGTTATTCATGTTGAATACAATGGTTGAATGAGAAGAATGATGTGATATTGATGGCTTGCAAGTAGGGTATGATGATACCCTACAGAATATGATATGTGATTGAATCAGATGAAATTTGAATGCATTAATTTTACACGAGATAGGTGGATGCCCGAAAAAGGCGTTTGAGTGTAAGGGCTCATCGCTGGAAACCGTGTTTGCCGACATGGGAACTTGGTACCATGCTTTGTGATCTTACGTACCTGACTTTATGTTATTCCCAAATTGGGACTATGGTTAAGAGCCCTGCTTTGTGATCTTGTGCACTACCATTGGGTCGAGAAACCCTGCTGTGCGATCTTGTGTGTCTCCCCCTCACTTATACTCTAATCTCGGCGGCAATCGAGGTTTGACAGTTGGTGTAAATGTGATATGTAGGGTATTCCACCTAGCTCACCTGCATTGCATTATTGTTGAAAACAATTACATTATGCCCATGTGTTTTCAAATGATTTGATATGAAACAACTTTATAATGGCTCTCAACTATATTTTGTAAAAACAATATGTTTTGTTTTGATATCTATGCGTACCAGTACTTTTGTATTGACCCCCTTCCCTCCCAGGTTCGGAGGCACAGTTTAGGGGTCCAGAAAATCAGTAGACTTCCTCAGACTGTGCCTAGACTGTGCCCCCAGTAGGCCTAAATTAATAAATGATAAATGAAACTACCAGATATCAGGCCTTCCGAAATCTATTCCTACGTTGGCTACGTAATTCTGTGGAAGATAGGGCACGCTAATCCCACACTTCTTGCTCAGTGCTAAATACTACTCCCTTTTTATTTCCTATGATCATTCTGTTGGAAATCTACTTTAAAACTAGCATAAGGGTTTAGCTAAAACCAATTATGCATTTATCTGATAAAATTATTAAATAAAGATGATCTAAATTCTGTAATCTATAATAATCTAAAAAGTGGATTCCATAGCTAATCCGATGATCGAAAGATCAAAGCTTTACTGAAAATCTATAAATAATATGATAATAGGAGGCTTAAAGCATATCTTACTTGAAATAATAATATTCAATCTTGGGGTAGTAACCCATGCTTCAATCACATGTCAAAACATCATAATAATCATGCTTGATATTGAAAACAATGATAATTTATGTCAAAATATGTAAATTACTGCAATAGGCATGAAAATATAAAAATAGACATGCAATTCAACTTCTAAAACACTTGAAATCTCAAAATATTGCAAAGAGAAATAATGGGTATGAACCCTAATTCATATCTCATGAATAATCATTTTAAATCATATGAATTTTAAATAAAAGCTTAGTTTTGGGCCCAAGGATGGAAGATGATCCTTGGTAGATGATTAGATGGAGAAACTTGAATTATTGATTCCTATTTGAGTTCTTGATGATGAGTTCTTGATTATCTTGCCTTGAGAATCCTCAATTTAAAGCTTTCTTGGAGAAACTATGAAAGATTTTGATTTCTTGGAGAAGAAGCTCTTTAGTTCTAGGGTTTTGTTTTGAGAGAAAATTGATGAAATAGGCATAAAGTGCTTTGGAATATGCTTAATGATGTGTTTTACATGAATTGGGGCCTTGGGGATTGACCAAAATTCCCCTATTAAACTTCTAAAAGGAACTGAAAAAAGGTAAAAATCCCAATTTAATAGGCCACCGCGACGCGCCACTATCGCGGTGGCTCACTGAAAAAGGACGAGTGGGAACTGGGCATTCACCCGATGCTCCACAATCGCGGTGTCCCTTTGAAATTCCATTTTGGCCACTGGCGCGATGCACCAGTATCACATTGGGCTACTGGATTTCAACAATTAGGAATTTGGACATCTCAGCAATGCGCCAATATTGCGGAGGTCCATTGGAATTGGCAATTATGAATATGTCCTTCACCACGATGTGGTGGTTGCTCAATTGGACACTGTCAACTTAAAAATGCTCTAACTTCTCAACCTAGTATCGGATTTCGACGAATTTGGTATCGATGGAAAGCTTAATCAATCGAAATTCGGAAAATTCCATATAAAATAAAAATATATTCATTTTTGAAGATGATCTTTGACATTCTATGGACAAAATTAAGCTTGGAAAAATATGGGGTATTACAATCATACACCACAAATTAAATATCAAAATAACACAATAACCGCATCAATAAATTAAAAGAAAAACTAAGATAAGGCAAATTCGCAATGATTTTTCACTTATTATGTCGACTCTTGACTAAATCAAATTTAACTTTGCACATTACAAACAAGTTATTCCACTCATATTTACACATTTAAATCATTTTGAACAAATTAAACACATTAGAATCCACCGAAACCAACTAGACACACAACTAGCTCAAGCTAGTAAACTAGTTTTTCGGGTTCAAGTCTAAATGACGCAATTAAGCACAAACTTATTTGAAAAATACATTGGACATTGTAAATACACACTTGGACACATAAATGCTTATTTATATCAATATCAACACGTTAAGCATACAAATTGCTTTCAAAACAAGGTGAAATAAGCTAGAATAATGATACAAAAGTGTATAAAACTACCTCAGATTAGATAGCAGCCCGCTGATTATTCTGAGGTACTATAGAGTAAGCCAGAGTAGTGAATATAGCTCTGAACTCAGCATGAGAAACATGCTCATTAAGTGATCTTCCTTAACATGCTGAGGAGTGGGCTAATTCCTGTTTCTACTTTCGGTATTCTTTTTGAGAGTCATGTTCTGTTAACAAAAGGAAGATTAAATTAGAAAAGAGTTTAAATTGAGATCATGCTCATTCACATGACATAAATACTGAAAGAAATAAAATTTTCCTAAAACTTCTTGTAACCTCCTATTCATAAGTATGGCGCATTCACACCCATGCACAACACTCTACTCAACATGGCTTTCAGACTCCCTAGGAAATTTTAAATCCTTAGGCTCTTATACCAAGTTTGTAACACCCCAAAAATACACCCTAGATGCCATAAGGTTCTTACGGTCCTAAATAACCACAAGCTAACCCACAAAGTAGTACCTACTGAGAGCGCTGAATAATATACTAATAATGAAGACATGCGGAAAATCAACTGATAATTCCATAAGGTTTTGAAAATTAAAAATAATACTGAATCATAATTTTGAACGTCTTGAACATACTGAAAATATCGATAAAAATTACGGATAAAATAACTATCTATTTGAATGTCTGAAAGCCTCTAAAACTGATTGACTGTGGAGTTAATGGGACAAACCCCAAACTAACTCTGACTGACTAAATAACTGAACTACTGACATAACGGTTTATAAGATAAACCCATCCTCGAAGGAAAAGGACTCAACATTGCTGCTACTACTGATAAGCTGATTTGCCTAAGCATGACTAGGAAACTAAGCATCCGAACCTATGATATTAAACATCATTGTGCAATAAACAAGTATGCGGTCAGTACTTTGAATGTACTAGTATGCGAGATCAGGTTAGGATGATATGCATGAGAAAATATCTGACTCAATAACATGAGATAGGTGAGTATAAAGGTATGAAAACTGTAAAATTTGAGAATGTATGACCAAACATAAAACATGTTCTGATATGTTCTGTAAATTGAAATACTAAAACACTGATAACTGAGTAACTGATTACTGTATGTTATGGTCAAGCAAACCTGAAACTAAAATCTGTACAGAATACTTAATTAAGACTATAGGAACTAACTATATCCGACATGCCCCAATGTACTATCAGGGTCTAACTATTAATCCTAGTTAGAAGGGTGTCAGTACCGTTCCACTGGTACTACATTAGCTATATGGATCCACTAATCTGATGTCCCAAAGAACTAGGGTGTCATGTCTAATAAACAGGGTACCCCTCATATCCTGCACTGGCTACGTAGTTTTGGAACACAGGGTCTGCTACTAACATCTAATGCCTATTAGAGGGGGAGACAAGTGCCTAATGCCTACTAAAGGGGGAGATGCCATCCCTATGTTCACTCAGTGCTAAGTTTACCCCCAACTGAAAGACACTGACTATTGGACTACACTGAGCCAACAAGTGAACATGATATTAACTAGATGGCAAGGCTCGTGGTTTATCTAAAACCATTCTAAAAATACTGTAAGCTATGTAAGAAACTAAGTTTCAGGTAGTCATAACCCCCAGCATAGAATAGAAATATCAACAAGGACATATGAAGCCTTAAATACCATAGAAGGTATCACTATTAAAAATTTGACTCTTAGACATTTCATCAAACACTTGAGGGTCATGAATTAAATTATGGGAATAGTTTGAAACATATAATAATCTCATGGCTACAATAAAAAAACCATAATTCGGGGATTTAACATGAAAACATCATCATTCCAATATGTAAGGTTTAATTTCATCGAAAACAATCATAAACATGATGTATAATTAAATTCATAACGATTTATGGGGATAGTTCATCATAAAACATATAAAAACTCACAATTTGATATAAAATAAAGATGAACTCCATGGGTGGAAAGGGCTATTGGATAAACATCACACATACCTTTAATACTTAAATCTTGAAAGGGAACAACTTTCTTGAAAGTTCTTGGATAATGAAGCTTGAATTCTTTAGTTTTTTTGAATGAGAGACGATTTAATTTGATGAACTAGGGGAAAGCTTAGGGTTTATTTGAGAGTAAAATTGGGGAATATGGGAAAATAATTCCCTATCAGCAGTTTAATCCAGTGCTTTTACAAATTGGGGTGCTGGGAAAAAACAAGACAACCCCTCTGGAATTTAAATTAATAACTGGAACGTCGATTGAAGCCTTTCTTCGATATGATGAACCCTTCTTATCTATACTAACCACAACGCGGTGCAATTGCGTTGAGATGCTGAAAACAAAAATCCAGCCTCAATCCTCATCCAAAAAATCTAAAACTCCCAAAATATGCTCCTTATACCCCTGAACATAAATGAACTCAAAAACTTACATTTAGGGATCGGGAAGGTCACTTTAGAAATCATTGAATTTAAGGGGCCAAAAATAAGGCTAAGTACCTAACACTTAGCTAAATTTTCAGGCTTTAAGCCTCTTATGCATGCAATATGGGCTGAACTAAACTAAGGATGATACGGGGTATTGCATAAAAATTTGGGATTGATAACAAAATCGACTTCTATATAGGGGGTTACAAAGAAGAGAGAAGCTTCAAGGTTTAATAAAGCATAAAAATGAAGGTGAAAGACTAGTAAAGTACCAGTAACTGTATCAGGAGAGCTTTTCCTGATCATGATTTGACTGTAGTGCATACAATCAGTTTTGGTGCTGACCCTTGGTGGCACTGGAAGTGGTGCCCTGTTGAGTTGGGCGACCTACTAGAGCTGATGAGTGATTAGAATGACCCTGTTGGTGTGAATATCTTCCCCTATGAGTAACTACTTGATATTCCATAATCCTGTGGCCTGTCTTACCACACCCAAAACATATGGTACTGCCAACTTTACACTCACCTTGATGATTCCTACCATATTTCCTGTAGAGTGGATTAGTATAACCACTATTCACACTACCCTGGGGATTAGAACCTGGTGCCCTATCTCGAATATCATTCTTGAACTTTGGTACTAGCTCACTAGATAAACATAGAGATGGGGCTAAGAATTTTAGATAGAACTGAGAACGGTTACCACCCTATGACCTCGACTGAGAAAAGTTAAAGCAACCTATTTTGGACCTCTTATTCTCTCTCTCCTTAAGTTTCTGTTCCTTAATCTATTGAGCATAGACCATAAGCCTAGATATGTCCATCTCTTTAATCAACATGGATGTTCTACACTCTTTGACGAAACTATCATATTTACCACTGAAAGAGCATACTCGCCAACTGAGTAAACTTATGAAAATACTCGTTCACACTCATATTACCCTTCTTTAAATTAATAAATTCCAGCACCTTAGCTTCCCTCTACTCTAAAGGGAATAATCTATCTAAAAATTCCAAGGCAAACTTCTCCATTCTATAAGCCCTACATCTGCACCTCTATCCTCCTTCCACTCCTTATAACATGTATGGGCTACATCCTGCAACTGATATGTAGCCAACTCTACACTCTTACTCTAATTAACACCCATGATATCAGTCACCTTCTAAACTACATCAAGAAACTCCTATGGATCCTCCTCAGACATGGATCCCAAAAACCAAGGGGGATTATTCGAGTGAAATCCTGAATCCTAGCTGCAACTATATTTGCCACTGGATTAGATGGGGCAATAGCCTATTGGTTGTTCTAAGCAGATACTGAGTGAGATAAGGTAGTGAATGTAGACCTGAACTTGGTATGAGAGATGTGCTCATTCAGGGGATCTTCTTGAATAGGCGGAGGTGCGGTTAGTTCCCATTTCTTATTCCGTTATTCTTTCTAGGAAGCCTTTTCTGTAAAAGAATAAAGGATTGATTAGAAAGATATTTTAAATAGAGAGTATGTACATTCACATGACATGAATGCTAAAAGAAGGGAAACTTTTCCTAAAATGTCTTGTAGCCTCTTGTCCATAAGTATGGCATACTTCACACCCATGTACAAAACTCTACTAAATGCGGCTTTCAGACTCCCTAGGAAACTATAAAACCTTAAACTCTGAGACCAAGTTTTGTTATGACCCGAGGATACCCCTTAGTCGCGATAGTGTGCTTACAGTCACAAGTGACCACAAGCAAACCTATGAGCTGGTACCTGCTATGTGCACTGAATAAAGTAACAAAATACACATATGCAAGAAACAACTGTCAACACCATAAGGTTTAACTACTGAATCATGATTTAAATCATGAGTTTGAACATCTGATGACATACTAAAAAGACTGATAAAACAACTAATAAACTATCTACTATCTAACTGAATGTCTGAAACATTTGAAATCCTCTAAACTCACTAAAGAGTTGATGGGATAGGCCCCTACTAACTCCAAACACTCTAACTAAGAAGAAATGCGAAAACACTAAAATAACACAATAGGTTGTCGACATATGAGGACTCACCACAACCGCTAATGCTGATAAGCTAAACTGTCTAAGCGCGGTCAAGAAACTGAGCGTCTGAACCTATGATATTAAATATCATAGCGCAAAAAAGAGTATATGATCAATACTTTGAATGTACTGTTACATGAGATAAGGTTAGGCTGAAATGAAAGGGTTAACTGTATATGAAATAATGACTAAGAGAATAGCCTGAGATAACTGAATATGCATGCATGAATATTGAAATATTGAGAATGCAAGCCCAAGCATATAAGGTTTCTGAAATAATTTGTAAACTGAATTACTAAAATCTGATAACTGAACAATTGGACGTATATATGCTATGGTTAAGCAAACCTAAAGTGAATTCTATACTGAATATTGAATTGAGACTGTGGAAGGTATCATCTAACTGACATGCCCCAATCTGAGCTAATCGGTGTCCAACCTGTACCCCAGTTAGAAGGGTGTTAGTACCGTGCCATGGGTACTAACACATGGCTATATGGATCTACTCAACTTGTGTCCCAAAGGACTAGGGAGTTAATCTTCAACTAGCGGGTGACCCCTAAGAGAATGTCAATCCTAAATTGGCAAGTGACATCTCAAAGAATATCAGTCCTAAATTGGCAGGTGGCATTTTATAATCCTACACTAGCTACGTATTTCTAGAACTTAGGGAATGTTTCTAAGTACCCACTCCTAGATGGAAGTTGAGCCCCCATAACTAGGTTCACTCGGTGCAAAATCCTACTCCCAACTAAACTGACATTGATTACTACACTGAACTAAACTTAACTGAGCAAATAACTAATAATTATAGCTAACTGAATGACAATGCTCATGGTTTATATGAAACCATTCTAAAGATACTGAAATTATGTAAAAATCTAAGTATTGGGTCTTCATAACAATCAAGCACAAAATAAAAGTATCAATAAGGACATGTAAAGATTTAAAACCCATAATAAATGATCATTGCTCAAAACCCAACATTTAGACATTTTATCAAACATATGGAGATCATGAACTTAAGCATGGTATTGGATAAAGCATACAATTAAAAACATAGTTACGATACTAAAACCATGAATTAGGGATTTAACATGGAAATTTCATCATTCAAACGTGTAAAGGGCTCATCTCATCGAAAACACTTGTAAACATAATTTATAATCAAAATTTGTAAGAGGTTCATGGAGATAATTCATCATAAACATGTATAATTCATAATTTAAAACATAAAAATGGATTCTTGGACTCTATGGGTGGAAAGGGCCCAAGGATGAACATCACACATACCTTAAACCTTAAAAATTGAAAGAGAAACATAAATCCTTATGCTTCCTTGAAGGTTCTTGGAATTGGGAACTTGATTTCTTGGTTTTTTGAGAGAGAAAGGAATGAAATTAATGAACTTAGGGGATGACTAGGGTTTGTTTTTGAGACAAAATTGGAGAATATGGGCAAATAATGCCCTAACCAACGTTTTAATTTGTGTTTTTGTGAATTGGGTCGATGGGAAAATACATAACTTCCCCTAAGGAAATTAAATCCGCAACTGGAATGTGGATTAAAAGGCCATCACGATGCGATGAAGGGCTTATCTCTATACCCACCATGACGCACCACTATCGCGGTGAGGTTCTGGAATCTAAATCCGAACATGACCTAATTCTCATTTGAAAAATCCAAAACTTTCTCGAGACATGATCCTCACACCTCTAAACATGAATTAACTCAAAAACCAATATCTTGTGGTCGGGAAGACTTGTTTAAAAATGCTCGAAGTTAAAAAGCTTGAAAATTGACCAAGTCCCCAACACTTGGTGAAATTTTCAGGCTTTAAGCCTCTTATATATGCAACTAGAAGATAAACTAAGCTAATAAAAGTACGGGGTATTACATCTTCATATCACCCAAAGATAATCAAAAGATTGGTTTCCTTCTTCCTTAAGGCAATTAGGGTTTTCCAAGTGCAAGGTCAAATCCAAGAAATTCACCAAGGGTTACTCTCTCAAGAATGTAGGATATTCATCAATAGGTCCCTTATGCCCATTGAGTCCTAAGAACCTCCTGTATTATAAGTATAAATACTTTTTCCCCAAATTGATGAAATCTCGTGTAGACTATGCATTTAAATAAATTTTCCCCCAATTACTTGATTCTAAACCATGAAAGCACACTCTCTCATGACAATGACATTTCCATATGTTTGATAATGTAAATGTCTACTCCATGCTTAATTGTTAAAATATTGGGTTTTAAACCATGAATTTTCCTCTTCTATGAATTGTTCAGTTCTGCATTAGATAATGCTGGTGGGTTATGAACACCCAAACTAGGAGAATAATATTTATCATTTTTATTAGGTTACAATTCATTTAAATTGGTCTTGTATCATTAAACTTTAGAATAATATCACAATGAGAACTTATTTGTACCAAGTCATGAATAACGAATAATAATACCAGTGTCAATCAATTGGGAGTAACACTTAGCACTGAGTAAACACAGTGATGGCGTCTTCTCCTTCAGTTAGGCATGAGTCATTAGTATTCGTCCCTAAGTTTCAGACCTACAACATCATCATAGAATTTTGAGGGATCGCCTATTAGTAGAGGCATGACACCCTCGTCCTTTGAGACATCAACTTTGTTGATCCAAACTGTCAGTGTTATTACTCGTGGTAAGGTATTGATAATTTTTTAACTGGGGTTAGAAGTTGGACCCCGATTAGCTCAAATTGGGGAATATCAGTTGTAGTTAGCTTCTAAAGTCTAAGTTCAGTATTCAAACCATGCCAACTCAGTTTTGAATTGCCAAGTTTCAAGTTTATCAATTATTTAGTTTTACAGATCATTGCAGCATATGTTGTACTGGGTCCTGCATTCATTTTACATGTTCATGCATTCATGATCAATAGTTATATGTAATTCAATTAGTTGCATCTCGTGTACTAGTGCATTCAAAGTACTTACCGCATACTCTCTTTTGCGCTATATTGATTTCACAATATAGGTTTGGACGCTTAGTTACTAGATCACACGTAGTTGATCCCAGTATCACTCAGCTGCAACTTGGGTGAGTCCTCATTAATTGAGAACTATTTATATGATTTATCACGCTCTCTAGTACCTTATTTTATGTTATTCTAGTGGTCAGATTTAGTTGGGGACCTATACTAATAACTCATCATGTTTAGAAGCTTTCAGACAGTCAGACAGTCAGACAATTAGTATGTTTTCAGTAATGACTATTTAGAACCTTTGTTATTGATTTTAATATTCAGATACTTCCATGAATCACTTCTGCACAGTATCTTGTTATTTTCTTTTAGTACAATACAATATGTGACAGATCATGGGTTAGATTAGGGTCACTTGTGGCCTTAAGAACCTTTTCATGACTAAGGGTAGTCTCGAGTCATGACAGTACAACTCAAAATCAAAATACATAATATATCCAAAATAGGAAAAACTCAGTCTTTGAATGCAAAATAATGACATAGTCTAAATAAAGAAAGGTAGTAGTCGACTGAAGAATCAAGAATCCAACCGCTACCTTGAATAGATAAAAAATATTTCCCAAAGTCAACCACCATAGGGTGCACTAGAACATGGATCTGCACCAAAAGGGCAAAGTAGAAGTGTAATACCCTGAATTTTTTCTAGATTAAATTCATTCCTAGAATGTTAAGGGATGTCTTCCAAAATGATTAATATTTGTTTCATATAAAATTTTCTAGATTTTTACTTTTCATTGTGTGGTAAATTGAATACGCTTTTCATCGATACCAAATTAGCCCAAATCCGACACTCGGTGAAGAAGTTAGAGAATTTTTAAGTTGACAGTGTCCCAACTAGGCAGACACCGCATCACGGTAAAGGAAAATTTCATAATTGCCAGTTTTCAGTGGAACACCGCGATGTTGGTGCGTTGCGGCGAGGCCCAAATTCCCATTTGTAAATTTCCAGTGGACCTCCTTAATATTGGTGCATCGCGGAGAGGTTCATTTTCCCAGTAGTCCAATGCTATAGTGGCGTGTCGCATAAGGACAAAATGGCATTCCTATAGGGTACCGTGATGGTAGCACGTCGTGTTAATGTTCTAGGTCTCAATTGTCAAAATCCAGTGGGATAACGCGATAGCTCCACATTGCGTAGGTCCCCAATTTCCCATTCATCTGTTTCCAGCGAGCCACCATGATAATGGTGCGTCGTGGTGGCCCATTAAATTGGAACCCAGTTACATTTTTCTAGATTCATTTAGGAGTTTTAAGAGGGTATTTTGGACATTTCCCCAGCCCCCAAAACCGTCCAATCATAAGATTTAAGTCTATTATATGCATCTTATGATATATTTCATAATATTTCTCTCAACCAAAAATTCTAAGCTTCAACAATCAACCTCAAGAATCCTAAGATTCCACCATCGTTTTTCCAAATTCATTCAAGATTCAAGATTTCCAACACAAGAATTCCGAGAACCATCATTCAAGAGTACAAATAGAGTCTCAAAATCAAGGTTGTTCATCTAGTTCATCATCTAATGTATGTGGGATTTGAACAAGGACAAATCTTTCATTCTTGTGCCCCAAAACTTGAATTTTATTAAAGATTACATGATTTACAAGTTGGGGTTTATACCCAAAGCATCTTGTTTTAAGTTTATGAAGATATAAGTGATTTAATCCTTGAATTGCATATTTATCCCACTTATTTATGCTTTGAATTGAGGATTTATATCATGAATTGCACATTCCTATTATGAATTGATATTTTCAAGTGTTTCCAAGATAATTGTTGATAATTAAGCTTCATTATGAAATTATGATCATTTAATTACATTTGATGTAAACCCAAGTATGAATTTTGATATTTCATGAAGAGTATATTATTAGCATGCTTTAACAAGCAAACATTCAGATTTTAAAGAAAGATTGATCTTCCGAACCTAAGCTAAGACAGGAATCCACATTATTTATTATTTAAAATATAGAGAAGCTCAATTGATTTTAATTACGAACCCTTGTGCTATTTTAAGGTGTATTTCCTAAAAGTTCTGAGCAATAAGTATGGGAGTAGTATTTATCACTGAGTTGGGTATGATTCCAAGGTCTCATTCCCCAGAACTACAAGCCAATGTAGGTTCTAAACGGTCATAGTGTGCTAAGATAGTCATTAAAAAGTTAAGGTTCTATTCCTATGGGAAGGGTAGAACAGCTCTCCCCAACGTGGGCAAGACTTTGTACTCCATGTCAGCTCACATGGTTTATGTCAGTTTGAAGAAACTCCCTGAGTCCCAAAGTCCCAAAGTCCCTATGTCCCAAAGTTCCAAGATTTCCAAATCTCCCAAAGATTCTAATCTTCAAAAGAAAAGAGTGATAGAAAAGATTTTATAATACTAAGTGTTATGAATCACTAGATTTACAAGTATGATTTGTTATACATGATTTTATATTTTAATATTTTAGATAATCACGCTTATGTGATTCATATACATTGGTAACACTCAAACTACACTCTTGAATGGATGTGAGCGATCGTTGTCAATATAAAACACAACTAGGTTGGGGTCGAATCCCACAGGGAATAGGGTATGAACTCAAGTTGTTTACGAAATAATTTACTGGCAGTTTACTGTTTCCTGAAATGGGGGTTTAAATTTCTCATACAATTGTTAGGCAAGTTGAATTTAATGTTTGTAACCAATATTTTATGAAATAACCAGGATTATGTTCACTAGGGCTTACGGTACATGATAGATGCTAAAATTAACTCAAGGTTCTCACGGTGGTTAGGATAACAAGCTATCTTTATCGATGGTATGATCAAATGTCTCTCGTCCTATTTAATCGTCTAATTTCCTAATCCTCTCGGACTTAGGGAATCAGAACTCACTGCCTAAATTTTGCCTCAGGTTAATCAACCTTGTTACAACGCTGATTATTAAATGAAGCCTTTCCGAGTCCCTGTTGATAATTCGCCTCCTACTGTTTATGATTTCTTTCTCAAGAAAACCAAAGTAGGTACGCCTAGTGTTTGCAACCAATAGACATAAGTTATAATATCAGAATTACCAAGAAATCCTAATACCTATTAAACCTTGAGTAATTAATTAACACCTTATCATGACCTAACCCTAGATTCCATAATCCAGGTTAAAGATGTTTAGCCACTCATGATGCAAGAAACAAGCACGAAAGTTGAATTCATAATTGAAAGGATTAACTTACAATGATGAATGAAATCAAAAGTGAACTTGTATTTGAATCACAAGGCAAAACTCTAAAATATTATTCTTGAGATAGACAGAGAGAAAAGTCATATGTTGTAGGATATGTCAATTGATTGATGGCTCTCTGAAAAACCCTAAAACAAGGCTTTAAATAGTTAACCCAAAATAAGGAAATAAAATTAAAGTTTCAGATTTTCTTCGGAATAGATGACGGCGATTGTGATGGCCTATCATGATTTTGACGGCCTGTCACGGACGTCGTCAGCTTCTCTGCAAATTCAACTTCTGCTGCCTAAGGTTGACGACGACAGTGATGGCCTATCAGGATCTTGACGGCGTGTCATGAAGGTCATCACAAAACTTCCTGCAACTCTCCTCTTCTGTTTAAGTTTGATGGCAACCTTGACAGCCTACCACCAGGCTGACAGCATGTCATGGATGTCGTCAGCCACACTTAGCTCTTTATTTGCTTCCGATTTCATGCTTTTTGCTTCCTTTATTTGTGGTTCTCCCTCTTCTCTACTTCTAATGCAAAACCAAAGTAAACTAATAAAAAATGATCAAAGTTGCTCAAGACTTTGCAATTATTTAGAGTTAAAAACTTCAAATATGTTAGCATGGGCTCACACATCAACACCCTCAACTTAAACAATTGCTTGTCCTCAAGCAACCTTAACATAACTAAGAGTATACAAAGTACAATTTGGCAGCTAACTACTCATATCAGTTCAGAATACATATACCATCTCCAAGGTCAGTCAAAGTAAGGAAAACTGTGTCTATCATTGAAAACACCCATGCAACTCACAAGGATCAAGATATGGCAAAAATTTAAGCAATAACAACCCTGCACATACCCAAATCATACTATCCAAAAAAGACAGTGATTAGCAACATACCTAGTGTGCCCTCACAACAAAGAAGTCCCTTTTTTCACTCATATTAGAATTTATACACACAGGGATACACACAAGACTCACTCTCAGAACGATGTTCCAACATTGCACATCAAATGCCATAGGCTTGCCCTTATAGTCAGCACCCAAGTCTTCAGACATGTCAGTTAGGATCACCATAGGAATTTTCTTATGCTTGTAATGTAGGCTAGGGGCTGGTATGATATTCATGGATATTTCAAAGTGACTAAGCCTCTTTGACACTACATTAGACCCTAGGGGTTTCAAATCTTAACCTTTTTTTCGTCCCTCTTTTAATGATCATGCATGCTCAAGATGGATGCGGTCTTTTCAATTAACTGATTATCTTTTTATCATTTTTCACACAATTTTCTCTTTTCGTATTTCTTTTTCACCGTACCCAACTCTTTATTCATCCTTCTCATTCTACCTCTCTTCATACATAGATTGCATCATGCACCCCTATATTAGCCACCCTCATCTTAGGTTATTTATCTAAGTCAAGGTGCACAGTGTCCAAGGAGGACCAGGGCTAAGACAGGTTAGTATGATGGAAACGGGAAGGTGAAAGATGCACAAGAAAAAAATAGGCTATTTAGGCTCAAAGGGGGAGAAAGAGATATTATTCACATTGGGAAGGTCATTCAGGCTAACGTGGGCTAACATGCAAAAACGGCCTATGATGCTTTCCTAACGCCTATCCGATGACCATGGTACACTAACCGGACAAGTTCTAGATTCAAATCACAACAGGAACTAAGCAAGAACTTACACACACATGGAACATAAGTATCTTACATATCACTACTTATCCGGTTCATGCCTTTGCTTAACACAGGTCATTCATTTGCCATACTAATGCCATAAAAAGATACACAGTGGTCACAATAGATGTAGTTCACATAGTACACTATAGATCAAACCACTGGAGAAGTACTCATAAATCACAAAATAAGTCAACTGCCTCAAGTACTTGTACTACTCCTAATTATCTACAAACTATGTTACAACAACAATTTACCCTACACCCTTAACTTAATAATAAAAAATAAAATGCACTAAGGGTTAGGGTATACCTGAAGATAGTCAAGCTTGTGGATCCTGGGTCTTCGACCCTACTACTATATCATCTACTGTCTTCTCCCTATCAGGAGAATTATTCCTGGAGATGGTCGGAGCCAGGCTAGATGAAGCACCTGCAGCCCTAGCTTGAATGGCTGCTTCCCATTTCTCATTATCAGCCATAAACTCCAATCTTGCCTTTTTTAACTCTTCCTTTTCTGCCTTATTCTTTGCCTTCTTATTCACTTTTCTTTCTTCTTCACTATCTGGATTTTCTCTCTTAATCTTGACTTTCTTTTCCCCCTTATTCTTTTTTTTCTTCGGGGAGTCTGCAGTGAGATCAAGTATAGGAATTTCTTCCTCCAATTCTTCCACAGCCGAACGTGATGGCATCATAATTTGATGTTGCTGCATCACCCCAACCTCATCCTTAACCTTATCCAACATAGCCCTGAATATAGCAAGATCAACACTTGTTATCTCTTTTTCTCTTGCCTCAAATCTGTTCTCCAAATCTGCAACTTGCGCAGGCAATGTCACAAAAGGATCTAGTGCAGCCTTGATTCTTTTTTCCACAGCAGCAACAAACTATTTCGCAAAGGCATATAGCTGGACCTCGCACCGCTTTGCTTGCTTAGCCACCTTCCTGATATCAATAGGCTGAAATGCCAATCCTATTTTTGCTGGAGGAACTGAGGGACTGGCTTCAGTCTCAGACACTAAAGCTATCTGTGCTAAAGAATCCTGGACATCTACATCAGGTGCTGCTCCTACATCTGTAACTGATAGGTCCGCTGCTATCTCTACCCCCTGTCAAGTCTAAGTCCCAACTGAATCTCATCAAATCGGATGGGGTTGTGAGTCTTCCAAGCACGAACATTTTCATCAACTCCCACAATCTTTGGTACCTCACCAGCTCTGTAATAAGACACGGAAAAGGATAAGAAGTGTCGACCCTCGATGTCCGGATCTTTATCTCATCCGTAATGATTTACCCAAAGTTCAAAGGAGGATGCTGCACCAAACTTGCTACCAAAATAGCCTGGTCATCGCCCAGAATATTGTCTCCCTCAGTAGGCATTAGCCAAACCCGCACTATGCCCTACCAAAATTTTTCCTCCTGAGTCAACGAGGATTTACAGATTCTCTCATTTGGGTTTTTCACCCAAGGTGGTTCTCCGTCAGCGATAATGTTGGCCAACTAAGAACGTTGTTTGTTCTTATTCTTTATCCAAGCATAAAATGATAGTATGGTGGCTTGAGGCATGAAGTCAGGGCCGTGAAAGAATCCGTTGATGGCTCTAGTCAAAACATCAACGCTTACACCCCTTACCTGGACTCTCACAAGAAAAGTCTGATCTTATTCTTTGTTACTTGGCTTGCATATATTCTCTAAATGGACTTAGTAGTTCACGTAGAACTCCCAAACCAGTGTGGGGAAAAATAAATCTCCCCCTTCTGTAGTCTGTCCTAAGATATAATATTTGAATTTCTTCTCCACTTCCGGGTATCTGCTCAACCCTTTCGTGATGATCATCTTTTCTTCTTGGATTAGCATCTTCTCATTCCTTCTATCAGTTCTTTTCAACCCAGCAATGTAGATGTCCTCAACTCTAGGGATTTGCTATCTAGTATTGTTCCTCACTTCTGGGTTCTTACACTTGATAAGATTCCTCTGAGCTGGAGACTCTTCATCATATTATTGCTCAGTGGATGGGGACCCAGAAGCTATTTCCTATGACTCAGATTCTTAGGACCCTTCTTGATCTTCTTCATCCATGTCAGTATGTTCAGACTTATGTTGTTCAGACTCACTCTTTTTAGACCCTTCCTTCTCAGAAGCTGTGGTCGACTCAGTATTATCACAGTCCTCCACCTCAATTGGTGGAGGTGGTAGAGTTTTATTTGGACTCTTCTTCTTCTTTAGCTTTCTGAGCAAGGCTTCCTCCTCTTCATAGTCAGATTCCTCATTGAGGAGCTTTCGACATACATCATCTTTGGCCGATTTCTTTGGTTCTGTGGGACCCTTTCTTTTTAGAGACATTTTAGAGCACCTGGAGATATTAGAAGAATGTTAGTCAACCCTAAAGATCACAAATATAAGTACATTAATCATTTAGGCTCATTTATGTTTCAAGCTCCAGGTGTGACGCCAATTACTGATAAGCCATCACGACTGTGACAGCTTGTCACAATTGTCGTCAACCTCAGACAAAATCCAACCAATTTTTACCATTTTGTGATGACATTCATGATAGGCCGTCACAACAGTGATAGCCTATCACGAATGCCGTCAATTTTTTTTTTAGAGCTTGATGACATTCCTGCTAGGCCGTCACGATTATGATAGCCTATCATGGATGTCATCACACTGACCAGAACCTAATTTTAGCTTTTATCAAATTTTTAGTCCCCATTTTTGCCCAAGATTCACTTCAATTCGAATTTTGGGCTATCTTTTTAATCCTTGGTCTTGCACAGCAAACCCTAGGTGTGATTTTAGCCATTTTCCAAGTTGAACTTGGTTTAAGAAACTTGGGGGCTTAGGTTCTTATTCAATCATCATTCACCTCAAGAAGATAAGGGTTACAGTAGGTTGTACCTGATGTAGCTTTTAACTTAGTATCACGCACAAGAGGAAGAGTAAAAGAAGGATTTTCTTGATTTTGGATTGCAACCCACACACAAGGTAAACTTGTTTTGCTTAGAGTTTTTTTCCAAGGATGGGAACTAATTTTAACTAAGGAAAGAAATAACTAAGAAAAACAAGTTAAAATTAGTGGAAATTTAAAAAGGTTCGCGATTGGGCCAGGTCGGATCAGCTTAAATTTGGGCCTAGTTTTTAGATTTTAAAGCTCTGGGCTGATGGTAATTTGTGATGGCATGTCACGATTGTGATAGCCTGTCACGATTGTCGTCACCCTTAGGCAGAGAATTCTTCAAGCCTGGTCTAGCTGACGACATTCGTGATAGCTTGTCACAGGCGTCGTCATGACCTTCCAGCTGAACTTCCCATTTTTCCACCTACTCTTTACTAAATCCTAATTTCAAAGATAAAAACAATTGCTTAAACATAAAAACTTTGGGTTGCCTCCCAATAGCGCTTGATTTACTGTCGAGGCATGAATGGGTTCTCTTGACTACTCAGAATTCGCCAAGACAACCTATTGATACCCCTTTTCATCCTCATAGAAGACGTCAACGATTGAGAAGACATTCATATAATTTTTTTGTGACATGGGTTGATGCATTTTGAATTTTGTCTCCTTTTTACCGAGCCTAAACTTGAGCTCATTGAACTCCATGTCAACTATTACTCTTTCTATTGCCAAGAGTGGCCTTCCTAAGATAATGGGTACCTCAAAGTCCACATCACAATCTAGTACCACAAAATTAGCAAGAAGAATAAAGTCTTCTACTTTCACCAACACATTATGCAAAATTCCAACAAGCCATTTTATCGACCTGTCTACCATCACCAGTCGTATGTTAATGGGTGTTGGAGCTTCTAAACCCATAGTCAGGATCTTGACGGCGTGTCATAAAGCTCTTCACAAAACTTCCTGCAACTCCCCTCTTCTATCTAAGTTTGATGGCATCCATGACAGCCTATCATCAGGCTGACGACGTGTCATGGATGTTGTCAGCCACACTTAGCTCTTTAGTTACTTCCGATTTCATGATTTTTTCTTCCTTTATTTGTGGTTCTACTTCTTCTGTACTTTTAATGCAAAACCAAAGGAAACTAATCAAAGACGACCAAAGTTTCTCAAGACTTTGCAATTATTTAGAGTTAAAAGCTTCAAATGTGTTAGCATGGGCTCACACATCATACATCTACATGCATTTGCTTTCTAATTATAATGATGTTTACTTATGCATTACACCCCTATATATGTAGTACATCCTCAAAGTGCTATTCCACATATATGTCTATGTGCTACATTATCTTATAATGTAGGTTTAGGTGCTTAGTATCAGTAGCTTGAGTAGTTCGAGCATCTCTATCTACGCTCCCACAGTTGGTGAGTCCTCATGATTCGAGGGCCTACTTCTTCAGATTTCCAAATTTCATAGTAATTGAGTTATCATTTTTATTTTAAGTCTAGTCAGTTGGGGGGTCTTGCTACTAATGAGAAGAAGGTCAAGGGGTAAGGTCACATAATAGACATGATCAACCTTAAGCTTATATTATAACCATACAATCTTATCTACTTATACGACTTTCTCACATCACACTTACTTACCCCAATGGGAATTTAGACTACCTTCAAATACCCCATATGACAATGAGTCTATATGTACAACCTACTGGCTAATCTAGCCATTTTCATTCATAGCCTATAAGGGGTTTCTATAATAACCTTAAATATCAACTCTAGGCTCTTTCTCTATTTTGAAAGAAAGAAAAAACATAACATTCTGAGTCAACACTTCCTCCATGGACTACCATACAATCCATAAATGGTACCACCACATTAGTATACCACCACAAAAGGGTAAATCATTCTCAATCAACGGTTATTCAACTATAAATATTTAATCAAAAAAGTTACCCTCACTCTGACCTCTAACCTTGTGCCTTCATATAAAAAACTTCTTAGTCTAATTTCACTACCAATAGGTCATGACACCGACACTCTAACTTATACTACTACTCGGGTGGAAATACAGTTCCAACAAACACAAGAACAACAAGATGAACAGCAAGTTGCTAGTGAATCAAAATAGGCCTCACATGGCTTCACTAGACTTTTGTTTTCAACAACACAATGATATCAAGATTACAAGAGATAGAATCTTGATACACAATATTCAATGACTCAAGAATACACATCTTACTCTTGTCTTAACTGAACGCCTCATAAGAACGAGGACACAATTTTACACTAGGGAACTCCTCTCCCATCCTTTGTGGGACTTCTAAAATTTCTGCTAGATAATTGGAGAATATCTGGAACACCAGAGTGAGGAAGAAATTAGGGTAACTTTTTTTTTCGTATGGGTGGCACCATAGCACGAATTAGAGTATGAAGGAGGAACATTCTGACTCTATAGCACGAACTAGAACATGAAGAAAGAGAGATATTCCTAAATGCCTTGTAGCCTCCTGCTTATAAGTGTGGCACGCTACACACCCATAAATAAGACTCTACCCGACGTTATTTCACAGACACCCTGGGACCATGAACCGTTCTTTGATACCAAGTTTTTCACGACCCAAACTTGGGCCCTGGCCGTGACGAGCATTCCCAAACCCGAAGGCTTAGAATGCCCTCTGTCTATCTGATAATCATGTACATAATTCATATGATCAAAGTAATACGAAGTAGACACAATAATATGGAAACATGGTCAATAATTTAAAATAGTTAAAGGCCTGAAAACATGCCCAACAATATTTAATAAACATCTGCAACAGTCTGCGAAATCTTTACTGACATACTATCTAAATAACAGGGACAAGGCCCCCAGCAGACCAAAAACCATACTGAAATAAATACCTAGAATGACTAGGACTTCCGAAGAAAAGAAGGCTCACCAACTGAACTCTGAGATAACCCTATTTGTAGACTCTACTGAGGATCTGGACTCCTAGACTACGCCTCTGTACCTGGGAGGAAGGGGGGTCAACACAATTGTACTGGCACGTGAAGCAATCCAAAATAGAGTAATTGAACATATATATATATAATATGTGAGAGAAAATTTTCATCAAACATTATGTATAAAATAGTTTCTGAAAAAAACATGGGCACCTTCTGAAAACATGTAACCTGTCTGTAAATCTTAAACTCTGATCTGTGTATTACTTCTGAGTTAGGTGGTATCTCCTATAAGTCTGATATTCGACGAGCGATATTGAATCCGCCATTGACTCGGCGGGGAATCCTCCAACCCGAGTATGCCGCAAGGGTTGGAGTTCTTAAATCTGATACGCCACATGACACTTAAGTCATCATATAATAATATACTCGGGTCGGCAAACCACGGTTTTAGGAAATGAGTTACTTGAACTCAATCCCTCTTCAGGGAACCACCTAACATCTTTGTATGCCCATTTTTAACCTTTTCTATACATGCAATATTCTGAATGTCTAAAATCATGATAGTCTAAAATGTCTATTAGTCTGAGTCTTATATGGCATTGGTCTGAATTGGCATCGTCATACCAAGACTTACAAGTCATGATTTATGAGCCATAATACAATAAGATAAATCTTTCTTTTAAAGAACAATTTAGACCACCAAAAACAAGCAACTGATATAGAAGATTTCGTGTTTTGAATCTCAAGTCAAAATCATGCAAAAACTTCATCAACATATGGTGGTCTAGTGCCTTTAGCAAATCCATGCACTCTTTCATTACATGCATTATGAACATTAAACATTCATACTAGATTCCTTCTTTAGTGATTTAAAACCATCTTTAAATCATAACAAGAGTTCAATCATTTCATATAGTGCTTTTCAAGGATGCATTGCAAAACAATTCATATGCTATGTGAAATCTGGAAAATTCATAATAAGAGGGAATTCACCGAAAATCATGCTTTCAACAAGAATTCATTCTCAAATACATGGTTTCTTACATTCATATTCTCAAATCACTTTGGGAAAGGTCAAAAGACCAAAACAATGATGTTAAAACATTTAATACATAAATATATACATAGATTCAAAAACCCCATCCTAAAATATGATTTTTCTATGCCCATGAGAATTTACGTAAACCCCTCGTACCTATATTTAGGAAAATAATGGGTGCTTCTTAAAGACTGTGGATTGGGGATTTCGAATCTCTAATCAATTTTGAAAACCCATGGTTAAATCTTGATTTATTTGGGTTTTTTAGTTTGAAACCCTTGGGAATGTTCTTGAGAATTTTTAGATGAATGTGGATGTATTTTGGAGAATTGGGGACTGAATTTAGTGTTTATGGATGAATAAGGGTGGGAAAAGGACCATTTTGGCCCAAAAAGGGAGTGTTTAAGTCACTTGAAACCATAAGATATGCGCCACATATGATATCGCCTATATTTACATAGGCGCCGCATATGATATCGCCTATATTTACATAGGCACCACATATGATATCGCCTATATTTATATAGGCGCAGCATATGATATCACCTATATTTACATAGGCACCGCATATGCTATCGCATATGCTTTCCAGTGGCCATGTGCGATTGGTTAGGCGATGCATACTACTTTGAAAGGTCATAACTTCTTGCTCGGGTAATGGATTTTAGAAAAATTGGTATCTTTGTAAATTTAACTCGAAGACCTATCATTTGACACTTAGTAGGCCCTCTAATTTGACATATACAGAGAGTTATGGTCAATGGAAGCTGACACAAATTACAACATCCACTAAAACTTAATCGATCGAAATAGTTTCAACTCATCCTTGAGTTGAAGGACCTATATGGTCGAAATTCATGCTTAAATGGATTCACATACTACATAATTGATTAACATTCCAAATTGGCATAGGATTTAAGGCTCTGGGATTATCAACGCATCAGAGTCATGGTTTTTTTTCTAGCCCGAAATGTGGGGTGTTACAAGTCACTCATGTTATTAGTATACAGACTCAGTAATCCTATTATCACAAACTCAGTTAATAGTATATTAATTATATGAAACCCATGTTATCAGTATTCAGTTTTCAGACTGTCAGATACAGTTAATCAGACCAGTTTTTCATAATCAAAACTGTCAGAAATAGTCATTCCATTATAGTAATATGACATTAGTTCCTAAGTATTCAGTATACTCAGTCATTCAGTATCCCAGTATCTGTACTCAAGAATCAGTAAATCCACATTATCAGAATCTACGAGTTAGTGTTATCATGAATTCAATTATAGTCTCTTATTAATGCATGTATTCTTACGTTCATGTTATTCAGTCAATTAGTATTGTTCATGCATATAAACCATTGCATTCAGCCTACCTCACTTGCATACCAGTACATTTAATGTACTAGCGCATTTGCGCCATGGTATTTTATACCACAGGTTTAGAAGCACGAGCACCCAAGCATCCTTAGTAGATTAGACATTTAGCAACCAGAATTACAGTGAGTACTTATCATTCGAGGATAACATGATTATTTTATTACTTTATTCTTTCAATTGTTTGGAGTTAGTTGGGTACATGTCCCATCAACTCCATAGTTTTCAGTCAGTTTAGAGGCTTTCAGACTACAGCATGTGTCAGATAGTTTATCTCTATTTTGGGTATTATCATACTCTATAGAGATAGTTTATCTCTATGACCTTACAACTTATATTTTATATATTTACAATGTATTATTCAGTGCTCAGTTACAGATATCAGTCATGGATTAGCTTGTAGTCCTTCGGGGTCATGAGCACCTTGTTGCATTTCGGGTACCAGATTGGGGGCCTTACACCGGTACGCTTCCAATTCCTAGTGAATGGAGTTCCAGTTCTCCAAGCAGTTCGAATCATATTCTAGGAAGTTATGAACTCCAAACTCGAGTGATGTAGCTCATGACTTATGTATTCATTCTTTACAGTATGTTTAGTTCCAGTACTCATGCTACACTTCTAATGAATAACGAAATTCAGATTTATGTTATGTACATCCTCAGTTTAGATCTCTTTATGAATTTGTGATGTTGATATTCTATTCCTAAGGTTTCTTTTAAGTGTCAAGTTCTGTATAGTATTCATTCATGCTTTAGGTCCTTATGTTTTAGTCTTTCAGTGACCTTTCCTTAAGAAATAATGTAGTGATGAATAATTTCTTAAATGGGAGAGAGTAAATGTTTCATGCTAAGGAAAGATTGTTGCATTCTTGTTTGACTCGAGGCTGTATTTATGAATATAGGCTTGAATGTAATGATGGTATGTAAGTGGATAAATGTATTACGTATTAGTGAATGGCTCGTAAGAGATTGTATTTAGTATTTGAAGGGGAAATCAAAATTTTTCATGTTATGAGATGTTGTGAAACTGTAGGATGTATTGAATTCATGACTCAGACTAGTATTACAGTGTTATGTGTGAATTTTATAGATTAAAGTAGGCATGAACACACTGGGGAATTCAGTGCAACTCAGACCTTAGTAGATAGAGTTAACAGTGTCCGTGTGAATATTTTCAATAGTCTTAGGTGAAGTTCAGTGTTAAGGTTGAAAGTATAGTTGATAGAGTATTTGAGGAGTATGTCTAAGCTTGAAAGTTAGAAGATGCAATGCATTAGGCTTAGAATCTCTATCCTAGCTGATGTTTCGTAGGCCTATATTCTATATTATAGAATTTTAGCCATGTTGTGATTTCTTATTAAGATGTCTTATTAAGAATGCTAGTGTAATACCCCGTATTTTTGTGCTAGAATTCTAAACATCGTTCCTGCGCGTCTAAGATCTAATCCAAGTGATTCTCACGTGAATACAAGTTGTGTGGTCATTATCTTAGTCTATGGAGTATTTTAGAGGTGGAAAATGTTTATATCAATGACCTAGAACAAGGTTGAGCTAAGACCAATTGATTCATCCAAAGTTTGACATTCAATTCTAAAAGGGTCAACTTTAAATGAGAATATCTCTTAATATACATGGAATTTTTCATCCCAAGATCTATCAAATTATAGAGATGAATTAGCTTTCCAACAATACCAATTTCATCAAAATCCGACACCCGAGCAAGGAGTTATGGCTTTCTGAAGTAGAGTGCATCGCCTAACCAATGCGCACATGGCTACTGGAATAGGTGTGCGATAAGCAATGCGGTGCATACTTAAATGTGTGCGTTAAGAAATGCGGTACATACTTAAATGTGTGCGATAAGCAATGCGGCACATACGTAAATGTATGCGATAAGCAATGCGGCGCACACTTGGTGTTTCAGGTAGTAAAACACTCCGGTTTGAGTTATTTTGAGGGCAATTAAGTCTTTTGGCACTCCTTAAACACCCCTAAACTTAACCTTACGAAGTTAATAGAATCTAAACACATCATAACCCTATTATCAATCTAAGTTCATCATCCAAGAGCACTAAAGGAGAAAAACCACTACGGTTGCACAATCAACATTGAGGGTCCAATCTTTCATAGAATCTGTTACCATAAAGCTATGTGGGTTTTTCAACAAGAACATCCTTTCGTTCTTGTGCCCAAAAATTTGTATTATTTTATGAAGATACATGATTTTACTTGTTTAATTATGAATTTGAGATGAAAACTATTATCCTATATTCTTGTTGAAGAAACTATGATATTTTTGTGATGTCTTAAAGATAAATTCCTTAAGTTTTGATGTTAATATCATGTTTCAAGTTGAATTTCTAGATTTTCATATGAGTTATACTTATTTTCTATACAAAGTATGAATCTTGAAATGTTTTGCTTAAGTGTTGATATATGGGATTTAAACCCTCTTTGAGATTATGATCTTTGGTGAAGTAATGTGTTATACACACCTTGATATTTGAATGATATGACCTTTTGGTCTTGAAAGAGTTATATTTGAACTCGAATGAGAAAAGAAATCCACATGGTGATTTATTATGAAAAAGGGGTAGCATGATGGCTCTCGATATGAATTGTTGAATTGCGTTGTTGTGGATTTTCTTTTGAAATATTCTGAGATAAGTCTGGAGTATTCTTTAACACCGAGTGGGAGGTATAGCTGTAATTAGTACTTCGCTAGAACTACATTCCCCCATAGGATGTGAGCCTAAGGCTGATTGATACACTGATTGATACAGTGATCACTAGTGAACAAAAGATTAAGGTCCTACTCTGATGGCAAGGACAGGATAGCTCTCCTTAACGTGGGTTGGACGTTGGACTCCATGTAGCTCACATGGTTTATGTCGGTTGTAAGAGACTCCTAATGTATGTGTGTATTCTCCTATGTAATATGAAAAGTATTATTCTTCTATCTGAGATGAAAATATATTTGTTTGAAAGACTGAGTTTGAGAAAGTCATTATTTTCGTAAGATTTAATGAACATATATTCCAAAGAGAATTGTTATGAGATTTGATTTCTTTGATGATTTGGAATCGAGATGTAAGTGAATTGAGATTTATTATGATGACTCACATGTTTCACCTGATATATTTTACTCTCTTATGATTATGATGATTTTAATTCGAGCAAAGTGAGTCATTTATATCAACATGCATAATTTTATAAACTATGATGATACTAAGATATTATTTTATATATGCATTGCACCCCCATATGATCATTACGTTTCCATGGTACTGACCCACATATTCGTATCTAGGCTACATTTTATCGAAATATAGGTACAAAGTATAGTGTACATCTTCAGATCCAGTCAGTTTGCGGCATCCAGTTAGCAGGTGATGATTCCTTTTGATTCAAGGGTTTGAGTTAGTTATACAGTTCGAGAAGTGTTGTATTTTCTTTATCCAGCCGTATTGAGTTGGGATAGTCGGGAGTCATGACCCAGCTACCTATAGTCAGTACTAGTAGAGACTTCATAGACAGTCAGTAGAAGTTGATGTATTCCATTTCAGTTTTGGTTGTAAAAGTAGAGTTGTAATCTTGTAAATTTAGTTTTGTATCTGTCATATTTAGAAAAGAGTTATTTTTTGTAGATTTGTATAGATTTATACTTTTTGTTCAGTTACTTATGAGTTATGCCAGTAGAAGGGTTAGCTTGGGGTCACTGTGATCCTAAGCACCGTGTGACGTCTCGGGACCCGATTTCGGGGTGTTAGAAACTTGGTATCAGAGCACAGAGTTTAAGTGTCCTAGGGTGTCTATGAAGTCGTGTCTAGTAGAGTCTTGCGAAACGTACGGAGACGTCTGTACTTTTCTTTGAGAGGCTGTAGGGAATTTAAGAAATGTTTCCCTTCTTTCAAGTCTACGACCGTGACATGAAAAGGTTCTCCAAGAAACTTATATAAATTCTTATCTTACAATATTCTGGCCAACTCTGCCTCATTTCCAAGGTATAAGAAATAGTTGAGCTTCATTCTCCATAGATAGTTATGGAATTATAATAGAGCTACAAAAGTATCCTATCAGTACTTTTGAGTTTCGTAAACTGAAGTTCTTTACAATGCCTATAGAAATCGTGAACTAAGCCCGAGTCAGATATGCTTTCAAATTTCTCCTCAGAATCCATAATGATAATCTATACTTCTCTATCTATGTACTATTCTTGAGGTAACATGTTCGGCAAGTTCCAATTTCCTCCCCAGATAATGCTCTTATATTTGTTGGCAGAAGTTTCAGAAGTTTCATAAAGTGGCTTGAGAGGAGCCTTCTAATGTCTTATAAGTCCTTCAAATTTAAATTATGCCCTCGTTCTTATGAGTTATTTAATTAAGACAGAGTAAGGTGTATTCTTAAATCGTTGAATATTGTCTGTCAAGTTTCTATCTCTTGTATTATGTAATCTTGTTATCATTATGTTTGTGAAAACTCAAAGTCTAGTGAAGTCGTGTGAGGCCTATTTTGATTCACTAGCATAGTTGCTTTGTTATTGATATAATTTTCTTAATCAAAACACAAAACCAAAGTCTAGTGAAGTCGTGTGAGGCCTATTTTGATTCACTAGAAACTTGTTGTTTATCTTATTGCTCTGGTGTTAGTTGAAAGTGTGGGTTTCTATGTAGTGACAGAAGTAGTAACGTTTAGTTGAAAGTCTTGTGTTAGTTGAACTTGTGGGTTTAGAAGTGTAGTGGCAAGAATGGTGGTAAGGGCAATTTATTGAATATGTATAGCTGAATTTTTTCTTATGATTGAATTAGTAATGAAGTGATATACCCTTGTTTATTAGTTTAGTGAAGTTAGAGAAGGATATTATTAGTTAAGGTGGATTGTTGTTTGCTTGAAGTATGAAAATTGTTATTGATGGAATTTGTTGTGCTAGAAAAGTATACGTTTTGATGGAAGTACTTGGTGGTTGAGTATTGTTACTTTAGGCTTTCCTGAGATTTCAAGAGGAAGTTTAGTTGAAATTTATAGAGCTATGAAAGTAATTTAGGTATGAAGATGGGTAAATAGTAATGATGTGAAGAAGGAGGATGTGTTAACAGATTATGAATAAGATAGGCCATATGATTATGATCGATTGTCATTGTGTACTAGTTTTTCTTAATGCTGTGTTCTAAAGTTTTGAAATGAGAATTGTGTGTTAGATTAGGTTGTAAATTATGTTTAGCACTAGACATTAAGTTTGAACAGTTGAGGGTTTGGTTGTTGATTCTAGTTATATGGAGGTGAACTAGTAGGTCTGAACAGTGTATGCAAGAGTGTAAGATCATGTGTTCGTAATTATGTATGATGTAGAGGTATGCCCAAGGTGCTATAGGGCTGCATTATTTTTCGAGGATTATTGCATATTGTGTGGTTAGTAGTAACATTGAGTTGCTAGGTGGAGAAAGGCTAGTTAGATAATTTATGATGTTCTTGATAGCTAGGTTAAGGAGTTATGATTGAAGATGTTGAGCCTTTTTAGTATGATTATTATTCTCATGGTTTTGAAAACAAATATAAGAATAGAGGTGTGATCTTGGTAGGTTATGATTATGTGATTAGAAATGTAGGTATGGTTGCAAATGAGAGTGTAAGTCTTTGATGATGATTATTTAAGCTAGAAATTTAAGGATGACATATGGATGGGTTGTTCAAGAATGAAGTTGGTAAGTTCGAAATTAGTTTATTCTTGTGAGTTTAGCATTTATGTGTACATAATAGAATGATGAAATTATGTCTTAATCTCGAGGATATGGAGTAGACCATCATACTTAGAATACTAGCTTTGACCTAAGGGGGAGATGGTTAGTGAAGAACTAAACTGAGTTTTGAGAATTAGATTGTGATATATGTCAATAATGAGTTATGATGAGATAGTGATACCTTCTTACTCTAGAGTATTCCTTGGATTCCAGTCATTACAACACCAAATCCATCACTTGCTTGACAAATCCATGCCACAGGCCTATGCTTATACCTATCATGTGTGCTCAAGCCCATTCTCAGCTTCTACCAAGCATGTAATATCTCCACTCTATGATTCGAGTTATCTCTTATGAATCTATGAACTCCAGTCTTATGTTGAATAGCTCATGATAAGTATAAACTCATGTTTCAGAGTATGACCAGTTTTTAAACTCATGATACTAGTGAAGTTCGCATTATATCATGCATGTCCTCATCTTAGATTTCTTTAATGAATCCATGCCTTTGATATTTTATTCCTCAAGACAAAAATAAGTGTTAATGTTATGTATTGTAGCTTTTGTGCTTCTGGTTTATATGTGATAGCCCTTCGGTGACCTCTTCCTATGTTAAGACAGTGGATAAGCAATGGTTTAGATGTGAGAGAGTTGATGACCCTCATTAAGAAAGATTATTTATGCTTTTCTATCTAGGGCTAAAATGTGAAGTAAGATTGAGGCCAAGTCTCTGATACATGTCATGGTTAGTTAGAAATTGTGTGTATATTTTTAAGAATAGTGCAAGAAAATTGTTGTTGATAAAGGTTTAGAGAATATGCGAAGTATGCCTTTAGGGGTATTTGCCTTAAAGTTATATGTGATTTTTAATGATAGGCTTGAATGTCATGTTGGGTGTAAGATGATGAATGCAGTATGCACTAGTGAATCCATATCAATAGTTTTAAATTAGTCATTGAAGTGGTAAGGCAAGTTATGCTTAGGGTGTGAGTTCTAAGAAGATATAGAATATTGAACCTTGTGGCTTAGACTAGTATTGTGGTTTTGCATGCTGTATCTTGTGATTTAGTGTTAGGCTTGATCATGGTGAGAGAACTTAGTTTAGTTTAGACCTTAGTAGAAAGATTTCGCAGTGCCAATATGAGAATTATAAGTTGAATCAAATGAGTATGGAATTTAAGGGGAATAGTGTAGTTGAGAGAGAATTTGAGAAGTGATGCTAAGCTTGAAAGTAAGAAGTTGCGTTGCCTACGGCCTAGTAATCCTATCCTAGTTTATGAGTTATATTATTATATTCCATGCTATAGAGTTATAAGAATGTTGTAATTCCTTAGTCAAATGTCTTGTTCAGAGCATGCCTAAAATTCTTTGCTCCCTAATGTCAATAGAATTTCGAAGTAAAGTGCTGAAGAAATACTCCATTTGAGTATGGGTAGTCAGTATGATCCAGTCCATATAGCCTGTAATCTAGTTTAGCAAGCAAGGAGATAAGCTCTTATAAATTCTTAATTTTTCAGCTAGTCTTACTATCCGCAGTCTTATACATATGTACATTCCAAGAGGCAATGTGTTTGTGTCCAATTAAATTATGAATTCAGCTCAGTTCATGCATCAGTTTCCGTTTCAAATATTAATTCATGATTCAGTTCGTAAGTATCCTGTGTAGTATCACAGTCTCTTCCTAGTATTTTCATCAAATTATTATCATTCGGGGATGAACCATCCCAAGAGGGAGATTTTGTAATACCCCGAGTTTTCATGTCATAAACCTCTCATCCTTTCTCATGAGATCAGATCCAGTGCAAAGTAATGGTTACTCATAAGTTGACACTCTCATTTCTATCTTAGCCATATAGTTATTTTTCTTGAGGATTCATGCACTTGCAGACCAGTTCAGTAGCTCATTATTCTTGAGATCTAGTGATTCAGTTCTATCAGTTACACATGATAGATTGAAGACTAATATTCCTCTGTGTTTCAGGTTAATTATCCATATTTAAGAACGAATGTTCCCAAGGGGGAGATAATGTAATACCCCGTATTTTCGTACTAGAATTCTAACCGTCGTTCCTACCCGTGTAATATCTAATCCAAGTGATGAATACAAGTTGCATGATCATTATCATAGTCTATGGAGTAGTTTAGAGGTGGAAAATGTTTATAGCAATGACCTAGAACAAGGTTGAGCTAAGACCAATTGATTCATCCAAAGGTTGACATTCGATTCTACAAGGCTAAACTTCAAACATGAATATATATTAATATACATGGAATTTTTCATCCCAAGATCTACCAAATTATAGAGAATCAAATTAGCTTTCCAACTATACCTATTTCATCAAAATCCGACACCCGAGCAAGGAGTTATGGCTTTGCGAAGTAGAGTGCGTCACATAACCAATCGTACATAGATATTGGAATAGGTGTACGATAAGAAATGCGTCTCATACGTAAATATGTGTGATAAGAAATGCGGCACATACTTAAATGTGTGCGATAAGCAATGCGGCGCATACGTAAATGTATGCGATAAGCAATGCGGCGCACACTTGCTGTTTCAGGTAGTAAAAACACTCCGTTTTGAGTTATTTTGAGGGAAATTAAGTCTTTTGGCACTCCTTACACACCCGTAAACTTAACCTTACAAATTTAATAGAATCTAAACACATCATAACCCTATTATCAATCTAAGTTCATTATCCAAGAGCACTAAAGGAGAAAAACAACTAGGGTTGCACATTCAACATTGAGGGTCCAATCTTCCAACGAATCTGTTACCATAAAGGTATGTGGGGTTTTCAACAAGAACATCCTTTCATTCTTGTGCCTAAAAATTTGTATTATTTTATGAAAATACATGATTTTACTTGTTTAATTATGAATTTGAGATGGAAACTATTATCCTATATTCTTGTTCAAGAAACTATGATATTTTTGTGATGTCTTAAAGATAAATTCCTTGAGTTTTGATGTTAATATCATGTTTCAAATTGAATTTCCAGATATTCATATGAGTTATACTTGTTTGCTATACAAAGTATGAATCTTGAAATGTTTTGCTCATGTGTTGATATATGGGATTTAAACCCTCTTTGAGATTATGATCTTTGGTGAAGTAATGTGTTATACACACCTTGATATTTGAATGATTTGACCTTTTGGTCTTGAAAGAGTTATTTTTGAACTCAAATGAGAAAAGAAATCCATATGTTGATTTACTATGAAAAAGGTGTAGCATGATGGCTCCCGATATGAATTGTTGAATTGCGTTGTTGTGGATTTTCTTTTGAAATGATCTGAGACGGGAGTAGTCTTTAGCATTGAGTGGGAGGTATAGCTGTGATTGGTACTTTCCTATAACTACGTGCCCCCGTAGGATGTGAGCCTAAGTCTGATTGACATAGTGATCACTAGTGAACAAAAGATTAAGATACTACTCCGATGGCAAGGACAGGACAGCTCTCCCCAACATGGGTTGGACGTTGGACTCCATGTAGCTCACATGGTTTATGTAGGTTGTAATAAACTCCCAATGTGTGTGTGTGTATTCTCCTATCTAATATGAAAAGTCTTATTCTTCTATCTGAGATGAGAACATATTTGTTTGAAAGACTAAGTTTGAGAAAGTCATTATTTTCGAAAGATTTATTGAACATATATTCTAAAGAGAATTGTTATGATATTTGATTGCTTTGATGATTTGGAATCAATATGGAAGTGAATTGAGATTTATTATGATGACTCATATGTTTCACCCGATTTATTTTACTCTCTTATGATTATGATGATTTTAATTCGAGCTAAGTGAGTCATTTATATCAGCATGCATAATTTTATAAACTGTGATGATACTAAGATATTATTTTATATATGCATTGCACCCCCATATGATCGGTACGTTTCCATGGTACTGACCCACATATTCATATGTGGGCTATATTTTCTCGAAATGTAGGTACAAGGTATAGTGTACATCTTCAGATCCAGTCAGTTCGCGACATCTTGTCAGCAGGTGATGAGTCCTTTTGATTCAAGGGATTGAGTTAGTTATATAGTTTGAGAAGTGTTGTATTTTTTTTATCCATCTGTATTGAGTTGGGATAGCCGGGAGTCATGACCCCTCTACCTATAGTTAGTACTAGTAGAGGCTTCATAGACAGTTAGTAGAAGTTGATGTATTTCATTTTAGTTTTGGTACTAAAAGCATAGTTGTAATCTTGTAAATTTAGTTTTGTATCTATCATATTCAGAAAAGAGTTATTTTTCGTAGATTTGTATAGATTTATACTTTTTGTTCAGTTGCTTATGAGTTATGCCAGTAGAAGGGTTAGCTTGGGGTCATTTGAGATCCTAAGCACCGTGTGACGTCTCGTGACCCAATTTTGGAGCGTTATAGCTAGTCATTAGAAATTCATAGAAAGTGTGTCGAAGAAATACTCCAGTTAAGTATATACTTTCAGCATGAGTTAGTTTGGATAGCCAATAATTCAGATTAACGGTCAGATAAACATGTTCCTAGGGTTTTTCTGTCTTTCGATCTAGTCTTACTATATGAAGTTTCATGAATATCTCCCTTCCAAGAGATAGTTTGTTCGCATCCATATGGATTGTGAATCCAGTTAGGTTCATGCATTATGCATAGTTTAGTTTCCATATATTCAGTCATGATTCCACTCCTAAGTGTCCCATTCATCATCTCAGTCTATCCTTAGTAATTCAGCCAAGTCAGTATCATTCAGGGGACAAAAAATCCCAAGGGGGGAGATATTGTAATACCCCGAGTTTTCATGTCCTAAATATCTCATATTTTCTTTAGGAAAACCAGATCTAGCTGGAGGTAATAGTTATTCATAAGTTGACTCTCATTTCTATCTCAGCCTTATAACCATTCTCATTTTATTGCATGTATCTAAGAGGCCAGTTCAGTTCAGGTATCATACCCAGTATCAGTTATGCAATCACATTTAGATTCATGTATGTTCAAGTTCAGTATATGCTCCCAGTTACCTTAGTATAGTACTCTCAAACTAACAAGCCTCATTCAAGGACGAATGTTCCAAAGGGGGAGATATTGTAACACCCCATGTTTTTGGGCAAGAATTCAAACTATTGTTCCTAAGTATACAGACCCAAGTCCAACGATTTTTTGTTAATATATGGGTGATTATCAATACTATAATGTGAAAATGTCCTTTTATATCAGTTAAGGTCATAAAAATCTCCAAACTCAAAGACGAGTTGAGAACACTTCTATTGATTGAGTTTAAGCAAACATTTCATCTTGGGTCAACTTTCAACGACCATTACTCCTTGTAGTTAATGAGTTACGTAAATTACTATATATGAAAAGAAAAATCTTTGAATCTTTTTTCACATTCACTTGGTTTCACCTTCATCCGATATCGAAGGAAAAGGTTATACACATTATACTCTAGTATGTCAGCCTGTCAACAAAGTGATGGCCTGAGTTGACGGGCCGTCACCTATGTGACGAATTATCAGCCCAAGTTGTGAGCCTTAGGCAAAAAACATCAAATTTCAGCTTCCAAGTGAAGACCTTGGGTGACGGGACATCACCTAAGTGTCGACTTATTGTCCCAAGTCATCACCCATGACCTCACTCGATCAAGCTCAACCTTGAACAGTTTCAGAGGGGTATTTTGATATTTTCCCTCACCTCCCATGACATAAAACACCCCATACACGTACTTAGTCATTATAAATTTGTTTCAAAAGCCCTTAACCCTTTTTTTTCCTAAGAACAAGATTAGGGTTTCTTCTTAAGGTAATCTTCTAAGAATTTCAAGACTCCATTACACTCTTTATAAGATTATAAGGATTTAAGGTTCCCAATCCAAGATCATTCAAGAAAATTCAATTCTCTTTCAAGATTAAAGATCTAAGGTATGTTAGATGTTCATCCATGGGCCCTACTCACCCATGGAGTCCAATAATCCATTTTCAAGATTTAAATCATGAGTTTACATGTTTACAATAAACTATCTCCATGAATCCTTATGGTTTTCGATTATACATGATGTTTACAAGGAGTTGTTGTTGAAGTTAAACTTTAAACATTGGATTGATGATGTTTTCATATTAAATCCCTAAATTATGGTTTAGTATTATAGCCATATTATAGCCATGTGATTATCATATGTTCTAAACTATTCCTATGCTTAAGTCATGTATTGCAAGTGTTTGATGAAATGCCTTGAAGAATGAGTTTTGAATATTGACTACATGCCATGTCCTCAATGTTTTAGTATAATTTTGCTATTATTGCTATTGAGTCCTGGGGGTTTGATTACCCAAAATTTAGCTGTTTTACTTATTTTTCAGTACCCATAGAATGATGTCAGAATATAGCATGAACATTATCAGTTCCACCAGTCATCATAATCAGTTAAACTTAGATTAGTTCAGCATTCAGTGTCCTTCAGTTGGGAGTAGGATTTTGCACCGAGCGAATGTAGGGATGGAGACTTCCCCGTCAGTTAGGCAGAATCCTTAGTAGTAGTAACTGTGTTCCAGAACTGTGTAGCCAGCATAGGATAAGCAGTCAACCATCAGATTAGGCTTGACTACCTCATAGGGTCACCCGTTAGATTAGGCTTGACTCCGCCTAGGTGTCACCCATCATTTTAGGCTAGACATCCTAGTTTTTTAGTATCATAGTATATCCACATAGCCCTAGTTAGTACCCATTGTATGGTACTAATACACTTTCAACTGGGATTATAGGTTGAACCCCAATTAGTTCAGAGTGGGGTATTTTGGTTAGATGATACCTCCTACAATTTCAGTTTCAGTATTCAGTTCAGAACTCAGTTCACTTTTTCTTGACCATAGCATATAGTTTATCAATTATCCAGTTATTAGAATTTAGTATTTCAGTTACAAACTATATCAGAAGTATATTATAGGCTTGGTCATGCATTCTTAGATTTTACAGCTTCTACGCATTGATATTCAGTAATCTCATGCTAACTAGTTAGTCTTTGCTTCATGCATGTTCACTAAGTTATCTCATATTATTTAGCTCATTATTACTTCATGTTCAGTTATCCCATAATATTCATTCTGACAGTTATTACTCATGCACATGAAACCATGTATATTAGCCTACCTCATTTAGCATACCAGTACATTCAAAGTACTGATCGCATACTCATTTCTTGCACTATGATGTTTCATATCATAGGTTCGAACGCTCACGTTCTCAAGCGTACCTTGTTATCCCAGCATACTAGTAGCAGTAGCAGTGGTGAGTTCTCATGTTCTGAAGACTAGTTATGTTATTTTAGTTTCTCAGTTTTAGCAGACAGTCGGAGTTAGTTGGGGGCTTATCCCATCAACTCCTCAGTTATTAAGTTAGAGGCTTTCAGACTAGTACAGACAGTTAGTCAGTTTTAAGTATGTTTTAAGACGTTAACATTACGTTTCAATATTGATTATATGTTTTTAAGACCTTATGGCATTTCTATTAAATTCCGCACATATTTTCTTTGAGATTTTATTCAGCGTTCACAGTAGGTACCATTCATAGGTTAGGTTGTGGTATTTCGAGACTGTAAGCACTGTGTGGTGACTAGGGAGTATTTTTGGGCCGTTACATAACCACACACCCGAGTCATTTGGATTAACAAATAAATTCCAACCTTTAACAAAGTTTGAAAACAAAGAGGCACAGATATTTATCTTTCTTTTAACAAACTCACAACATAAAAATATGTTGAATACACATACCTTCCGTATGAATCCCAAGAGAAGAAAAAAATGTGGATACTTGGACTTCATGTCCTACTCTGATTCCCAAGTAGCCTCTTCCACCTTATAGTTCCACCATAGAACCTTAACCGAAGCCACATCATTGGTCCGCAACCAATAAACCTGCCTATCCAAGATGTCAACTGCGATTTCCTCATAAGACAGAGAATCTATGAGACCCAATCCTTCCAAAGAAACAACCGAAGATGGATCACTAATGTACTTCCTCAACACGGAAACGTGACAGACCGGATGAACCAAGTTCAAGATAGATGGCAACTCCGACTCATAAGCCACATTACTAACTCTCAATAAAATCTAATAAGGACCAATATATCGTGGACTGAGCTTATCCTTCTTTCCAAACCGCATCACTCCCTTCATGGGAGATACCTTGAGTAAAAGCTTATCCCCAACCTCAAACTCCAAGTCTCTACGCCTAACATCCGCATAGGACTTTTGGCGACTTTGGGCATCCTTAAGACTATACCGAATCACCTTCACCTTCTCCATAGCATGATAAAACAAGTTGGGACCAAACATGTCTGCCTCACCAAGCTCAAACCAATAAGTAGGAGATCTATACCTTCTACCATACAATGCCTCAAAAGGGGCCATACAATTACTAGAATGATAGCTATTGTTGTAAGCAAACTCCATCAAAAGTAGATGCTCAATCCAACTGCCACTACAATTAATCACACAAGTCCATAGCATATCCTCCAATGTCTAAATAGTTCTCTCAACTTGTCCATCCATCTGCGGATAAAAAATAATACTTAAACTCACTTTAGTCCCCATCCCTTTATGAAAAAATCACTAGAAGTGAGATGTAAACTGCGTACCACGATCATAAATAATTGAAATAGGAACCCCATGCAGCTTCACAATCTCTTGAAGATACAGCTTCACATAATCCTCTATCGAAAAGGTAGTTCACAGGGGAAAAAAGTGGGCAGACTTAGTCATCCTATATACGATGACCCAAATTGAATCATATTGATTCCGAGAACGAGGAAGACCGGTAATGAATTCCATATTGATAACTTTCCTTTTCTATTTGGGAAAATTAATTTTTTGATACAACTCTCCTGGCCTCATTTACTCGACATTAAAATGTTGACACACTATGCAATTGGCCACAAAATTAGCCATATACCTCTTCATTCCATTCCATCAATAGATCTCTTTGAGATCATGATACATCTTAGTTGAGCTGGGATGAGCACTATAGCATGATTTATTCACCTCATCCACAACCATTTATCGTAACCCATCGACATCAGGAACACACAACCTCTTTTGGTACTATAAATTAAAGTTACCATTGATCTCAAACACCACTACCCTCTGCCTACCAACATCATACTTAATTTTCATTAAGATAGATTCATGCATTTGATTCTCCTTAATATCCATACCAAGAGATGATCGAACCACTTTTTGCACCACCACACCACCATCCTTGGAGTCTAAAATATGAACGACAAGATTGGCCAAGCGGTGAATATTGTTTAACAATTCCCTCTTTCTTTTCTCCACATGAGCCAAAATCCCCATGGATAACATGCTTAGAGCAATAACAACCACATTATCTTTACCTGGGTGGTAGTGAAGACTCATACCATAGTCCGTGAGAAGCTTAGGACATCTCTCCTGCTTGAGATTAAGCTCCTTCTAAATGAACACATACTATAGACTCTTGATATAATCTGAATACTGAACTAAAAATATGGGTGCTATTATTTAAACAACATGACCCAATATGAGCTAATCCGGATCCAACCTATAACCCAAGTTGGACGGGTGTCGGTACCTTACCACGGGTACTAACACTGGCTGTGTAGATCTACTAAACTAGTGTCTCAAAAGACAAGAGTATCAGTCCTCTTTTGGAAAGTGACCCCTAAGAGTGTGTCAGTCTTCTACTGGCGGGTGACATCTCATAAGCTATACTGGCTACATAGTTCTAGAACTTAGGGACTACTACTAAGGGTCTCAATCCTCTACTAGTGGGTAAGAATTTCTCCCTATGTTTGTGCGATGCTAAATCCTACTCCCAACTAAACTGACACAGGTATTGATTTAAATTTAACAGGACTCATGACTGATAATTTCTCAACATGAATATGATAATCTAAATATGATAACAAAATCATCATCTGACTTACTTGTTGCTTGAAATAAAAAACATGCATAAATATATAGGTATCTGTTGTTCATAACCCACCAGTACTGAATAATACATTAAGTACAATAACATTATCATAATACCCTAAGGGTATTCATGATTCATAGACCCAAAACATGGTATGTTTCACTAAACAGTTGAAATCCATTATTATGTGTGTATGAAAATTTTAAACTTATAAGGACAATATGCTTACATGGTTAACTTCATAAATTAATAATCAACATGGTGTCAACTGAACATGATATGGGTGACTGAATTTATAAAGTATGTAAAAACATAATTTATATGGGGAAAAATATTGTCATGGTTTGAAGTAAAAACTATTAAGAGAAAGTTGAATAAATACATACTTGACACTGAAATTTCATCAACAGAGGGAAAATGTTTATACATGAAAAATAAGGTATTTTTTTGGACTCAATGGGTGGAAGGAACCCATTTATGAATACCCCACATACCTGAGTTTGATTGAATTCTTGAAGAAGCATTGGAATTAGGACCTTACATGGGTCAATTCTTAGAAAAAGCTTTTGAATCTTTGTGTTCTTGAGAATGAGAGGAGATAAAGTGTCATTAACTGATGATAAATGGGGAAAATAATGAACCTCTTGGGTTTTAAGTCATCAATTTAGTGTTTATGGAGAGAAAAAGGATCAAAATGCCCCCTTTAACTTTAAGGAAACTACCCAACTTTACACAGCCTCCGTGACACGCTTCCCATCTTGGAGGCTAAGCTTCATGACACGTTGTATATCATGGAGGCTAACCTCCATGAATTTCTACATATTGGGATTCTAATCTTCGTGACACATTGAAATCACATAGGCTTACAACTATCATAGTCCAAAATCACTTCGAACCTTTTCCAAAAATTTTGAAACTCTACCGGATGACCCTTTTAACATTCCTAATAATATTTCAAATTTTAAATCACCATTTTAAACTAGAAAAGGCCAGAAATAAAAATGTTTCAAATTTTGGGGTATTAAAATGGTCATGTCACTTGTACTTATAGTAAAATAATTGCTTTGGTGACCTGTAAACATGAGACTAAAAGTTGGAAGGCTTTTTAGGATCTTGCATGATATTACAAAGGTAAACCTAGCCTACCTGGACATCAAACAAAAGCCTGAAGAATTTTCTAGACTAATGATTTCCCTTTTTGAGAAGGTTCTACAAGATTTCATGCTATGAAAATCACAATCTACTCATCAAAATGAAAACAATGATACCTATATTGCACTATTATGCTTCAGATAAAAAATTACGTAAAAATCCTATTTGGGGCCAATTTCTGAAATTTCATTCAAAACCAAGACAATAGACTCTCTATGCTCAAGGAATATTTACCCTAAAAAAGAAGTCAATTCCAAGTTCTAATAGTTTTACAATCAACCCACCAATTATTTAGGATATTTTGGAAAAATCATGAGAAATTAGCCATGGAATTTGATGAAACTCACAAAGAATTTGGGGAAGAAATGCATTAATCGAGCCTGCGAACACTCCAAAATCACCCACTAAAAATTTTCCCAAGTTTCTACACTCTTTAGGGTTCTACACACTTAACAATGGGTGAAAATTAGAGAAAATTAGGCTAAGGGGATATTTATAGGCACCAGGTGTCGTTAAAGCATGACATGGGCACCTTTAGTAATTGGTGCTATAGCACCCAGGTTACTGCTAAAGTAGTACACTCAGATATGGCATGTTGCTAAAGTGGTCGATTGGTGCTAAGATTGTTGTTGCACCAGATTTTCTTAAACTAGATGGAGCTTCAAATTTTATTCGAGTTTTCACCAACCTCTCTGAAGCTGTTGGAACTGTTAGAATTGCCATACGAGGTTGTTTGACTGATGTTTTTTCTCGATAACTAGTTTAAACCAATGAAGACTCCAAAATAGGCAATTAGCTCTAAAAATCAAATGAACTACCTAGTAACTGAATGTTAGTTCCAACAATTCATATTTCACTTAGGGAAACTATAAGAGAGCTCTAAATGAAAAAAATAAGTGGAAAAACAGAAATGACTAGGAGGGTCATTACACTATGGATATAGATTATGTAAATAAGGATAGAATTGGAAAGTTGGGTATGAATGATGATGTATCTCAGAATCCTAAAGTTGCATAAAAAGGGCTAAAATTGAAAAAGGAATTGTGAATGGAGTCACATTAGTTTAAAGCCCATTCACCAATATCCTCCACCTTTTACCTAAAGATTGAAGAAGAACACTAAAAAAGAGAAGTATTAGAACTTTATTTCATTGTTGAAAGAGTTGTCTGTGAACATCCCTTTCGTGGAACCTTTAGAGTAGATGACTAGTTATGTGAAGTTTATAAAAGACTTGGTGACCAAGAAGAGGATAGTGAGTTTTGACCGTGCGGATAATTTTCATCATTATAGTGCCATCGCCTCTAGATCTTTAGTTAAAAAGAAGGATAATACCGAAGCATTTAGTATTCCTTATTATATTGGGTCTTATAATTTTGTACGAGCTTTATGTGGTTTAGGAGCAAGCATTAATTTGATGACACTAGTCATCTACAAGCAGCTAGGGTTAGGTTCGCCTAGTACTACCTTTGTTAGACTTTTGATGAAATATCACACTTTGAAAAAGACAGTTGGTATCTTGTGTGATGTGTTGGTGATGGTGGCTTCTTTCATATTTCTAGATGATTTTGTGATTCTTAATTGTAAGGTTGACTTTGATGTTGTAATTATATTGGGAAGGTCTTTCCTAGCCATGTCTAGGACATTGGTTGACATGGAGATGGGATAGATAAAGTTCATACTTAATAATTAGTAGGTAACATTCAGTTTATTTAAATCAATGAAGAAACCAAAGGATGTGCATGTGATTTTGATAATAGATACTATAGATGAAGATACATTGTTGCACCTATTTAGGAGAGGATGGGTATCGAATCACTCAAAACTGTGATAATGAATAATCCATTTCAATAGTGATAGTATTTATGGGTATGATGAGATAGTGAGTGCACTTGTGGGCATAGGTTTATACTATTATGTGACAAAGAAGTTAGATCTTGATAAGAAAAATAGAGCAGCCTCTTCGGCTAAACCTTCTATTGAGGAGTAACCAATTTAGAATTGAAGGCTTTTTCCTTTCATTTTCATTACGCATTATTGGGAGCCAATAATATCTTGAAGGTTATTATTGTAACAAATTTATTTGAGTGGTAGGTTGCAGTTTTATAGAGGTTTAGGAGGGATATTAGTTGCAATATTGCTGATATAGTCGATATTCAACCCTAAATTTACACTCAAAAAAATTATCTTGAGCCGAAATGAGTACCTAGAATTGAGCATCAACGCAGACTGAATCCACGTATGCAAAAGCTTGTGAAGAATTAAATTATCAAGAGGTTTGATACAGGTATGGTTTATCCAATTGCTGATAGAAAATGGGTGAGCCCAGTTAAGTGTGTGCCAAAGAAGTATGGGATTATTGTGGTTCCCAATGAGAAGACTAAGTTAGTTCCTATGAGAACAGTCACTAGATTATGACTTTGCATGGATTACATGATACTAAACACAAAGACCCAAAAGGGCCACTTTATCATGTCATTTATGGATAAGATACTAGACCATTTTATGGGTAGTGAATGACATTATTTTCTTGATGGTTATTCAGGGTACAATCATATTTCTATTTCTCTCGAGTACCAAGAGAAAACCACTTTTGTTTGTTCATATGGGATGTTTGCTTTTAAAAAGATGACCTTTGATCTTTGGAATGCACCCACAACTTTTGAATGTTGCATGATGGATATTTTTTGACATGTTGGAGGACACTATCAAGGTTTTCATGGATGATTTTTTAGTTTCACTTGATTCATTTGATGATTTCTTAGCTCATTTTCTAATGTCTTGCAAAGATGTAAAGAGTGAAATTTTGTCCTAAATTGGGAGAAGTGTCACTTCATGGTCAAAGAAGGGATAGTACTTGGGAACAAAATTTCAATGAAAAGGATAGAGGTAAACAAGGCTAAGATTGAAGTGATTGAAAAATTGCTTCCATCAATTTCTGTGAAGGGCATTTAGAGTTTATTGGGTCATGCGTGTTAATTAGGCAGTTCATCAAGGATTTCTCTAAATTTCAAATCCATTGAGAAAATTGTTAGATAAGAAGGTGAACTTTGTATTTTTAGATGCTAGCCTTAAGGCTTTTGAGAGCCCAATAGAGAGGTTAACTTCATTTTCTATTATTATGTGTCCTAATTGGACCTTATCCTTTGAAGTGATGTGTGATGCTAGTGGTGTTGCTCAAGGAGAAGTCTTAGGATAAAGGTGTGAGAAGATACTTCATCCCATCTACTATGCCATGAAATCATTGAATCCCATATTAAAGAATTATATGGTGAATGAACAAGAATTACTTATAGTGGTGTTTGATTTTGAAAAGTTTTGGTCATACTTGATTGGTACCAAAGTCATTGTGCATACTGACTATGCTTATCTTAGGAACTTTATGTCAAAGAAAGAAGCTAAGTTGAGGTTGATTTTATAGGTGCTTCTTATACATGAATTTGATTTTGAGGTTAAGGATTAGAAGGGCACCGAAAGCCAAGTTGCAGATTGTTTGTCATGCCTAGAGGGGGAAGCAATGCTTAGACTAGGGGGTGAGATAAAAATTAATAACACTTCTCTAGATTACCAAATCTTGGTATCATCACAAGACTTAATCCCTTGATTTACAAACTTTGCAAATTATTTGGCAAGTGATCTCATTCGAAAAAATATGTCATTTTGGAATGCAAGAAATTTATATAGGAGGTGAGAAATTTCTTTTGAGATGATTCATATTTATTTAGAGTGTGTGTTTATGGTGTAATTTTGAGGTGTGTTCCCGAGATTGAGATGATGACTATTTTGGAGGCATGTCATTCGTCCCCAGTTAGGGGTCATAATGAAGGTACGTGCACTGCCCACAAAATCCTTCAATTTTGTTACTATTAGTTTACTATGTATAAGGATGCACATGATTATGCTCAGGCTGACCAATTCCAAAGTCATGGCAATACTTTGCAAAAGAATGAGCTTTCTGTGACACACATCCTCGAGCTGGAGTTGTTTGATGTCAGGGTATCTTTTTTATGGGCCAATTTGTGAGTTCATATGGGATAAATTATATCTTTCTAGCTGTCGATAACGTTTCAAAGTGGATGGAAGAAATTGCTCTTCCAAACAATGAAGGTAAGAGTGTAACAACATTCTTGAAGAATAATATTTTCTCTAGATTTAGTACCCAACAAACAATCATTATTGATGGTAGACCTCACATATGCAATCATTTTCTCAAAGCCCTACTTTTGAAATATGGTGTGAAGCATAAGTTGGAAACACCTTACAATACGCAAACAAGTGGGCATGTTTAAGTCTCAAATTGGGTGATAAATTCTATTTTGATGAAGACTATGAATGTCAATAAAACTGATTGGTCCAGAAAGTTAGACGATGCATTATGGTCCTATCGAACAACATACAAGACACCCATAGGTGTATCTACTTATCATCTTGTGTATGGAAAAGCATGCCACTTGCTGGTTCAACTTGAGCATAAGGCACTATGTGTATTGAAAAGGCTAAATTTTGAGTGGAGTGATATTGCACACTTGCAATTGGAAAAGATGAATAAGATGGATTGATTCCACCTCCATGCCTATGAGAGGTCATCCTTGTACAAGGAAAAAATAAAACTTTACCATGATAGGAGAATTGAATGGAGGGAGTACAACCCAATGATTTGGTTTTGTTGTATATTTTGATACTTTGCTAGTTTTCTGGCAAGTTAAAGTCTAGATAGCCTGGATGATTCACCGTGGTCAGTGTACTTCAACGTAGTGCAATTGATATACAACGATATGGTGATGTCCTATTCAAGGTAAACAAAAATGTGTTACACATTATATGGAAATCACAGAGGATATTAAAGTGTGTGGAAATGTAAGGCATGATGAAGTCTGAGTAGTCAAAGAAGATGAGTCGTGCTGCGATGTTAAATTAGGTGATTCATGGGAGGAAACCCATGGGATTGATGGTGAAGTCTGAGTACCAAACATAGCCACATCATGATGCGACATTAAATCAAATATTGTTTGGGGGACAAACTGTGCTTTTAGTGTTAACTTTGTTTTGTTTTTGGATGTGGGAATAACTGGCTGAAGAAAAAATTGGAGAATTTAGAAAAGTCCAGGTAAGTTTACTCATGAGTGTAGTTTATTGTTCATGACCCAGGTATATGAATCATTGACTAGACTTGTGAGAATTAGAGGGGATTTCCTACTCACTGAACTTAACTCACGAGCCCAACCCACGTGTCGTGAGTCACACACAAGACTACCGGGTTTACTCATGGAAATTAGAGGTAACAACTAAGTCTCTAAACATGAATAACGATGCCAACCCATGGTTCATGAGTCAGACCTATGATTCGTCGATCACTACTTGGGCCCATGTAAGTAAATTTTTTTTATAATTTGAATTTTTAACTCTTGGGCCCACGCTACCCAATCCAAAACTCCCAAAAAACTCAGCCTTTCCCATAATTAAAACCCTAAAACCCAATTCAAAAATATACAAAAACCCGATCAGATAAGAAACAAAATCCGTTACCATTCAAACTCAAACACTCCCACCTTATATGTCCCTATGCCTCAACCAACTAAAACCCTCACTTCTTTATTCACACAAGCAAAAAGGCATTCAATTGCAAAAAATAATTTACTTTTTTTTGTTTAAATCTTCATCTGTGGACAAAGAGTATGTTTTTTTTTTAAAAAATTAATTTTATGATTGATAATGTTCTATCTCCCTAATCAAAGCTATAGTCATAATTTCTTATCTTATGAAATTGGATCAATATGAACTTAACAAGGATAAGTGTACTCTTGATCAATAGTGAAATAGTTGAGTATGAAATTTTTCTAATTGGAACTGAAAAATATATGAAGTTAAGTTATAATCTCAGGTTTGAACTCACGATTCCAACCCATGACTCGTGAATTGATTCACAAGTCATGGATTAGAATCCTGGGAATTAGACTTGAGATTCTAAAACTCATAATCTAGGTATGATTTTCATGAGTCTAGTCATGAGTTATGAACTAAGTTCATGAGTAATGGATTGAAATCGTGAGCTGAATTCTCAATTTATGAGCCTAGTTCTCGAATCATGTAATCAATTCACGAGTCATGGATGGAACTTGATAGATTCAATTATTTTTTACTATTTATGAACTCATTTAGTTTGAGTACTAATACTTTTCAATATAGGTATCATGCTACCTAAGGGAACACAAAAGAAAGGTGACACTAGTGAAAGGGCCCGAGCTCAAGACCAATAGTCCAGACTTTGAGATAAATCCCTAGAGCGGAGTGGGTCAGTAGAGGTGTAATTAGTTGATACTCCATTGATATCATGCCATATATACCATCATAAACAGAGGCATGCCAAAACCAAGGCTTCCATTCAGCCTGCCTCTCATCCAACACTTTAGAGTTTACCATAGCCTAGGCCAGCTCCTATTAGTCGAGCCAAGTGCAAGATGAAGAATTCATGAATATCACCACCAATTTTTTCTACCCCTCCCTAGTATGATGAGGGAGAAGAGGTAACTAATTTGGATGACAATGAGGAGGAGACAACTTCTCCATAGTCTGAAGAGGGGCGGAGTCAGCTAAGTCAGGTAGCTAAGTCAGCTAAGTCAGGTAGTAATCTAATGGTGGTCGGGTTGGGTAACAAGGGGTGGTACTCGGTCTTGGTTTAACTTGGGATGCCCATTATAACAAGGCCCATGATTGGGTTGTGTTAAGTTGGTATCAAATCATTAGGTTCATGGTCAATTGGGAGTCCACAAAGCCGTATCGAGTAGTGTCACTTTTAGTGATGTGTAGCATACCACACTAATAAAAGAGAAGCTTCAAGGAATTTAGTGATATTCCACTTTCTTAGTATTTTATTTTAAAGGTTAGAGACTAAGTCCTGGAATTCTTCTCTAATCCGTGGTTGTTCACTTTTCAGATCATGCCTCAACGATTTGGAACACAAGGAAACTCATTAATTCTATTTGGGGAAAATATTGATAGGTATATCCTACATCTAGAGTTTGTCTTTGATCTCAGGGTCCTATCTCTGGTAGTTCTGGAGTTCCTTTGATTGCTACTAGTCCTTCTTAGGGTTAGGTGACTAATGCAGAATTTTGCCATTCTAGTCATACTATTGCTAAATTGGTGCTCAAGCTGATTGGAATGCATCTGGTGGGTTGTATTTTGAGGCTACAAGGGTTGGTTAGTTTATGAAACTAAATCCTCCTACTTTTACTAGTGTGAAGGGGTAGGAGGATTCTCAGTGTTTATTGGATGAGATAGAGAAAATATTCATGGTGATGCAGGCTACTAATGTGGAAGGTGTAAACTTTATGGCTTATAGGCTCAAGTATATTGCCTACCAATAGTATGAAGAGTAGGATAGGGATAGAGGTTATGTGGAGGAGATGTCCTTATGGGATGCCTTTTCTGGTGCTTTTCTAGATCATTTCTTTCCTCAAGAGCTGAGAGAAGTAAAAATGGAGGAGTTTCTGAATCTTAAGCAAGGGGGAATATATATGAAGGAATATGCCTTGGAGTTTCATCAGTTGTTAAGGGATTCTCCTGATTTGGTGGCTGACATGAGAGCGAGAATAAGTCCATAGTGAGAATGCCTTCTAGATTGAACATCATTCATTCAATATTTCATGTCTCCATTGTGATCTATTGTGAGGAAGTATCTTAGTGATCCTTCTTCGATTGTTCCTTTAGAGGGGTTAGGTATCTTGGACTTTCTATCTTATGAAGAGGTCCTGGTTGAGATCTTGGATAGGTAGTTTCATCGGTTACAGACCAAGGATGTGGATTTGGTTAAGGTTCTATTGAGGAACCATAAGGTGGAAAAAATGACATGGGAAGCAGACAAGTACATCAATTCCAAGTATCCAAATCTGTTTTCTGCTCTTGGGATTCATGCGGAAGGTATGTGTCTTCAACACATCTTTATTTTCTAAGTTTGTTAAAGGAAAGATTAATATCTTTGCCTATATGTTTTCAAACTTTGTTAAAGATTTGAAATATATTTGATAATTCAGATAACTCGTGCGTGTGGTTACCCCTATTTTATCAATCATTCGGGGACAAATACTCCTAGTGGGGGAGACTAAAATACCCTGGGTTTTGACCCTTAGAAAATTTCCAGGAATTCTTGACTCTGGAACTAATACGACTCATAGGTACGAGTCGTATATTGGGGTACGAATGGTATGGTTCAGTCGTATACTGACCAGTGTTGGTTGGTGGGATGGATTTTTGTCAATAGAGTAGGTATGACTTGGAGGTACGAGTCGTATGGTTGGATACAGATAGTTTTATTCCATCACTTAACAATAGACTTGGTAACATAATTTGTTTCTATGTACGGGGGGCTTACCAGGATCCATAATCCAGGGTACGAGTCATACCAGGGACTCATATGGTGGACAATATTCAAACCTTCTGTGATTCTATCTGTCCAGGGACATAGGTGAATTGTACGGACCGTATGTTGTCAATACAATTTGGGTAGGATGAGTCGTACTCTAGACAATGTTTGATGGGTACCACTCATATCAAAAGGGTATGATTCGTGAGGGTCTGTTGTACCCTTGTGACAGGGTTTTTGTGCAACTTAAGTGGGGGTATTCTGTACATTTCCCCACTTACCCTAATTAGGTACCAAGACTTCTACTCTCTTGGGAGGCTATTTACCCTATTATTATACTAATTAACACTTATAAACTCTTCCTAAACACTCTATCATTCTCTCAAAAGCTTTTGGGCAAGGAAGCTAGGGTTTCAACTAGAGGACTAAATTTGGGGTCTTATTGGTGATTTGTCTCCATCTACTTTGTCAATTAAGGTATGTTCTCTTCCCTCATTGTTAGTTCCAATTAACAGTATGGTTTTATATAATGTTTTTGTGATTTGAATGTTGTATGATTTGGATACTTAAATATGATTTGGGAGTTTTTGTTATAAATGCTCTGTTATTGTTTTCCCATTATTAATTATGCTTTTATATGCATTAATGGTGGTTTTGGAAATACTATGCCCCCAATGTGTTTGATAAAATTCCTTTAACAATGTTTCTACTATAATATTGGTTTTTTCAATGGAACTTATACATGATTTAAACTTGGTAATGGAACCCTAAAAAATATAAATAGTTTAAATGGATTAGAAAGTCCTTGGTGGCCATGGTTTTGGTTAGTTTGAAATCATGAAGGGTACATTGAGTCCCTTAAACCTATATATGGTAAGACATGGTCAAAATTTGCAAGTATAGTCGGTATGACAATACCACTACTAATGGCCTTTGTTAATAAATGGTTAATGGATTGGTTGGTTGCTTGGTAATGGTTTTAATTGTGTAATAATAGCATGGTTTGTAGAAAACCCATGGAAGGTGGAGTTCTCGGGGGGACGAAAACTGGAAACTCATATTTTTCGATGTGAGGTTTGGTCCAAGTGACCGTGTGCATGCTGACACAATTTATATTTAGGTGATGTACTAGTCATCCCAAGTTTTCTTCCCTACTCTTGCAGCTTCACCCAATGGGGCCCTTTATGCAGGGGGAGCTGAATCCATATATCCCATGGGTGGTTTATGATGACAAAGCTACACAGCCCAGGTAAACGTTTTAATGGTATGCGAAACCTGGTTCCCTTCTACCGGCATGTATATATATATATGTATGTATGGTTTGTGTGTATATAGATGGTTTTACTTGGTTTTATAAATTGCATTATTTTATCCTAATCATGAGTTCATGCTAGCGTTCACCCGCTAACTGATAATGCCCAAACTACAGCTCTCGTAAGAGTGTAAGCGGTCGCTGTCAAATATAGAACCCAACTGGTTTGGGTGTCGAATCCCACAGGGAATACTTGGTCACTAAGTGTTGCAATTATTAATAGACTGTTGATCGAAAATTCCACGGAAAAGGGGGGATTGGATTTGGCGTGAATTAATACTATGGAAGTAACAACAGAATGCTTGATTTAGTAAGATTTAATCACAGAGAAAAATAAGTTAGGGTTATGTCCACCTTATGAGTTCTACGTATCTATTAACTATGAGTAATGCGGAATTCAGACATGCATGCACTTATAGAGATTCGTATTCTAATGGTAAATCCTACTATTTCTCAACCATCAAGGATTATTTCACTTTAACTCTCTTGAGCTTAAAGCGTAATACTAACGGTAAAAACTCTCCAAGAGGTTAACCCAGTTACGGCACTAACGTGTAAATAGGGGTTGGTAGCCCTATTTCCTTGTCACACTCTCTTTTCCAAACATGTAACTTTTCTCTCGAATAAGTTAATGCTATAATGGCGTATTCTATATGTTTGCAACCACAAGAATTTAATTAAAACAAAGAGAGTAATGATATAAGTAGCATACGCATCAAGAATTCACAAACTCATAGTAATAGATAGTATATCAAAAGGCTTCCATAACCCTAACAGAGAAGTTTAGCTACTCATGATTGTAAAGGAAAACAACGAAGACATCATCATCATCATACCAAAACGATAACAATCTCACGATGGGTATGTATTGGCGTCACTATAAGAATGACGTGATTTCCTCTCTAGCCGTTCTTGTAGTGTTTTTCTCTGTCTAAAATTACAGAATCTGTAAACTGAATAATACTCAAAAGTGTCGACTCAATTCTGAAAAAGCAATCGTGAATCAATGCATGAATGCTGAAAAATTCAGCAAAATAGGGTTTTTATAACATCCTTGTCCTAGTCCTATTAAGTTACTGCTGCACCCCTAAGTATTTAAAAATACTGCTTTTGCCCGGGATAATTTCTCCATGCGTCACATTCAGTCCATAAGCTTCCAAAAGCTGCCTTCCCTCTTCTGTGAAGTTTTCCTTTGCTGCCCAAAGGTCCACAAAGTGCTGAAATATTCATCATTAATACCTGAAAACATGCTAATCACGTAGGTTAGCTCACTTACAGGAAAATGGACTAAAAGTGCAGGAATTATATATTTTATCCTCAAAACTTAGCTATAACATGGGTAAATTATGGCGTTTTAGGCGTGTAAATACACCTAACATCAACACCCCACACTTAAATCTTTGTTCGTCCTCGAATAAAATATTACGTCCATGCAAACATCTAACTAGGATTTCACAGCAGTAACACAAAATATTCATCAAGACCTGCACGACAATTATTAACAAAGAGTAGTTTTCTGGATCGCTACTAGAAACCATTCAACCTCCAACATGGACTCGTGAGGATGGTTAATTCGTATCCACAAGTTAAGTCACAAAGAATCATATAACACTACCCAAAAATCATCAACAATGTGTGTCTCACACAAGATATCACCCATAATCACTCATAAGTTTTGCATTTTTCGAAACATGGGTACAAGATTCTCGTTGCTCTCACTCTCACAAAGAATTCATATGTTGCAACTGATGACCATAGGCTTTCCCTTAGTGTAATGCTCCACAAATATCAGAATGCTAAGCTTAGGATCAAGTAGGTCTTTACAGGTTGTAATGTAGGCTAAGGGACAGGTAGGACTATTTTAGCCAGAAATAGTGACTATGTTCCCTAAGCGCTTTAATACACTACGTTATGTCATTAACACTCTCTTTTAAACAACCCTTCTACCTTTATTTTCATCTAACACCCCTTTTCACCTATTTTGTTATTCAATTATAAACACAAAGATGAGAATATACAACTTTTATTTTTTATTTTTCTATTTCTGTTTTTTTTTTATAATAAAACACCTCTATGATAGCCACTCCTTTTCCCAACAATTTCAAGTACCAATACACTCTGAGGCATCACTCTCACCCAATTTCCTCTTATTTTGTCACATGACTCTACAATTTAAAGCGCTTAGGAATTTGGATCAAATTATGGTCTTGAAAAAAAATGGATTAGGCTACATATGAGGTTGTCAAAGAAAATAGCTAAAGTCTCAACGGGGGTTAACTAGGATAATTTCCACGGGTAGGTAAAAAGAAGGTAAACAATCACAGGCTGCCAAAGAAATGCCTAAATCATCTCCTAAACTCACACTCTTTATTTCGCTTTACACACACACCAGACAAGTTCTAGCATTAGTCACAACACAAAATATACTATAACCTCACACACACAAGGCACATGGTTAACTTTATTGGGAGCCGTATAGACTCTTGACCCAACAGATGAATGAATTAAACCACACACTTATCACATAGTGAGTCACACTTAGAGCCTAAACGTCTCAATAGTAATGATGATTTTGGCACAAATTCTTGTCATAATACCATGCCGCCTATCAGAACAATTTCATGCAAAATCTAAAAAAATATAAAATTAAACTAACTAATTACGACTAATTAAAACAAGAATAAATGTAGGCAAAGAAGTACAAGAAGCATACAAATACCAGAACCCCACACTTAGATGGGACACACTGTCCTCAGTGGAAAATAAATAAGGAAAACCTGACTAGTCGGACTCTTCCTCTATGTCTGGGGTCATTCCCCCTGCATCGGAATCATTATCAGAGTCTTCGTCATCAGAGTTATCCTCCATGTCTGAGTCTGGCTGTCGGTGATCATCGTCAGTCGGTACGTCATCATCGAGAGGTTCCTCAAAATTTACACCTACTCCACACATAGCCTGCGCATGCTTTTTCATCGTGTAGTCATAATCCAACTGCTGGAGCTCTGCATCAGTTGGAACACGTCCCCCCACTCATCATGGTAAACCTCTTCATGCGATATAAATGGCGGAAGAAGCTTTCGTCGTGAGCATGTCTTTCTGCAGTGGTCAGGTTGACGCCATGCATAGTTTCAGGATCTTTAACCTTCGTAAGATCAACCTTCTTCAGGTTGTGTGGAATCTTATGGTCTGCAGGTTCCTCTTCAATGTCCTCCTTCCTCAATATTGCGGTCAATAAATTGCCAAAGCTGAAGTGGGACCTCTTGTGCAGCCTAGCCTTACGCATTGACGACCGTATAACCGCACCAACGTGGATGGGAATATTAGTCATCAGAGCGTACACCAAGCATACTCTATCACGTGTGATCTTTGTGTACTGTGACCCTGGAATCAGGTAAGAGTTGACTATCCATAACCATATCCGAGCTTCTCTGTTCAAGGAAGCATACGGGAAGGTATTGTGCCGACCGGTATCCTTGTGACGACTCCAATGTTCCATTGATATTGTTCCACACAGTGTGTGTCTGATTACCCTGTATGAAGGTCTGTGATAAAGATCCTTGAGCGGTGATGGATCCACAGATGGAAGACCCAGAAAAGAGTTGAAGAACTCCGCATTCAGTTGCAAGACTTGGCCCCGAATCTTCACTTCACTTCCGGTAGTCTTTGGGGACCAATTGGCATAGAATTCTCGCGTTAGATCAAGATTGCATTCTCTCATATCTTAGAAGATGAAATCAAGATGTAGCGCCATGATTTTAGCCAAAATGCGAGGTTCTCTCTTCGCTAGACTCTCCTTTTGTATCAACTCCATGTGAACATATTTTTTCACTTTGTTGTTCTTGTACCACTCCTTTCCTTCCTCCTCTAGGACCCATTTTATTCCGAACATGCGGCGAGGTATTTGCAGCGAGGAGGATTCAACTTGCTCTTTTCTTCCCCTTTTCTGACCTTTATGTGAGGTGAATGATTTTTCTTTTCCTGGTCGACCTTTTGGTGCCATTTTACCTGAGATTAAAATAAAGTCATATTAGCTTATCTCGGAAGATTTGATTGACAAACAAACAATAATGGCACCACCCCACACTTAATTTGTTGGCACCAACTAATTAAGTGGATGGTATAGATTACTCAGACTTTATCGACATACATGTAGGCAATATGTTCCAACAATATGTTCAGCACAGTCATACTTTCATGGAACCTTAACTATCCTTTTCAGCTCTATGTCATGTAATCTTGACCATACTTTTATGGTTTGGATTAATGCACTTTTTGAACAAGACTACTACGTAGAGATCGAATCAAGTTATGGCATAGAAATAATCACAACATCTCATGCTTGTATTCAGTCATGATCTTTATCTCAATGAACGAGTCATTCAAACATTCCAACTTTCAACTTACAATATTATGTAATTAACTTTACCTTTTCGATTCCGCAAGAAGATGACAGTGTATAACAATCAAATACAAATCGGAATAAAGTCAAGAACACCCATACTTATTCTTTCACTCAACTAGATGTATCATAACAAACCATCCACATTCAAATCACCAACACCACTTCAAGATTTAACAACTCATTATAGGCGTAGTATTGTAATAACTACGAAATATAAAAGAAGAACTTACTTGGTGATGAACTTGGAAGATGATCTTGCAAGGTTAGATGAGCGAAAAGAAAAGATTTTAGAGATTTGGGAAGGTTAGGCGGCGCCTAGGTTGAGAAAACAATGTGATTTTGTCTCAAGGTTGAAGTTCTATTTATAGACCAAGGCTTGGGTCGGGTTTGACCCATGAAAAATCGGGTTAGGAGACCAAAAAGCATAAGTAGGCGGCGCCTAATGCTTTGCCTATGCTTAGCATAGGCGGCGCCTTTAGCAAAGCCTAGTTGAACATAGGCGGCGCCTATGCTATGAAATTGTAGATTCAGAGAGCAAAGGCAATGACATAGGCGGCGCCTTTAGCTTTGCCTAGTTGAACATAGGCGGCGCCTATGCTATGGCCTAGTTGGGTATAGGCGGCGCCTATGCTATGGCATTGTAGATTCAGAGAGCAAAGGCAATGACATAGGCGACGCCTTTAGCTTTTCCTAGTTGAGCATAGGCGGCGCCTATGCTATAGCATTGTCGATTCAGAGAGCAAAGGCAATAGCATAGGCCTTTCCTTGTCCATTGCCTAGATTTACATAGGCCTTGCCTTGTCCATTGCCTAGATTTGTATAGGCAATGCCTAACCGAAAGACTTTTGCTCCTTCATTACTCACTTACCACCTTTAACATTGCTCACTTTCAAATAAAAATTTGAGACCAAGCTCCTCCTTTATACATCTTCCCCTACACTTAATCAAAAACAACAAAAACGATTAGAAAGATGGGTTGCCTCCTACCAAGCGCCTTAGTTTTGGTCGTGGCTCGACTCTTATTTTTGGATTTTTATTTAACAAAACAACTCCTAGGAAAATAAAATGACTAAAAACTATGGGTTGCCTCCCATGTAGAGCTTGATTTATTGTCGCGGCATGACATAGTTACCTCGATTACTTAGACTTCGTCGAGATAAATGGTGGCCATGCATTTTATCGAGTCAAGAGGACCAATATATGGCTTCACACGTTGGCCATTCAACTTGAAGACACCACCATTTTTGTCTTCTAACTCTACTACTCCAGACGAGTAGAGTTGGCTAATTCTGAACGGACCAGACCATTTAGACTTCAACTTACATGGAAATAACTTCAGTCTGGAGTTGAAAAAAAGTACCATATCACCCTTCTGAAAGTTTCTTTGGATAATCCGCCGATCATGGTACTTTTTCATCCGTTCCTTGTAGAGGTCTGCCCTTTCATACGCATGTAGACGGAATTCATCCATCTCATTCAGCTGTTCCAATCTCAGATTAATAGCATCATCCCAATTTAGGTTAAGCCTCTTCAACGCCCACAATGTTTTATGTTCGAGCTCAATCGGCAAGTGACAATCCTTCCCATAAAATAGTTAGTACGGGGACATGCCAACTAGTGTCTTGAATGCAGTCCTATAAGCCCATAAGGCATCATCCAGCTTTCGAGACCAATCCTTCCTACTAGCATTTACAGTCTTAGCAAGGATCAACTTGATCTCCCGATTAGAAACCTCTACCTGCCCACTAGTTTGTGGGTGGTAAGGTGTAGCTACCTTATGTTGCTTGACCCCATATTTCACCAATATGGCTCTGAACAGCTTGTTACAAAAGTGTGATCATCCATCGCTTATGATGGTACGTGGTACCCCAAAACGAGAGAAGATATTTCTCTTTAAGAATGATACAACACGCTTACCTTCATTATCAGCCAGCGCTACTACTTCGACCCATTTGGATACATAATCCACAGCAACTAGGATATATTTCATCCCAAACGAACTCACAAATGGGCCCATAAAATCAATACCCCATACATCAAATAGCTCCACTTCAAGAATTTTAGACATGGGCATCTCATGGTGCTTCGAGATAGAGCCTTGCCTCTGACACTGATCACATCTTCTCACAAAATTGTAAGCATCCTTGAATAATGAAGGCCAATAATAGCTGTTTTGCAGTACCTTCCTGGCTGTCCGATCACCTGCATGCTGACCTCCAACTTGGGAAGCATGACTTGCTTCCAAGATGCTAGGCACCTCCACATCAGAGATGCATCGCCTAATAACACCATCAGCACATCATCGAAAAATATACGATTCATCCCAGAAGTAGTGTTTCACATCATGCATGAACTTTCTCTTTTGATGAAAGGAGAGATTCTCAGGCATCTTTTTACTTACCACGTAGTTCGAAAAGTCTGCATACCACGGTAAGTCTTCCACCATAGCGGCTAGGATCTCTTCGTTGGGAAATGCATCATCAATCTCAAGGTCGGGTTGCGCTATGTGCGCATTCTCAAGTCTAGATAGATGATCAGCTACTTGGTTTTCGCAACCTTTTCTATCCTTTACCTCGAAATCAAATTCTTGAAGCAATAACACCCACCGAATTAGCCTTGGCTTAGCATCATTCTTTGCCATTAAATATCTCAGAGCCGCATGATCTTTATGAACCACCACTTTGGTTCCCAACAAGTAAGCACGGAACTTTTCAAAAGCATAAACAACTGCTAGAAGCTCTTGTTCCGTGACGGTATAGTTCTTCTGGGCTCCATTCAAGGCCTTGCTCGCATAGTATATTGGATGAAATATCCTTCTCTTTTCTGACCAAGTACAGCACCCAAAGCTACCCCACTTGCATCACACATCACTTCAAACGGTAGAGACCAATCGGGTGCTACAATAATAAGAGCTTCAACTAGCTTCCCTTTGATGCATTCAAATGCCTTCAAACAATCTTCACCGAAGTCGAACTTTGCATCCTTCTCCAAGAGTTTTCATAATGGACTAGCAATCTTGGAGAAGTCTTTGATAAACCTTCGATAAAAACCTGCATGACCGAGGAAACTACGCACTCCCTTTACAGAAATTAGAGGTGGTAGTTTCTCGATAACTTCAATTTTGGCTCGATCAACCTCAATTCCTCTTTCGGAGACTTTGTGCCCAAGAATAATGCCTTCCTTAACCATAAAATGACACTTCTCCAAGTTTAGCACCAAGTTGAACTCAACACATCTCTGTAACGCCATACTCAGATTTACCAAGAACGATTCAAATGATTCACCCACAACTCAAAAATCGTCCATGAACACCTCCAAGGTGTCTTCAACCATATCAGAAAAAATGGACATCATACAACGCTGAAAAGTGGCAGGTGCGTTACATAACCCAAATGGCATACGTTTGAAGGCAAACGTACCATATGGGCATGTAAAAGTGGTCTTCTCTTGATACTCAGGAGCAATACAAATCTGATTATAACCGGAATAACCATCTAAGAAACAAAACCATCCCTTCCCTGCCAATCGATCAAGCATTTGGTCCATGAATGGCATTGGGAAGTGATCCTTAAGCGTCCACGACTTAAGCTTCCGGAAGTCCATACACACTCTCCACCCTGTGACAGGTCTGAGTGGAATCAGCTCATTCTTTTCATTCACAACTACCGTCATGCCCCCTTTCTTGGGCACACACTGTACCGGACTTACCCACTTACTGTCGGAGATTGGATATACTACCCCAGCATCTAACCACTTAATAATCTCTTTCTTCACCACCTCCTGCATGGGTGGATTCAAACGTCGTTGATGCTCAATGGTGGGTACACAATTTTCCTCGAGCTGAATCTTGTGCATACATATCCCAGGAGGGATACCAATAATATCAGCAATAGTCCAACCGATGGCTCTCTTGTATCTCCTCAGAACAGAAATAAGAGCCGCAACCTGCTGCTCACCTAAATCAGCCACAACAATAACCGGAAGTGTATCACCACTTCCCAAAAATGCATATTTCAGGTGACTGGGCAGCTCCTTCAATTCTAGCACTGGTGGTTCTTCAATGGATGGCTTTGCTGGTGGTGAAGGGCGATTTTTAAGATCCAGATCCATCTTCTTAGGAGCATGAGAATAGGAGCCAATTCCTGTTAGAGCACAAATAGTTTCTTCATACTCTTCAACATCCTCACACTCACAATTCATAAGCACAGCAGCCAATGGATCAATAATAAGCTGCTTCTCTACAGATAATTCTTTCTCATCATCATAATAAACATCAGCTACAGAGAACACATTCATATCTTTGGGATGCTTCATTGATTTGCATACATCAAAACGGACCACTTCGTCATTCATCCGAAATAAAAGCTCATTAGGTCTTAGATCAATAAGCACACTTCTTCTTGCAAGGAAAGGACGCCCCAAGATTATGGGAACTTCAGAATCCACCTCGCAATCCAAAATAACAAAGTCTGCAGGAAAGATGAAGGTGGAAACCTTCACCAATACATCATATAAAATACCAACAGGTCATTTTACCGACCTATCTGCCATCACGAGCCGCATATTGGTTGGTGTAGGATCACCCAACCCCAACGTTCTGTAAATCGATAGTGGCATCAAATTAATGCTAGCTCCCAAATCGCACAATGCCTTAGCAAAATCCAAATATCCAACCGTGCAAGGAATAGTAAAAGCACCAGGATCTGCCTTCTTCTGAACTAGCGATCTTGTAGTGATTGCACTGCAATGATGAACATTATCTGCCAGCTCATATCTTGCTGCCCACTTCTTTGACAAAATGTCCTTCATGAATTTAGCGTATCCGGGCATCTGCTCTAGAGCCTCCACCAAAGAAACATTAATAGTCATCTGCTTCAACATAGTCATGAATTTACGGAACCTGGTGTCATCGACTTTCTTTTTCAGTCTCTGAGGAAAAGGTGGTGGTGGAAGGGGAATAGTTTTCTCCGCCACTTTCTTTTTATCTTGCTTCCGATTGTCGATCTTTTCAGGTTGCAGATGTCTAGGGGTAACGTCAGGAACACTATCTTCAGCTTCTGCGGCATCTTCACATTCTGCATCAATAACATTATCTGTTACATCATCAATCACCTGCTTGCCTTTGGATGGATTTTCCAACGCTTTACCACTCCTGGTAGTAATAGCCATACATGATCCATCATTCCTTGGGTTTTGCACAGTGTCGCTAGGTAAGGTGCCAGCCTTTCTTTGGTTGAATGCCGCTGATAGTTGACTCAATTGTTGCTCCAGCTATTTTATCGCGGTATAATGCGAATCAACCAATTGATTTATTGATGAAAAATCATTCTTTACCTCAGTAATGCCCATATTGGTTGCCTCGACGCCTTTCAACAGCTTAGCCATCATATCATCAATGGACATCTTTCCTGAGCCAGACGCCACAGCCTCACTGTTTCCAGAAGGAACATACAAACCACTCCTGTCAGTCTTATTCTTCGAACCACCTTGATCGCGGTCCTTGTTTCTAGATTTATCATAATAGTTCCGACCTTGGTTTCCTTGGGCATTGCCTCGGAAACCCCCCTGATCATTCAAATAATTTGCTTCCTCCCCAGAATCTGATTCATCTCTTCCCTGTGACACCACAACCTTGACTTTTTCGGTCTTCCCTGATAATAAATGCTTGGTAAGAAGATCCATCTGCGTTTTCATGTGAGCCATATCCTGGTCACGTTCCTCTTGTCTTCATCTCTGCTCTGCAGTCATGCCAATAGATACAATAGAGCTCTCTACCTCAGAATCCCTGGTATGCCAAGCTCTACTCTGCTTTTTCATACGATCCAGCATATCACTCGCCTCAATAAAAGTAAGGTCCATGAATGACCCTCCTGCAGCATTATCAACCACTGGCTTTGTCACCGAGTTCAAAGCCCTATATAATATTTCCATCAAGTGGATATTCGTCATCTGATGGTTTGGGCACCGCATAAGCTTCTTCTTGAACCTCTCCCATGATTCGTGGAGAGCTTCAGATGGAAGCTGTCAAAAATTGCTGATCTCATCCCGTAATTGGGCTCTCTTGGATGGCGGAAAGAATCTTTCGAGGAAAGCATCTTTCAGTTGCCTCCAATTAGTAATAGAATTAGGAGTTAGCCCGTTCAACCATAGAGTTGCCTCCCCAGACAGAGACAATGGAAATAAGCGCAGCCGAATTGCATTCTGCCCAACTCCTGGATTGTCAAACGACTTGCATGTTGAAATAAAGTTGATCAGATGCATATTCGGATCATCGCCTGGGAGTCCACCAAATAAACCCTTGAGCTGCAATAACTGAATCATGGTGCTAGTGATATTGAACTTAGCTCTGGGTTCCAAGGGTGGAGGAATAATAGCCCCTGTGGCACCAGCTCCATCCAGATCATCATCATCATCATCAAAAGGAGCCTGTACAGCTCGGCGGTCAGGTCTCATTCTAGATTGACGTTCCCTCCTATGCATAGGTGCCTCCACTTCATCAGTACGCCTGGGATTCAGTCACTCATCATTACCTAGGTCCTCATTATCAGGATTTGTTGCTCGCCCTGGGTTATCAATATTCTGTTGATGTACTTGAGCAACTTCCAGTGCGGCTAATCTAGCCTGCTCCTGTTGAGCCGCCCTTCTGTCAATGTCACGCTGTGCATCCATTCTGCCAATAAGTTAAGGTTCAGGATTTATGGGTAATAATGGCTGACCAGAACTACGAGTATTTGGCATGCACTCAACAGAACCTGAATAAAACAAAAAAAACAACTAAAAGTAAAATTTGAGAATCTTTGACCAAAGGGTCTAGTAACTATCACAAACTTAGTTGACAACCGTATTCCCCGACAACGGAGCCAAAATTTGATAACGCCCAAACTACAGCTCTCGTAAGAGTGTAAGCGGTCGCTGTCAAATATAGAACCCAACTGGGTTGGGTGTCGAATCCCACAGGGAATACTTGGTCACTAAGTGTTGCAATTATTAATAGACCGTTGATCGAAAATTCCATGGAAAAGGGGGGATTGGGTTTGGCGTGAATTAATACTATGGAAGTAACAACAGAATGCTTGATTTAGTAAGATTTAATCACAGAGAAAAATAAGTTAGGGTTATGTCCACCTTATGAGTTCTACGTATCTATTAACTATGAGTAATGTGGAATTCAGACATGCATGCACTTATAGAGATTCATATTCTAATGGTAAATCCTAGTGTTTCTCAACCATTAAGGATTATTTCACTTTAACTCTCTCGAGCTTAAAGCGTAATACTAACGGTACGAACTCTCCAAGAGGTTAACCCAGTTACGGCACTAACGTGTAAATAGGGGTTGGTAGCCCTATTTCCTTGTCACACTCTCTTTTCCAAACATGTAACTTTTCTCTCGAACAATTTAATGCTATAATGGCATATTCTATATGTTTGCAACCACAAGAATTTAATTAAAACAAAGAGAGTAATGATATAAGTAGCATACGCATCAAGAATTCACAAACTCATAGTAATAGATAGTATATCAAAAGGCTTCTATAACCCTAACAGAGAAGTTTAGCTACTTATGATTGTAAAGGAAAACAATGAAGACATCATCATCATCAGACCAAAACGATAACAATCTCACGATAGGTATGTATTGGCGTCACTATGAGAATGACGTGATTTCCTCTCTAGCCGTTCTTGTAGCATTTTTCTCTGTCTAAAATTACAGAATCTGTAAACTGAATAATACTCAAAAGTGTCGACTGAATTCTGAAAAAGCAATCGTGAATCAATGCATGAATGCTGAAAAATTCAGCAAAATAGGGTTTTTATAACATCCTTGTCCTAGTCCTATTAAGTTACTGCTGCACCTCTAAGTATTTAAAAATACTGCTTTTGCCCGGGACAATTTCTCCATGTGTCACATTCAGTCCATAAGCTTCCAAAAGTTGCCTTCCCTCTTCTGTGAAGTTTTCCTTTGCTGCCCAAAGGTCCACAAAGTGATGAAATCTTCATCATTAATACCTGAAAACATGCTAATCATGTAGGTTAGCTCACTTACAGGAAAATGGACTAAAAGTGCAGGAATTATATATTTTATCCTCAAAACTTAGCTATAACATGGGTAAATTATGGCGTTTTAGGCGTGTAAATACACCCAACATCACTAACCCATCTTCGGGCGATTGTATACCAACGATAAGTAGGAATCTACCGTTCTTTTCTGCTATATAGTGATTGACTCGGGGAAAACTATTGGGTTGACGTGGTGAGCTTCTATCTTTCCGGAAGGCTCCATTTCATGTTATGGATATTTTTAGACACTTTTATTTATTTCTGGATAATGGTTTTGTCTATGGTTGGAGGCATGTCCCAATTGGATATTCTTACTCTTTTGGTTAGACGCATTGTGGTACTTCTATGGGTTAGAATGGGTGGGATGGACATTGGTGTCATCCTTAATATTGGCATTGGTATTGGGGCTGACATCATTGGACATAATTTCTCACTGTTCCATCATATTTCATTTTGGGATTAATCATATAATGTTTTGGATCTCATTTTGTTATGGCCTTCTTTATATCACTTGGTTCGGTATTGTTTTGGCTTGGTGGTTTGGTTGGTACAGTTTGGTGGACGGGAAGATATGGTAGGGCTGGTCTAAGAGTAAACCTATCCCAAAGTCAGTCCTTGTCTTGTTTTGCTTTCTTGTTATATGTTTGGAATTCAGCCAACTCAAGGTATGCTAATGGTGGTTTGGTTGGGTAACAAGGGGTGGTCCCAAGTCCTAGTTGGACTTGGGATGCCCATTACGATAACGTCCCTGGACGGATCGTGTCAGACAACTTACGACTTATAAGGTAAGTCATAGGCAGTGAGTCCGAAAAAACTCAAAAATTTTGAGGTGTTACATTCTCCCCCTAGGATCAAATGATGAGTCAAGGTATCCATTGACACGATTTTAAGACAAAAATAGAACCACAATTTCCTTTAACAAAGTTATAAAATAAAGATGATAAGGAAATCACATACCTTAAGTACAATTATCCAAATCGGGGAACAAGAATGGATATATGGACTTCACGTCCTCCTTGGCTTCCCAAGTAGCTTCTTCTACCTTTTGATTCATCCATAGAACCTTTACCAATACCATGTCTGTAGTCCTCAAATAACGGACTTGCATATCCAAAAGATCCATTGGACTTCCTCATAAGACAAGGAATCGAAAATACCAACACTCTCAATAGGCACAACCAAATAAAGATCACCTATGCACTTCTTCAACATCAAAACATGAATAAGCAGATGAACAAAACCCAAAATCAAACGCAAAACCAATTTGTAAGCAATATTTCCCACTCTTCTCAAAATCAAATATGGGCTAACATAAGAAGGACTTAGCTTACTCCCTTTATAGGAGACACTTTCAAAAACACCCAACCATATACATTAAACTCTAAGTCTCTTTGCCTCACATTCACGTAAGACTTCTGGTGGATCTGGGCAATCTTAAGTCTATTCTGAATCACCTTCACCTTCTCCATGGCTTGGTGAACTAAATCTGGCATGAACAACCTAGTCTTACCAACCTCAAACCACCCAATAAGAGATATATACCTCCTACCATAAACAACCTAAAATGATTCTTCCCAATACTTGAGTGATTATTGTTATTGTACACAAACTCTATGAGAGGAAAATGGTCCACCTAACTACCACAAAAATCAATCACGCAAGCCCTTTGCATATTTTCCATAGTCTGAAAGGTCCTCTCTACTTATCCATCCGTTTGAGGGTGGAAAGTGATGCTAAGGTTCACCTTAGTCCCCAAACCTCTCTGAAATGAATGCCAAAAGTGAGATAAGAACTGCATACCTCGATCAAAAATCATGGGAACTGGAGCAACATGCAATCTAATAACTTTTTCAATGAATAACATAGCATAATCCTCATCGGAGTAAGTCGTCCTCATAGGTATGAAGTGAGCAGACTTTGTCATCCTATCTATGAAGAATCGAATGAAATCATTCTGGCTATGAGACCACGGAAGATCGGTAAAAAAATTCATGTTAATCACTTCCCATTTCCATATGGGCAACTAAATTTCTTTGGATAAACCACCCAGCCTCAAATGCTTAAACTTCACTTGCTGACACACCATACACTTAGCCACAAAATTAGCCACATCCCTCTTCATGTTGTTCCACCAATATATCTCTTTCAAGTAATGATACATCTTTCTCGAACTAGGATAAACTATATACCTTGACATATAAACCTCAATCAAAATCCATTCTCGCAGCCCATCCACATCAGGGACACATCAATCTACCTCGCTATCTTAAGAAACCATCTTCACCAATCTTAAATTCCATAACGTTTTGCTGGCCCACATCACTCTTAATCTGCATCAAGATAGGATTAGAACCTTATTTTTTCTTCATCTCAGCACCAAGCGATTACTTAGCCACTTTTTGAAAAATGACCCCTCCATCCTCAAAATCCAAAAGAGGAACCCCAAGATTATCCAATCGGTGAATGTTCTTCACCAATGCTCATTTATCCTTATCCACATGAGCAAACTACCCATGGAAAACCTGCTAAGAGCATCAACAACCACGTTATCTTTACCTAAGTGATAAGAAGGTCTTGTATCATAGTACTTGAGCAACTCTAGACATCACCTTTCCCTGAGATTTAGCTCCTTCTGGGTGAACACATACTGCAAGATTTTATGATTTGAGAAGATATACATATGCACTCCATACACATAATGGCACTAAGATTTCAAAGAAAAAACTACATCTAACAATTCCAAATCATGAGTTGGATAATTCCTTTCATGAACTTTTAGCTTCCTAGAAGCATAAGCCACAACCTTACCATGCTTTGTCAACACACAACCCAGTCCCACACGAGATGCATCATAGTAAACAACAAATCCATCAATACCTTCGGCAAGGTTAAAATTAACGCATAAGTCAACTTGTCATTCAACTTCTCCAAACTACCCTCATAAGCATCAGACCACAAAAACTTCACCTTTTTCTTAGTCAACTTAGCCAACGAAGTATCAGTAGAAGAAAAGCTCTCTAGAAACCTCCTATAATACCTAGCTAAACCCAAGAAGCTTCAAATATCGGTTCGATTCATAGGTCTAGCCCACTTCTTAACTACCTCAAATTTTTGTGGATCCACCATGATCCCTTCACAAGAAAAAACATGACCCAAAAAGGTCACGACATCCAACCAAAGCTCACACTTCAAAAACTTGACATACAATTACTAATCATTAAGAGAATATAACACTACTCTGAGGTAATAGACATGATCCTCCTTACTTTTAGAATATGCTAATATATCATCAATAAACATAATAATTTATAAATCTAGGAACTATCTGAAAACCTAGTTCATCAAGTACATAAATGCAGTCAGATCATTAGTCAACCCGAATGACATTATTAAGAACTCATATTGACCATATCGTGTTTAAAAAATAGTCTTAGGGATATCCGCCTCTTTAATCTTCAACTGATGATAACATGACCAGGGATTAATCTTATAAAAATATTTAACGCCCTGAAGCTGGTCAAAGAGATCATCTTTCCTAGGAAGAGGATACTTATTCTTCACAATCACCTTATTTAACTGCTTATAATCTATACATATCCGAAGAGACCCATCTTTCTTACGTACAAAGAGCATGGGAGCACCCTACAAGGACATACTGGGATATATATAACCTTTATTAAGAAGATACTTTGACTACTCTTTAAGTTCTTTCAACTTATTCAAATCCATTATATATGGAGAGATAAAGATAGTATGAGTATTCAGTAGAAGATCACTCCCAAAGTCTATTTTCCTATCGGGAGGAATGCTAGGATGTTTTTGGGAAATACTTCAGGGAATTTTTTAACCACGGGAATAGATTATAATGAAGGGACCTTCAAGCTCGAATCTTTAACCCAGACCAAATGGTAAAGACACCCCTTGGAGATCAACTTTTTAGATCTAAGGTAAGAAATGAACCTCCCTTTGGGAATCAAAGAACTCCTTTCCCCTTCTAACACCAAATAAATCAGAAATTAGAAACTGACCTTACGAATGTAACAATCTACAGAAACATAGCATGAGTAGATCCAATACATCTCTAATATCATCTCAAAATCTAACATATCCAAGTCTATCAGATCTACCAATGTCTCTTACCCACAAATAGATACCACATAACCCCTATAGACCGTTCTACACAAAATAGAATCACCCACAGGGGTAGACATAAAGAAGAAATAAAAAATGCACTAAGGACCAAAACTAAAATGAATAGCAACAAAAAGGGTCACATAAGAAAAGAAAGACCGTAGCTCAAAAAAAAGTATACATCATAAAAAAAGAGTTGTAACATACCAGTGAAAACATCAGGAGATACCTCAGATTCTTAACGGGTGGCAAGAGCATAAAGATGAGTCCGACTAATGCCGAAGCCAAAAGTAGCACCCTTTGGGGTAGGAGCTGAAAAGGTAGAGACCAAAACCTTATTAGCCCTAGTAGAAACCCTAGCTGAAGGATACTCCCACTGAATGTGACCATGCTGACCATACATATAACAAGGATTCCTTCCTTTCTCACACTAACTATGATAAATCTGCCAGCAAAAATGAAAAGAAGGATATAATGGGGCTAACTGGGCTTCACTGGCCTGATGATAGGAACCTTCTACCCTAGGACCAACACTAGTATGAAGATGAATATAATTGGACGACTTTGGAAAAAAATCACTAGCCATCAAATAGGAGTTAGAACTTCCCCAATTCTTCTTCTGGCTCTACTGTCTGTTATCTCTACCACTATTTTTGTGGCCTCCACCCTGCTCTAAATATTTGAACCTCTTCTTTTATCCCTCCCAAATTTTAGCTTGCTTGTTATTTTAATCCCCTACTTGTTACATATAAACCATAAGTCTTGAGCTATCTATATCATTATTTAGCACTATAGCCTTACACTCCAGAATCGAGCCTCGAGATAAACCCAAAGCAAACTTCCTTATCCTAACCCTCATTCTAGATGCCAACTCTGGAGCATAATGAAACAACTGATGGAACTTTAAAGCATATTCCTTCACAGTCATCTTGCCCTGCCTCAAATTTACAAACTCCTCGGCCTTTGCTTACCTCAACTCCTGAGGAAAGAAACCAATTAAGAAAGGCACTAGAAAAATTATCCAACATAGCTGGCTCAACAGCATCCCCCTAAACTACTCCCACTCCTCATACCACTGATATGCTACATCCTTTAATTGATATGTGGCAAACTCCATACCTTCAGAGTCAGAAGCATACATCATCCTTAATATCTTCTTCATCTCATCCACAAAACCATGAGGATCCTCCTCAACCTCAGAGCTAGTAATATTCAGAGGATTCAGCCTCATGAACTGTAAAACTCTAGGGACCTTAAAAGATAGAGTAATAGAACCCACACGATTAGGCTGATGAGACTAAGATGTCACCAACTGAGTCAACAGATAAATCAATCAATAAAACTCAGTATTAGAAATACTTCTTTAGGGTGGTGGGGAATTAACATCATCATCTTAAGGATCCCAAGGAGGACTGGTAGGGACCAGTGGAATTCTATGAGAGAAATTAGAATCGGGCATACTAGATCGGGTCTATACCCTATAAGTAGAACGAGATGAATCCATATTATACCCAAATGGGATAGAAGCGTTTCCATGAGCATTAGATATTTTAGGAGGCATGATCTATAATGTGAACAAATGGAATTAGAGGAGATTTCAATACCTTAGGCTCTACAACCAAAAATAGAACAACAAGAAAGGGGAAATATTTTTAAATGCCTCGTAGCCTCTCGCTTATAAGTATGGTGCGCTACACACCTATAAAAGGGACTCTACTTTAGAAGAATTTAAGGATGCCGAATATACCATGAACATATAATTTGATACCAATCTTGTCATAACTCAAACTAGGACTTGGACATGACGAGTATCTTAAGTCTGCTGAGGACCGAAGACCACCCCCTTTTCCTAGCCATCAAAACATAATCTAACTAGCGGCGTTTGGATTTCAAATATATAACGAGATAGAGTTGAGTTTCAAACATATAAAAAAAGATAGGTAACTCGACTAACTCAGAAAAGAATTTAAGAATTTTAACAACCATCTTAATCCATTATAATCCACAAAGCCTCTAAACCAAAACCAATAACTACCTAAGTTAGGACATACACCTAATGATAACCAAAAGACTCCATTAGAAGTTGTTTAAGAATTGAATAAAATAAAACTTTAAAATTATAGCCTTTTTAGTGAATGAAAGCTCCCCACTTCAAAGTTGACTGCTGATAACCTAGAATCCTATCACTACATAGAAAAAGTAGAAGTGTCCCCATTCTCTACATCTCATAGGTATACAATATTCGGATAATGTTAGTAGGGTGAGAGTTAGTATGTAACTCGGGTAAGGGATAAAGTAATTTCATGATGAATAGTTCAACAACCATTCACAACCATTATATACATGCATATGCATATATATATAAATATATCATTCTGAGATAGGGAATGAGGCTTAGCATAGACTTTAAAACATTATCTTTGATAGTGTAGTTCTGCAATCATAATTATAACACCGATGAGCTCTATGGGTTCATCTCTCCTTTCTTAAAGAGCCCTAGAGAGTGTAGCTGCACAAACTAGAGAATAATCATATCTATATATGAACTAAAGAGGACTCAAACACTTAACCATGTAGAGCCTCACATCTATAAATATGTTATCCAATAATAGTCCACACGAGAGCTCCATTTTCATAATGAACTACACAACCTTTTTTAAGCTCAATTAAAATATTTAGCACATAATCCATTTATTTAATCAAGGATTCATTCATTACATCAATATCAAGTGGTTTTATAATACCGACTATAGCTTGTAAGTGAATGGCATCATGCAAAACACATTGGTCACCCTACTACTAGCACATCATAACTCTTACTTAGTCTATAGAAATTATGAGGCACCAGTTGTTGTCAGGGGTTAAAAATAGTCAAACCTTACTAGTCAAGCAATGTTTTAGGTTCTATGACCTATAAGGACACCTTACGACTCATAAGGTATGTCATAGCTTTGGCATTGAGTCCCAAAAACTCAAAAAATTTAGAGGAAAAATTTCAAGTATTGCACAGATGTTCTCCAGTCTAAGGAAAGAGCAGAGTCTTTAGAGGGTGATGAGGAGGCTTCTTTATTAGATCCGACTGTACAAAATTTGGATTCCACAAACACCTCTATTATTTCAATAGTTGCAGAGACTCAGAGGTGGTATGACCAAGATATGAAGGATATTTTTAATCAAGATATTGAGCTGACTGAGTAGGTCCAGCCTAGACGGAGCATGGCTTTGGATCCCTGAATAAGGATAACATACTTGGAAGGGATCCCTGATATTAAGGCCGTCATTGAAAAATATATACTTGGATAGATGGGTGAGACTTGAAAAAATTATAGCCCTGTGCTAGTCCACGAGTTTTATGCTTCATATGATGCTTTCATAAATCTTATTACACCAACAGGGTAGAGAGATTAAAACCATCCTACACTGGCACATACTTTAGTAAAAGAGACTCAGGTTGACTTATTTGAGAAGACTATCCAGAGATTCTTATTTGTATTGGGTTTTGAGATATTGAAAACTACTTCTAAATTTGATTATTGAATGGAGATTGTGAGGATCCAGATAAAGATGAGGGATCCAAAGTAGTGAAGAGATTTTTTGAGTTGGGTAGCTCATTAGATTATTGATCATGATGTAGATTCCCCTTGGGTTTAAGGGAAGGAAAACAACAACAAGTCTATTTTGACTTTACAGGAAAGTTTTGGTGAATCATAGTTCAACATAAGTTGTTCCCCATAGGTGTAGATAACACACTTAATTTGGACTTGGTTGTCCTTGTGGCCAGCATTTAGCTGGGTATAATATATACTTTGCTCCATACATTAGAGAAGAGATATATGAGAGATTTTAAAGAGATCACAAGTATACCATTCTTATGCTTGATCTAGAAATTATGTGATGCAGTGAGAGTTGCAGTGTTACCAGTTATTGATCATCCTATTAACCTGACCTGATTTTCCAATGTGGGGTTGATCAATGATAACATTAACTAGTTAAACAAAAAAGGAACAACCTTCAACCTCATCTGGAGAGGCCCATTTTATGGGGACTTTAGAGTCGATTAAGAAAGAGGATGGAGTGGTACTTTGGTGATCATGACATAGATAGTCAATTGGCAAATGGTTCAGCTGATGCCACCAGTGAGGGGGTTGCAGTCATTTCAGCCCATCTTTCTATATCTATAGTGAAACTTTGCCCACCTACTTTGGGTATAGTCACTATATCTCAAGAGTTTCTTCAATAGTTGGAGGATAGGAAGATGAAGTAAGCAAAGCACCAAACTCACACTAATACCCAGTTGGCCAAGTGCGGACTCAAAATCAACCTTGGATGCATACTACTATTGAGACATTGAAGGCACAACTTGTGTCATAGATGATGACTGCTATGAAGTAGTTTACTAGAGATTTACATATGAGGATTAATAGTTTTGATATCCATATAGGGGAGAGAATCAATAACGCTTGGGTTCTTGATCTATTTAGTCTGAGAAAGGAGGTGGCCACACTGAGGTCTAAAGTTCATACATTAATCGAGAGCCATACTCTTATCATTTATCTAGTCATAGTTCATATTCTGCAGCCACTACCTACTCTACCACCATTGGTTTTTGATTTATTCTCTTATGAGAATGACCCCCAAAACTAGGGGAAAGAAAGGATGAGATCCTACCAAATAGAGTGATAGTTTGGATGATTTTAACTAGGATAAGAAGAGAGAAGCCATGGAGTCCCTTGTATAGTTTGATATTGACCAGAGTAAGAATGAATAATGATAGTTAGGAGCCTCCTCTAGTCGTCCACCACCATCTCTTGGCACTACACCCTACGTGCCTTCTCAAGTGCCAATTGGGGTGAGTCCGCATTGATGCCTAGAGAGTTATAGGTATGTATCCACTCCAATGTTTAATTTGTTTCTTAGTTATTCACTAGGGATAGTGCATCAACTTTTTGTTAGGGGTGGGGTGTATCACCACTCGGGGTTTTTATTATCGCATCTCTTTTTCTCATAGCGTGCCATCATAGTAGAGCTAACATATTTAGGAATTTGTTTTATTCTTTACCTATTTTATGTTTTTTTATGTTTTATTAGGAGAAAAATAAGTAACCTTGGTGCATTTAAATTTTTTGTGTTTTATGATGAATAAAATGATACCCGTCATATTTTTTATTATGAACTATGTGTTGTGAAGATATGAGAATATGACCATTGTTTGATCTTTTTTTGGCATTCTCTTAGGGAAAGAATAATTATAGATTAGCATTGTATGAATCAAATAGGTAGTAGTTGATAATGTAACCTTGTACATGTGAGTGTAAGGTGCTTACTTAGTTCACTTTATGTGTACGATCAAGAACTTGCCCAACTAGTCTTTCCTAGGTTGTGGTATATTTGGTTGGGACAAGATCATAGGTTGTTTTTGAATAAGTCCACTTTTAGTCTAAATCACCGACACAATGAAAATAAGTATCCTTTCATCCCAAATTTGTGCCTAAAGTGACATATTTTCATTTATTAACCCATTGACCCTCCCATTTTAATTACAATTACCTTGTTTTGGCCTTGATAGCCTCCTTGGACATTATGTACCTTAACTCAGGCAAATCGCTCAAGTTGAGGATGGTTAACATAGAGGTGCATAGGTGTCCACGAGTATGAGAAGACACAGTGTAAAGAAAATAAGGTAGGGTTAGGTGTCGTAGAAAAAAAGGGAAATATTAAATAAAAAAGTGATGTAAAACCACAAACAATCTAAATATAAATAAAGGAGATCGTTTGAACATTTTGTTAGTGCGAGTTCTTTGATATAGTTCCTGCATTAATATTCATTATGATACTATGAGATTAGGGGTCTTCTTTGATGTGAGGGTATATGTGTTGCATTGTTAGCTGCTATTTGTTTGGGTAATATTATTATCATACATGCTTGGTTGTTTGTTGCTAATCTAATTCCATCACTTGATCCCTTTCATTTCATTATATTGTGCATATGCATACCCATATTGATTTTAAAAGTTATGAATAACAAAGGATAGAAAGTTTGTACTAAATTGAATGAATTGACTACCGTAGACGCCTTAGGTTTCCCTTAGTTAAGCATCATCAGTTTTTATTTTCTATAGTTGACTGAGGACATGCAAATGTTCTATGTTAAGGGGGTTCATATGACATAGTTTCTTGGCACTGAAAATGCTTAAAACAAGGAAATTATGCAAGAACTTAGGTATTCTTGTTTGATATGATGTGTTTCTGTGTTAATTTTGCAAGGTCTCGAAGCAAAAGTTGAGAAAGAAGGATGAAGAGTTGTTGAGTTGGTGTCTCACGAGTTGATCCATGACTCATTGGTGGGACCTAAGGGAATGAGTAGGGTCTTGACTTAATGTTTTGCATCTGAAAGTAAAGTCTGATTCCCATGAGATAACCCACATCTTGTGGATGCAAGCCACGATTCATGGATGGAATGAATGAATTGAGTACTTAAGATTGAATCTAGATCTAATTCCCACAACTGGGAGCCACGACTCGTGGGTCTAATCCACGTCCCAACCCTTGAGTCGTACGATGCTTCCATCCTACTTTTCCTACATATTTTAGGATAGGATTTGTTTTGTATCTATAACTACTCCCTTGCTATTTTATTATTAGTTTACACACTTTTACCTTATTTTTGAGGTTGTAAGATACATTATTGATCTTGGAGTCATTGCCATTTTTTTTTAGGGTTTCTAATTAATTTAAGATTCTGTTTTTTACATCTTATTCTAGTAAGTACAAAATTATGCTTTCATCAAGGGAATCTTATTGTGTGCTTACGGCCATAAGTATCTAAAACCCTTAACTAGGGTTGTTGGAACCATGATGAATTAGCAAAACATGATTAAGTATGAAGTCAATATAGACTTGTTTTCTAGCATGTATAGGTATTTCCTTCATCTTGATTGCTTTCTTGACAGTGGCTAACATTAGGAACTCTCTTTTATTCTTAACTTCCTCAAGAGAGGTATATATTGGGAAAAGAAAATACAAAAAGTAATTTGAAGTTATCATCCTTCATCTAATTAACTTGAGCCTTAACCGACATAGTTAATCCGAGAACACAAAACATGGGTTAGTAATACGACACTCTAATTCTGAGATGAGATTAGTAAAATTCATCTAAACCAAGATCGAGAGAGGGTTGGGTGATACATATCTTGTTACATTTTTCATTCAAGACATTGTGATAGTCTACTAAATAGGCATAGCCTATGAATTGTGAAGTCACGGGGAATAAAATCCTAGTGCTTCTCTCATATTGATTACACTCTAATTAACCTGCAACTATTACTTCTACAACTTACTTTTACAAAACCCCTTTTTAATTAACATAATTCTTAAATAAATTAGAAATTTCTTCTAAAGCGGATTAGAGGTATTTGAATTAGTAGAATTATTGTTATTAGTAGTAGTTTGTCACACTAGCTAGTGATTGTGTCCGTGGGTGTACGTGATTGTTTCTTGCTTTTCCCCTGGATATTTATCTAATTATTTCCTTTGAGTCTTTTTTCTTTTTCGTGTGTTTCATAGCCTTACATTTGCTCGCCTATTCCATTCGTCCGTTGAGTAGTGGATTTAGTGGTCAATGATAGGCTAGGGTTATGTTCTAGGTTGGAGTGGGAGTCGAGAATAGGGTCTAGGGTGAGGATGGGTGTAAGTGATGGGTTAGGGGCGGGTCTAGGATTGAGTTTGGAGTTGGGGACCAGAGGTAGTAGGGTTAGGTGGGGTAAGGGAGAGCCCAAGTTGAGAATAGGGTCCTGGAACATCGAGACTTTTCAAGGTAAGTCCATAGAGCTCATGAAGAGTATTAGGAAGAGGAAGATTAGAATATCGTGTGTCAAGGAAACCAAATGGGTAGGCTCTAAGGGGAGGTATGTAAAAGGTAATAAGTTGTGGTACTCGAGTAGTATGAGGCATATGAATGGGGTAGGTCTCTTAGTAGATAAGGAGCTTCTGGGGCAGGTGATAAAGGTTAGGAAGTGAATGATAGGTTTATGTCGATTGGGCTGGGCGTTGGGGGGGTCTTCTTTGAGCGTTATTAGTGCCTACATTCTGCAAGCAGGTCTGGACGAGGAGGAGGAGAAGAGAATTTTGAATACTTTGGATAAGGTGGTTAGAGGCATTCCGAGCACAAATATGTTGTTTGTTGGAGGGTATTTCAATGGAAATATTGGGTGTTGACTAAGAGGGAATGATGACGTACATGGCAGTTTCAATTTCAGGGATCAAAATGAAGGAGGAGTTTCTCTTTTGGATTTTGCTAGGGCTTTTGGGTTGTGGGTGGTAAATTCAAGATTCCCAAAGAGAGAGAAGCATCTTATTTCCTTTTGTAGTTAGGTGTCCAAGACTCAAATAGACTTTATGCTCCTTCAGAAGATTGATAAATAAATTTGCTGAGACTGCAAGGTTATACCTAGTGAGAATCTTTCGACTCAACAAAGGCCGTTGGTTATGGACTTAGTACTCAACAAGGGTCAAAATAAGAGGAGTGTGGAGGCTCGGCCCAGGATTAAGTCGGGTAGCTTGACTTTGGACAGTGCTTTGGAAATGGGGGAGAAGTTGAAGAGTCGGGGGTCTTAGGAGAGTAGAGGGGATATGGATAGTATGTGGGAGAGGACTTCCAGTTGAATTAGGAAGACCTCTGGAGAGGTGTTGGGTGTGTCGAGAGGTCGATTTGGAAAGCATCTAGGGGACTGGTGGTTGAACGAAGTGGTTAAGAGGAAGGTGGAGGCAAAAAAGATGGCGTATGCTAAGTTGGTTAAGAGCAAGGATAATGAGGGGAGACAGACGAATAAGGAGGTGTATAAGGCTGCTAGGAGAGAGGCTAAATTAGCGGTTATGATATCTAAGATGTAATGCCTCGAGTCTATAACCAGGGCATCACATAGTGCTTAAAATCCCAAAGGACCCCAAGCTAACCTGTGACTGGTACCTGCTATGAGAACTGAAAAATAATACCAAAAACATATGCAGAAGTATAACTGAAAATGCCATAAGGTTCTCAAAATAGTAATATAATAACTGAGTGTATTGATAATAACATCTAAAAAACTGAATAACAGAATATACTAATTCGAAAGCCTCTAACTGTCTGAATATGGAGTTGAGGGAACAAGTCCCCAACTAACTCCAACTGAAATAACTTTTGTACTGCTGATATACTAAAAAAAATAATATCCTCGATGGATGAGAACTCACTACTGAATTTGTCGTTGATATATTGAGGTTCTAAGTATGATCAAGGACTCGTGTGTCTGAACCTATGATATGAGACATCATATCACAAAAGAGATATACGTCGTACATGGAATGTACTGATATGCTAAGTTGGCTAGGTTGAAATAAATGGTTTATATGTATGATATGATAACTGAATAAATGAACATCATGAAGTAACTGAATGATAGTACATGCAAAACTGTAACTACTAAACGTGTTTAATATGCAATACTTCGCATATAATGTCTGTCTAAATTAGATTGAAACTAAAGTGCTTAGTTCTAATGGCAAAGTAACTGATAACTGATAGCCATGGTTCTGTAGAACTATCTGAGTTCTTTACTGAATACTGAGACTAAATACTAAATACTTAATACTGAATACTGAGTACTAAGTACTGAATACTGAAGCTATAACTATGTGAGCGTTCATCTAATCGACATACGACGATTATAAACTGATTTAGGGTCCAACCCGTGTCCCTAGTTGAAAGGGTGTTAGCTCCTTGCCAAGGGATACTAACGAGGATGTGTCAACCCTAATCTGGCAGGAAGACTCATGAAATATATACATAATTGCGTCAACCCTACTCTTGCAGGAGGACGGCTTACACTACGCTGGCTAGATAGTTCTGTAATGCAGGGACTACTACTACGGGTCAAACCCTCTGCTAGCAGGAATGCCCCCATACCTGGGTTTGCTAGGTGTTGAATCGACACTGAATTGATCTCTAAACTGTACTAGGCTTGACTGAATTGCTACTGATTATGTTGACTGACGAAACTGGACAGAGTTCACTGAGTTCTATTAACTGACTGACTACTACTTTTCTTGATCTTTACTGGAACTATTCTATGACTATTGCAACTAAGTAAACAACTATATTTCGGGTATTAACTACCCCAGGACTCGATAGCATAATAAAATAAAACATAGAAAACCTTGAAAGCATAGCAATAGTCAATTGTTCACAATTCATTCACTAGGAGATTTTGTCAAGTACTTGGAGGTCATGAGCTTGTACATGAATGAGAACACATGATAATATGTCATGATTTCACTATTCAACTCACATGGACATTCTATCAAACACTTGGGGAGCATAATTAATGCACATGGTAATGAAAAACACATACGCATCATGGCTACAACTATGGCTGTCAAGTGGGCCGGGCCGGGTCAACCCGGAACTAGCCCGTGAAATTTAGCCGGGTTGTGGGCTGGTCCGGGATGGGTTGTGGATAGGTGGGCTGGGTCCGGGTTCAGCAGTAAATTTTTTTTAAAAAAACCTGAACCGGCCCACTTAGCCCAACCCGGTCTAACCCACCTAAACTCGGTCAAATCCGGTTAAAAATCCTGTCAAAATTGGTCAAAAATAAAAAAAAAGTTTTTTTTCCAATATCCACTATATATTCCCACCTATGTAAATTTTAAATACGTTTAACAATATATATACACTATATATATAGTACATACTACATTAGAATTTAAAAAATATAAACACATATACACAATTACGCATGTAATCGTGTATATGACTATACGTTAGTTAAGTATATATATTACTATAAATAAAACATATACTACAAGATATATATTACAATATAATGATATATATAATAATTTATAAAATATATACACATGTATACGTTAAATATATACGTCTATAGAAGATTTATACACATATATACATAACCATTCAATATATACGTACAACTTTAAAGAAAATATACTACAATATATATATACTAAAATATATACGCACACTATATATATATAGTTATATACTAATTTATAAAACATATACACATGTGTACGTTAAATATATACGTCAATAGAAGATATATACACATATATACGTACCATTCAATATATACGTACTACTTTAAGTAAAATAAACTACAATATATATATACTACAATATATATACACACACACTATATATAGTTATACAATAATTTATAAAACATATACACATGTATACGTTAAATATATGCGTCTATAGAAGATATATACACATATATACGTACCATTCAATATATACGTACTACTTTAAAGAAAATATACTACAATATACACACACTCACACTATATATATAGTTATACACTAATTTATAAAACATATACACATGTATACGTTAAATATATACGTCAATAGAAGATATATACACATATATACATACCATTCAATATATATGTACTACTTTAAATAAAATATACTACAATATATATATGTACTATAATATATACACACACAATATATATAGTTATACACTAATTTATAAAATATATACACATGAATACGTTAAATATATACGTCTATAGAAGATATATACATATATATATGTACAATTCAATAAATACTTACTACTTTAAATAAAATATACTACAATATATATATATATATATAATACAATACACACACTCACACACTATATATATAGTTATTCACTAATTTATAAAACATATACACATGTATACGTTAAATATATATTTTTTTAGAAAATATATACACATACATACACTATTTTAAATAAAACATATGCTACTTAATATAATAAATTAATGATATTATAATACTTAATAGTAAAGTAATAATATATTGAAACAAAGTTTTTAATTTAAACTAGAAATTCAATTCAAATCATTAAATGGAAAAAATGACAAAGTAAGGACTAAGGAATGAATGAATGTTGAATTTTATTTATTGCAAAATGATCCAAAATTTATAATAAAACGAATGAAAAATCTACAATTTTGCATCATTTTCTCCAACTCATTCATGTTAGTATTAACAGGAACTTGCATCAGATAGTCAAAGTCAACGGGGGCAAAACTATGCATTGGACTTGATTCTGCTGAGTTCTCCCGTGAAATCATAATTTCTTGAAGTCTCTGCCCGTCGTTCGGCTCTGCTTCCATTCCCTAATTTCTTCGTTCGGCTATAATCCAATCCTTGAGGAAAATGAGAATATTCATTACATTTCTTCCCAATGAATGTTGGTTTTCTCCAAGTTGTTGTTGTCCTTGACTAAAAGCGCTCTCCAATGCAACGGTTGACATTGAAATATTCAAGATATCTCTAGCTAATTTGAAAGCATAGGATATTGTGTTTCATTACTCCTCCACCAATCCAATGTGTTGATCCATCGTCTACGATACTCTAGCGGCGACTGAAGATAATACTTAAGCTCTTCTCGATAAGTTGATGTGTAAGCTCCCTCCTCGACACTGCTCCAATAATTTAAATCATAAAAGTGATCAGTAAAACAACTATGTGCCGGCCTTTTAGAAGATTATGGAACCTCGAGAGGATGAGGAGCGATAGTTGGAGTTATATTTGTAGGTACGACTAAATCAACATAGTGATTATATAATTTATCTATGTATTCATTCGCATCACCCATAGCAGTCCACAAATCAGGTTGTACTTGTTGAGAATCATTGTTAGTATTTATTTCTAAATTAGCATAAATAATAGTACTAAAGTGGCACATATTATTATATTTCATGCACGGATTAAGCATAGCACCAACCAAGTAAATAGGGGGAATAAGAAAAAAATATTTTTTAAATATAGCAAACATGGTACTAACTACATTTGTAACCTTCTTTATTTTTATATTCTTTGAGTAAAGAAGAAATATCGGCTATATATGCCAAAATATTACAAACAGTAGGATAATAAGCATTGAAAAATTCAACCGTAGCTATATAATTTTTTTTTAAAAACTTAACAAGATCATTAATTACAACCCAATCAGAATCATGTACATACAATCAGCAGAATCAGCAAATGAACTACAATATTGATTATAAGATAGTGTAATAGGAACTCAATATTTATAATAAGTTTTTAAAAAATCATACGTAGCATTCTATCTAGTTTCACATTCTTCGGTCATCAATATCAGTGCAAGTTCATTTTCTTCACATTTATGTTTAAAGTCTCTAATTATGTTTCTACGATTATTTCCTTGAATAAAACCAATGGTAAGCCAAATTTTTTCAATATAAAAGTCAAAAAACTCTAGACCATCTCTTACAATTAAATAATAGATATGGCATGCACACTTAATATGAAAAATTTTAGGTTACGGCGGAGATAACTTAGATCTTAATTTTGTTATAGCAGTCTTGTTGTTAGAAGAATTATCAAGAGCAATACATAAGATTTTATTTTTGATACCATAAAATTCTGCAACTTTAGCAATCGAATCAACAATAAAATCTCCAGTATGTTTACGATCTTCATCATATAAAAAAGCAAGAATACATTTTTGCATAGTAAAACTACAATATATCGAGTGACAAGTAATAGCTAAATAATTATTTTTATTTACATCATGCCCAAGATCAGAAGTTAGGGACATTCTACATTGAATATTTTGTAACAATGTTGATAAGTAAAAATAATATTGTGAATGAAGTCTAAAAATATCAGCTCGACAAGTACTTTTAGGAATACCATTAAACATAAAATTATAAATTGCTTGAATATAATGAATAAAGGCATCAGAAGAAGGAAAACTAAAAGGAAAACAATCCAAAACTACTATTTTAGCTATTTCTTCTCGGTCTCTCAATTTATTATACTTCCTCATTACCTGATCGGTTGCTGAGTCCATTCTAGTTTACGTTGGCCCACCAACAACCACAACACCTCATGCAATATTTAACTCTCTTTCGTGAGAATCACCTGTATGTTACATTAACATACCCGTACCTCCTTAGTTGCCTCTGTTTTTATGCTTATATATTTGTTGACAAATATTGCATTGCACCTCAGTATCTGATATACGTTCAAAAAATTGCCATGCAATACTAGTTATTTTACGAGATCTTGGTGCACGGGGAGGACGGGGAGGAAGATTAACTGATTCATATCTAATGTTAGCATTTCCTATTGTGGGTGTCTCACCAATATTTTCGTCATCTTCGTCTAAATTAACCACATCTACTTTATTTTCTTCTTCTATACCGTAATTTTCCTGAGCTTCTACATAATCTATATTGTGGGCACCTACACCTAAAGGTACGCCTACTTCTTACTCAAAAGGTTGACAAATCGGTGCCAGAGACACACGGGTATATCTACTACTTGAAGTACGTCTACCGCTAGTAATTTACTTTTTACTACCACTACCTCTTTCGGGACAAAAAATTTTAACACCTTTAGTAGAGAGGTTTCTTAATTTATCCATAATATAAATTAAACTAAAAAAATTCAAAATACACAAATATAATAAAATTAAATATTCAACAATTAATACACTAAATAAAAATTAAACATAAGAGATGGAACGACAATTCATAATTTTGGAAGTTTCCAATGATTGCGAATTTAGAAACTTCCACTCGTACTTTGTAATCGCCAAATTAAAAAATTTAAGCGAGCACTTTAGGAAATTAAATATATAGAATGTTTGAGAATTGAGAATTGAGATTCAACAGAGAATGAGAATTGAGAAAATGAAAAATTGTGTGGAAAATGATTTGAAAGTGTAGGGTATTTATAGGAATTTTTTTGGGGTTAAAAAGTAATTTTAAAAGTAAAAATTTATTTATTTATAATAATAAATGCCAAACTAACCGTTTGGACCCAAAAACGCCTATATAGCCGTTGGGCCAACGACTAGTTTGGGCCCACTGGACCAAAGCCCTCTTTTTAAAAAGAAATAAAAATCTGGGCCAGTTAACCGGCGGGCCCGGACCGGGCTTGGTTTGGGCCGGATTAAATGGGGAAAACAAAAAAAATAAACTGTCCCAGGACCCGGTACCCTACAACCCATGGGCTGACCGAGCTGAGTCATACCGAGCCGTTTTTCTTAAACGGGCAGGGTTGGGTCGGGTCAACCCGACCCTCTTGACATGCTTAGCTACAACTTAACTTGAAAATTCAAGGGTTTTAACATGGGAATTACATCCATCAACATACATGCTATCTTATGTTCTTTAAACTTATAATTAAATCCTTAATTGAAATGTATACAACTTTTAAAAAGAGTTCTTGAACTCCAAGGGTGGAAAGAGACCCAAGGATGAACACCTAACCTACCTTGATTGTTGATTTCGTGAGAATTATTGGGGATTTCTTAAGACATGATCTTGAGCTCGATGAAACTAGAGCTTGTTCTTGAGAGTGATTGTGAGATAATGAGTGAATTTTTCCCTTTAGGTTATTAAATTTCATCTTATAGCTGAATTGGGTGAGGGGAAAAGGACCTAAATGCCCTTATAAACCCATATCTTAACACACAAAACTGGCCCAGTAATGTTACAGGCGCCGCACCGTGTTGATAGGGTCGGCGTAATCACCGGCATATCGCATCAATGGTGTCAATGCGATAGACAATTTGACGCATCAAGATTGCATTGGCTTGCTATTTTTTCCATCTAAGCACGACTCAAACAAAGTCCAGAAATTCTGAAAATCACCCCATATGACCTATTTACATCCCTGATCATGAATCAATTTAAAAATCGACAATTTAAGGCCAGAAAGATCATAAATGATACCAATAAAATATCGAAGACGAAAATGAGACTAAGTGTCAACACTTGGCTGAAATTTTGTAAGTCTGGGACCTCGTTTGTCATGCTACATAGGACTGAAATGACTAGGACTTTGCGGGGTCTTACAATATCTCCCCCTTGGGAATATTCATCCTCTATTGAGACTGACTGAACTGAGAGAAACTAAGGAGCTATACTTACATTGACTTGCATAATTGAAGCATGATTGAATTTTGAAGACATGACACATAATTGAACAGTTTCATGGATGCATGAATGATATGAGAATGTTATATAGCTAAAACTGAGCATGGAATAGAGTAAATCTAAGAAAGACTGTTACCTTCGGCAGAGTCTGAGTTTAAAGAGAAGAGATGAGGATACATGGTTCGCATGTCTTCTTCTGCTTCCCATGTAGCTCGCTCAATGAACTATTTTTTTAAAGAATTTTGACCAAAGAAACTTGTTTGTTCCTTAGTCTGCAGTTTGATGATCAAGGATTTTGACTGGGATTTCCTCATAAGAAAGATTGTTCTAAACATCTACACTCTCTATAGGGACTACAACTGCTAGGTCACTAATGCACTTCTTTAGCAATGAGACATGAAACACTGGTGCACTGATGCTAAGTCTGCAGGAAAATCAAGCTCATAAGCTACCTTACCAAAATTACTAAGAATCCTATAAGGAATAATATACCAGGTACTAAGCTTCAACTTTTTTCTAAATCTCTTTACTCTCTTCATAGGAGAGATTTTCAGATACATAAAAGTCGCCAATCTCAAACTCGAGATCTTTAATCCTCACATATGCATAAGATTTTTGTCGGCTTTGAGCTATCTTAATCCTCTCTATAATTAAATTTACTTTCTCTAAGGCATCAAACACCAAGTCAGGCCCCACTACTGAAACATCACCTACTTCAAATGAAACAATGAGAGATCTATATATCCTCCTATAAAAAGCCTCATATGGAGCCATCTAAATACTGGAATAATAGTTGTTATTATTCGCGAACTTAATAAAAGGTAAGTGGCCATCCCAACTAGCCTTATAGAAAATGAAACATACTCTCAACATATCTTTTAATGTATGAATGGTCCTTTCTTCTTGATTATCTTTCTAAGGGTGGAAGGTTGTACTGTGGTGGACTTAGGTACCAAGATCCTTTTGGAAGGCTTTCCAAAAGTGAGAGGTAAAATACGTACCTCTATCTGAAATAATGGACAATGGGACACCGTGCAACCTGACCAACACTCTAATATAGAGCCTGGTATAGTCCTCAGCTGAATAGAAAGTATGAACTGGCAAGAAATGGGTTGATTTGGTCATCTTGTCCACAATGAAACAAATCAAATCGTGTTGATGACGAGTACGAGGCAAACCCGTCACAAAGTCCATATTCACTTCTTCCCACTTCTATGTGGGAATACTGAACTCCTGTATAGACCCACTAGGATTTTAATGCTCAAACTACCTGCTGACACGTGGAGCACTTAGCCACAAACCCTATAATGTCTCTCTTTATCCCACTCCACCAATAGACTTCTCACAAGTCGCAGTATATCTTAGTGTCCCCTGGATGAATCGAGTAACTCACTATGCGCTTCTATAAGAACCCATTGTCTCACACCATCCACATATGGCACACGTAATCTACCCAGGAAATGCAACACACTATATCCCCCTTGGGAGAAAACCTCTACCTTCTGGTCTCTGACTGACTCTTTCAGCTTAACTAAATTGGGATCTCTGTCCTACTTTTATTTCACCTTGAAAACTAAAGAAGATTCCAAACTATTGTAAACCCAAATATTACCTTCAGCAGATTCAACCAAACGAACACCTAATCTGGTAAGTTGATCAAATTCTTTAACTAAATTCTTCTTATCATCTTCAACATAAGCAACACTACTCATAGACAATCTACTAAGGGCATCTGCCACTACATTATCCTTGACCGAATGATACAGAACACTTATATCGTAATCTTTCAACAACTCTAACCACTTTCTCTAATACAGGTTCAAATCTTTCTGAGAAAATACATACTACAGGCTTTTGTGGTCTGTGAACACATCAACATACACATATACAAATAATGCCTCCAAATCTTTAAGGCAAACACAATAGCTGCTAACTCAAGATCATTGGTAGGGTAATTCTTATCATGAAAATTAAGCTGTCTAGAGGCATAGGCCATCAACTTACCCCTCAACATCAAAACACACCCAAACCAACTCTAGTAGAATCACAATATACTAAAAATCCATCTAAACTATTTGGCAAAGTCTGGACTGGGGCTGTAGTGAGTCGAGTCTTTAACTCTTAAAAACTCTTCTCACAAGAATTTGACCACTGGAATTTGACTTTCTTCTGAGTCAATATGGACATGGGAGATGCAATAATAAAAATCCTTCAAGAAACCATCAGTAATAACTAGCCAAACCTAAGAAACTCCTGATATCTGATGGAGAGATGGGTCTGGGACAGTTTGTCACTGCTTCGGTCTTTTGAGGATCAACTCTAATGCCATCACTGGAGATGATATGACCAAGAAAAGCTACTGAACTTAGCCAAAATTCACTCTTACTAAATTTGGCGAACAACTGATGAACTCTGAGATTCTGTAATACAATTCTGAGATGGTCTGTGTGATCATGTTCACTGTAGGAGTAGACAAGATTGTCATCAATGAAAACTATGATGATCATTTCCAAGTACTACTTGAACACAAGGTTCATGAAGTCCATGAAAGCTACTGGGGCATTGGTAAGACTAAATGACATGACTAGGAATTCGGAGTAATCATACCGAGTTTTGAAAGCTATTTATAGAATGTCACATTCTCTAACTCTGAGCAGATGATAGGCTGATCTGAGGTATATCTTAGAAAAGTAACTGGCACCTTGAAGTTGGTCAAACAAGTCATCCATTCTGGGAAGTGGATACTTGTTCTTGATGGTGACTTTGTTAAATTGATGGTAGTCAATACACATTCTGAGAAAACCATCTTTCTTACACACGAAAAGAACTGGTGCGACCCATGGGGAATCATTGGGTCTAATGAATCCCTTCTCTAGGAGGTCTTTAAAATTATATTTTAGCTCTTTGAGTTTGGCTGGAGCCATTCTGTATGGCGGAATAGAGATGAGTTGAGTGTTAGAAAGAAGTCTATTCTGAAGCCAATTTCCTTCTTAGGAAGAACTCCAGGAAGATCTTCGGGAAACACATTTGGAAATTGATTAGCTACTGGAACTGACTCAAGAATAGGAGTCTCAAAAATAAAATCCTTGAATCGTACAAAATGATAGACACACCTTTGGATGTCATTTTTCTATCTCTAAGATATGAAACAAGTTGACCCTTAAGTGCTGAAGTACTACCCCTCTATTCTAGGATAGGTTTATTAAGGAATTGATAAATAGACAACTCTGTATCTATAATAAACTAAAGCATGACATGAATGAAGCCAACCTATGCAAAGAATGATTTTAAAATCTATCATCTGTAACTCTACTAATTCTACTGAAAAAACTTTTAGAGATACCACAATCGGACAGTTCATGTATACCCGCCAGGCTATGATACATTTACCCACTGGGGTAGAGACTGAGAATGGATCTACTAAGATTTCAAGACTGACTCTAAAGTTGACAGCTATATAAGGAGTTAGAAAGGACAAAAAATCTCCTAGATCTAGCAAAGCATAAACATGTAAATGGTAAACTTGTAACGTACCAGTGACCAGATCAGGAGAACTTTCCTGACCCTATCGGGACTGAGTGCATAGAGTCTAGTTGGCGTTGCCCACTGGTGGCACTGGAAGCAGCACCCTACTGAGATGGGCGCCTGGACTGAGCTGGGGAACGATTATGTTGAATTTGTGAATCCACCTAAGGACACTCTCTAATCAAATGTCCTAGCTTACCACATCCAAAAAACACATTACAACCAGCCTTGCAGACACCTTGATGGTTTCTACCATAGTTCTAACAATGAGGATTTGTCCGGGCACTGCTAACACAACCCTAATATTTAGAGACGGATCCCCTATACTTATTACTATTTCTAAACTTAGGCACCAAAGTATTGGCTGAGGACGGAGATGGGACTAATGATTTGGGGTGAAACTGAGAACGATTACCACCCTCTGACTTAGTCTAAGTAAAGTTGAAGTTACCTATTCTAGCCTTGTTATTCTCTCTCCTTTTATCCTTAGTTTTATACTTCTCTATATTTTGAGCATAGACCATTAACCTAGACAAGTCCATCTCCTTAATCAGAATTGCGGTCCTACATTCCTTGACCACATTGTCAGATACACCAGACACAAACTGATACGGGACAAATAAGGGAACACCAAAATTAGTCCAAACAATAGTCCACAAAATGGAAAAAATCCGTGAACCCTTTTTGAGACCAAGTCTCGGCTTCCTAAGAACACAATAACAAGAAGATAACAAGTTGTTTATTACACCAAATCAGCAGACAACAAACCTGATTAACAACATAACATGATGAACAAGTTGACACAAGATTCAGATTTAACAATAACAAAAAGAACACAAGATTACAACACAAACACTAAAGAAAATTATAAGAAGGTTAAATCATAGATAGATAGACCACATGAAGGTATAATCTTAAGAAACAAAGAATGGACACTCTTGGACCCTTAAAACTACACACAACAATAAACCTATCTCTTACATGACACAAGATCGAATTCCACCTCTCTAGCATCAACGTTTCCAAGAAAGCAACACCAAAAGAGAATCCACCCTATTATTGTATCCTAGTTTCGGTGGTCACTCTTCTCACTAGAGAGAGAGCTTCTTACAAGTCTTACAAGAATCCAAACAATCATCAAAAAACTAAACTAAAAACCCTATAATGTTCCTTTTATAGTTATTACAAAATATAAGTTAAAATGACCAAAAGGCCCTTCAAAGAGTGGGCACCCAGCTAGTATAATTTATGGGCTGATTTGGGTGCATTTTGGGCCTCTTTTACACTTCAATTGCACGTGCGAAGGCTCGGGTCCAACATGCACTCTCCTAAGTCCATATCCGTGATTATTCCTGTATCATCCTCTCCATTTTGAGAGGAATTTGTTCATAAATTCACTGTTTCACCTCATTCAATTGGTCACTTTAAAGGAAACCTACTCAAAAATAGTACACAAAACATGAAGAGCCAGAGAGCTCAATAATATCAAGGGACGTATCAAAAAATGAGCTAGAAACAGCCCACAAGAAATGCACAAAAATAGTCCATAAGCTAGCTAAACCCGAGATCATAATGACAATAACTCTCGGATCCAATATCTTCATTTTGACCCTCTGTTTCCTCTCCCTCTTGAGATTGGCCTTCAATCTAATCCGACTCAAGTTTCTTTCTATCATATAAGCATCATCATAGACTCCATATCCTTTATGCCTCTCTCTATCATGTTACTCTTCTTGGATGTGTTGATTTTTGGAAAGGGAAGTTTTGGTTGAGAGGATTGATTTGGTAACGTGGAGCTTCGGTTGTGGAGCTTGGATGGGAGGAAATTACCTTCCAAGTCCTCCTTGTTGGACTTGATCAACTTATGGGGGAAGTGTTCTATATTGTTCTCGGTTTTGAGGGCTATTCGGAGCTTGGCTTATGGAATTATGTAGTGGTCTTGGAGGATTGGTCATTGGAAGTAAAGTTTCAAGAGTAAAACCACGAGAGTTCCTTCAACTCTCCATTCGATCCAACCTCTCACACATAGTTACGACATTTGAGTTAATATTTTTAAGACTCGCATTTGCCCTAGTAAGGTCTCTGGACAAAGCATGAAGGATGGCCAAAATGGTTTCCATTATGGCCAAGAAGTTACCTACAAAACAACAAACAAGTTAGTTTTACAAGAATGGTCCTCAATTTCCCTCTCTATTGTTTTGTCTCTCAGATTTTTTTTCTCACTTTGATCTCACAAGTGTCGTAACCTTGCTTGTACTCCATGAGGCAGTAAGAGGTGGAACAAGTATTACAACAAATCAAAAGGATAAGACACCCAAAGGAACGTATACACGAAGGACGGTTTCAAAACTAACTTACAATCTAAAACTAGCTTGTAAGTTAGTAATGGAATCAACAAACGAAACTAAAGAAATAACACAATGAAACTAGAAGATCAAATTTTGAGCTTAAAATTTTTGTGTGAACATTAACTTGGGTGACTTGGCAGAATACCATTGGTCACGGCCCCACAATTAGTCACTAGTTGAAGTTTACAAACTTTAGTTACTATGTAATGAAAACAACTGGTTTTAGAGGAAAAGTATACATCTTAAATCTCCTTTAAGTCTAATCTTCAAAAGGAAAGATTTGACTTTGTATAATTTCCACAAAACAAGGTCCCTAGAAGCAAGATAAGTGGTTGAAAAGTAGATGTTAAGTCAAGAAAGTGATGGCTCAAGTCTTCTCACAAACAACCTTACAACTTGTAGGTTAACCTTTTTGAATCTATGTTACACTTTGGTTGTCTTAAGTTGTATGGTGAGATGAAGAAAAAGATGAAAACCACAGAAAACTTCAAGAACACATCAACAACACAACAATATTTTCCACCCCATGGAAAACATCAACACACATCACGACCAATTTTAGTGTAAACACACAACCAAGGTTCTTCTTGGTGTTGTATTTCGGTTTCAAAAAGGGTGAAGGTTGTGATAAATGTCAAGAACTCAACAACAAATTTATCAAGAGAAACTAAAAAAACAACAACATCCAAAAAAGACTATAACAACAATTCCACATGTCCAAGAAAAAACAACTTCAACAAACGGCCATGGTCTTGTTCACAACAACAACATCAATTTTTTTAAAGCTCAAATCCAGATAGACTCAAAGTGTTAATGGACAAGAATACTAACACTTGAAACAAAAACACAATAAAAATAAATCCTAGACCTAGACACACAACATTCGGCCATGATACAACAACAACAAGTTCAACTTCTCGGCCAAGATCTCAAGCTCAGGAACACGTCTTTCTTTCCTTTTTTTATTTTTTATTTTCTTAGCAAGAAAGACCAAGATTGGTATTGTAAGAAAAAAACCAAACATGGATTTGATACCAAATGATATGGGACAAACAAGGGAACACCAAAATTAGTCCAAAAAATAGTCCACAAAATGGAAGAAATTCGTGAACCCTTTAGGAGACCAAGTCTCGGCTTCCTAAGAACACAATAACAAGAAGATAACAAGGTGTTTATTACACTAAATCAGTGGAAAAAAAACTAGATTAACAACACAATATGATGAAAAAGAATACAAAAGATTCACATTTAACAATAACACCAAGAACACAAGATTACAACACAAACACTAAACAAGATTACAAGAAGGTAAAATGATAGATAGATAAACCACATGAATGTATAATCTTAAAAACCCAAGAATGGAAACTCTTGGACCCTTAAAACTAAACACAACAATAAATCTATCTCTTACATGACACAGGATCAGATTCCACCTCTCTAACATCAACGTTTCCAAGCAAGCAACAATAAAAGAGAATCCACCCTATTGTTGTATCCTAGTTTCGGTGGTCATTCTTCTCACTAGAGAGAGAGCTTGTTACAAGTCTTACAATACTCCCAAATATCATCCAAAAACTAAACTAAAAACCCTACAATGTTCCTTTTATAGAAATTACAAAATATAAGTTAAAATTACCAAAAAGCCTTCCAAAGAGTGGGTACCCATCTAGTATAATTTATGGTCTGATTTGGGTGCATTTTGGGACTCTTTTACACTTCAATTGCACGTGCCAAGGCTCGGGTCCAACACACACTCTCCTAAGTCCATATCTGTGATTATTCCCGTATCACAAACTTACTCATCTTAGACCTGCTATGAACTACCATATGGGGGCATATCTGGCTAATTGAGTAAGCTTAAGAGAATTCTCTAAAACTCTGATGCTTCCCTACTTCAGGTTAATTAACTCTAAAACATTATCTTTCCTCAACTCCAATGGGAAGAATCTATCAAAAAAGGTAGTATCAAACTCCTCCCATTCTATAGTCCCTACATCTGCAGACATATATACCTTCCACTGCTTAAACCATATGTGAGAACCATCCTATAACTGATATTCCTCTAACTCAAAACTTTCACTAGTGTTTACCCACATAATATTTGTTACCTTCTTCACCATGTCAAGGAATTCATGTGGATTCTCTTCAAACTTAAACCCTAAAAATAAAGGAGAGTTCATTTGGGTAAAGTCCTTAATTCTAGCTGTAGTAGTATTAGCCACTGGGTTGGCCTAAACAGTAGTTGAGTGTTCATTCTGAGCTTTCACGGAATGGTCTAGAGTGGTAAAAGCTGATCTGAATTATTTATGAGAAACATGCTCATTCAGGGGATCTTTCTAAATAGATGGAGGTGCTGGCTGGTTTCTAGTTCTTCTTCCATTGGTCTTTTTGGGAGGCAAGTTCTATAAATGGAAGTAAAATTGGATTAGACTAAAAGTTTAAATTGAGATCATGCTCACTCGCACAATATGAATACTGAAAGAAGGGAAACTTTTCCTATAATGTCTTAAAGCCTCTTGTTTGTAAGTGTGGCATGCTACACACCCATGCACAAAACTCTACTTAAATATGGATTTCAAACTCCCTAGGACTCTTTAGATCCTTAGGATCAGATACCAAGTTTGTAATGCCCCGAGTCTTCACCCTAGGCATCACACAATGCTTACAATCCCGAAGGACCCCAAGCTAACCCATGACTGGTACCTGCTTTGAGCACTGAATAATAATACTGAAAACATATGCGGAAGTATAACTGAAAATGCCATAAGGTTCTCAAAAAACTAATATGATAACTGAGTCTACTGATAATAATATCTGAAAACTGAATACCTTACTATGCTAATATGAAAGCCTCTAACTGTCTAAATATGTAGTTGATGGGACAAGCCCCCAACTAAATCCGACTGAAATAACTACTAAACTGCTGAAATATTGAAATAAAATGATATCCTCGATGGATGAAGACTCACTATTGTATCTCCCACTAATATTCGGAGTGGCTAGGTATGATCAGGGACCCGTGCATTTAAACCTATGATTTAAGACATCATAGCGCAAAAGAGAGTATGCATCAGTACGTGGAATGTACTAGTATGAAAACTGGAGTAGGATAATATACATTTGTTCACATGTATGAGATGATAACTGGCTGAATGAACATCATGAAGGAATATGATAAGAGTAGATGCAAAACTGTAACTACTGAATATGTTTAATATGTAATATTGCGCATATAACGCCTGTCTGAATTAGACTAAAATTGAAGTACTGAGTTCTGATGGCTAAGTAACAGATAACTGATAGCCATTGTTCTCTAGAACTATCTGAGTCCTTTACTGAATACTGAATACTTATTACTGAGTACTGAATATTGAAACTGTAACTATGGGAATGTTCATCAAATTGACATACCCCGATTATAAACTAATTTGGGGTCCAACCTGTGACCCCAGTTGGAAAGGTGTTAGCACCTTACCAAGGGATACTAACAAGGCTGTGTCAACCCTAATATGGTAGGAAGACTAATAATATATATATATGATTGTTTCAACCCTAGTCTGGAAAGAGGACGACTTACCCTATGTTGGCTATATAGTTTTGTAACCCAGGGACTACTACTAAGGGTAAACCTTCTACGAGAAGCAATGCCCCCATCCCTGGTTTCATTCAGTGCTGAATCTTACTCACAAATAAATCGACACTGAACTGATCTCTAAATTGTACTAGGCTTGACTGAACTATTACTGATCGTGTTGACAGACTGAACTGGACTAAATTCACTAAGTTCTATTAACTAACTGAGTACTACTATTCTTGACCATTATTTGAACTACTCTATGACTATTAAAACTAAGCAAATAGCTAGATTTCGGGTAATAAATACCCCCAGGACTCGACAGCATAAAAAAATAAAACATCGCAATCCTTGAAAGCATAGTAATAGTAATTGTTCACAATTTATTCACTGGGATATTTTGTCGAGCTCTTGGAGGTCATGAGCTTGTACATAAATAAGAACACATGATAACGTGTCATGATTTCACTATTCAACTCACATGGGCAATCTATCCAACACTTTGGGAGCATAATTAATTTGCATGGTAATGAACAACACATAAGCATCATGAATACAACTTAACTAGAAAATTCAAGGGTTTTAACATGGGAATTACATCAATCATCATATATGCTATCTTATGTTCATGAAACTTATAGTTAAATCTTGAATTGAAACCCATACAATAACACATATATGAATTACAACCTAATTTAGACATGTAAATCATGAATCAATAAACTTGTAGATTTTAAAAAGGGTTATTGAACTCCAAGGGTGGAAGGAAACCTAAGGATAAACACCTAACATTCCTTGATTGATGATTTTGTGGGAATTTTTTGGGATTTCTTGATATTTGATCTTGGGATTGATGAAACTAGGGCTTGTTCTTGAGTGTTTGTTAGATAATGTGTGAATTTTTCCCTTTAGGATATTAAATTTCCCATTTTATATGAATTGGGTGAGAGGAAAAGGACCTAAGTGCTCTCACAAACCCATAACTTAACACACAAAATTATCCTAGTGACGCGATACTCGACGCACCGCATCAATAGGGTTGGTGCGATCTCTGATATGTCACATCGATGGTGTCAATGTGATAGCCAACGCGACGTGTCAAGTTTGTGTTGTCTTGATATTTTGTCCATCAAAACACGACTCAATCGAAGTCCAAAAATTCCGAAACTCACCCCATATGACCTATTTACATCCCTGATCATGAATCAATTTAAAAATCAATAGTCTAAGCCTAGAAAGATCCTAAATGATGCGATTAAAATATTAATTCCATAAATGAGACTAAGTGTTAACACTTGGCTAAAATTTTCTAAGTCTGGGACCTCTTTTGGAATGCTATATAGGACTGAAAGGACTAGGACTTTTCAGGGTCTTACATAAGACAACAGTTTTTGAGAAAGGTGGGAATAAGAAGTTGTATAGTCTTGCCAAAGCTAGGAAGTGAAGGGATCAAGACCTTAAAAAAGTATAATGCATCAAGAGAGAAGATAGTATAGTGTTGGTTGAGGATGCCCTCATTAGGAAGAAGTTGCTATCTTATTTTCATAAACTTTTGAATGACGAGAGGGATAAAATTTTTGTGTTGGGGGACTTGGATAATTCTGAGAAGTGGCATGATTATAGTTATTGTAGGCATATCAAGGTGGAAAAGGTAAAGGGGGATATTCGAAGGATGCATTGGGGTAGGAAGACGAGGCCAGGCGAGATTCCAGTTTATTTTTAGAAGAGCACTGGCAGGGCAGGTTTGGAGTGGTTGATAAGGTTGTTTAACATCATTTTAAGGGTGATGAAGATGCCAAAAGCATGGAGGTAGAGTACGATTATTCCTTTGTATAAGAATAAGTAAGACATCCAGAGTTGTAATAATTATAGAGGTATCAAGTTGTTGAGTCATACTATGAAGGTTTGGGAAAGGGTGGTAGAGTTGAGGCTTAGAAGGATCGTGATTATCTCTAAGAATCATGTCAGTTTCATGCTAGGTCGCTCGACTATAAAATCCATTCACCTTGCAAGGAGATTAGTGAAGCATTTTTGGGAGAGGAAGAAGGACTTGTACATGGTTTTTATTGATCTTGATAAGGCTTATGACAGAGTTCCCAGGGAGATTTTATGGAGGTGCTTGGATGATAGAAAAGTTCCCGTGTGTAATACCTCATATTCCCTATATTAGCTTATCTCTCAGTACACGAGTTATCCTATATAAAATTTTAAAATACTGAGTATTTTTCAGTTTAGAGTTTACCATTCCATGGGAAATTCAGTCATTTTTACAATGATATAAAATTTGCCCAAATTTGTAAGCCAGTGTACCACCTGGTACACAACCGTGTCGCGGAGCCAATCCAAATGGAAATTGTCAAAATCCAGTGGGTCATCGCGATATTGGCGTATCGCACTATAGTCCAAGTTCACAATTGTCTTTTCCAGTAAGGCAACGCGATCCCACCATATCATGCCAAGGACCAATTTTATGTTTAGTGAGGCACCGCGATTGTACCATGTCATGCCAAGCTCCCAGTTCCCAATTGTTAATTTCCAGTGACACGGCGCGATAGCGCCGCATTACGCCAGGGCCCAAAATTAGTTTTTTCAGTGATGACTGTTACAATATTCCCAGGGATAGTTTGGTATTTTTCCCCGGCCCTAATCATTCCTAAACACCAAATTTAGCCCCAAAGAAGCACTAATTGCTCATTATTTTATTACTTACTTAGGAATTAAAACATTCTCTTTCAAAGGGAAAAACCCTAGCTTCAAGAAAACAAGAACAAACTCAATAATTCCTCCAAGAACCTTCAAGAACTCTTCTTCTCAAGTATATTAGGTATTCATCTATGGGCTCCTTCACCCATAGAGTCCAAGAATCCATTTTTAAAACTACTAGATTATTGATTCATAATTTACATGCTTGAAATTGGATTGTATTCATGTTCATGACATTAATTGAGTTTCAATACATGATTAATGAGATATTCCATGAATTGAAATAGCATGTATATTGAATTGTGTAACTCCCATGTTATAATCCGTGAATTAGCAAGTTTGGGTGTTGTAGTTATAATGTTTACATGTTGTCTATAATTATATTCATTAAGTTGTGTTCCTTATGTGTTTGATAGAATATCCATGAGAATTAAATGGTTAAATCTTGACATGCTAACATATGTAAAAACTTATGCCTAACAAGTGTTTAATAAAATGTCTCTATGAATGAATTATCAACAAGAGATCATTGTTATGCTTTCAAGATCATGTTATGACATACTCTTCATGCTATTGAGTCCTGGGGGTATCTAATACCCTATAATCTAGCTATATACCTAAAGCTACAGTAGTCACAGAATAGTCTCAGTCATGTCACAAAATAGTAGTGCTCATCCAGATAATAGAACTTAGTAAACTCAGTCAATTGCAAAACTCAGTGAAACTCAATATTAGAATAGTTTATCTCAGTATAATAATAAGTGTCAATTAGTTGGGAGTAGGATTCAACACCGAGTGAACCCTAGGATGGGGGCTCACCTGCCAGAAGAGGGTGTGATCCTTAAAAGCAGTCCTTGCATTTCATAACTATGTAACTAGCGTAGGTTGAGACATCAACCTGCCACTTGAGGGTTGATGACTTTTTTCTACCTGCCAATTGAGGGTACCACCATTCTCATTAGAGTACCTGCCAGATAAGGGTAACACTTCCGCTTGTCTGTACCCGTGGCATGGTACTGACACTCTTCCAGCTGGGGTTGCAAGTTTAAACCCAGTTATCTCATTTGGAGCATGTCAGTTAGATAATTACCTCCCATAGTTTCATTTTCAGTCTCAGTATAGAACTCAGTTTAGTTCTACAGAATCAGGACTATCAGACACAGTCACTCAATTATCAGTAACCCAGTTATTAGTAATTTGAGATATCAGTTATTCAGTTATCAGAAGTCAGTACTCAGCTTTAGAAAATCTCTGATAAAGTATACATGTATATGAATAGTACTACATACATAGTATTTACAGTAATTTCAGTTATCCAGGTACTCTTATTTAATTACTTCATTTACTTCAGTCAGTTACTGTTCATGCATTTGAAACTTTCTATTCAGCCTTACCTCATCTAGCATACCAATATATTCCCCATACTGATGAATACTTTCTTTTTTTGCTATGATGTATCATATCATAGGTTCGGACGCTCATATTTCTAACCGTGTTTAGCCAGATTCAGTCAGCAGTATCAAATTACAGTACTGAGTCCTTATCTATCGAGGATATGCTTGTATTTTAGCATTTCAGTTTATCAGTATTTTAGTAGTCGAGTTAGTTGGGGTCTTGTCCCATCAACTCCATATTTAGACAGTTCAGTTAAAGGCTTTTCATACTAGACTAGTTCAGACAGTATTCAGATTTTAGATGTTTTATCAGATATTATTCTTTATCAGTATTCAATTTTTAACCTTAAGGTATTTCATCCTATATTACCATATTATTAGTGTATTATTATTCAGTGCTCACAACAGGTACCTTCTCATGGGTTAGCTTGTGGTCCCTCGAGATCGTATGCACCGTGTAGCATCCAAGGTGCAGGCTTGGGGTGTTACAAACTTGGTATCAGATCCTAAGTCTTACCAGAGTCCTAGAGAGTCTAAAAACCATATCTAGTAGAGTCTTATTCATAGGTTTGTAGTGCGGCATACTTATGGGAAAGAGGCTACGAGGCATTTTTGAAAAATTTTCCCTTCTTTCAGTATTCATGTCGTGCGAGTGAGCATGAGTTAAACTCTAGGTATAATCCTTTCTTACATCCAATTACAGAACATGCCTCCCAAAAAGAAAAAACGAAAGAAGAATAGGAGACCAGTCAGCACCTCAGTCCATTCCGATAGATCCCCTAGACGAGCATATCTCTCATGTCGAATTTAGAGATGTATTCATCACCCTAGCCAATTCTGTAGTAGCTAAAAATGAACGACTAACTACTATTTAGGCCAACTCAGTGGCCAATACTACTACAGAAAGGATTTAGGATGTTACCTGAATGAATCCTCCCCTATTCTCAGGATCTAAGTCAAAAGAGGATCTACAGGAGTTCCGCGACTAGGTTTAGAAAGTCACAAATATAATAGCAGTGACTTCTAGTGAGATTGATGAGTTATCTGCCTATCAGCTGCAAGATGTATCTCATACGTGGTTTAAGCAGTGGAAGGTAGACAGGGGCACAGATGCAGAGCCCATAGAGTGGGAAGAGTTTGCTACTACTTTTATAGATAGATTTTTTCCCTTAGAGTTGAGAGATGCCAATGTGTTAGAGTTCATCAATATCAGTCAAGGCATCATGAGTGTGAAAGAGTATTTCCTCAAGTTTACTTAGTTATCCTGGTATGCTCTTCATGTAGTAGCAGACAATAGGTACAGAATGAGCAAGTTCATATTTAGGGTCTCATAGAGTATAGTGCAGGAGTGTAGAACAACAATGTTAATTAAGAAAATTGACATATCCAGGCTTATGGTCCATGATCAATAGATAGAAGAGGCTAAGAATAAAGAGAAAGAGAGAGAGAACAGGAGGCCTAGAACAGGTAGCTTTAGTTTCACTCAACCTAATTCAGAGGGCAGTAACCATTCCCAATTTCATCAAAGGTCATCTATTCCAGCTCCGTCCTCATCCAATGCTTCAGTCCTTAAGTTTAAAAATGGTAATAAAGATAGGGCGTCAGGTGCTAAATCTCAGGGTAGTGTCAGCAGTGCTCGAACAAATACATTTTGTCAGAAATATGGCAGAAACCATCAAGCTATCTGTAGAGCTGGCAGTGATATTTGTTTAGGGTGTGGCAAGACAGGACATAAAATCAGAGATTGTCCTCAATCTGGTTCTCAGGGTCAATATAATCATTCTTCAGCTCAGTCCGATCGGCCAAATTAGCAGGGTGTCACCTCTAGTGCCACTAGTGGGCAACGCCCAAATAGTCTTTATGCACTTTAGTCCATACAAGATCAGGAAAGTTCTCCTGATGTGGTCACTAGTATGTTACATATCTTCCATTTAAATATTTATGCCTTACTAGATCCAGGAGTTTCTCTATCTTTTGTAACTTATTATATAGTCGTTAACTTCGGAGTCATTCCCAAAATTCTAGCAGAGCATTTCTCAGTATCTACCCAAGTGGGTAAGTCTATCATATCCCCACGGGTATATATGAATTTTCCAATTATAATATCTCAGAAGGTCACTTTAACAGACCTTGTAGAGCTAGAGATGGCGGATTTTGACGTCATTCTCGACATAGATTGGCTCCATTCCTACTATGGCTCGGCTGATTGTAAAAATAGTTGTTCATTTTTAATTTCCAAATGAACCAGTACTCAAATAGAGGGTTAGTACTACAACGCTTAACGGTCAGTTGATTTCATACCTTTGAGCGAGAAAAATGATATCCATGGGAAGTTTCTATCATCATATGCGAGTCAAAGACTCTAGTTTAGAAATTCCTAGACTTGAGTCAGTTCCTGTAGTAAATGAATTCTCAGATGTGTTTCTCGAAGATCTTCCTGAAGTTCCTCCTATAAGGGAAATGGACTTCGGAATAGGCCTTCTTCCAGATACTCAGCCCATCTCTATTCTGCCATATAGAATGGCTCCAGATGAACTCAGAGAGTTAAAAAAGCAGTTAAAGGACCTTTTAGATAAGGGTTTCATCATACCTAATATTTCCCCATGGGGCCCATGCACACTAGTATTATTCATGCGTAAGAAAGATGGTTCACTCAGAATGTGTATAGACTGCCATCAGTTGAACAAAGTCATAGTCAAGAATAAATACCCACTTTCTAGAATCGATGTTTTATTTGACCAACTTCAGGGAGCCAATTACTTTTCAAATATAGACCTCAGATCAGGCTATCATCATCTCACAGTCAGAGAATGTGACATTCCAAAAATAGTTGTTCAAACCTGGTATGGTCACTTCAAGTTTCTAGTCATGTCCGTTGGTCGCACAAATGCCCCAGCAACCTTTAGGGACTTAATGAATTGCGTGTTCAAGTAGTACTTGGACATGTTCATCATAGTCTTTATTGACGACAATATTTTCTATTCCTGCAGTGAGAATGAACACGTAGATCACCTCAGAATCGTACTTCATACTCTCAGAACTCATCAGTTGTTCACCAAATTCAGTAAGTGCGAATTTTGGCTAATGTTAGTAACATTCCTTGGTCATATGTTTTTTGATAATGTCATTAGATTTGATCCTTAAAAGACCAAGGCGGTGAGAAATTGGCCTAGACCCATTACACCATCAGATATCAGGAGTTTCTTGGGCTTTGCTGGCTATTACCGTCGGTTTGTTAAAGGGTTTTCGTTTAATACATCCCCCATGTCCAGATTGACTCAGAAGAAAGTCAATTTTCAGTGGTAAGATTCTTGCTAGAAGAGTTTTCAGGAGTTAAAGACTTGACTTAGTACATCCCCAATTTTGACTCTACCCAATGGTTCAGATGGGTTTGTTGTGTACTGTGATGCATCCAACTTAAGCCCCATGATAAGAATTTCCCTACCCATGATCTAGAATTAGCAGTTGTAGTATTTGCCTTAAAGATTTAGAGGCACTATTTGTATGGGGTGCATGTATATGTGTTTATAGATCACAAAAGCTTGCAGTATGTCTTTTCTCAGAAATATTTGAATTTGCATCAGAGAAGGTTGTTAGAGTTATTGAAATATAATGACATGAGTGTTCTGTATCATCCGTCCAAGGCTAATATAGTGGTTGATACTCTCAGTAGATTATCTATGGCAGTGTTGTTGATGTTGAGAATGATAAGAAAAAGTTAGTTCAGGAAGTTCATCAACTTGCCAGACTATGTGTCCTCTTAGTCAATTCAGCAGAGGGTAGTGTGTGGGTGTAGAATAGTTTAGAATAATGTTTAATTTTTAAAGTAAAAGTAAAGCAGGATAGAGATCTCAACCTTTTTAATTTGAAAGAGTCAGTCAAAGATCAGAAAGTAAAGGTTTTCTCCCAAGGGGGAGATAGTGTGTTTCATTGTCAGGGTCGACTATGTGTGCCAGGTGTAGATGACTGGAGGCAAAAAATTCTTGCTAAAGTGCACGGTGCACGTTACTGGATTCATCTAGGGGCCTCTAAGATGTATCGCAACTTGTGGGAGATCTATTGGTAGAGTGGGATGAAAAGAGACATTGCAGAGTTTGTAACTAAGTGCTCTACATGTCAGCCGGTTAAGATTAAGCATTAGAATCCTAGTGGGTCCATGCATGAGTTCAATATTTCCACATGGAAATAGAAAGAATTGAACATGGACTTTGTGATTGATTTTCCTCATACTCGTCATCGGCATGATTCTATTTGGGTCATTGTAGATAGGATGACTAAATCAACTCACTTTTTTCTAGTTCATACTTCCTATTCAGCCAAGGACTACACTAAACTCTATGTCAGAGATTTGGTCAGGTTACACAAACTTCTAGTATCCATTATCTCAGATAGAGGTACCCAGTTTACCTCTCACTTCTGGAAATCATTCCAAAAGGGTCTTGGTACCTAAGTTCACCTCAGTATAGCTTTTTACCCTTAGACAGATGGTCAAGCAGAAAGGACCATTTAGACTCTAGAAGATAAGTTAAGAGCATGCATTGTTTATTTTAAGGGTAGTTGGGATGACCACTTGACTTTGATTGAATTCACATATAATAATAGTTATCATTCCAGTATTCAAATGGCTCCATTTGAGTCTATTTATTATAGGAGATATGGATATATAATTAGTTAGTTGGAAGTAGGAGAGGCTGTAATAATAGGATCTGACTTAGTGTTTGATGCCATAAAGAAGGTTCAGTTGATCAGAGAAAGGCTTAGGGTTGCCTAGAGCCGACAAAAATCATATGCAGATATGAGAAGAAAGGATCCTGATTTTGAGATCAGTGACTTTTTGTTCTTCAAAATTGCTCCCAAAAAAGGGGTGAAGAGGTTTGGAAAGAAGGGAAAGCTCAGTCCCCGATATGTTGGTCCTTATAAAATCCTTAACCATTTTGGAAAGGAAGCTTATGAGCTTGATATGACTTCAAATCTAGCTTCAGTACACCCAGTGTTCCACATCTCCTTGCTAAAGAAATGCATTGGTGACCCAGTAGTCATAGTTCCCTTAGAGGAAGTAGATATTCAGAATGATCTCTCTTTCAAAGAGGTTCCAGTCCAGATCATCGATTGTCAGATTCACAGACTGAGGAACAAACAAGTTCCCTTAGTCAAAGTTCTTTGGTGTAATCATTCCATTGAGGAAGATACTTGGTAAGAAGAAGAAGATATGCGGACCAAGTATCCTCACCTCTTCTCCAGAAACTCAAATTTAGCTTGAGGTAACAGTCTTCCTTATCTTTACACAGTTGCATGTTTAGTAACAGTTACAAACTTTGTATTCTTTACCGTTTCATATCATCTTCATGACAGTCATGAATCAGTTTAGCCATGTACTCATTCATCAAATATGCATGTCCAGAATGAAAACTCAGTTTATCAGTACTCTCAGTCATATGTTACATGCATCAGAAATGTATGTTCAGTATGTAAACTCAGTCTATCAGTGTTTCTCAACTTAATCAATCTCATTCCAGGATGAATGTTCCCAATGGGGAGATATTGTAATACCACATATTTCCCTAGATTAACTAAAATCTCAATACATGTGTTATCCTATATAAAATTTTAAATACTTAGTACTTTTCAGTTTAGATCTTACCATTGCATAGAAAATTCAGTTAGCTTTCCAACGATATTAAATTTACCCAAATATGATACCCGGGTGAAGATTTAGAGCTATTTTTCTAAAACAGTATACAACCTGGTACATCACCGTATCATGGAGCCAAGCCAAATGGTAATTGTCAAAATCTAGTGGGTCATCGCAATTGTGGTGCGTCGTGCCATAGTCCCAGTTCACAAATATATTTTTCCAGTAAGGCAATGCGATCCCACCACATCACGCCAAGGACCAATTTTATGGTCAGTGAGGCACTGCGATTGTTTCGCATCCCGCCAAGTTCCCATTTCCCAATTGTCAATTTCCAGTGACATAGTACGATAGCACCGCATCGCGCCAGGGCCCAAAATCTATTTTTTCAGTGACAAATTTTACCGTATTCCCAGGAGTAGTTTGGTATTTTTCCACGGCCCTAATGAGTCCTAAACACGAAATTTATCCCTAAAGAAGAACTAATTGCTCATTATTTCATTATTTACTCAAGAATTAAAATAATCTCTCTCAAAGGGGAAAACCCTAGCTTCAAGTAAATAAGAACAAGCTCAATAATTCCTCCAAGAACATTCATGAACTCTTCTTCACAAGTATGTTAGGTGTTCATCTATGGGTTCCTTTCACCCATAGAGTCCAAGAATCCATTTTTAAAACTACATGAATATTGATTCATGATTTAAATGCTTGAAATTGGATTGTATTCATGTTTGTGACATTAATTGCATTCAATCCATGATTAATTAGAGATTCCATGAAATTGAAATAGCATGTATAATGAATTGTGTAACTCCCATAATATAATCCTTGGATTAACAACTTTGGGTGTTGTAGTTACAATGTTTACATGTGTTCCATGATTATATACATTAATTTGTGCTCCCCATGTGTTTGATTGAATATCCATATGAATTAAATGGTGAAATCATGACATTATAACATATGTACAAACTTATGCCTTACAGTTGTTTGATAAAATATCTCTATGAATGAATTATGAACAAGAGATCATTGTTATGCTTTCAAGATCATGTTATGTTATACTCTTCATGCTATCGTGTACTGGGGGTATCTAATACCCGACAATCTAGATGTTTACCAAGATCTACAGTAGTCACATGATAGTCTCTATCATGTCACAAATAAGTAGTGCTCAACAAGATAACAGAACTTAGTAAACTCAGTCAGTTATAGAACTCAGTGAAACTCAGTATTAGTATAGTTCAGCTCAGTATAATAATCTGTGTCATTTAGTTGGGAGTAGGATTCAACATCAAGTAAACCCAAGGATGGGGACTCACCTTCCAGTAGAGGGTATGATACTTAGAAGCAGTCCTTGCTTTCTAGAACTACGTAGCCACTGCAGGTTGAGACATTAACCTACATGTTGAGTGTTGATGAGGTGTTTGTACCTGCCAGTTGAGGGTACCACCATTCTCATGAGAGTACCTTCCAGATGAGAGTAACTCTTCAGCTTGTGTTTACCCATGCTATGGTACTGACATCCTTCCAATTGGGGTTACAGGTTGGACCCCAGTTATCTCATTAAGGTACCTACTACAGTTATAGTTTCAGTCTCAGTATAGAACTAAATTCAGTTCTACAGAATTAGGACTATTAAACACAGTCACTCGATTATTAGTAACTCAGTTATCGATAATCTGAGATATCAGTTATTTAGTTATCAGAACTTAGTACTTAGCTTAAAAAAATCTCAGATACAGTATACATGTATATGCATAGTATTGCATACTCAGTATTTACAGTAGTTTAAGTTATCCATGTACTCTCATTCAGTTTCTTCATATCATTCAGTCAGCTACTGTTCATGCATATGAACCTTTGCATTTAGCCTTACCTCATCTAGCATACCAGTACATTCCACATACTGAAGCATACTTTCTCATTGTGCTATGATATCTCATATCATCAGTTTGGACACTCAGGTTCCTGACCGCGCTTAGTCAAATTCAGTCAGCAGTATCAGATTACAGTAGTGAGTCCTCATATATCGAGGATATGCTTGTATTTTAGAATTTTAGTTTATTAGTATTTCAGTAATGGGAGTTAGTTGAAGGCTTGTCCCATCACTAGTTTAGATAGTATTCCTATTTCAAATATTTTATCAGATATTATTCTTTATCAGTATTCATATTTTGAACCTTATGGTGTTTCAACCTATATTCCGTATTATTACAGTATTATTATTCAGTGCTTACAGTAGGTACCAGCTCATGGGTTAGCTTGTGGTCCTTCGAGATTGTAAGTATCGTGTATCGTCCAGGGTCCAGACTCGAGGCGTTAAACCGTGTCATACACTAGGGCAATTCAGGATATGTATGATGGCGCGAAGACTCTTTTTAGAGAGCGGTATGAGGTGATTCATAGCACTTTACATTTTTTATATGTTTTGCAGCAAGGATCGACTCTTAGCCCTTTTTTATTTGACGTAATAATGGATGTATTGATGCAGCATATTCTAAAGGAGGTTCCTTGGTGTATATTTTTTTCCTGATGATGTGGTATTGATTGACGAAACTCGGGGAGTAGTTAATGACCAGTTAGAGATTTGGAGACATACCCTTGAGTCTAAATTATATCAGTTGAGAAAGGCCAAGACGGAGTACTTGGAGTGTAAGTTTAGTCATATGTCATAGAAGGCTAACGTGGTTTTGAAGCTGGACTATTAGGCCCTTCAGAGTAGGGAGAGTTTCAATCATCTAGTTCTATGATTTAGGGCAATGGCGATATTGACGAGGATGTCACGCATCATATTGGGGAAGATTGTTTGAAATAGAGGATCTCTTTGGGAGTTTTATGAGATAAGAAGGTTCCCCCAAAGCTAAAAGGTAAGTTCTACAAAGTGGCAGTCTGACCGGCTATGTTGTAAGAAGTGAAGTATTGGCCTATTAAGAACTCCCACATCCAAAAGTTGAAGATGGTGGAGATAAGGATGTTTTGATGGATGTGTATCCATACAAGCAAATATAGGGTGAGGAATGACATTATTCGGGAGAAGGTGGGGGTGTTTTCACGGAGGACAAAATACAAAAAATGCGATTATTTTGGTTTGGGTACGTGATGAGAAGGGGCTTTGATGCTCTAGTGCGGAGCTCTGAGTCACTGGCTATGGATTGTTTTAGGTGGGTTAGAGGTTGGCCAAATAAATATTGGAGGGAGGTAATGTAATACCCCATATTTTCGTGCTAGAATTCTTATCGTCGTTCCTGCGCGTCTAATCTCTAATCCAAGTGATTCTCACATGAATACAAGTTTCATGATCATTATACTAGTCTAGGGAGTAGTTTATAGGTGAAAAATATTCATAACAATGACCACAACAAAGTTGAGCTAAGACCAATTGATTCATCCAAAGTTTGACATTCGATTCTATAAGGGTCAACTTCAAACATATATATCTCTTAATATACATGGAATTTTTCATCCCAATACCTATCAAATTGTAGATAATTTAATCACCTTTCAAACGATACAAATTTCGCAAAAATCCGATACCCGAGCGAAGTGTTATTCCCACTTTCGTGAGAAGCAGTACGGGTGTGCGATGGGCAATGCCCCGCCCAATCAAATGTTTGCTATTGGGAGTGCGAGGAGCACTTAAATGTCTGCCATAAGGTGTGTGACGCATACCTTATGGTTTTCCATGGGTTATGCGCCGCATACCTCACTTCCAAGTGCAAAAAACACCCCTATATATGTCTATAACATGGGATTAAACTCTCATAACACCAAAATAAGTTTACTTTCTCTCAAAATCACCAAGAAAATTCATTAGGATTTCAACATAAAAATTTAAATATCTCAAGATTCAACCATGAGTTTTCAATAATTCTTCGAGATTCGGAATCCCCATTCTGAGGGCTACAAGAAACACTCATTATTTTCACGAATAGAGTCCCAAGGTAAAGAGTTCATTCAAAGCTTCAAGTTTAAGGTATGTGGGGGTTTTCAACAAGAACACCCCTTCGTTCTTGTGTCCAAATTCATTTTTCTTTTATGAATATACATGATTTTACATGTTTTGATATGAATTTGAAGCATGAATTTATACCCTATATGGTTTTACATGAGATTATGATACTCTCTATGTTTTGGAAGTTGAATTGAATGAGAATGATGACAGTTTTGTACATAAAGCTGAATTTTCCAGATTTTAAAGTAAGTTATATATATTTATGATGAAAAGCATGAATCTTGAGAAAATTTAATATGATTTTGATGTATGAGACCTTGAGTCCTAATTGGGATTGTACTTTGAGAAATTATGTGCTATAAGCACAATGAGATTTGAATCCCAAAGATAATTTTCTTTACCAAGATGTATGATTATAGAGCTAAAATTTTAAGTTTTAAGTGATTATTTTTGTGCTTATGTCATAAGGTATGAAACTTTGGAAGGTTTTATGGTGATATTGATGTATGGGTTTTTGGAACCCTATTTGAGATTATTATTTTGAGAAAATCATGTGTTATAAACACCTTGAGTTTAAATAATTTGAGATGATAAATAATCTTTGACCTTTTGGTCGTAAAAACGGTTGTTTTTGAAATCAAGATGAGAAAAAAAATCCACTTTTATTGATTTATTATGAAAGGGGTAGCATGATGGCTCCCATTGTGAAATTTTGAAATATTTATTAGTGGATTTTCTTTTGAAAAGATCTGAGCTAAGTCTGGGTGTAGTCTTTAGCACCGAGTGGGAGGTATAGCTGTGATTGGTACTTCCCTAGAACTACGTACCCATATAGGATGTGAGCCTAAGGCTGATTGATATAGTGATCACTAGTGAACAAAAGATTAAGGTCCTACTCCGATGGCAAGGATAAGAACACACTCCCCAACGTGGGTTGGATGTTGGACTCCATGTAGCTCACATGGTTTATGTCGGTTGTAAGAGAAACCTAATGTCTGTGTGTGTATTCTCCTATCTAATATGAAATGTCTTATTCTTCTGTCAGAGATGAAACATATTTGTTTGAAAGACTGAGTTTGAGAAAGTCATTGTTTTCGAAAGATTTAATGAACATATATTCCAAAGAGAATTGTTATGAGATTTGATAGCTTTGATGATTTGGAATCGAGATGGAAGTGAATTGAGATTTATTATGATGACTCACATGTTTCACCCGATATATTTTACTCTGTTATGATTATGATGATTTTAATTCGAGCTAAGTGAGTCATTTGTTTCAGCGTGCATAATTTTATAAACTGTGATGATATTAAGATATTATTTTATATATGCATTGCACCCCCATACGGTTGGTACATTTCCATGGTACTGACCCACATATTCGTATGTGGGCTATATTTTCTCGGAATGTAGGTACAAGGTATAGTGTACATCTTCAGATCCAGTCAGTTCACGGCATCCAGTCAACAGGTGATGAGTCATTTTGATTCAAGGGCTTGACTTAGTTATACAGTTTGAGAAGTGTTGTATTTTTTTATTCAGTCGTATTGAGTTGGGTTAGTCGGGAGTCATAACCCGTCTACCTACAGTCAGTACTAGTAGAGGCTTCATAGACAGTCAGTAGAAGTTGATGTATTCCGTTTCAGTTTTGGTTGTAAAAGCAGAGTTATGATCTTATAGATTTAGTTTTGTATCTATCATATTTAGAAAAGAGTTATTTTCCACAGATTTGTATAGATTTATACTTTTTGTTCAGTTGCTTATGAGTTATGCCAGTAGAAAGGTTAGCTTGGGGTCACTTGTGATCCTAAGCACCGTGTGATGTCTCGGGACCCGATTTCGGGGTGTTACAAACTTATGTGACACCCCAACTTAGGAAAGAGTCCCACATCGACAAAATACAGGAGGGATGGTGGGTATATAAGTGAGAAAGCCTTACTCCCTAGTGATGCATTTTAAAGCCGTGTGGGCCTGGGCGCAGAGCGGATAATATCACTAGTGGGTTGGGGAGTGGCAGGGGTATATCAGTCCTATGTGGTTTGGGATGCCCTTCGCTGCCAGGTCCTCAGGTCGGGTCATGACAGAATGGTATCAGAGCCGTTCCTATGTCATCCCTGTCGATGTGGGCCAGAGTTCAAACTGAGTGTAGGCTAATCCCGGTAAGGCGGGGCCAACCTAAGTCCTGAGTATAGGAAAATCTTATTCGGCGGGGCAAACCTCAGCGAGGACACTGAGTCCGTAAGGAGGGCTGTATGTGACACCCCAATTTAGGAAGGAGTCCCACATTCTACGAAACACAGGAGGGATGCTGGGTATATAAGTGAGAAAGCCTTACTCCTTAGTGACGCATTTTAAAGTCGTGCGGGCCTGGGCCCAGAGTGGACAATATCACTAGTGGGTTGGGGAGTGGCAGGGGTATATCGGGCCTGTGTGATTCGGGATGCCCATCGCGGTCAGGGCCTCATGCCGGGTCGTGATAGGTAATTAGGCATGACATGGAGCAGTTACAGTTGACAAAGGAAATAAACCTTGATAGTAAGGTTTGGAGGATGCGGATTAACATAGAGGGTTAGGGGGTGGGAGCGTTTATTTATTTATGTTTGAAGTTTCTTGTTCGTGGGTGTTGAGTGATGTCTATGTTTTTGGTTTGATAGTTTTTTAGTAGTATCTAGTGGTTGTTATATTACCTTCTGGATACCAGTGTTAGTTTATTTTGCATAATGTACTAGTCTATACACATTTATATTTTGTTAATTGCTATACTGTTATTGGTCCTAAAACGGGGGTCTATCAGAAACAACCTCTCTATTTCTTCGGAGGTAGTGGTATGGTCTGCGTACACTCTACCCTCCCTAGACCCACTATGTGAGAATGCACTGGGTATGTTGTTGTTGTTGTTGTATTACCAATCTCTTAAAAGACTTTTGGCGTATTCCTTGTGGGATCGATCCCAACCTAGTTTGGCTCTATATTTTACTCAGAAACTGCTTTATACTTTTAAGATGTGTAATTTGGGCGACATCAGTTACTAACTTAAAATCGACCTTTCAGATCTACTTGAATTGTAAAAACCATCATCGAAAACTTGAATCATGAAATATAGACAAAAGTTAAACTAACCCCTTTAAAGAACTAAAACCATAAGATCATATAATCATATCTGAAAGCATTAGGGGCTGTTCAAACCATTCCCACAACTCAAATGAAATAATGCAATTATGGGGAGGGAAAAATTGTTAAAACACAAAAAATACTAGAAACTAGTACTATCACGATCTTAAAGGTGAGGTCATGATGGTACCTACCTCGACCCAATCATGGTGGGTAAGTCGAAGAACCCACAAAAAGAACGAAATTTAATAATGAAGCAAATAAGTAAATATGAGACTTCTAGAATGAAGTTGGGTCATACATGTAAATATTACAAATAGTTGAAAGAAATATATATATTCTCCCAAGATATGGTGTCATAAATAGAAAGAACATCCAATACATTATCCAAAACTAAAAAATCAAAATGTCTATCTCCGAATCATAATAAAGACAACATAAAGATATATAGAGGATGGAACAAGACTTCGAACGTGGAGCTCACCAAGTACTTCGAAAATCAATTATCACTGCACATATCAGCCATTATAGAATAGTACTTGTACTAGGATCTACATCGAAAGGTTACACTAGGAGTGAGTATGATCCACTTATACTTAGTAGGTATCATAGGCCGACTGAGTAAAGTAGAAAATAATCCAAGTAAAAGATACTATGAGCATGTTAGCTGCAAATAAAAAAGTTCCCAAATGGTAACTCACACCATATCCACTAACAGTTCTACAATATAATAAGGCAAAAAGGAAAACTACACATGAAACATATTTAAGGAAAACAAACATGCATTAATGAAAATACCTAAGAAATACAGAAGATGTAAATGTGATACAATGTAATGTAATGATAATGGAACTTTTGTGTACACCTTCCAAGCCTTATTGCTTCATGAGAGGACCCATGGGGGGTTCGCGACCAATTACATTTATAATCTCAATCTCATATTTTGATCAACCTTACCGGCACACCCCTCGGTATAGGTGCTTTATAAAGTGTCTCATTTTCTATTAAAATTACTATTTCTCAATCGACCTTATAGACACATCTCTTGGTATAGGCATTTTCTAAGATGCCTCATTTTTTCTTAAAAATAGTTGTTTCTTAATGGTACCAATCTCATAATTGTGTATAGATGAAACAAGAATGTATGCTCACAACAAACCAGTATGTAGATAATAATTAATTAAGTACAAGTATAAATGAGCTCAAAATCATTTCAAAATGACAATATTTAATGACAAAACCCATTGCATGGCACCACCGATATCTGTTATCATATAAGACATCAATAATATTATTTTTAAACCCCTCTCTCGGTATAATGAATAAAGGTAATTAATGTTAGAGTAAAACATATATAAACAAGTCAAGCACCCCACTTGGGAAACGTAATAAAAAATAAGGCATTTTAATGCAGAAACAAGGCCTACAATATCATATAAAGCCCCCAATCTGGCATCCAGCGCTATCATATTCTCTCAGATCAACAAAAATATGCAATTAAGCCCTACGTGGACACACAATAATAATAATAATTTTTAAAATACTAATCACGTGACTAAATTGCCTAACTCATAGCATAATTAAATGATCATTAACTACACAACCCAGTGTAAAGAAAGTTAAGCCATACCCTACCTTGAAAAGTAAAAAATTCAAGTATAAACCTTCAGAGTCTTTTCTCTATGAACGGTCTTGGCACGAGATAAAAAAGTCTACATGTCAAAAGAAATCTAATGATGCTCAAATTCTATAATTAAACCAGGTTCAAAATTAGTTCAAAAAATAAGTTTGAAAACAAAAAAAGTAAAATAATAGTTTTTTATTTAAATATGTTTTCAAAGTCAAAAGGAGTTTATATTTTAGAACCCAAGCAAAAATGAATTGAAAGAGGTGTTCAAATGAACAAAAAATCATTTTAAGCACTGATCCAAAAAAATCTCCAAATTCTAGTTCGAAAACACGATTGGAAGGTTCTTTTGAAGATACAATTGATGAGAATTAATAAGAATAAGAGTTTGGAGCTTACGAAAGCTCAAATGGTGAATAAAACACTAGAAACTGCCCTTTCCTAAAGCTCCAAGTCCAAAATGGAGAAATTCAAGAGAAATGAAGTATTTATATTATTCTATGAATAGTGCTTTAAGAATGCGGTCAACCCTTCGAATTTACGAGGGTCATTAGAGGCCAGGATAATTAAATGTCCTTTGCATTCATGGTTAACCTCTCATATTTTCAAAGGTTGATCACCAAGACCCATCGCATTTGTGATGTTCCAGTTATATTCCTGATAAAAAATAAAACTCGTTCCTGTCCCAATAACCCTTCGTATTAATAGCCACCGATGAAAGAGATTTTCTTCTCCACGTTTATGTCTCATAGCTCTCATTCACAAAAAAGATTTTTGGCCCAAATATCAGTTGTGCACCAACTAAATTTACAAGATTTTTAATCCTCCAAATGGACTCTCGGGATTCATTTGGAGCCCCACAGAAATAAAATATATATTCTACAATGCTATTTTTGTCAGTTCAAACTCAATGGGAATATTAGATTTTTGAAAAGAGGTCATTTACAATTAATTAGGCCGTGAGACTCTGTTGAGCCTTATTTCACTTGTTTTCGAACAAAAGGTGAAAATGCAAATTAAATTTTGAAGACCCAAACTAACAATGGTCCTAACCTAAAATCAACATTTCTGATCTAACGCAACTAACCAAATCACCATCCAATGCTAGAAGCTCAAAATGTTGACCAAAGTCAAACTATTGACTTTTTAAGCCTCTAATTGTCTGAAACTTTCCCAAATCACGCCTGAATGAACCGAGGACCGTGCCAACCATACTCACAACTCACAAATAATATATAAACAACTACGAAAAAGATAAATATGGTCAAAACACATAAAAAGAAAAAAATTATAACCGTAGTTGTTACAACTACGAGGTTCTTTACGTTATCCACCACAAAAATTCACATTTGTAGTCAAACATACAGGTAAGAAAAGTGTTGAAATTTAACAAGGATAGAAAATACCCTTGTAAACCTCAAGCAAACAAAACAAAATGGAGTCACAACTATAGCACTACCACTCTCTACTGAACTAGAAATCTTTCAGACAATGACTACTAGGTCACATCATTAACATCAAATGCAAAATATCTTAGTGAAGCCGAGTTCCTTTATTTTTGAACATCCACTATACACAAAAACTGATTCAATCACACTAGAACTTTTGAACATACTTGACTAATCTAAAACTGTCAAGGACACCATACGTCCTTGTGTGTACCACAAATAAAAAAATCATCTTCGGAGCCAAAAAATGTCAAAGAACCCATGAAACCACAAAACCATTCATCGAAATACTAAATCAACCTAGCCTTACTAACCAAGGATGATATCCAATCCACTTATAAAGACAACATCATATCCTCAAACTAAAGCAATTAGTCTCAAAATTGATATGAAGGCTATACGAAACCTCAAAGGTCAGACATAGCATACTTAAGTCAGTATACTATAGTAGTATTTTTATGCTCAACCTATTAAGGAAATCGAGAATCATCATAAAAATTCATATACCATAGACATAAACATTCTAGATGGCACTGAATCCTCATGTATCTTATCACAATGACCCATGCAACTCTCAATACTGAAGTGATATTAAACAACCCAAAGTTCTCAACAATTTGGTAAAATAAAAATCTTCTCAGATCCTATACATGTAAGCAACCCTTTATATCAGAAGTACTTCGACCCATGGAAGAAATGCAACATTACTATATATCATTGATTAGCAAATCAGAAGTCCTCAATAATCTAAGGAAAGCAACCACTAATATCCTTATGAGTCATTGATAAACAATATTGTTAGGACTTTAAATTTTCAATTCGTGTCCATACCTTAATTCTAAATGTATATGAATTCCTTATGTATTAGCTCCTTATGATTTTCCTGACTCAATTTACATCAATACTATTTCACAATGAACGTTGGAATAATAACACGCACTCTAAATCAAAACTCATGAGAAAAATATTACATTAAGCCATTTAACTTGCAAAGTAATAAATGCTAAAACCTAGGTATATTTCCTTTCAAAATTTTTCCAAATCAAAAGCAAGTACCCATATAATAGAATTCCTCAAGTCTAGCCGAGGAGTGTTTTAACCCCCATAAGTCTTTTCATGCCAGAAAAATCAATCACTAAGGAAGAAACAATTGCAAGGCAATTATGCCTTAAAATCTTCTCTTATCCAACTACCATTCTTTAAATGCAGTCTTTTTTAGTAAGTCATATCATAAGTCTGATACAACATAAAGTCTTTTTTTCCCAAATCTAATCAGTATCTCTAGTCATTCCATGAATTCAATCTTGTCATTAATGAGCTAACCTGAACCAAAATACATCGATGTGATCATGTAAAACTAACAAACTTATGCACACATATTACTACTAACACTTGTAGATAATTCCACTCAAGTCTACCAATTTTAAACTTTTTTATTTACAACTCACCATCCCAATAATTGATTTACTTTCTTAATCCAAACTGATATCACCGCCCTTAAGTAAACATCTGAATTACCTCCTATAATCTAAAGATACCAATACCAATCACTTATCCACCACTATCCCATAACACAGTCGTCGAAAATATTATACCCAAATACACTAGTATCTAGAATACTTAAAAAACCAAATCTAATATAGTGATATCTATGGGGCAGAAATACCAATAGATCAAGCAAAACTCACGAATCATATAAAAACTCAACATAAAGATATAAGCCTATATTGGAAAGTAAAACTGTTATCAAACACAACCAAGAAAGATCATAGGTGTACCAAAACCATACTTGTGGCTACTACACCAGAAGCTCCAACCTTGAGTGCACCCCAAGGAGCATAATAATAAAACATGTCATCTCCATAAGAAATTAATGAGACATCTCTTTTTTGCGTTGTGGGATACTCTTCCTATACTACCTATGATCACTGTAATAAATCAACCTCAAAATCAAGGGTCTACTAAATTTGAGTTGGCAAACCTGAATGACCATAATGACCTAGCCCTATCCAAGAATAACCATAAGGATCCTAGAGTATACCATACATATTACTATTATTGTTAAGTATATGGGGTCTTTTCCCCATAAGTTTGTCATGCCTTAACTCAAACTCATCTAGAAACTATCAAAAAAATTGATCTCATAAAAGAAAAGGTGACCCAATTGTTCTAACCTCTACCAAAGTCCTTTACTAATATTTGTCCGGTCTAAAGAATTGAAAGGAAGTGAAATATACTCCATTAGAATCCATCACACCCAACTTCTGCAACCTCTATTAGTAACTACGTAAGAACATATAAGCATCGAGCCTAGGACAACTTTTGAACCAAAAAGGATTTGCCTTTATTAACACTACAAATCTACTTTGATCCACCCTGGACAAAAAAGGTAAGGTCATAGGATGTGGAGAAATTCTTTGAAATATCTCATAATACTACGAGAGTGTGGAGTCAAGTTTGTCTCTAGAATCCAAAGTCCTAATGTAGCATATCTAATCAAATTAATAGCCACCCTCTAAACAAAACCTAACACTCACACCAAAAAATTCTCAAGCATATATATGGTCAAGATAATAGGCAATGTCTACACTAGACTCAAAAACTTGATAACCCCAACATCTGTAGCAACTATAAGACACAACCCAAACCAGGTCCTAGTCATGTCGGGTATCTCAATTCCAACCAAGACCAGAGACCACCCCCAATACCCAGACCATTAACCACCCTATACCCCATGTTATATGAATTTTGAATGTATAACAAGATAAAGTAATAAAAATTTAAAGACATTAGACAAAGTCTATGACCATAACCAAATAGTCACAACCAAGTGTCCAACAATTACCAAACCCAATGCGAATAGAAATACCAATGATAACACTAATACCGACACCACTCAAGCCTATAGTAGTCTAATAAAGCCTTTAACTTGAATCAAAGAATATCTAGTTAGGACATGCTCCCGACCATATCCAAAACCAAAGAAATAACAATGATAAGAGAAAGTCCATAGCATGAAATAGGGACTTCCAAATTATGAAAGCTGACCATTTTAATCTGACTTGAAAGTTGTCCCCAAATCTAAGTCACTAAGCAGCAGGAATAAAAGTATTATTGGTTCCTACATCACGTGGGGATACAACGGCCGAAGATGGATAGCGGAGTGAACTGTAGCATGTAAATCAAGGATAAAGATAAAATCAATTCCATTAATTAAAAAATCAAATCAAATAACCATATGCAATGACATATATACATATATACTATGCCAGGATGGGGAATAAGGTTTAGCATGCATTTAAAACCTTAACCTGGATTGTGTCACTTTACGATCATAAATCCACCCACAGGCTGTAAGGTTCTATTATTACCCCCTAAACGGACCCCAGTGCGTATAGCTGCATGAATCGAAGATATCATAAAAGGTTGGAAATTATCGTGTACCCTTTGCCCTCCATGATACATATATAAAAGTATAAACTTGGGGGATCTTTATATACCCTACAAGCATATGGTCACCAAGACAAAACCTCATGTTGGCAAACATGAGTTGATAATGTTCGTCCATTGGACTCATACCTTCACGACTAGCTGTCAAAAACCCCATTATTGCCCAATTAAAACCTTTAGCACATAACCAAACCACAAATTCTAGCAGTCAATTATTAAGTTATTATTTAAGATATGTTATCATACCAACTTTAGATTTTGAGAAATATCATTAGCCAAAAATTAGGGGATTCCCATGTACCCCATAGGCTCTATGATCTAAGGTAGTTTTATGCCCCTTAGCGTTGCTATCCTAGCTTATTTAGCTTAGTTTTGAGGACAACTGGTGTGCTTAATATATTAATATTGATATAAATAAGAATATAAGTGTTTAAGGGTGTGATTCCAATGTTCATGGTGTCTTTCAAATAATTTTGTACTTAAATTTGTCACTTAGAGTTCAAACAAGGAAACTAGTGTTACTAGCTGGAGCTAGGCACTTGTCTATTTGGTTTCGTTGGATTCTAATGTGTTTAATAAGTTACAAATGGTTTAATTGTGTATTTTTGTGTGTAAAAACTTGTTTATAATGTGAAAGGTTCAATTGAATAAAACCAAGAGTCAAAACACTAAGTTAAAGAGGAATAGAATGACACAAGTTTTAGCTTGAGTTTCTAGTTCACCGTTCTTGTTATTGTGTTTCTTTGATCTCTAATCCATGGTATATGATAATTTAGGAAGATTTATAAGTTTACTATGGTGATATATGGATGTTTAAAAGGATGGAAATCAAGTTTAAACACACCAAAAAGGCTTAGGATAAAAAAAATGCATAAGGAAAAGAATGAGCGTCAAAAGCCAATTCCAGTGAGGGCCTCATGTTTAGCTCGTGTCGTAACCTATACTCCTCATTTTCAATTATCACATTCTCACCTCCACTCCTAATTTACAGGCCTTACAACTCAACCACCAGATCCCCTTTGCATCTATCACGACATGTAGTCCATTCCATACACAACAAAAGTTGTCCACTATAAATAAAACTAAGACACGCTATGTTAGGAACTTTTGTACATCTTTGATATTGAGAGGACTCTGATCTAAACTTTATTTATGTTTTAATATTCTTTATCTTTAGTTTTTGCATGGATTTGATTACATATACAATAATATTTATTATGGTTATATCCATGAGCGGCTTAAAGCCCTCTTTCCGGGGTTAAGGCCAAAAACATATTTACTTTCGCTTTGAATTAATTTAGATTGGATTTTTTTATCATCATTGGTTTTTTATTTACCCTTGTTATAACTATTTTAAGGATTCATTCACATTAGAATACATTCATTGTTGAACTTGTGATCTCTTAAGGGGGAATACAAAGATAGAATGTGGGGGTCGATAGAACAACATTCTTATTCTTTTATAAAATAAATTATTTGAATTATTTTCCAGGATAGGGATATATATAGAAGCCTATTTGGTTCACATGTAGGATGATAACTTAATGCATCTAATTGGATTATTACATCTCCGCTAAACGGTGTAGTTGTAATGTCAAAGTTAGGTAGACTATTAAAGGTTGGGAGACCTTGATCATGCAATAAACCTTATGAATCAATAACTTAGATAAGTAATCCAAGGAATGACGTTCTATAGCATAGTATAATTGTTCGTAGTGATTAAACCCTAGGCTTTCATCCATTGATTATCCAAAGTCTTTTACTTCACACACTATTTATAGATTACAAACTTCAAACTCTCTCTTGGTTATGCTCGCATCAGTCTAATCTTGATTGTGAACTAGAATTGGATAGTTGCTTAAAACAATTCCCTGTGGGTTCAATTCTTGGTTTTTAAAGGGATTTTAAAGGGACACTTTAGTACTTAGAGAGACTAGGTACACAAGCATATGCGCTTGAGCGTAAAAAGTTTTTGGCGATGTTGCCAGGGACTTGTAATTTGGCAACTGTTTTATTTTTAGTTTTAAATTTTAGATTTTTTTGGTGCTTTACTATTTGTCTTGGGATTGATTTTGCAGGAAACAGGGTTTCAGACCATTAAGCTGGCAAGGGACATGGAATTGGTTGAACCAAGCCTCGAACTTGAGCAATGCTTTCATCAGTTGAAGAGAGAATAAATCCATCTCCCCTGTATCTCGCATATTCAAGAAGAACAATACAATCCTACTCATATGGCTGAATAAAAACTAGACCGCAGGACAGTTCATGAAGTGGGAATCCTACGTTCGACAAATTTGACCTCCCATTTTTCTGAAATTGGCTGCTAGAGGTAATTTTGAGCAAAAACAGAACATGGTGCAGCTGTTGATTAGCAGTGGAGAGTTTTTGGGGATTTCACATAAAGATCCACAAGTCCATCTGCAAAACTTTCTGGAGATTAGTGAGACATTCATCCCTACAGGTGTGCTAATTGATTATGTAAGGCTGACACTATTCCCCTTTTCACTATTGGGGGAAGCAAAAAAGTTTTTGAATGTTGAGCGGGAAAATTAAATCACAACATGGAATGACTTAACCCAAAAATTCCTCATGCAATTCTTTCCATCTGGAAAGACTGCAAGACTGTGTAGTGAGATTATATTATTCAATTAGAAGCCAGATGAGAATTTATATCATGCTTGGGAGCGATTCAAGGCTCTTCTTTGGGACTGTCCATTTCATCAGAAGTCCAATGAGGTATTAGCTCACACTTGGCTAAAGAAATCGACCATAACACAAAAATTTTACTAAATTCAGCTATAGGTGGTCAAGCTTTGGAGTTGATATATGATTAGCTTTATACTTTGTTGTACCAGAATGCATAAGGAAATATCGAGTGGCATTCAGAATCAAGAAATGCTACAAAGAAGATTGCAGGTGTGTTGGAGGTAGATTAGTTCTCTGTTATCTCCGCCTAGATTTCTGTACTAAAAAATCAGATAAGCAATATAAAGTTGGGGTTGCACAACCTACAACCACAGTTAATCCAATCCAATAACTGCAGGTTAGTGTGAGGTTTATGGTAATAGTGGGCATTTAATATCTATATGTGCTGCAAATCCTGAGTCTGAGATATTTATAGGTAATATTCAAAGAATGAATTATGGGAACTCCTAGAATCTGAAGTGGAAGAAGCAATAATTAAATTAACAATGGGACGCCTAACAACAATAGTTTCAGCAGTAGCAAGTTCAGAATAATCAAGCTACAACTCAGACTAGAAATGTGGAAGAGATACTGAAACAAATTATGGCTACTCAAGAATAATTAGCAGTAGATATAAAGATCCAGCAAGTAGATACAAGGAGCTTGGAGTTGCAAATTGGTCAGTTTACGAAGGCACAAAATACCAGGCCTCAAAGTGGTTTGCCAAATGATTCTAAAAATCCTAAACAAGCAATGGCAATCACTTTAAGGAGTGTCAAAGAGCTTATTAAAGGACCTCCAAAGAAAACTAAGGAGATAGATGCAGAGTTGAGGACCCCATAGTTATTAGAAATAGTTCCTAAAAATTTAAGGAAGTCTTAGTACTAAAAAAGAAAATATAGTTAAATAGATGAAGGAGAGACTACCAACACCTTTCCCACAGAGGCTTATAAAAACGAAGGAGGATTAGTTCTTTCAGAAGTTCTTTTACACATTTAGAGAGATGCACATTAACTTATCTCTTTTAGATGTTTTACAGGGAATTTTTAAGTACGCTAAGTACTTGAAGGTTGTGGTCTCTAATAAAATTAAGTTGTAGGATGTGGAGGCAGTAGCACTCACTTAGGAGTGTAGCTATGTGGTGATGCAGAAGATGCCCAAAAATCTCAAAGACAGCGGGAAGTTCACTCTCCCAATTCAAATTAGGAATAGTGTGGTGGTCCAATGTAACGCCCCGAAATTGGGTCCCGAGATGTCACACGGTGCTTAGGATCACAAGTGACCCCAAGCTAACCCTTCTACTGGCATAACTCATAAGCAACTGAACAAAAAGTATAAATCAATACAAATCTGCGGAAAATAACTCTTTTCTGAATATGATAGATACAAAACTAAATTTACAAGATTACAACTCTGCTTTTACAACCAAAACTAAAACAGAATACATCAACTTTTACTGACTGTCTATGAAGCCTATACTAGTACGGACTGTAGGTAGCCGGGTCATGACTCCCGACTAACCAACTCAATATGACTGAATAAAAAAATACAACACTTCTCGAACTGTATAACTAACTCAAGCCCTTGAATCAAAAGGACTCATCACCTGCTGACTGGATGCCGCAAACTGACTGGATCTGAAGATGTACACTAGACTTTGTACCTACATTCTGAAAAAATGTAGCCCACATACGAATATATGGGTCAGTACCATGGAAACGTATCGAGCATATGGGGGTGCAATACAAATATAAAATACTATCTTAATATCATCACAGTTTATAAAATTATGCATGCTGATATAAATGACTCTCTTAGCACGAATTAAATCATCGAAATCATGGATGAATAATACATGTAAAGTAAAACAAGTGAGTCATTACAATAAGTTCTCAATTCATGTCTTCTTTGGTTTCGAACATATAGAGTAATCAAATTTCAAAACAATTCTCTATAAAACATAATATCTCAATCTTTTGGAAACAATAACTTTCTCGAAACAAATCCTTCAAAACATATACATTCATCTTAGATAGAAGGGTACACACATGCACACGTTGGGAGTTTCTCATAACTGACATAAACCATGTGAGCTACATGGAGTCCAACGTCTTACCCACATTGGGGAGAGCTGTCCTATCTTTGACATCGGAATAGGACCTTAATCATCAATTCAAAAACTAGTGATCACTATATAAATCAGCCTCAGGCTCACATCCTACGGGGGCACATAGTTCTAGGGAAGTACAAAAACAGCTATACCCTCCGCTCGGTGCTAAAGATTACTCCCGGACTTAGCTCAGATCTTTTCAAAAGAAAATCCACTAATAAATAGGTCAACAATTAACAACGGGAGCCATCTTTCTACCCTTTACATAATAATCAATAAAAGTGGATTTCTTTTCTCATCTCGGGTTCAAAAACACCACTTTTTATGACCGAAAGGTCAAAGCTTCTTCATCATCTCAAATCCTTCAAACTCAAGGTGTTTATAACACATGATTTCTCAAAAACAACAATTTCAAATAGAGTTCAAAACTCATTTCTCAATATCACATTAAAACTTATCAAGATTCAAGATTTACATCATAAACATATATAAATCCCTTCAAAATCAGGAAAATTTAGTTATAAGGAACAAAATATCATCATTCTCATATAATTCCGCTTCTAAAATATCAAAAATATCATAATCTCGTGATAATCAATATAGGATATAAGTTCATGCTTCAAAATCATAGTAAAACATATGAAATACATAACTTCGTAAAAGAAAGTATTTTTGGGCACAAGAACGAAAGAGTGTTCTTGTTGAAAAAACCCACATACCTTAAACTTAAAGCTTTGAATGACTTTTTGAATGACGTAATGCTATTCACAAACTTTTAGGTGTCCCTCATAGCCTTTGTAACGGGGATTTCGAATATGTAAAAATTATAAAATTCTCACAATTGAATCTCTAGCTATTGGGGTTTTTATGTTGAAACCATAAAGGTTGTTCTTGGTGATTTTGAGAGAAAGTAAACTTATTTTGATGTTGTGGGAGTTTAATTCCGTGTTATAGACATATATAGGGGTGTTTTTGGCACTTGGAAGTGAAGTATACGGCACACAACCCATGGAAGACATTATGGTGTGCGTCGCACACCTTATGGCAGACATTTAAGTGTGCCTCGCAGTCCCAATCGTACAAATTTAATTGGGAAGCGCATTGCCCATCGCACACCCTTATTGTCTCTCACAAAAATGGGCATAACTCTTCGCTCGGGTATCGGATTTTTTCAAAATTGGTATCGTTGGAAAGTTAATTCAACTATATACAATTTGATAGGTCTTGTGATGAAAAATTCCATGTATATTAAGAGATATTCACGTTTGAAGTTGACCTTGTAGAATCGAATGTCAAACTTTGGATGAATCAATTGGTCTTAGCTCGACTTTGTTCTAGGTTATTATTATGAACATTTTTCACCTCTAATATGGATAATTAAGCTGAAACACAGAGGAATCTCAGTCTTTAAGATAACTTGTACAACTAATATAAACTGAATCACTGAATCTCAAACATAATGATTCACTGAACTGAACTACATGTGCCTGAATTCTCATGAAAATAATTATATGGCTCAGATAGAAACAAGAGTGTCAACTTATGGGTAACCATTACTTTGCGCTGGATCTGATCTCATGAGAAAAAGATGAGAGGTTTATGACATGAAAACTCGAGGTATTACAACATCCCCCTCTTAGGATCGTTCGTCCCCAAATGATATTAATTTGATGAAAATACTAGGAAGAGACTGTGATACTACACAGGATACTTACGAACTGAATCATGACTTAATATCTGAAACTGAAACTAATGCATGAACTGAGCTGAATTCATAATTTAATTAGACACAAACACAATGCTTCTTGGAATGTACATACGTATAAGACTGCGGATAGTAAGACTAGCTGGAAAATTAAGAATCTATAGTAGCTTATCTCCTTGCTTGCTAAACAAGATTACAGGCTATATGGACTGGATCAAACTGACTACCCATACTCAAATAGAGTATTTCTTTAGCACTTTTCTACTAAATTCTATTGACATTAGGGAGCAAAGAACTTTGGGCATGCTCTGAACAAGATATTTGACTAAGGAATTACAACATTGATATAACTCTATGGCATGGAATATAATTATATAACTCATAAACTAGGATAGGATTGCTAGGCCGTAGGCAACACAACTTCTTACTTTCAAGCTTAGCATCACTTCTCAAATGCTCTCTAAACTATATTATTCCCCTTAAATACCATACTCATTTAATTCAACTTATAATTCTCATATTAGCACTGGGAAATCTTTCTACTAAGGTCTAAACTAAACTAAGTTGTCTCACCATGATCAAGCCTAACACTAAATCACAAGATACAACATGCCAAACCACAATACTAGCCTAAACCACAAGGTTCAATATTCTATATCTTCATAGAGCTCACACCCTAAGCATAACATGCCTTACCACTTCAATGACTAATTTAAAACTCTTGATATGGATTCACTAGTGCATATTGCATTCATCATCTTACACCCAACATGGCATTCAAGCCTATCATTAAAAATCACATATAACTATAAGGCAAATACCCCTAAAGGCATACTTCACATATTCGCTAAACCTTTATCAACAACAATTTTCTTTCACTATTCTTAAAAACATACACACAATTTCTAACTAACCATGACATGTATCAAAGACTTGACCTCAATCTTACTTCACACTTTAGCCTTAGATAGAAAAGCATAAATAATCTTTCTTAATGAGGGTCATCAACTCTCTCACATATAAACCATTGCTTATCCACTATCATCACCACTATCTTAACATAGGAAGAGGTCACCGAAGGGCTAACACATATGAACCAGAAGTACGAAAACTACAATACATAACATTAATACCTATCTTTGTCCTAAGGAATAAAATATCAAAGGCATGGATTCATTAAAGAAATCTAAGCTGAGGACATGCATGATATAATGCGAACTTCACTAGTATCATGAGTTTAAAAATTGGTCATACTCTGAAACATGAGTTTATACTTATGATGAGCTATTCAACATAAGACTGGAGTTCAAAGATTCATAAGAGATAACTTGAATCACAGAGTGAAGTTGTTACATGCTTGCTAGAAGCTGAGAATGGGCTTGAGCACACATGATAGGTATAAGCATAGGAATGTGGCATGGATTTGTCAAGAAAGTGATGGATTTGGTGTTGTAATGACTGAAATCCAAGGAATACTCTAGAGTAAGAAGGGATCACTATCTCATCATAACTCATTATTGACATGTCTCACAATCTAATTCTTAAAACTCGGTTTAGTTCTTCACTAACCATCTCCCCCTTAGGTCAAAGCTGGTATTCTAAGTATGATGGTCTACTCCATATCCTCGAGATTAAGAAATAATTTTATCATTATATTATCTACACATAAATGCGAAACCCACAAGAATAAACTAATTTCAAACTTACCAACTTCATTCTTGAACAACCCATCCATATGCCATCCTTAACTTTCTAGCTTCAATAATCATCATCAAAGACTTACACTCTCATTTGCAACCATACCTACATCTCTAATAACATAATCATAACCTACCAAGATCACACCTCTATTTTTATATATTTTTTTCAAACCATGAGAATAATAATCATACTAAAAAGGCTTAACATCTTCAATCATAACTCCTTAACTTAGCTATAAAGAACATCATAAATTATCTAACTAGCCTTTCTCCACCTAGAAACTCAACGTTACTACTAACCCCCACAATATGCAATAATCGTCAAAAAATAATGCAGCCCCATAGAACCTTGGGCATACCTCTACACCATACTTAATTACGAACACATGATCTTACACTCTTGCATACACTGTTCAGGCCTACTAGATCACCTCCATATAACTAGTATCAACAACCGAACCATCAACTATTCAAACTTAATATCTAGAGTTAAACATGATTTACAACCCAATCTCACACATAATTTTCACTTCAAAACTATAGAACATAGCATTAAGAAAAACGAGTACACAATGACAATCCATCATAATCATATGGCCTATCTTATTCACAATCTGTTAACAGATCCTCCTTCTTCACATCATTACTATTTACCCATCTTCACACCTTAATTACTTTCATAGCTCTATAAATTTCAACTAAACTTCCTTTTGCAATCTCATGAAAGCCTAAATTAACAATAATCAACCACCAATAACTCTGTCCATACTTCAAGCAAACAACAGTCCACCTTAACTAATAATCTCCTTCTCTAACTTCACTAAACTAACAAACAAGGGTATATCACTTCATTACTAATTCAATCATAAGCAAAAATCCAGCTATACATATTCAATAAATCGCCCTTACCACCATTCTTGCCCCTACACTTCTAAACCCACAAGTTCAACTAACACAAGACTTTCAACTAAACGTTACTACTTATGTCACAACACAGAAACCCACACTTTCAACTAACACCAGAACAACAAGATAAACAACAAGTTGCTAGTGAATCGAATTAGGCCTAACACGGCTTCACTAGACTTTGGTTTTTCACAAACATAATAATAACAAGATTACATAATACAAGAGATAGAAACTTGACACACAACATTCAACGATTTAAGAATACACCTTACTCTATCTTAATTAAATAACTCATAAGAACGAGGGAATAACTTAAATTTGAAGGACTTATAACACGCTAGAAGGATCCTCTCAAGACACTTTATGAAACTTCTGAAACTTCTGCCAGCAAATATAAGAGCATTATCTGGGGAGGAAATTGGAACTTGCCAAACATATTACCTCAAGAACAGTACATAGATATAGAAGTATAGATTATCATTATGGATTCTGAGGTGAAATTTGGAAGCATATATGACTCGGGCTTAGTGCACGATTTCTACAGGCCTCATAAAGCACTTTAGTTTTCAGAACTCGAAAGTACTGATAGGATACTTTTGTAGCTCTCTTACAATTCCATAACTATCTATGGAGAATTAAGCTCAACTATTTTTGATACCTTGGAAATAAGGCAGAGATGGTCTGACTAGAGTAAGATAAGAATTTGTATAAGTTTCTTGGAGAACTTTTCTATAGCACGATTTAAGACTTGAAAGAATAGAGACATTTACTAAATTCCCTGTAGCCTCTCAAAGAAAAATACAGACGCCTCTATACCATTCCTCAAGACTCTACTAGACACGGCTTCATAGACAACCTAGGACACTTGAACTCTATGCTTTGATAACAAGTTTGTAACGCCTCAAAATCGGGTCCCGAGTCATCATACATTGCTTAGGATCACAAGTGAACCCAAGCTAACCCATCTACTCATATAACTCATAAGCAACTGAACCAAAAGTATAAATCTATACAAATCTGCAAAAAATAACTTTTTTCTGAATATGATAGATAAAAAACTAAATTTACAAGATTACAACTCTGCTTTTACAACTAAAACTGAAATGGAATACATCAACTTCTACTGACTATCTATGAAGCCTCTACTAGTACTAACTATAGGTAGCTGGGTCATGACTCCCGACTATCCTAACTCAATACGGATTGATAAAGAAAATACAATACTTTTAAAACTGTATAACTAACTCAAGCCCTTGAATCAAAAGGACTCATCACCTGTTGACTGGATGCCGCGAACTGACTAGAACTGAAGATGTACACTATACCTTGTACCTACATTCCGAGAAAATATAGACCACATACGAATATGTGGGTCAGTACCATGGAAACATACCGAGCATATGGGAGTACAATGCATATATAAATGACTCACTTATCTTGACTTAAATCATCGAAATCATGGATGAATAATACATGTAAAGTAAAACAAGTGAGTCATTACAATAAATTCTCAATTCACTTCTTCCTTGGATTCAAACATATAGAGTAATCGAATTTCAAAACAATTCTCTTTAGAACATAATATCTCAATCTTTCAGAAAAAATAACTTTCTCATAACAAATCCTTCAAAACATATACATTCATCTTAGATAGGAGGGTACACACACATACACGTTGGGAGTTTCTCATAACCGATATAAACCATGTGAGCTACATGGAGTCCAATGTCTTACCCACGTTGGGAAGAGCTGTCCTATCCTTGCCATCGCAATAGGACATTAATCATCAATTCAAAAACAAGTGATCACTATATAAATCAGCCTCATGCTCACATCCTACGGGGGAACATAGTTCTAGGGAAGTACCAAAACAGCTATACCCTCCACTCGGTGCTAAAGAATACTCCCGAACTTAGCTCAGAACTTTTTAAAAGAAAATCCACTAATAAACAGTTCAACAATTAACAACGGGAACCATCTTTCTACCCTTTACATAATAATCAATAAAAGTGGATTTCTTTTCTCATCTCGGGTTCAAAAATACCCCTTTTTACGACCGAAAGGTCAAAGCTTCTTCTTCATCTCAAATCATTCAAACTCAAGGTGTTTATAACACATGATTTCTCAAAAACAACAATTTCAAATAGAGTTCAAAACTCATGTCTGAATATCACATTAAAACTTATCAAGATTCAAGCTTTACATCATAAACATATATAAATCCCTTCATAATTTGGAAAATTTAGTTATAAGGCACAAAATATCATCATTCTCATATAATTCCGCTTCTAAAATATCAAAAATATCATAATCTCATGATAATCAATATAGGATATAAGTTCATGCTTCAAAATCATAGTAAAACATATGAAATCCATATCTTCGTAAAAGAAAGTATTTTTGGGCACAAGAACGAAAGAGCATTCTTGTTGAAAAACCCTACATACCTTAAACTTTAAGCTTTGAATGACTTTCCGAATGACGTAATGCTATTCACAAACTTTTGGGTGTCCCTCGTAGCCTTCGTAACGGGGATTCCGAATATGTAAAAATTATAGAATTCTCACGGTTGAATATCTAGCTATTGGGGATTTTATGTTGAAACCCTAAAGGTTGTTCTTGGTGATTTTGAGAGAAAGTAAACTTATTTTGATGTTGTGGGAGTTTAATCCCATGTTATAGACATATATAGGGGTGTTTTTGGCACTTGGAAGTGAAGTATGCGGCGCACAACCCATGGAAGACCTTAAGGTGTGCGTCGCACACCTTATGGAAGACATTAAAGTGTTCCTCTCTGTCCCAATCGCACACATTTCATTGGGTGGCGCATTGCCCATCGCAAACCCTTACTGTCTCTCACAAAAATGGGCATAACTCTTTGCTCGGGTATCGGATTCTTTAAAAATTAGTATCGTTGGAAAGATGATTCAATTATCTACAATTTAATAGGTCTTGAGATGAAAAATTACATGTATATTAAGTTATATTCACGTTTGATATTGTCCCTTGTAGAATCGAATGTTAAACTTTGGATGAATCAATTTGTCTTAGCTTAACTTTGTTCTAGGTCATTGCTATGAATATTTTTCACCTCTAAACTACTCCATAGACAAGGATAATTATCATGAAACTTGTATTAACATTCAAATCATTTGTATTAGAGCTTAGACGCGTAAGATCGACGGTTCGAATTTTAGCACGAAAATATGGTTATTACATCCACACACTTTATGATTTAGGGGAAAGTATTAATTTGATGCCCCTTTATTTGTTCAACACTTTTGACTTGGATAAACCCAGACAGATCTCTGTGTTACTGCAACTGGCAAATGAGACCATAGGCTACCTTGAAGGAGTCATAGAGGATGTTCTCATCAAGGTTGGTAAGTTTATTATTCCGACTGATTTTGTTGTCTTAGATTTTTAAGCAATTGAAATAGTACCAGTCATCTTAGGAAATCCATTTTTAGCAATGGGAGGAGCTTTAATATAAATGAGAGAGGGAACGCTCATAATGAGGCGGTTTTTATGGTATACAAATCGCTCAACACACTATCCCACTACAAAGATTTATGTATGATTATTGTGATTGAAGGGGATAAGTGTTGTGTGGTAGAGTCTATGCCACAAAAAACTTTTTGGAATTCCTCATTGAGCAGCCTAAGCCTCCGATACCACAACCTAACATTATGCAGATTGATAAGCCTAAAAAGGCTAAAGTTTAAAAAGATGTTGACCTTAAGAGTTCACACTCAAGAGGTCAGAAACGAATAAGAATATAGGCTCCAATTAGGAGGAAAGAATTAAGGAAAACAATTGCGCCAGAGATTGGGTCGTGCCACGACACTAAATCAGGTGTTTCTTGGGAGGCAACCCAAGTTAATGTTTGTTTTATTTCTAGTATTTTAGTTTTTACTTAACTAGTTTTTGTATTTTTTTGAGTCACAGATTGATGGGAAGTCTTAGCACTAGAAACTTGAACTAAGGAGCACGGAAAAGACTAAGTATGGGTTCCCTAGATCCCCTTTGATGAGTAAAGATGCTACTAGCTAGGCCGAGAGGCCTCAGGGAGTATTTCTATCTCTACTTGTAAAAGTATACTTTGGGGAAAAAGTAGATTTTGAAGTGTGGGATGAGGGATTCCCATTTTTAGGGTAATTTTTAATTTTTTTATGTTAGGGGTGAGTAAGATGTTCTTGCTGATGTTGTATTTGACTGCATGATGAATGTTTGTTTGGTTGTAAAAGAATGTTGATTATGTGAATTACTAATTTTTAGGCTCCTAAGCTCATGTTTATGACTCGTGTAATTGTTAAATTGATGTTGAATTTATGTGATTTTTTGGTTAAGAGTTTATGATGATCCTGCCGGAGTTGAGCATGTGCCATGTGTGCATGAGATTGTTGTATATTCCATGATTCATATGATCTAGAACTTTGCCGGTGTGTGTACAAAGAGAAATAAAGAGTGTGGGTTTAGGAGATGATATAGGCATTTCTTTGAGCCTTGTTTCATACCATCTTTTACCAAACAGTGTGCTAAATCCTAAAAAGCCCGATTGAGCCTTTAGCTTTTTCTTTGGCAGCCTCATATATAGCCTAATACCTTCTTTGATAGACCTTAATTTGATGTAAAGATACTAAGTGCTTTAGTGTAAAATAAATAAAGTTAAGGAGTTTAAAAAAAAGTAGGAGAAAGATGAAAGTGAAGCCCCAAAGTGATAGTTATTGGTATGTGCAATTGATGTGTTGTGGTTGGTAGTTAGAAAAATTTGTGCTAAGGAATTTCACATTTTTAGACCATTTGTGTTACAATGAACCTGGTTTGGCCCTAGTCCTTCTTGGACATTGTGCAATTCAACTATGACAAATGCTTAAGTTTAGGGTGGCTATCATAGAGGTGCGTAATATAAAATGAGTGTGAAGAAGGGTAAAATTGAATGATATATACATAGAATACTCCCACTATTCTATATGTGAATGATCTAAATGAGATAGGGTAAAACAAAAGATGAATGAAAGTAGAAGAGGTAAAAGTTGGATGTTGGAGATTCATTTTAATTGTATAATGTGATGTATTAAAGGGCTTAGGTAAGATAGTCACTATTCTTGGCCAAAATAGATCCTACCCACCCCGTAGCCTACATTTCAACCATTAAAGACGTATTTGATCCTAAGATTCATCATTCTGATATTAGTTGAGTACTACACTAAGGGAAAGCCTATGGTTCATTATGTGTGACTTGTTAATTCCATGTGAAAGTGAAGGAAACTTTATTCTTGTACCCATTGTGTTATAAATTTCATTTATATGAGTAATAATGGGTAACTCTCGTGTTGTGAGGGCACACGTGTGATGAATGTGTATGATTTGTATGATATCTTTTACTGATCAATATGCATGAGTTTGCAAACTATGTGAGTAAATTCTTGAGGCTAGGATGTGTTGGAGTATTATTCTTGAGCTTTCAATTGTGTATATAACTTTCTTTGTGTAGAAACTTGCATTCTGTGTAGTCATTATAGTACTAGCTTGAGTGTCTTTTTTTAGTAGAAGTATAGAGTCTCCTCAAATTATGATACTTAGAGTAAAGAGTTGTTCGAGGATGACCAAGGCTTTAAGTTTGGGGTGGTGATCTAAGGTGGTTTTATGCACCTTAGTGTTGCTATCCTAGCTTATTTAGCTTTGTTTTGAGGATAATTGGTGATCCTAATGTGTTAATATTGAAATAAATACGCATCTAAGTGTTTAAGGGTATTGTATGTTCACAGTGTCTTTCAAACAAGTTTGTACTTAAATTGGTCACTTAGAGTTCAAACGAGGAAACTAGTGTTACTAGCTTGAGCTAGGCACTCGTCTAGTTGGTTTTGTTGGATTCTAATGTGTTTAATGAGTTAAAAATGATTTAGTTGTGTACCTATGTGTTGAATTTTTTTTTTATAATTTCCAAGTTTCAATTGAATCAATCGAAGAGTAAAATCCTTAAGTTAAGGAGGAATAGGACGACACTAGTCTTATCTTGAGTTTCTAGTTCACCGTTCTTGTTATTGTGTTGTTTTGATCTCTAATCCATGGTATATTATGATGTGGGATTCTTTGTAAGCTTACTATGGTGATATAGGGATGTTGAAAAGGCTGGAAATCAAGTTTATACACACCACAAAGGCTTGGGATAAAAGACAAATGCATAAGGCAAAGAATGAGCGTCAAAAGCAAATTCCAGTGAGGCCTCATGTTGAGCTCGTGTCGCGACCTATCCTCCACATTTTCAAAGCCCATGTCGCAACATCCACTCCTCCTTTCCAGTTCTTGTGACTCGAACACAAGTCCCATTTTTCATAATCGCAACAAGAAGTCCATTCCACACACGACAAAAGTTGTCAACTATAAATAGATATTACACACGTTATGTTAGAAACTTTTGGACGTCTTGTATATTGAGAGAAGTCTGTAAAGCACTTTGTTTAGGTTTTATTATTAATTAAATTTAGTTTCTTTATGTATTTGATTATGTATTCAATAATCTTGATTATGGTTATATCTAAGAGAGGATAAAATCCCCTTTTCCGGGGTTAAGTCCAAGAACTTGTTTACTTTCAACAACAACAACTAACCCAGTGTATTCCTATATAGTGGGGTATGGGGAGGGTAAGATGTACGCAGGTCATACCACTACCTCTGGAGAGGTATCAAGACTATTTTTGATAGATCTCGGCTGAAGATAGAGAATAATAAAAAAATTCATAATAAAAGCATGAGACAAGATGGCACAACAGAGATAAGACACCCACACATTAATACCCTACACTAACGTACCAAAGGAACCCCTCACATGTACTAGCCTTTTATCCTAATTCTTGTCCTCCACACCTTCCTATCTAGGGTCATGTCCTTGGTAAGCTGTAACTACTCTATGTCACGTCTAATTACCTCTCTCCAATACTTCTTCGGCCTATCCCTACCCCACCTGAAGCCATCCAAAGCTAGCCTCTCACACCTACCAACTAGGGCATCCGTGACCCTCCTTATAACATGCCCAAACCATCTCAGTCAAACTTCCCATATCTTGTCCTCCACCGAAGCCACTCCAACCTTCTCAAGGACAGTTTCATTTCTAACCCAAACACCCCTAGTAAGCCCACACATCCAACGCAATATCTGCATTTTTGCCACCTTCAATTTTTGAACATGAGATTTTATGACTAGCCAAAACTCCGCTCCATACAACATGGCCGTCCGGATTACCACTCTGTAGAACTCGCCTTTCATTTTTGGTGTCACCTTCTTATCACATAACACTCTCGAGGAGATCTTCCACTTTACCCAACCTGCCCCAATATGATGGGAGATATCCTTATAAATCTCCCCATTTACCTGAATCATTTACATGAGATACTTAAAACTATCCCTCCTACAAATAACCTGGGACCCCAACCTCACCACCCTATCGTCCTCTTGCCTCAAGTCATTAAACTTATATTCCATATACTCATTCTTTCTCCTGCTCAACCTGAACCCTTTAGACTCAAGGGTTTGTCTCCAAACATCAAATTTATCATTCACACCTCCCTACGTCTCATCAATCAAAACTATATCATCTGCAAAAAGCATACACTAAGGCACCTCACCTTGAATATGCCGCGTCAAAAAATCTATCACCACCGCAAACAAAAATAGGCTAAGAGTCGATCACTGATACAACCCCGTTAAAACTGGGAAATGCTATGAATCTCCTCCCGCTGTCCTTACCTGAGTCTTTGTTCCCTCAAACATATACTTTATCAATATGATGTACGCCATCGGGACACCACTCACCTTCAAGCATCTCCAAAGCACCTCCCTAGGGACTTTGTCATATGCCTTCTCCAAGTCGATAAACACCATGTGAAGGTCCTGCTTCATTTCCCTATACTTCTCCACCAGTCTCCACACCAGATGAATTACCTTCGTCGTCGAGCACCCAGACATAAATCAAAACTAATTCTCCAAAATAAACACTATCTTCCTCAACCTCTGCTCGACCAATCTCTCCCAAATCTTAATCGTGTGACTCAACAACTTAATATCCCTATAGTTGGTGCAACTCTGGATGTCACCCTTGTTCATATATAGATGAATCATGGTACTCCATATTCAATCCTTGGACTTTTTTTTAGTCTTAAAGATGTCATTAAATAACTCCGTCAACCACCTTACACCAGCCCCGCCTATAAACTACCAAAAATCTACAAGAATCTCATCTGGCCCCGTCGTCCTACCACTCTTCATCCAGCTAATAGCCTCGCTGACCTCCCCCGCCTTAAAATGCCTACGATAGCTGAAATCACGACAACCCTCTAAGTGCTCCAGCTCTCCTAACACAATGTCCCTATCCCCCTCCTCATTTAAGAGATAATGAAAATACAATTGCTATGTTCTCTTAATACCCACATCCGCCACCAGTACACTACCATCCTCCTCCTTAATACACTTCACTTGATCAAGGTCCCACTCCTTTCACTCCCTAGCCTTAGTAAGACTAAACAACCTTCTTTCCCTGCCTCTTATTTCTAACCCCTCATACAAGCTCTTAAATGCTTCCATCTAGGCATCCATAACTGCTGACTTGGCCTCTCTCCTAGCTAACTTGTACTCCTCCCTATTTACCTACTTATCCTATTCATCCTTACTCTCTATCAACTTAGCATACGTCTTCTTCTTAGTCTCTACTTTCTTCTTAACTTCTTCATTCTACCACCAGTCCCCCCCCCGATACTGACCAGCCCTTTCCCTCGAGACACCAAACATCTCACTAGCCATCTCCTTGATACAACTAGCCCCCTATCCCACATACCATAAATCTTTTACTTTGAAGTAATTTAGTTTGGATTGTTAATCATCATTTGTTGTTTATTTACCCTTGTTATAATTATTTTTAGGATTCATGGACCTTAAAATACATTCATTGTCGACCTTATGATCTCGAGAGGGGGAATAGTAAGATAGAATGCGGGAGGTCGATAGAACAAAGTTCTTATTCTTTTATAAAATAAAGAATTTTAATTAGCGTCTAGGATAGGGATATAACTAGAAGCCTTGTTTGTTTCACATGCGGGATGATAGCTTCATGTATCTAATTAGATTATTACATCCCCGCTAAATGATGTAGTTGTAATTTCCAAGTTAGGTAGATGATTAGAGGTTAGCATACCATAATCATGCGATAAACCCTACGAATCAACAACCAAGATAAGTAATCCAACAAATGAAATTCAATAGAATATTATAATTCTTCGTGGTGCGTTAACACCGGTCTTTTATCCATTGATTATCCAAAGTCTTTTACTTCACGCACTGTTTACTTTACTTTTAGAATACAAAATTCAAACTCTCTCTTGGTTATGCTTGCATCAATTTAATCTCAATTGTGAACTGGAATTGGATAGTTTGTTAACAAAATTCCCTGTGGGATCGATACTTTAATGATAAAGGTCCACTTTACTACTTGATAATACCATAAACACTTGCATGTGCACTTGGGCTCAGCACACCACTATTAAAATCACTTGGGGGATTCACATGTACCCTATAAGGTTTTCATTATAAGCTTACTTAGGGGATTCCTATGTAGCCTACAAGATTTTCAAAATCTTCCATAACTATTTTAATCAATTATACCATGCATTAGTTCCAAAAGTAAGTTAAACCAAGAACTTTGGGGATTCTGTTGTACCCCTAGTTCAAATTTTCACCTTTCTCATAACTACTAACCAGTTTTACAATACAAGGTTGGGGTCATAACCACTTCAAAATTCACAAGTTTAGAGACAGTTACCATTATCAAGTTCAACCACCATACCCATGCAACCAAATGTTCAAAACTATAATATAAATATGAAAAACCATAATTAAACCATGGGAAAGCATTATTCAACAAGGAACATCCAAAACCCCCAATCTTTATTTCAAAAGCATTAAAATACCATGAAAACCATACATTAAAACATGTGCTTTTAGTAAAATAACAATGAGGGAGGAGTAACATGCCTGAATTACAAAGATTCACAGAGAGAATTTTACTCTTGAACCCTGAGATGAACACTTTGGAGAAACCCTAGCCAATATTACTTGAGAGGATTTTGACAAATTAAAAGGATGTTTAATTTGGTAAAGTGTGGAATGAATTCCCCCAAAAGTACTTTAGGGACGTGAGTTATTAAGTTTTTTAGTAGGAAATGCCCAAAGTACCCTCAACTTAAAAGTTGTAAAAGAGCCATCCTTGTTTACGATTTGACCTATAGACACATCACCATAAGAATCATAGCCATGATTCGTATCCTAGATAGTGAGTTGAAAACCCATACACTTTCCTCCTTATGACTCTATGACCCCACTCGTGACCTGACCATATGACTTGTATGGTCTAGTTGTGTACAAGACAGAACCCAAGGGATTAGACACTAGACAACATACGACTCAACTCTACCACTGGTAAACTATCCTCATGGCTCTTAGTTAGCCACTCTTACTTAGAGAAGAGTCAAGTCATTAAGTTACTGACTTGGTTAAGGTTTATCTTAATGACTCGTCACTACCCTTAACGACTCGCATCCCTAAGTTATAACCATGATAGAACCTCAAACCATGATCTACTAGACACGTTATGACTAGGGTCACCTGACACGTCATTACACCATATGACTCATATGATGAGTCATTAAGTGGACAGTGAGCTCAAAGCTCAAGAATTTTTCAAGGGACAAAACCCAGGGTGTTTCACTATATAACCTAAAGAGGCAATCATAATCTAACCTTTAGTTGGACTTTATATTCTAATCCAACCTTTGCCTCGACCTTTTCCCCTATAACACACTAAAGAAAAAGGCTCTAAATCTCCAACTATGGAAGAATGCACCACCACCATTTATGACAGAATGAATTAAAGTTTTTCTTGAGTTACGAAAAGATATGAATGCATCACATAGAATGAAGAAATAAATTTCTCCTTAAGTTATGTAGTCTTTTAAATATAGATAAAGGATGTCCCACACCAATCCTAAAGACTTCACTAAACTTATCTTGTACTATTGAAGCCAATGAACATGGGGCTATAAAATTAATTTGTCATAACCCAAAATAGAATCTGTGATGGAAGCTATCACACCCTCCAATACAGGTAAGCATATTCCAACCCAAAAATAAAGTAAATCATACATAGAAGAATAAGAAAAGAATAATCTGTCTATATATCTATCTATAACTATATATATCTATAAGTACAATCAAAATATCACAAACAAGGTTAATTCACAATATTTCAATACAAAAGTAAGTAACCAGTAATCAAATGCAATATAAATGAAATTGAGTGCAAGACAACAACCAAGTCAGGAAAGTACAATAGTACAATGTAATTGATTGTGGGATAATCACAATGTAAGCCATCATATGGTTTTTTGTATACACCTTCCAAGCCTCAGTGCTTCTAGGCCAAGACCCATAGTGATTCGCAACCCATGTACTTTTATTATCACAATCTCAAGTATTTATATGCCTTTCAAGACTCCTTAATAAATACAAACATATACTTTCACTATCTCAATCTCATATCCCAATCAACCGTGTAGGTGAATGATCATGACCAAGGGTTTCATTCTCTTTGCTGGCAAATGGTCACGAACATGGATTTCATAAGGTGTCTTATTTTCTTTCAAAAAATAGTGTTTCTCAATGGTGCAAACTTCCATGAATATGACTGAATAAGATGAAAACGCATGCTCATAACCAAGTCAATATGAAGATAGTAAATTGTTTCAATAATGGTATAGATGATCTCAAATTTCCTTAATATCATAATTTTCAAAATATAAGTTATAACATAGTACCATTGGAGTAAAAGTCTTATAAGACACATAAAATATCATTTCAAGCCCCCACTTAGGTATCACAATAAATAATAAATCTATTAATGGACAGATAAGGCTAATAAGATAAATTTAATCCCCTGCTCGAACATCAAAATAATAATAATCTCTCACATCGGTAATAATATTTGCATAAGATCCCTTACGGGAAAAAGTAAAATAATAAACAATACACATTAATATATATCAAAACAAAACAAAACCTATTTTATTACGTATAATAAATCTCTTCTTTTCTAATGATGTTATCCTTAGACTAGATAACTAAAATAAGAGCTACACTAGTTAACAATATGCCATGATGAATGATATTAACCCCGATAATACCACAACTATTAGAACTTCATTTATACTCTAAATATTTTCTAAACCTCAATCCTTCCATCAAAATAGCAATAATAACATAATTATCCGCTAAAAGGAAACTAAGCCACAATCATAATAAAATCCACTAAACATAATTCAAGTTCTTAAATAGGTGTCCACTATCAATATTAAAGGTCAATAAGTCCACAACCTACAGTAAATTCTAAGCATAATAAGAACTGACTAGAAAACTAAGATACTATTTTATGACTTCAATCTATTTAATGAATCTAGTATCCGCAGAGATGGTAGACATTCAATCAAAGTGGGACCCCCACTACTAAGAAAATTTTTATAATAAAATAAAGTAAGAATACAACACCTAAACACCTTAAAAAGTCTAGGTACATCTCAACTTTTCTTTAAAATAGATTTGTAAGCTAAAACACAGTCTGAAACATCAACCGGAAGTTATACACCCTCAAATCATCTTCAAACATGACCAATCTATTCATTTATGACATATACAAGTCAACAGAGTCCAACAATACCCATATCAATATATTTTATTTCTAGGTCTAAAATTACTTCAAAAATTAGTTTTAAAATACAAAGGTAAAATTATGATCTTATTTAATAATCATATTCCCTATATCAAGAGGAGTATATATCTAAAAATCTAAGGAAAAATGAATAGACATTAATGAATAACTCATTTTGAAATTTATTGAGCAAAATCCCCCAAAATCAAGATTAAATAAAATATTTGGAGTTGTTTTTATAATGATCCCAATTGTTGTTACGTGTGAAAATACCTCAAAAATAACTTAAAATAAATTATAGGCTTGAAATAGACCAGAATAAATTTAAATTAGAAAGAAAATTGAGGCCTAAGGAAAATAGGCCAAGAGGCCCAATAAGGGGCTAGGTCAAACTACTGAGGTGGTTGGATAATTTTCACGACGATAATAGGCAGTGTGCCATCCGAGGGATTTTTAAACCCCCCAATTTTTTATTTACTAGGCATCCCCATTCCTTCATAAACACTTTGAAAAATCCTAACTCCCCAACCATGAGATTCAAAGAAGGCACACTCGAAGGGAACCCAACCTTTGAATACATCTAGCATATATGAAATAACTTACTCCTCTCCATAGTAGTATGTTTCATCTAAGAGGTAAGATAAAGCTTATTTATAACCACTAGACTTGGGAAATATAAGGAGAAACATGCATTAATCCTTAAGGTATGGAGTTGGATGGATGGACATGTTAGAATCCTGATAGACATGAATATATTGAGTTATTTTATCTCATGTTAATGTTTGGTTAGGTTAAATATTGGATTGGAATATAGGGAAAAGGTGTGTAGCTTGTTATTACTCAGGAAAGAGTAGGGTGGAAAGTTGAATGAAATAAAATAAAAAGTTAGGGTGACCTAACTTGTACATGAATACTTAAGTGTCCAAATTGTGTTAAGGGAAACTTATCCATTCCTATTGTCTTAGTGGTCATGATCGATGCTTTTTAAAAGTTTAAAAGATAAGATAGTAAGTAAAAAGTTATTGAGGCTAACCGGTTTATAGTGTTGGCATTGCTTGTAATATTGTCGCGCTTAACTTTTTCCAAAGTTAAAAGGTAATACAGAATCTCTGGGTTAGGGTACAGTCAGAGGAAAAGCACGTAAAAATGTGAACTTGTATGATAGCATCCCCTTTTAGTGTAAGATCTTGTAAAATTTTGACCATTTTATTTTTGACCCTCTCGCTTGAGTAATGCCCATTTTTGACTTGAATGATGATTAGGGATGTTGAAAGGGTATGTTCGAAAACTTTCGAAATTTTTGGAGGGGGTTTGGGCCATTTTAGGACCTTGAGGAAGTAAGCCTTACCAAAAGTGGTGTGCCACGCCACTTAGACTCAGTGATAAAGGAATGGCATGGAGGATAAGCTCTACGATAGTGGAGTTCCATGTAACTATGTAATTTTTGCTCAATTTTTGTTTTTTTAACTTAGTGTGAGGGGACTTTTGGTCTTTTTACCGCGTATATGACATTTATACACCACATAAACCCCTTTCCTTTAGATTTCAAAGATCAAACCCCACCCTTTTCTTATTTAACTCCTAAACTAAGAAAGATCAAGGGTTTTTCAGGAAATCACAACACCGGGTTCCTAATTTTAATTTCTCCCTAGATTCTTTGGTATGTTAGGCATGTTTCTCATCTTTAAAATGTAGTTTACATTGTTGCATTTACTTAATCATTATTAATGTTATTTTAATTGATGGGTTTGAAATTGGGTTGAGGGATTTTAATGGTTGTTGCTTGAATTGTTTTTCCCATGATTTAAATGTGTTTTTATGCATTAATTGATGGTTTTTGGGACTGAATGGGTGCATTGTTATGCGTATTTAAATGGAACACATGGGTTTCCCTAAATTGGTGGATTTTTGGCTTGGTAATGGCATTAACCTTGACCCACTTTAAAAAATCTTGATTTTGAACATGCAATTTACATTATTTAACTTACCTTTGGAACATTACATTGCATTAAAGAATAATGGATAGTAAAAATAGTTTTGGAATGAACTTGGTGGCCGTTATTTAATAATTTAAATGGAAACTAGAAGTCTAATGGCTATATGGACTGTTTTAACATAACTGAATTAGCTTGCAAGCATATTGGTATGATGATACCAAGTTGATAATTCCTGATTAAAATGACTCATTGGTTAATGGTTGGGTTTATGTGCAAACTATTTTAATTTGGGCTTAAAGAGAATTGTGCAGCTCATTGTGAAGGTGTATTCCCAGGGGGACCAACATTGAAAATCACGTTTCCCATTGTGAGGGTCTATATGACCATGTGTCTGGATACACACTATATTTTGGATGGATATCGCCTTGGTGTCTTTAGACTTTCCCCTATTTTCTTGGTTTGTGTTGCTAACATGCGTTGGGGCCATTTCAGCTGGGGAAGCTAAACCTTTATAGACCGTGGGTGGATTTAGGACGGAGCGAGTTGCAAGTTCAAGCTAATCATTTAAACTCTCATGTCCATGACCCTTGTCCCTTTCCTGTCATCCTATATACGTATATACATAAATGTTGTGCATGTTCTTTTGACAAGTTTTTATGAAATTTCCATTATTTTATCCCTTTCCCTGAGTTATATGTTAGTGCTTTCCCCACTGACCGTCCGCGGATGTTGCATTATTTTATGATGTAGGGTTCAAGGGTTTTTCTATTGCTCTTGCGGAGTTTTAGGTGATTTGGTACTCCCGTAGATCTGTATGAAGTGGTGAGCCTCTATATTTTTAAGACTTAATCATTTCACTTGTTTTTCTTATTTCTTTGTACTTTGGATTCTTTCTATCATAGTCAGGAACATGTCACGACTTAGTTGGAACTTTTAGTTTTAGAGGCTTTTGTAGAAAAGTATTAGGTTGTTTGTTTGTTTTGATTCTCTGGTTTATCTATCCTTCTTATTATCATTTTCAGTTGACTTCTGCTATTTATATTTATTATGGTCTAGAGGTTAGGCTAAGAGGGTGGTCTCCATCCCACGATGTGTTTGAGATACCTATTACGGCTAGGACCTAGTTCAGATCATGACAGTTGGGGTGCTTAGTAATTCATGATTGTGAAATTTATGTAAGGGCTAAGGTCACCGAATAAATAAATTAGACGATAGATTAAAGGTAAACTAAATAGAATTGTGATGCATTATGGTCTAGCATTTGTGACTATCTTTTTCATTAGTTATGATTTATTGATTTCTTGCACATATTCATATGCATTGTATTAAGATGTTTAGATAATGGGTCGAGTACCACGTCATTACAATAACATATGATGTGATAATAGGTTAGTAGTATAATATGATATGATGTAATAATGGGGTGGGTACCATGCAAAGTATAATACGATATGATGTGATAATAGGTTGGGTACCTTGCTGAGACGTTATGATTATGAGATAAAGAGGGATAAAGAGAGATGATAAGCACATTTTTCACGCATGTATTCATTTATATGTTCAAACATGAAACCATTTTATATATGTTCTTCTATGCGTTGCCTTGTTGTGGTGAATGATGAAAGAGGGTTATTATGGAAAATGGGTCCCTTGTGCGAGCCGCTTTAGAAATACGATTATACAGTAAAGTTTTTATGCTGCGAGAATTGAGAGGACTTCATTGATTATAGCTTAAGGATAAAGATATAAAAAATTTAGTCAAAGAGCAAAGAAATAAAAACTATAATCAAAGGAAAAAGATATACAAAATGTAGTCAAAGGACAAAGATAAAGAAAACACGTAAAGGGAAAAAGGTATAGAAAATGTAAGTCAAAGGACAAAGATATATAAAACTGTTAAATGATAGATAGGTTACAAAGATGCTAAGTGTATGTCACAGAGATGATAAGGAGGGATAATAAGAGTGAATAGTTTAGTGTTTCAAAATTGGAACTTTACTTGACATTGTGATTTGTACTTATTTATTATTGATATTATTTTCTTATAACCCTACTCAACCAATGAAGATTACCAATACATGTGATTGTAATGACGCTACCCTTACTATATCTCTAAATAGGGGTATAACTATCATGTAGGTTATTTGGAGTGTCTATAGCATCGATGTTGATCAATCGGCAACAATTCCTGCCCTCTCTATCATGCATGGATGTTGTGTCATGAATGTTCATACTTTTTGTATAATGCTCTTGTATCAGTTCAGGCTGGGTTTTAGGGAGTCGTCACTTATAGTTATTTTCAGTATTTACTCTTAATTGTTGATTTATTTAAAAAAGTTTTGAGAAGAATTAAATGAGTAATAATATTTCTACTTGATTAGACATTCAACAACAACAACATACCAAGTGTATTTCCACAAAATGGGGTCTTCGGAAGGTAAAGTGTATGCAATCCATACCACTACCTCAGATGAAGTAAAGAGATTGTTTTATATAGACCCCTATCTCCGGAAGGATAATAGTATAACCACCAAAACCATAGAAATAAACAATAAAATGGGATAACACAACACTAGATAATAAATTAAATAAGGCACATACTGACACTATAAACTATCTATTTGAGATCACAAACATCCTCAAACACTACAAACAACAAACTACGGGCATAGTTACAAACAAAGCACTCCTCACTATTATTACGGATGCACTCCTACCCATAAGCCTTTACCCTAATTTATGTCATTGACACCTTCCTATCAAGAGTCATGCCTTCTATAAGTTGTAACCGCCCCATGTCATTCATAATCACCTCCCTCCAATATTTCTATAGCCTATCTCTACCCCACCTAAAACCATCCAGCAACAACCTTTCACACTTTTGTACTGGAGCATCCCTGCCCCTTCTCATTACATCCCTAACCCATCCAATCTCACTTCCCGTATCTTGTTTTTCCACAAAATTCACTCCCACATTCAATAAAATATCCTCATTTCTAACCTTATTTCTCATGGTAATTTGGTGATGCCCAAGCTACACTAGGATTGGAAAATATCAACTTCAGTTGTAATTAGTGATAGGTGAACACTAGGATTGGGTTCCCCCTGAATTCTAAACTCTGTAGGCTTATCGTGCTTTGTTAAACCAACTAATATCTTGCATAGAGAATCAATAAGTTATGTACGTTCTGCAGTCTTTTGGACGAGAAGAAGGATTCACCCTTTACCTTTTGTGTTTCAGGATGTCGCATTACTAACCCTTATATTGATCCCAGTTAACTATTACCTTTTGAATCTCTAGTTATTAGATACAATCTAACCATCTTACTTAGATAAAACCTTGTAGCATGGATCAACAGTTAAACTCCAAATTACTATTTTTATTGACTTTTCCTAGCCACTACTCCTCTTTGGAGTAAGTAGCAATAATCTAGGTTGGATCATAATGTTTGCAACCGCTAAGATAACTATTAAACTGAATATAATACAATGCATGAACGAGAATCAGTTTAAAACAACAGTTGCACTTCCCATACTTCGTCAGTCCTCTAAGGTTTCCATAATCCTAGCTAAGGGTTTTTAGTCACTCATGCTTGTGAAATTGTTAACAACATTTATGATTGAGAGAATAAGATGAAATAACAATAATCACAAGTAAAACCCCAAAATCATAATTGAATTAATAAACCAAAATCAATACAAGAGAATTCAAAGACCAAAATCGAATCCCAGAATCAAAATATGTTTATAAAGATCAAAGAACATAACTTCTATGAAAAAACACAAAAGGGGTAGTTATAGTACATGAGGAAATCCTAAAACCAAAGACTAAATTAAAAGGGACTAAAAAGGGTCGGTGGCTACATGTGGTCTCCACAAGTGGCTGGCCTTGGGCAGATGTGGTGACCGCATGTGCCCAGACCAAAAATTCTTGTAGGTCTACTCTCTATATTTTGGCCTTCTAACAGATGCTTTTCGTACATGCATTCCTCTTATGCTACATATGGTCTATGTATTGACTTAGCAAGTGTCGAAAGTTATTTTTTCAGCTCTTTTACTCTCAAGATCTTAAATTCTTCAATTCCAGCACTTACCTTAATATCACACAGACCTCATGTACTATATGTGGTCAATATGTAGACATAGGTAAGTATCAGGCCTTTCAACACTTGAAACCAAGCTTCAAATCTTCAACTTTTGTCACGTGCTTAGGTCACGAACAATCCGAAAAGTGTCAAGAACATCCAAAATTGACCACATATGTAGCTAAAAACACCATTTTTACCTTTTTCATGAACTTAGCATCCAAAACCTAGTTTCTTGCAAAAAATACCCAAAATGCATCATATCTAACAAAAAAACTAAGAAACTTGCATATTTTCATAGTTATAAGAATCGAAAATGCTATATTTCTACAGCATATCAACACCCTCAACTTAGAATATTTGTCTGTCCTACGAAAACTAAACATGGCACATAACTAGGAGAATCTAAGCTATTCATGATAGGTAGTCAACACTTAAAACCCACATCACAACACCTACTCCTATCTGATTTTTTCAAAACCAATTGTGTATGAATATGAAGTACAACAATTTGACACAATACGATCAAGGTATGGCATTACATTAGCAACAGACAACCATGCATATGTAGTAGTTACACTACCCAAACACGGAAGCAGCTAGCAATATCTCATGTGCCCTCACAACAAAGATATCCCACTCACTAATATAAAATAATGCATGTCAATGTAGGGAGAGTCAAGACACACTCACACTCAAAGAGAAGTTCCAATCAATGTGTATCAAATACTACAGGCTTGCCCTTATTTTCTTTACCTTCACATTCAAACAATTATGTTAGGATCACTATAGGACTTTTTTTGGCTTGTAATGTCGGCTTGGGGGGAAGGTATGGTACATATAGACATATCAAGTGACTAAACCTCCTTGGTACTACACTAACCTTGGGGTCTCACTTATTAACCAATTTCATTTTTATTCCTCCTTTATTTCTCCCTTTTTATTTTAAAGCAAATTCAGGTTAGGTGTGGTCTTTTATTCTTTATTTTTAACTTTTTCATAATTTTTTGTTTTATTTTTTATTTTTATTTTTTTCCAACTTTTTTCTACCACACCCATCCCTACTCTCTTTTCCTTTTATTATTCCTTCTTCATACCCACTTTACATCACTCACCCCTATGATAGCCACCCTTAACATAGGCTATTTTCTTGAGTTGAGATGCGCAATTTCCAAGGAGGACCTGGGACAAAATAGGTTCATTATAACACAAATGGGAAGGTGAAAGGTGAAAACAAAGAAAAATAGGATACAAGGCTCAAACTTATGGATCAAGGGATACAATTCACAAATGGAAGGTCATTTAGGCTAAAAGTGGACTAAAATCCAAAATCGCCTATGATATTTTCCTAACTAACTATCCTTCACCCTAGGCAAGACAAACCAGGCAAGTTCTGAATTCAACACATAGAGGAAACTAAGTAGCATCTCACACAAAAATGACACAGAGTTAATATTACTAGATAATACTTATCTGGTTCATATAATTGTTAGCAAGTGATTATCATGTCCCTAATCCTAATGCCATAACAAGATCCATAACAAGATCCATAATGTTCATACATATATACATTCATACAACTCCAAAACATAATTTTTTGGAAGGGTTTCATTTTTCTCAAAAATCATTCAAAACATAACTACTTCCCTAAATACTTACAATTCTCCTAATTACACATAAACAAAACACAATACTAAATAAAATACAATATGACACAAATTAACCTAGACATGTCGATTCTACAACCACACCATGGCCAACAGAAAAAGGATCACGACAATAAAAACTCATAGCGGCTATGATATACCCCACCCTAACTTAAAAACTATGCATTGTCCTCAATGTGGTAAGACAAAAAAACAAAGGTAAGTGGGAACATGCCTGGTACAAACTAAGTGTCCATGTCATGAGAATCCCTAGATGTGGGCATATCAATTGGTGGAGGCAGTGGTGGAGGCGGTGCACTACTAGAAGATGCACCTACTTTTATTGTTACATGCCTCTATGTATCAACGACTGCAGAATCTATCAAATTATGTATAGCCTTTTAACGGCCTGGTCATATGGCATATCAGGATCCTATAAGTCTCATATGTTATTTCTTTTGGCCCAAACTATCGGGACCTCCCCATTATTCTCTACAAAGAAATCAAAATATCTAGGTGCGCGCAGAAGCTGGACCACTGGGGGTATAACTGAATGAGTGGATACTGCATGGCTCTCTATTATAGAGCAAACCTTTGCTTGTAATATATCCATCTCCACCCTTATCTGGACTAGATCTTGTACCTCTATCTCTGTAAATCGGCTTGTAACCCATCTCTCAAACTCATCAAGAAATGTTTATAAGTCAGTATATAGCTCATATATGGAATCTCTTTGTGAGGCCTCCTATCTAGTCTCGGCCCTCTCAAATCTAGTCTAAATCCCTAAACTCATCTACTCATATAGGGTAGTCATCTCAGTCTTAATAACCCACAACCGAGCATCAGTGGCTCTTTGACTGTCCTCTAAACTCTGCAAGAACTCTTGAGATATAGAAATCATAACTACAGTAGGAGATGTAGTGGATAGGCAAGTAGGCTGTGAAAATATGCCAACCATCTCTGAGGTCAAAGTTGGGGTTAATAAAGAAGTGGCTAGTGTCCCCTCGCCCTGAGTACTCAAATCTAGGGCCTCTCTCTACTTGCCTATCTAAATATTAACACTAACTACCACATAACCTCCATGTGTGTTACCAGGCTCTGTGGAAATTAATGGACCCACAGTTTAGGTTTGAGGTACTGCGGCAATCTCACTAGATCTCTTGTGAAAGCCACGATGTGCCAAATCCTTCATGCTCTTCATCTATATAGTAGCTATCATACGTACCCTCTCATTTATTCTCGATATCTCAGGTAGACCACCTCTTCAAATAATCTCTAAATTAGGAAGGGTAATGGAAGATTCATCATCTTCCTAAATGCTCTATCATTGATCTCATACTAGAGAATATCCATACAATTAATAGAATTTCCGGCCATCAAACTAGTAACAAGTACTACACTCTCCCAAGTCAACACATTATCCGAAGCTATAGAAATAGTCGGCATTAGATAAGAAACCACCAAAACATAATACCAAAAGTCAATGAAACCTTCTTAATCACACCCTGACCCTCAATCCATGGGGTCTCATCACCCTATAGTGATATGTAGCTGGTTATCCACCTAGCTATCTCAAATCTCTTTAGTCTATACCAAACCTCTCACATAATGTGTCGATCTTGTATGACTCCCGATCTATAGTTTCACTCAGTTGTGGATGCGAGAGTAATATAACCTAGACCAAAAATGACGCGACGGAGATTCTCTGCTGAAAGATTAACTCTGACCACTCTCACAAGGGTATTATTAAGTGTGGTTGCTCTATGTGTCTCATATAGCCTAGATATCTATGCATCGAAAGTACTACTATAAAGTGATATGGTGCATAAAACTCTCACACTATAGATGGGTTGTAAGAATCGAGTAGTCTGGTCATCCACTCTAACTGATATTGATCAAATATGGACAAACTATGGTGCCCAACTCAGCCCAGATAGATAAATATTATGCTCCTCATAAATAAGCCTTTTGGTCCATCCAACCTCCAAAATATTACTGTCCATATCAAATATGCTATGTATCTAATCCATACACCACATCATATTTTCCTCTTCAAAAGGTGCCTCCAGGCATATGTCGATGTGGGACTCTTCCCCTGTTGTGCTGGTGACTCATGGGAATCCTATTACGTACCTTTCTTGGACTGGGATACATCGTACTAGTGTACATAAGTGTCTGTACTCTCCTCAGACTAGGTTACCTCAGATGACTCCTCCTTCTATATAGCCTTGAATGAATCTTGGAACCCCTCCTCAGACTGGGGGTCCTGAGCTACTCTTTGTGTATCTAACTCTGAATTTACCTCATCCTTATCATCATGATCAGTCATCAGAGGAGAGTGTAGAGGTTATCTCCTTACCGACTCCATCCTCAGTTAGGCCACACGTGCCTATGTAATCTAGACAATCTAACTACCTTAGCCTAAGACCTAGGTCGAGTAGAGACTGACTGTCTTCCCCACTATGACTTCTCAGGTAGCATCTATCCCATAGATCCCAACATAATAGTATCGGTTGCTTGGAGCACTTGTCCTACAGTAACTCTATGTGTCACCCTATCCGCAGCCTCTCTAAGTCATGAGATCGAGTACTCCGCCACTGAACCACTGATCTTAGGGGACTCATCCCTCTCTTCGATGTCTCGTCCTTTTTTTCTTAGCATCTTTTGGTGTCATATGTACCTAAAAAACTAGTCGTTATTTTTGAACAAAAATAAGGGATTTCAAAGTTGAAGATAAACTCAAAATTTGAAAAGTTTGATTTTTTCCTTAATTTTCACGCCCATATAACCTATTTGAAGTCCCAAGAACTCCAATGTGAACATACATATTAAGAATCATGATTTTCAATGCAAACCAACTTTCTCAACTTTTGGGGTTACTCTACTCATTCATGTTTAACTTTTGGTTGGGTCCTAAACTTAGAATTTAATTGATATCAAGGCCCTACATTATGATTTTAGGCTACTTAAAGGATCCTACATACAAACATGATAGATTTTATATATTTCTCATGGAAATACACATATCAACTTGTTTACTTGATAAATAAATCAATAACCGAGAATGTTATCTTTTTTATGAGAATTCGAAAGTGAACAATGAAGAAATTGAGCAATATCCAAATTGGAACTTCTTTTTAGTGTTTGGGACAAGTTGGTACCTCAAAAAAAGTATCAATTTAGTCATTCTTTAAGTGCGGGATTATTTTATAATTAAAGAGGGAAGGTTGAATTTAAAGAGAAAAGTGATGTTTTGAGCATTTGAAGGAGTTAGAATAAGGCTAAAGGTGTTTAAATAAGGAAGGGGGTTGTTTTAGGTATTAAATATATATTGGTGGGCCTAAAATTTTTATTAAAATTTGGGACCACAAGCGACCTACCCGCGGCACCCATATGCGCCTGCCACATACAACCAGTCATAGGGTGCATGTGCCACATACAGCCAGTCATAGGGTGTATGTGCCACATACAGCCCGCATGTACCATATAAATTTTTTTGGCCCACTTTCTACATTCTATACTTGGTATTTTGATAATTCCCCAGCTTCTCATGGTCCCATAATATGAAGTTACAGTCCCAAAAGTATGTATAAATACAAAAGTCCACAACTTTCAATTCTCATCCTAAAAAATTTGATCATTTCGTATTAATGCACAACTTACCTGGACCCTGTAGGACTCATGAACATGATGGGTTAGTCACATATACCTCTCACATGGAATGCATGTAGCAATCTTAGCGTATTCTGGGTAAATCCATAAGCTAAAAACCTATAAAATAAAAATAACAAAAAATGTGAACATTCAAATAGTGGGTTGCCTCCCACCCTATGCTTGATTTAATGTTGCGACATAACGTGGTTATGGTGGTTACTCATACTTCACCAAAAAGAACATGGGTTACCTCTCATCCAGCACTTTATTTAACATCAGAGAACGACGTGGGTTCCTTGATTACTCAGAATTCATCAAGATACCCATAAAAGTACCCTCCAGAGTCATCAATACAATTATTCACCAACACAACCCTCATGTTTGTTGGTTGCTTAATTGATTTTTGGATGTTGAATATGGCCACCTTATCATTGACTATAAACTTTAGCTATCCCTTTTCCACATCAACCATCGCTACATCTGTGACCATAAATGGCCTTCCTAATATGATGGGTATCTCAGTGTCAACCTCACAGTCCACGATGACAAAGTCAGCCATAAAGATGAAATTATCAACTCTCATAATCATATCAAATAAAATTCTCAAAGGATTTTCACTGTATAGTTAGCCATCAATAGCCACATTAAAGTCTGTTTAGGAGGGTTCAGGCCCAATTACTTGAATACAACAACCAATTTTTGTTATCTCCTAAGTCACACAAGGCTCTGGAAAATTGGGATTACCTAATAGTGCATGGTATAGTGAATTCTCCAGTATCACTTTTTTTCTTGGCCATAGACCTAGTAGTGACTGCACTAAAGTGGTGTAAGCCATCAACATCCTCAATCATAGATACTTTATTCCTTGTGATCAATTGCTTCATGATATTGGGTGTATTTATACGCCTAATCACCATAATTTATCCATATTTTTGCTATGTTTAGAGAACAAAGTGCCTAGTTTCTTATGTTTTTACTCTGCTTCTATGTAATTGAGCTAACCGATGTGATTAGCATGATTTTAGGTATTAATGAGGTAGATGAAGACATTATGGGACTATGGAATGCGGATGGCATATGACACAAGAGAGAGTAGCAATTTGGACCAAATATGGTGCCTAGAAACTATGTCCAAGACTAGTTTGTCATTTATAATTAGTTCAGGGACATAGAAGGAAATTATGACAGAAAAGATTATTAGAAGGCTTAATGCTGAATTTTTATTCATTATTGAATTATTTTGTAGTATTCTGAGAAGGGCATAGAGGCTTAGGGTGGAGAAAGAAAAATGTTTCTCTCTTGTTTCACTATTCACACACAAAGATCGTCTTCTAGTTTTTGGTATGATGAATATATTTATAATGATTTTTGTTTTATTCATCAATAGCTAAGTTTATTAGTTAGGGTTATGGAAGCCTTGTAGAATACAATTTATCACTTTGAGTTTTGCATTCATTATGCATTGATTTGTTTACATCATACTCTCTTCGCTTATCTTGAATTCTCGTGGTTGCAAATATAGAGGATATGCCTTAAAACGCAACTTGTTCGAAAGAAAGGTTGATGTTAAAAAAAGAGAGTAGTGACAAGAAAATAGGATTACCAACCCCTATTATATAAGTTAATGCCTTAGAAGGATTAACTACTTGGAGATTTCGTATTGTTTTTGGTGAACGCTTTTGATTCGAGAGAAGTAAAGTGAATTAGTACTTGATGGTTGAGAAACAATAGGATTATGTTATTAAATACAATACGTTTGTCTGTAAGCATAATGCATGTATGAATTCATAAAGCCCATAGTTAGTAAGTATTGAAAACTATAAGGTGGACATAACCCTAGCTTGCTATTTCTCTGAATTTGAATACTACTACACATATTTCTTCTCGTTAAACTGAAATCATTAATTTGTGAACTGAATCAAACCACCTTATTTATTTTATAGAAACGAATGATTAAAAGTCAATTAATCTACATACAACTTAATTAGCACCATATTCCCTGTGGGATTCGACCCCAACCTAGTTGGGTTATATATTTAACAACGACCGCTTACTCTCTCATAAGAGAGGTGTAATTTGAGTGTTATCACTTCATTAACCTGGCATATCCAGACATCTACTCCAATGCCTCAAGAAGAGGAATATTAAATCTCAACTCTTCAGGATCTCAATTTATTGTCTGAATTTTCCTCTCTTTTCTACTTCAGTCGCTGAGGAAAATATAGGGGTGGTCTTGGAATTTATCCTATTTCTTGATCAACAACCAAACTCTTACCTCTCTTCATACCAGCTATATTATCACCACTTATTTTCTCTTTTGACTCCACAATAGGTGTCTTATTAATAGCAGTCTCATTATCCTTGGTTCTTCTGTAGTAGGCAATGGGGGACCCACAGTAGTCATACCGCTCCTTATGATAATGATAAGAATATGACTATATTTTTTTGGATTCTGCACAGTATTGCCCGAAGGTTACCTGGCTGCCTCTGGTTCAGTGTTGCTGACATCTACCCAAACTAGTGCTCTAACTACTTAATAGCAGTGTAAGGAGATTTAAACTCTAGATCAACCTTAAAATATCTACCTTAATCTCTTTAAGGCTGATCTCCTAATTTCCTTTACCCTTTATTATCTTAGACAATATCTCTTCCATTCTTGATTTTGCATCTCTTCTTCCAGGTGGAAAGTACCAATCTCCCTTCTCTCTGTGGTCATCCTTCTTCCTTCAGTCATAATCTCACTCTCAACTATAGTCTCTATATATGTCATAGTAGTTCCTACCTAGGTTCTCTTTCCCTTGGGCTCTGAAACCCTGCAACTGATGATCCAGATAGTTTTTTTCCCTCCTCTAATCATGACTCATAAGCTTTGGAAGTTGACCCTTGTGATCCTACTGCATCACTTCCTTAGAACTTGCTGTTGCAAACTGCTTTACCAGTAACCCAATATTAGTTCTTAGAAGCACAATCTCTTGTGCTACTGAATCATCAGCTACTTTCTACTCGCGAGGAGCACCACTAACATATGTGTCAGATCCCCTCTCATCCTCCCAAGTTTTCCACCTTCGATAGAGAATGCGATCTAAACTATCATCTTCGAAGCTTCCTCCCAATGTATTCTCATAATAGCTCTTTCAGATATAGTTGCTACCAAGACTCTGTAGATAATGGTCAAGGCTCTGTAAAATATCTCCTACAAGCTTGTTCCTACATACGATGGTTAGGAATGATACTCAACTTTTTCTTGAACCTAAACCATGACTCATACATATATTCTGACTGCAGATGCCTAAAATTATAGATCTCATCTTTAAGTTGCATAATCCTGGATAGAGGAAAAAACCGATTTAAGAATTGCCTGCACAACTTGTTCCATGTAGTGATCCTTTGGTAGTTCCCCTAGATATAAAGATTCTTTTCATGTAAGTGAAAAGGGTAAGAACCTTAGTCTAAGTGCTTTCTGATTCACCCTTGGAATGGTATATGAACTGCAGGTCTTGATAAGGTTTGCAAGGTTCATATTTTTATCATCTGCCGGCAAACTTGCAAACACACCCTTCAGATTTAAGAGTTGGATCATTGTGCTCATTATGTCAAACTTGATGGCTGGGGGTAAAATAGGAGGAATAATGGTTCTAGTCTCTGTTGGCTCAATGTCTACTAGATCTTCATCATCATCTATATATGAATGCACATACCTGTATGCTGGGATTACTAGAATATGGCACCTCTAGCTCTTTTTTGATTTCTACCGAGTGCTGCTCGATGGTCTACTTCTTGTCTCTACTAAGATAGCCCTTCCTCCCTAGCTATCTTCTAAGATGCTTTCCTTTCCCTCCTCTTTTTTTCATCTTGAGCTAAAAGCTTACCAGTTATCGATCAACAACATCCTATACTATTTTGAGAGGTGGGGAAGACATGTCTTAATGAACCCCTTCAGGAATGTTATCTCTTTTCGGTTTCATCATTGTACTAGGTGTTTGTAGGATCCTCTATGGATTCATAGTCACTGGGAGCAAGGGATTTCCTCTAATCCATGTTTTAGGCATACAACAATGTATACCAAACTAAAAATAAAAACCAAAAATCTAGTAAACTGCAATAACTTTAATTCACAAATCAATACCGTACTCCCCGACAACGGCGCCAAAATTTAGTGACACCCAAGTTACAGCTCCACTCTAAAGATGGTGCGTACGCTGTCAAATAGAGTAACCCAACAAATATTGGGGTCTTGTACCAAGGTAATACGTGAAATCATGTCTCTCAGCTATTGTAATCAACGAGAAGAACTGGAGAAGTAAATTGGGGGTTTTTAATAGCAATATCTAACAAGTGGAGGATATCAACTTCGATTGTAATTAGTCATAGGTGAACAATAGGATTATGTTTTCCCTAACTTCTTAATACTTTAGGCTTATCTTGATTTGTTGAACCAACCCAATACATTGCATGTAGAAACAATAAGTTATATACCTTCTACAGTTTTTTGTACAAACAAAAGGAAATCACCCGTTACCTTTAGAGTCTCAGGATATCGCATTATTAACCCTTATCTTTATCCCAGTTAACTATTACATTTTAAGTCTCTAGTTATTAGCTGCAATCTAACCATCTTACTTAGATAAAACCCAATAGCGTTGATTGATAGTTAAACTCCAAATTACTATTGTCATTATCTTTTCCTAGTCACTACTCCTCTTTTAGAGTAAGTAGCAATAATACACGTGGGATCCTAACATTTGCAGCCACTAAGATAACTTTTAAAATTAGGATAATATAATGCATTCATGGGTATTTCTTTAGAAAAACAATAGCACTTACTCTACTTCGTCAATCTACCAGGGTTTCCGCAACCCTAGCTAAGGTTTTTTAGCCGCTCATGCTTGTGAAATAATCAACAACTTTCATGATTTAAAGAATAAGATGAAATCACAATAATCACAAGTAAAAACCCAAAACTATAACTGATTTAATCAACCAAAATCAATACAAGAGAATTCCAAGACCAAAATCGAATCGTGAAATTAAAATAAGTTTATAAGTATCAACAGTGCGTAACTTCTACTAAAAACACATAGGGGTATTTATAGTACATGAGAAAACCTAAAACCAAATCTCGAATGAAAAAGGACAAAAAAAGGATCGGTGGATACATGTGGTCTCCACATACAGCCTGGCCTTCGGCGCATGTGGTACATGCGGCCTAAGGCTGCACACATGTGGTGACCATATATTCCCATACCAAAATGTTGCAGACTTGTAACACATGCTTTGCCTACATGCGATCCATATGTGCTACATGCGGTCAGAAAGTTGACTTAGAAAGTGCTGGAAGTTATTCTTTTTAGCTCTTTCAATCTCTAGATCATCAATTCTTCAATTCCAGCACTTACCTTAGTCTCGTATAGAGCACATACTACATGTGGGCTGTATGTAGTCATAGGTAAGTGCCAGGACTTTCAAAACTTGCAACCAAGCTTTAAATTTTCAACTTTCATCACATGTTTTGGTCACGAACAATTCGGAAATCATCACAAACATCAAAAATTGATCACATAAGTTGCCAAAAATACCATTTTCACCTTTTTCACAAACTTATCTTCCAAAACTAGTTTCCTGGAAAATATACCCAAAACACATTATATCTAACAAAACAACATAAGAAACCTGCATAGTTTCATAGTTTTAAGCATTGAAAGTGATATATTTCTATAGCACATCATAATTCTACACATCCATCTCAAAATTCTCATCTCCACCACCTTTAAATTTTGGATGTGAGAGTTCTTAACTGGACAACACTTGACTCTATAAAACATAGTCTATCAGAATTTGACTCTAGAAAACTAACCTCTAAGATTAGGAGGAACTTTCTTTTCATATTAGACTCCCAAAAAGATCCTCCAATTCAACCACACTACACCTAAATAGTGTGTGACATCCTCACCAATCTCTTCATTCTCCTGAATCATAGATCAAGGATGCTTAAAACTATTTCTATTCCAAATGGTCTGAGAATCATGCTCCACTACCATGTCAGCCTCATGGATTTGAATAACTAAATTTACATTCCAAGTACTCTATCTTAGTCTTGCTTAATCTAAACCTTTTAGACTTTAGGGCGTATTGTCAAATCTTTAACATCTGCAGGTTTTGTCATTTTGTATTACATTGTTAGCATATAACATACACCAGGTCACTTTCCCTTGAATACATCATTTCAAAACATCAATAACCAAGATAAATAAATATGGGCTAAGAGATAATCCATGGTGAAACCCTGTTAAAACATCAAAGTGCTCTAAGTCTCCTTCTACCATCCTCACATGAGTCTTCTCTATGTTGTATATGTCAAGAATCAACCTAGTAATACCACAAACATACCTCTAGCCACTAAGCACCTCCACAAAATCTCCCTAGTGACTTTATCATATGTTTTTTTGAGATTTATGAACACCATGTCCAATTTCTTCTCCCTCCTCCAAAACTTCTCCACTAACCTCCACACAAGGTGAATGGCCTTAGTAGTTGAGAGACTTGGATAAAAACTGAATGGATTTGTAAAAATAGTCGCAATCCTCCTTAGCCTCAACTCTACCACCCTTTTCCAAACCTTCATAGTATGACTCAACAACCTTCATAGTATGACTCAACAACTTGATACCTCTATAGTTGTAAGACCCTGTGAAATTTTAACCATTATATTTTTTACCCTCTTTATCCGTAATGTTAATTTTTTACTTGAATGATGATTAGGGATGTTAAAAGGGTGTGTTGGAAAAGTTTCAAAATTTTCTTAGGGGTTTAGGGCCATTTTGGGACCCTGAGGTAGAAAGTCTCTGCGATAGTGGCATGCAATGCCACTTATACTCCAAGATAAGGGAATGACATGAAGGCAAAGCTCCATGATAGTAGCATTCCACACCGTTATATAATTTTTTCTCTGTTTTTGTTTTTTCACTTGGGGGTGAGGATTTTTTGATGTTTTTACCCCTTACACAACTTTTAAACACCAAATAAACACCTTTCCTTTTGTTTTAAAAGATAAAACACCACACTTTTCTTCTTCAACTCCCAAATCACGAAAGCTCAAGGAATTTTCAATAAATCACTCCACTAGGTTCCCCACATTAATTTCTCTCTAGATTCCTTGGTATTTCAGGTATGATTCTCATCCTTAACTGATATTTTACATTGAATCATTTATTTATTCATTTTTCATGTGATTTAATTGATAGGTTTGAAATTAGGTTGAGGTCTTTTAATTTTTATTACTTGAATTATTTTCCACACAAATTAAATGTGTTGTTTATGCATTAAGTGGTGGTTTTTAGGGATGAATAGGTGAATTTTTATAAGAATTGGAATGGGAATCATGGGTTTCCCCAAATTGATGGACTTTTAGCTTAGTAATGGCATTAATCTTAACCCACTTTAAAAATCTTAGTTTTGAAAATGTAATTACATCATTTAACTTACCTTTACAACATTGCATTGCATTAAAGGATAATGGATAATAAAAATGATTTTGGAATACCCTTGTTAGCCATGGTTTTAAAATTTAAATGGAACTTAGGAGTCTAATGGTTACATAGACTGGTTTAGCATAATTGAATTAGATTGAAAGCATATTGGTATGACTATACCAAGTTGGTATGATGATACCAAGTTGGTAATGTCTAACTAAAATTACTCTTTCGTTAATGATTAGGTTTATGTGCATCTATTTTAATTTAGGCTTAAAAGGAATTGTATAGCTCACCATGAAGGCGAGTTCTAGAAGGACCAACATTGAAAACCATGTTTGTCAGGGTGGGGTCTATATGAATGTGTTCCTGGATAGACACTATATTTTGGATGGATATCACCTTGGTGTCTTTAGACTTTCCTCAATTTCTTTGGTTCATGCGGATAACATACACTAGGACCCTTTCAGTAGGGAGAACTGAACCCATATAGCCCGTGAGTGCCTTTAATATAGAGCAATCTACACAGTTCAGGCTAATAGTTTAAACTGTTATGTTCATGACCCTTGTCTCTATCCTGACATCTTATTTACGTATATATATTTATTGTGCATGTGTTTTTGACAACTTTTTTGTCATTGGAATTATTTTATTCCTTTACCCTAAGTTACATGCCAGTGCTCGACCCACTGACTAACTCTGAAAGCTGCATTATTTGAGGTCTGAGGTTTTTAATGTTGCTTCTGTGTAGCATTAGGTGATTTGGTGCTCCTGTGGATCTACTATGAAGTGGTGAGCCTCCATATTTCTGTAGGCCTAGCCATTTAACATATTTTCCTTATTTCTAAGTACTTTAGATTTATTATTTCATCGTCGGGGGCATGTACCAAATTAGTTGTTATTTATGGTTTTAGAGGCTTTTGTGCACAAGTATTGGGTTAGTAGTTTATTTTGATTATTAGAACTTTTATTTGGTTTATCTATCCTTGTTATTATCATTTTTTTGGCTTCTGCTCTTTTTATTTATCATTCTATAAAGGTTAGGCTAAAGGGGTGGTCTTTGGCCCATGTTGGCCTTGAGATACTTGTCACAGCCAAAACCTTATTTGGGTGTGACAATCTTGGTATTAGAGAATGATTCAGAGTCACTAGGTGTCTATAAAGCCATGTAAAGTAAAGTTCCTTTTATGGGTGTGTAGAGCATAACACTTATAAGAGGGAGGATACAAGGAGTTTAGGATTGTTTCCCTTTCTTGTGTTCTATTTTGGGCTATAGAGTCTAGTCATCATGAAACTCCTCTAACTCCTAGATTATTTGAATTTTAGATCATGCCTCCTCAAAGATCTATCAGTCATAGAAAATCTATTGAAACCTCTATCCCACCCGAGGAAAATATGGAGAGTGTAGACCTGGTCTAGGGTCCCGGCACCTATACTACTCCATGTGGGGTTACACCGGTCCCTACTTGTCCTTCTCAGGCTTCCTGGGCTTGTGATAGATCAACTGGTGGCATCTCAGTTTTGTCTGTCTGATCATGTTGGTTTTGTTGTTAGTTCATCTAAGATCAGTCGAGTTTGCCAGTTATTAGGTTGAATCCCCCAACCGTGATAGACACTAAGGTATAAGATGATCCTCAAGGGTTTATTAATGAGATGGAGAAAATTTTAAGGGTTATGTATGCTACATATTTTGAAGGTGTAAGGTTTGTTGTGTATTAGTTGAAAGATTTTGTTTTACCAGTGGTATGAGGAGTGGGAAGAGATGAGAGGTGATGAGGCTAAACATGAAGTCTGAGATGACTTTTTAGGTGTTTTTATTGATAATCTTTTTCCTTTAGAGTTGAGGAAATCTAAGCCAGAAGAGTTTGTGAACTTGAAGTAGGATGATATGAGTGTTAAGCAGTATTCTCTAAAGTTCCAGCAGTTGTCTCGTTATGCTCTAGAGTTGGTGTCCAGTACAATGATGTTTGCTTCTGTTTTGTCCCATGATTTGGTGATGCAGTGTAAGGCTGCTATGTTGAATAATGATATGGACATTTCCAGGCTGGTGGTTTATATATAGCATGTAGAGGATAAGAAAAAAAGAAGGTGGAAATGGGAGAGAGGCAAAATAAAAAGTTTAGATATTCTGAGAAAGGTGTAGGTCAGCAGAACAGTAGGAGAGATAGTAAACTGTGGACAGATATGCCATAGAAACAAAGAACATTTGATGCTTAAGATGGAGAAATTATGCTTTGACTTTGGTTGTTTTGTCGGATATGATGTTTTATGTGTTTTGGAGGGAAATTAGGTAGGAAGTGGAGTGGACTAAAAAGTAGAAGAAAAAGTTCTCAGGAAGTGAAGTATTGGTCTGGCTTTGAGTCGTTAAGTCACTTTATGATCGTAGCCTAACTCGTAATGGTAACAATGGATAAAGACAAGCTGAGGAACTAAGTAAAGAAAGGATGTGAGTCACAAGGACAGACTACAACTTGTAGTGGGAAGTCGTACTGTGACCAGTGTCTGCTCTGGTGGCTGCGAGTTAAGACCACGAGTCATAACGTCTGTGAATGACTCATTGTGAGGAGTCATAAAGACATCAAAATTAAGTTCCCTAAAGAAAAAAAGCTACTGTAGTGACTACAATTAGAAGGTGATGACTCATAATATGACTATAAGATTCATCTACACTAAAGTCTAAAGAGAGCTACGACAGCAAACAACGAGTCATAAGGAGACCTAACAACTCATTGCCAGAGACGTAACCACTGCAGACTTAATTTTTCTACTCTATTTTAATTAGGATTCCTTTGTTATTTTGAGATACTATAAATACCTTAGGGTTATTTCGTTATTATGTTACTCAATTTTTATAATTTCCTACATACTTTCACATACTTTTTATCATTGATTCAATTGTTCTTGGATTTTTGGTTTCGTATTCAATTGGAGATTTTGGATTTTATCTTTCATTATTACACAATTAATTATATGTCTTTTTCATTGATTACCATGGATTATTGAATGAACATTAGTGGCTAAGTTCCTTGACTAGGGTTGTTGGAATCTTGGTGGATTAACTATGTAAGGAATGTGGTAGATTCATCTAGTCTATTGTATCTTTTTGTATTGCAATCTTCTTCATATTAATTTCTCCCAAGCTACTATAGAAGCTTCGGTATTTACTTTATTTTAGAATGACCTCACAAAGGAGTTTGAGATTGGGAAAAGGAGGTTATGACAGTAATTCGAGGATACCAACCCTCGTCTAATCAACTCAAGATTCAAAAGTTGAGAGTTGTACTGAGGTTATAGACAAGGGGAAGGAAGGATACACCCTGCGGCTGATAAGGTAAAGGGTGAGATTTATCAACATGTTCACAAGACGCTTGATAATACATAGCTTGTCACTGCATGTAGAGTAGTGGGTTAGGAGGATCGAACACGAGAAACTTATAGAGTTGAGAAGCCAAGGGGAACACAGTCCTAGTGTTCATGTTCTATTGTTTGAAAACTCAAGCATTCAAGTTTGTCTACTTATTACTATTGATTTTCAAATCCCTCCATTTACTTTTATGCATTGCTCATGGATTTTGTAAGTTAGAGATACCGTTTCACGTATTCCTTGTAGATTTGACACCAAACTTTTTTGGGCTACTATATTTGACATCAACAGAAACATACTTTTGTTGAGGTTAGTTTTTGGGCAACATTAAATTTTAGAGCCGGTGATAGGGAAATAAAGCACTTATAGAGGATGCCACATCCTCCAGATCCACACCAAGGATAAAGAACCCCAGTACCTTACTACCCTATTCACCATCATCCTCAGATGAGGAAGAAAATTATGAAGAAGACAATGGTAAGGATGATAGTAAGTAAGGATCAAGTTCAGAGCTCTAGCAGCAATAGCTTGGCGGCTAGCAACAGAGCTCCAAACTTTCCAACATGACAGGCAATTTCATGACCATACAGGAAGCATACCATACAAAATCAAAGCTTCCGTCAACACCACAGAGACAAAAGTTACTCCAGCACACACACAACAAAACTAAAAAAACACAACATGCCAGTTCTCAAACTTTTTAGATTATGCCCATAGGGTTCGAAACATGGAAAGTATAACCCATGGCAACCTTGGTACAACCCTACCCCCAACTAAAATTCTATGCATTATCCCCAGTGTATCTAACAATGTAGAAAAAGGGATTGTGTAAGACCTCGTAAAATTCTAAGCTTAACTCAGTCCGTTAAAGATTGAAAAGGGGTTCTAGACTTAGAAATTTTAGCCAAGTGTTTACACTTAGAATTTATTTTAGCTTTCATATGTTGGAAATCTTATTGCATGACCTTCCCGACCTTAATTTTTTGATATTTAAGTTAATTCATGATCAAGAATGTCAATAGGGGTTCCCGGATGATTTTTGGGTTTTTTGAACCTCGTTTAGACCACGTTTGGAATCCCAAAACAGTGGACCAACGCGATCCTGGCATGCCGCATCACCTATCCCATTGGTCAATATTGTTCCAGGACTACCAGTCAAAAGTACTGAGTCTTTGCACGATCATGGTGCGATGTATTGGGTATTGCATCGATGCCACTGATGCGCCACGTCGATCAGCGCGTCAGCACCCAATTTCAGTCATTAAAATAGTTGTGACCCCATGGTTATTTAAATCTTTTTTCCATCCTTATATAACCCATAATACGTGATTCATCCATATTTTCACCCAAAATATAGTTATTTTCTCTCAAGAACAAGCCTAGGTTTTTCACTTAAGGATTTAAATTCAAGGGAATTCCACTGTTAATCTTCAAGAAGCTTCCATTTAAGGTATGGTAGATGTTGATTCTTGGGTTCCATCCACCCAAGAAGTTCAAGAATCATTTTCTAAATTCAAAGATCTGCAAGCCAAGTGTTTGTTGAAAGGCCTTAGTGAATGACTTATGAGATGTTGTATGCATCCCTATACATGCGCAAGATTAAGACTTCCATGTCCTTGAAGAGATGCCTCCTTGATTTTATTGTGAATGATAGACTATTGTTATGCTTTTCAAGAATGGTCATGTCTTATTTATTTATGTTATCGAGTCCTGAGGGTATTTAATACATGGAAATTTAGTTGATTGTATAGAGCCAGTGTCAATTTTCAAGATAATCGTCGACGTGTCATGATCAGCAGAACTCAGTCAGTTACAGAACTTAGAGAGACTCAATAATCTTAGTATCAGTCTATTCCGATTCAGTATTCAATTCAGACCTCAGTAGTATCCAAGTATTCAGTCCAGAAACTCACTAGCATTCAGTCAAATAACAAAATTCAGTAGTATTCCATCAGTCAATGGAACTCAGTGAGATCAGTTCAGTTTAGTTAATCATTATGATCAGAAATAGTTCTGTCAGACCTAGTATGAACTAGGCAATCAATTTAGTGTCTTTCAGTTGGGAGTAGGATTTAGCACCGAGCGAACCTAGGGATGGGGGCTCACCTTCTAGATCAGAATGTGATCCCTATAAGAAATTTCTAAGTTCCAAAACTACATAGCTAACGTAGGCATGAGATTCACTCGTTAGATAAGACTGACATACTCGGGGCTTACCCTCTAGTACAAGACTGGTCTCAGGGGTCACCCGCTAGATTAGGACTAACTCCATAGCAGTTTTATTTACCCGTGGCACGGTACTGATACCCATCTAGCTAGGTTTATAGGTTGGACCCCACTAGTTCAGATTCGGGGTATGTCGGTTAGATGACTACCTCCCACAGTCTCAATTTTAGATTCAGTCTCAGTAATAGAACTCAGATCAGTATTACAAAAATTAAGACTATCAGATATAGTCACTTAACATAGTAAAGAACTTACATAGTTTCAAAGATTCAGAGATCACCCATTAGATAGGCTTGATCTCACATTCGATCAATTATATTCACAATCAATAGATTCAGATATCACCCTCTAAATAGGCCTGATCTCACATATAATCAAGAAGTATCAGTAACCTCAGATATCAGTTATTAGTAGACCAAGTTATTTAGTATCTCAGTATTAGTAAACTCAGTAGTCAGTGTTACTACAATTTTAATCATAGTTTATACATTCATACATGTATCCTCATTCAGCATACTCATGTATTTAGTCAGTATTGTTCATACATACAAACCCTTGCATTTAGCCTTACCTCAGCTAGCGTACCATTACATTCTCACGTACTGACACATATTTTTCTCTTATGATATGGTGTCTTATACTATAGGATCAGAAGCACCAACTCCAGAGAATCCTTAGCAGTTCAGACTCATCCAGTAGCAGTAGACTTATTTCAATGTTGCATTAGATTCAGTATTTTAGTACATGAAGATAGTTGTGGGATTGTCCTATCAACTCCAAGTTTAGTTAATTTAGAGACTTTCAGACTAGAAGTTCAGACATTTGTTTTAGTTTTGGTATTGATATATTTTATACAGTTGTATTTCAATTTGAACCTTCTGGAAAGTTTTCCACCAGTTTCCTGCATTTGGGCATCATATTATGTAGTGCTTAGTTGCATATATCTGTCATGGGTTTGCTTGTGGTCCTTCAAGATCATAAGCACCATGTAGCATTTCAAGTACCATATTGGGGCATTATAGATTGGGAACATGACTAGGTTCTCAAGGAACCAGCTCATCCAGTATCATCACGTTGTCCCTTAGATGGGTTCCAAACATTATCAACAAAAGTCCCATTAGCTATCGGGACTGTCTCCACAGTAGTGGCACCGATTGTAGTCGATGTGCTCAGTAGTACATTAGTAGTCAAGGATATATCACCGCACCCATCAATATCATCATCCGCTAATTTTGATCTACCGTTTCCAGCTTGCATTTCTTGGACCCTCACCTATTAGTCCTGCTCACTCTGTATACTATCCTTCTTTGTTTTCTTCAGGACACCTTTTTCTACACTTTGATGTTTTTTTTATTCTCCCTTTTCTTCCTTCCTCCTCCGATTTCAAAATTATCCAGATGTTTTCAACTTGTATGTCAGGCTCAACCTTCGTAATCATGGGTGCTAAGATGAATGGCTTGTTGTATAGAATATTTACCGATTTAATAGTTCCAGCCACCTCTGCTTTTACCTCTATAATCTCAGAGGTTGGCCGTTTCCAAACTATTAGGTCATCCTCTGCTTAAAGGTATTCAATCAACCCTACACCCATTTGTTCTATTTTTCTAGCTAATTTTCAACCCATGGTTTGACACCACCCTCCATTAACTATTACTTTGCTTCTATTATTCCCAAATTGCGCATAATATCATTAATACTAGACTAGGAAATAATCGCATACTGTGAAGGTGCATATCTAGTGAGAGTTAGGTAAGGTAGTGCAGACTATGCAGGAGGTGGGGCACTAGATATGCCTGTTGCATCAGCCGTTTATGGCTTGATCTTGACACCTCTATTTGTGGTGTCATATATCTCATCCTGCACTGCAATCTCAGTCTGTCCACCTTGACTTCTAAATATCTCAGAGATCATATCTGTTTCTCACGTACCCTGCCTGGGCATGGGGTTTGCAACATCCTGAATAAACCCCAACTCTGTGATATTTATTGGGTCAATAAGCTAGTCAATCTCGGAAAGTTACTGCACCCCCGCAGCTAAATAAATTTGAGTAATCATACAAAGGTAAGCTAGAAGTAGCTTTTCTCAACCCACAGCTCGGTCTGTTATCTCTCTAGCTAAAAACTCACCCAGATCAAACTCATACCCAACCAACAAACAAGCTATCCACGTAGTAGGAACTGGGATGAGCATATTTTCCCTAGTAGTGGGACACAATCCGTGTCCAGCCAATGTCTACCATGCCTTATCCTCAAAATTCAGTGTATGTTTTTCAATTTTTCGCAACGCCACTGCTCGTCCACAAACCACCCAAAAAATTTCTTCTCTATTCAAAGTAATTAAGCTTGTAATTCATCCAAAATGTCTCATCTTGTCTTCCAACCCTAGTTGTTTCCTTGTAATCTTTCGTATTTCATCCATGTGGTAATCCATCACCCCTTTTCTCACAGGTGGCTGGAAGGTTAGTCCATTTAAGAACCATGAAATAGTCAGTGGAGAGATGTTTACCCACACTCCTTGAATGGTCAATAGCATAATGGGATCACCACCTCTCCACAAGTTACCCTACAAATAATACCTTTTTAGTTCTCCCTTATATGTCACATAAAATGTCAAAACTAATATATGATTGTACTTGTGGGGCATTGTAGTCATCCATTGTAAACCATATAGTTGGAACCTTGCTTTTAACCTAGGCAACTCAAACATGCATGTAGTGGTCAATCTCCTTTCCAGATATACACTCATTTTGATTCTTTTATTAGGGAGTTTACTTAACCCATCATTATATGAATCCTGCATACCAGGGCACCCCCACCATTCAACAGTTGGCACCACAGCAGGTGTAATATCTAGAGGTGGGCCTTTTCTGTCAATAAGAGTGGCATCAACTTCTTCCTCAACCTCACATTTACTTTCAAGCATTCTTCTAAGCTTGATTCAATATTTTCTTCTACCCTTGCATCACCCTCAAGTTCTTCATTTTTGTCATCCTTATCATCCTCAGAAGATGATGATATATGTGAAGGAGAGTTACTTGGGTTCTTCATTCTAGGTTCCCTTGGGGTGTATCCTCCGGAATGGTTAATTTCTTTCCCTAAGGGCGATTTTCCCTTAAGGAAACTTTCTTTTTCATGGGAAATTCAAAAAATTCACCACTCGAGTCACTGGATTCCTCGTCTGTCAGATGGTAATTAGCCTTTAGATGTAAGTTCTTCTTGGTATTATTCCTCGAGGAGTCTCCTTGAGGGGCCATGGTACCTTTATGCATAAAATCAATAGTAATTACTAAGGAAAGAATACAAAAGCAAAGAAAATAAGTGTTAGTGTGTAATTTTTGTTTATGTTACGACTGGGGGTTAGAGTCGTATGAGTTGGGTATGACTCATATGACTGAGTCGTAAGATGGATAGAAGAAGATCAATGTTTACTAGTAAGGTTATGAGACCACCTAGTGAGTTGTAAGGTTAACTTATGACTCATTACTAATACTCGTAAGCTAACAAAAAATAAAGTTCTCTTATGTTCAACTACCCAGTCTTTTTGACTTTAAGTTATAAGTCGTAGAGGCTAGTTACGACTCACATAGGCAAGTCATACCTATATCAAAACCTACAATGAATTAGACTTTTATATTATCAATCGTTATGAGTATCATAAGGAGCCTCGTATCCACTACAACTTAACAGTTGAACTTGTGAATTGGTTCCAACATGCAATCCCTAATTTACCCTTTATTGTATTGCATTACCACCCTATTTTGGTCCAAAAATACACATTTTCATTGTCCAATTTCAAGTTCAAACCCAAAATCCATTGCAAACTCAATTTCTAACCCCTAGGGTCAAAATCTTCAATACCCATAGCTATTCAACTCAAAGAAACAATAAAATCTCAACTTACTATCAACTTTAACTCGAAATGTAAGGTATTTTAGTTCAAAGACTTACTTGAATGCTTGAGAGATTAGGTTTCTTGAATTCTCACTTTTCTTCCTCAAATCCTTGAGAAATTCATGCAATGTGAGGGATCCCAACAAATTTATGTATATTTTAGAGTGAATTCTTGTGATTAGAGTTCAAAAATTAATCATTAATAAAGGTATTTTATGTGTCATTGTGTCAGTCACCTTAATCAATTACTATCTTTTGATTAAACCATTTTAAGTGGGCCTAGTTTACCCGCAACCCTTGACTGGTAAATTTGGTTATGAGTCATGTGTACGACTCGTAACGTATTCATACAGGTCTAGTCCTCTATTCGTAAAGAATGGGACTTCTTACCTTGTTCTAGAGTCGATACGACTTAATGTGATGAGTCATACCTTGATATTATGACTCATTCTAAGAGTCATAAAGACTTCAGAAACTTTTACCTAAATTTGAATCATCTCCTAGGTCCTTACGACTCTTGCTCACGGTCGTTACCTTAAGATATGACTTATCAAGAGTCCGTATGACCTAACTTCTTGGAATGTCTGGCTCTATTCTGCAATATTTAACCATGCACATTTAACAAACATATTACCCTCTAAATTATTAAGTTCAAAAACATGGGTTGCCTCTCACGCAATGCATGATTTAATGTCACAGCACGACGGGGCTAAGTTGGATACTCATATTTCACTAACTAGCCTCATGGGTTGCCCCCCATGCAACGGTTGATTTAACATTGATGAATGATGTCACTGCCTTGGTTACTTAGACTTCAACAAGATCAATTTCATACATTATACTTACTTCTTTAGTGTTACCCGTATAATGATTTACTCTTTTCCTATTCACCTTGAACATGACTTTACCATCCTGCTTCAATTCCAAAGCACTATATAGGAACACTCTTATCAAGGTAAATGGACCATACCATCTAGAATTTAACTTTCCTGGAAACAAATGAATCCTTGACTTGTAGAGCAATACCTGATTGCCTTTCTCAAATATCCTCTTCTCAATCTTGCGATAATGATGCAGTTTAAATTTTTTTGTAAAGTGTAGAACTTCCATATACCCAGAGTCGGAATTCATCCAACTCATTGATCTTGTTCATCCATGACTTTGTTGTATCTTGCCACTCAAAATTCACCTTTTTCAGATCCTATAGAACTTTATGTTTAAGTTCAACAAGTAGGTTACAGGCTTTTCCATAAACCAGCTGATAAGGAAAAGCACCAATGGAGGTCTCAAAAGCACTAGTCTGTGGATGATAAGGTGGCACCACCTTATGCATTACTCCATACTTATCACGCAGACTTTTGAATAGATGATTATAAAAATTTTACCCACCATCACTAATGATAGGAAATGGTGTGCCAAATCAAGAAAATATATGTTTTTTCAAGAATGCAGTGACACTACGTACTTCATTGTTGGCGAGCGCAATCGCTTCCACCCATTAAGAGAAATAATCCACATCCACTAGAATATACTTAATTCCAAACAAACTCACAAAAGGGCCCATGAAATCTTTTCCACTATAATACACCATAATATTCTTAACTTAGTACGACTTCTAGTTGCATTCATAAGAGGCTTAAATTTTGAAATTTTTACTAAGTGTTGGGAACTTAGTCATTTTAATAACTCTTGACTTCAAGGATTTTTAAATAGATCTTACCGACCCCAAGTTGTTGGTTTTCGAGTTAATTCATGTTTAGGGGTATAAGGAGCATGTCTCAGAGAAGTTTCAAAATTTTTTGGATGAGGATTAGGTCATGTTTGGAACACAATTCCAGTAGCTGATTTGGATAGTGTCACATTGCGATGCTTATCCCGATGGTACATCTACCGATTCACGGTGATCAAGTAATTCGCAGCCCAGTTATGAATTTAAATGTCTGAGGGGAAATTATGTCTTTTCCCCTCAATCCAAGTCATTATATCACAACTTATATCACTAGTTAGGGCGTTATTTACCCCTCTTCTTAAATTCGCCTCTCAAGAAAACCCTACTCATCCCCCAAGATAATCAATTCCTTTATTTTCTCTCTAAGTAAAGAAAGAATTCAAGTTCCCAAATCCAAGAACCTTTAAGGAGACATCAAAATTTGTTTTTCTCTTCCAACATTAAGGGTTTAAGGTATGTGTGATGTTCATGCATGGGCCCTTTTTCACCAATGGAGTCCAAGAACCTCTTTTGATCTTAAATTATTATTTTTTACATGATTTTTAGAACTATCTCCATGAACCCCTTGTTATTTTTATTTAAAGTTAAGATTATATGTGTTTTCAATTGGAATGAATTATAGTATATTTTGAATGTTGTAGTTCCTATATCATGATCATGCGAGTTAGAATAAATCCTAAATTTATGGTTGTTGTCATGTAATCATGATATCTCCTTATGTTTAAAAGCATCCTCATGTTAAAGTCTTGATCTCTATGTGTTTGATGAAATGTCTAAGTGATAGATTTTGAATAATGATTTCCTATTAAGGTTTTCAAAGTTTTTACTTGTCCCTTTTTGTTATTTCCATTCAGTGCTAGTAGGTTATGAACACCCTATACCTAGTTGTTTACATAATATTAGTATCTTCAGAATGATGTCAGATAAACCATGAGCACTATCATTCAGTCAGTTGTTGTGATCATTTGTTTGTTCAGTTCAAGTTAGTTTAGTTTAGAAATTAGTGTCCTTCAGTTAGGAGCAGGAGTCAGTACCGAGCAAACCCAGGGATAGGGGCACTCATTCCAGATTAGGGTTTTAACCTTAGTAGCAATCCATGAGTTATAGAACTACGTAACCAATGTAGTTTTGAGATATTTTTCTGCTAGTTTAGGGTTGACACATATCTTATGAGAGCATCTGTCAGCATAGGGTGACTCCTCAGTCCTTTAGGATATCAGCCTTGTGGAATCACATAGTCAGCCAGTGTTAGTACCTGTGACATAGTACTGACACCATTCTAACTGGGGTTACATGTTGGACCCTGATTAGTTCAGATTAGGGCACGTCGATTAGATGATACCTCCTACAGTCTCAGTGCAGTATTAAGTATAGAATTTAGTTTAGGTTTGTTTGACCAAGGCATACAAATTTCCAGTTATTCAGTCATATGATTTTAGTATTTTAGTTTATATATTATTTTAGAAATATTAAATTCTTGGTCTGGAATTCTCAGATATCTCAGTTTTTCATGAATTCATGTTTTGTTGTCACATGCTATTCAGTCAGTCATTATTTCATGCGTAGTTAGCCCATGTATTTTAGCCTAACCTCATCTCATATACTAGTATTCAAAGTACTGATCGTATACACGTCTTGCGCTATGATGTTTAATATCATAGGCTCAGACTATTAGTCTCTCGATCGTACCTAGATCGTCTAGCGTTACAGCAACAGCAACAGTGGTTAGTCCTCATTCTTCAAGGAAAAGTTTATCTTTCATTTAGTTATTTTAGTATTTGTCTTACTTAATTAGTTGGAGTTAGTTTAGGGTTTGTCCCATCAACTTCACAGATAGTCAGTTTTAGACTTTTTAGACATTCAGACAATCAGTTAGATAGTTAGTTAATATATTAGTATTGTCAGTTGCATTTCTGTATTTTTATCAGATGCTTATAGAATTATGATTGAATCTTCTTTCAGTGTTTAGATTGATTTGCCTTATTAGTTTATCTTCCATGAATATGTTTTATTACTATATTTTTAAGTGCTCACATCAGGTACCAGCTCAAGGGTTAGCTTGTGGTCACTTGTGACAATAAGCATCGTTGTCGCGACTAGAGCTTAGCCTTGGGTCGTAACAAAACTTGGTATCAGATGCTAATGTTATACAGTGTCCAAGGGAGTCTAAAAGTCACATTGAATAGAGTCTTGTGCATGGGTGTGAAGCGCACCACACTTATGGACAAGCAGCTACAATATATTTTAGTAAAAGTTTCTATTCTTTTGGTATTCAAGTCAAGCAAAAGAGCGTGATATTTATTTAAACTCTCTTTCTGACTCATCTTTTATTCTGTTACAAAAAATCCCTCCATAAAGAACAAAGAAAGAAGGAACGGGAATCAACACGGACCTCTGCTTGTTCATAAAGATCCCCCAAATGAGCATGTCTCTCACACTGAATTCATGGCTACCTTCACTACCTTAGCTCACTCAGTAGTTGCTCAGAAAAATCAGCAGTATACTGCCCCATCCAACTCAATGGCAAACACCGCTACAGCTAGGGTTTTGGATTTCACTCGAATGAATCCTCCTTTATTTTCGGGATCCAAGTCTAAGAAGAATTCGCATAATTTTCTTGATATGTTTCAGAATGTGAAAAATATTATGGGTTTCACTTTGAATGATAGTGCAGAATTTTATGCTTATCAGCTGCAGTATGTATAGCACACGTAGTATAATTAGTAGAAGGAGGATAGGGGTGTTGAGGCAGGGCCTGTAGTGAGGGGAAAGTTTACCACAATATTTTTAGATAGGTTCTTTCCACTAAAGTAGAGAGAATCTAAGGTGCAGGAGTTCATATATTTGAAGCAGGGTACTATGAGTGTGAAGGAATACTTACTTAAGTTTACTCAGTTGGCGAGTTATGTTCCTAATGTGGAGGCTGACAACAGGTCTAGAATTAGTAAGTTTGTTTCTGGTGTAGCTGATAGTATAGTCAAGGAGTGTATAACTACCATATTGATTAAGGAAATGTACTTATCTAGGCTTATAGTTCATGCCCAGCAGATTAAGGAGGAGAACATTAAAGAAAAAAAAGAGTGGTAACCGTTCTCAATTTCATCATAAATTTTCATATCCAGCTCTGTCATCAGCTAGTGCACCCATTCCAAAATTCACGAAAGATAGTCGGGAAAGAGCATAAGGCTCCAAGTCCTAGGGCAGTGTGAATAGTGGTCGTACTAATCTACTTTGCCATAGATGTGGTAGGAACCATTTAGGGTGTGTGTAAAGATGGCAGTGGTATGTGTTTTTGATATGTCAATCTAGGCCACAGAGTCAATGAATTTCCAAAGGTTAGTCAGTAGAGTCAGCATAGTCGCTCTCCAGTTCTAGCCGGTCTCCTTACTCAGTAGGGTGTTGAGTCCGGTGCAACCAGTAGGAAGCGTCAGAATGGGTTTTATGCATTCCAGTCCCGACATGATTAGGAAAGTTCTCCTACAGTAGGTATGGGTACATTATAGATATTTCATATTTATATGTATGTTTTACTAGACCAAGAAGCCACTAAGATGTACCGTGATTTGAGATAAATCTATTGGTGGACTGGTATGAAGTGGGATATTACAGAATTTGTAGCTTAGTATGCTAATTGTCAGCAAGTTAAAGTTGAGCACCAAAGGCCTAATGGCACATTATAGGAGTTTAGCATCCCCACTTGGAAGTTGGAAGAGGTAAACATGGATTTTGTGACAGGGTTGCCTCATACGTGGCGTTAGCATAATTTTCTATGGGTTATTGTTGACCAAATGACAAAATCAGCCCATTTCTTACCCGTTCATACTTCATATTTATCCGAGTATTATGCCTAGCTCTATATTAGAGAGTTGTTTAGGTTGTATGGAGTCCCATTATCTATCATATCAGATAGAGGTACTCAGTTTAACTCTCACTTTTGGAAGGAATTTTAGAAGTGTCTTGGTACCCAAGATCATCTTTGTATAGTTTTTTATCCCAAGATAGATATTCCGGCAGAGAGGACCATTCAGACCCTAGAGGATATGTTGAGAGCATGTGTTATTGACTTTAAAGGGAGTTGGGATGATCACTTACCTTTGATCGAGTCTGCCTACAATAACAGTTATCACCCCGTATTCAGATGGCTTCATTTGATGTCTCTATAGAAAGAGATATAGATCTCCTATTAGTTGGTTTGAGGTGGGTGAGGCAGCTTTTCTATGACCAGATTTGGTGTTTGATGTAATGGAGAAAGTTTAATTAATTAAGGGGAGGCTTAAGATAGCCCCAAGCCATCAGAAATCCTATGCAGATATGAGGAAAAGAGACCATGAGTTTGATGTTGGAGACTTGTTCTATTTGAAAATCTTTCCCATGAAGGGAGTTAAGAGATTTGGCAAGAAGAGGAAGATCAGTCCCTGATATGTTGCCCTTATTTTGAGTCATTTTGGAAAGGTAGCTTATGAACTAGAGTTTCCTGTAGATTTGGAATTAGTGAATTTGATGTTTCATGTTTTCTTATTAAAGAAGTACATTCATGATTTAGCTGTTGTAGTTCATTTAGAAAGAACAGATTTTTAGGATAACCTTTCTTACGAAGATATCGAAGTTAATATCCTTGATCGTCAGATTCATACACTAGGGAACAAAAAAGTTCCCTTAGGAACAAAAAAGTTCTTTGGCGGAATCATTCCATTGAGGTAGCCACTTAGGAAGCAAAGGCAGATATACATACCAAGTACCCTCATATTTTCTCTGCAAACTCAGACTCAGCTTAAGGTAATATTTTTCTTTAGATTATCTTTTTTCCATTCTCAGTTCCAGCTATATTATCATTCTCATGACATTGTGTATATTCAGGAAATCAGTTCAGTTCATGTATCATGTTTTAGACTTAGTTATGTAATCATGTTTCCAATTATGCATGTTCATTATGTGATCTCAGTTGCCTTAGTTAAGAACTCTCTGCTTAACCAGTCTTATTCAAGGATGACTGTTCCCAAAGGGGAGATATTGTAATAACCCATAATATTCTTCGCTCAGTTCGACTTCTAGTTGCATGTATAAGAGGCTTAAATTCTAAAAATTTCACTAAGTGTTGGGGACTTAGTCATTTGTAAGGCCTCTGAACTTTGAGTATTTTTAAATGGGTCTTCCTGACACCAAGATGATGGTTTTTGAGTTAATTCATGTTTAGGGGTGTAAGGATCATGTCTCAGAGATGGTTTAGATTTTTCGAACGACGATTGTGTCATGTTAGGATCATGATTCTAGCAGTTTATTGCAATAGTGTTGCATCGCTGCCTTAATCCCGATGGCGCATCTACCTCTTCGTGGTGATCAAGCAATTCCCAGCCCAGTTATGAATTTAAATACCTGAGGGGAACTTGTGTCTTTTCCCCTTAATCCAAGTCATCATATCACAACTTATATCACCAGTTAAGGTGTTATTTACCCCTTATCTTCAATTCTCCTCTTAAGAAAATCCAACTCATCCCCCAATATCATCAATTCCTTTACTTTCTCTCTAAGGAAACAAAAAATTCAAGTTTCCAAATCCAAGAACCTTCAAGGAGACATTAAGATTTGTGTTTCTCTTCCAAGATTAAGGTTTAAGGTATGCGTGATGTTCATCCATGGTCCCTATTCACCTATGGAGTCCAAGAATCCCTTTTGATCTTAAATTATGAGTTTTTATATGATTTTTTTGAACTATCTCCATGAACCCCCTGTTATTTTGATTTCAAGTTAAGATTATATGTGTTTTCAATTGGAATGCATGATAGTATGTTTTGAATGTTGTAGTTCCCATATCATGATCATGCTAGTCAAAATAAATCCTCAATTTATGGTTGTTGTCATGTAATCAAGCTATCTCTTTATGTTTAAAAGCATCCTCATGTTAAATTCTTGATCTCCATGTGTTTGATGAAATGCCTAAGTGATGGGTTTTGAATAATGATTTCCTATTAAGGTTTTCAAAGTTTTATATGCCCTTTTTTGTTATTTCCATTTAGTATTGGTGGGTTATGAACATCCGATACCTAGTTTTTTACATAATTTCAGTATCTTCAGAATTATTTCAGATAAACCATGAGCATTGTCATTTAGTCAATTATTATGATTAGTAATTTGTTCAATTAAACTTAGTTATGTTTAAAATTCAGTGTCCTTCAGCTCGGAGTAAGATTTAGCACCGAACAAACCCAGAGATGGGGTCATTCCTACCAATTTAGGGTTTGAACCATAGTAGCAATCCCTGAGATACAGAACTACGTAGCTATCATATGTTTGTGATGTCTTCCTACCAGTTTAGTGTTGACACATATCTCATGAGAGAACCTATCAGCATAGGGTGACTCCTAAGTACTTTCAGATATCATCCTTATGGATCCACATTGTCAGCCAGTATTAATACCCATGGCACGATATTGACACGCTTCCAAATAGGTTATAGTTTGGACATCAATTAGTTTAGATTGGGGCATTTCAGTTAGATGATACCTCCCACAGTCTCAGTGCAATATTCAGTACAAAATTCAATTTAGGTTTGTTTGACCAAGGCATACAGATTTCTAGTTATTCAGTCATAAGATTTTAGTATTTCAATTTACAGATTATTTCATAAATGTTATATGCTTGGTCTGTTATTCTTAAATATCTGAATTTACAAATTCTAGACGATTTAAAATATTTCTTACTTGGGTATTCATCCCTTACTCTTCTTAAGGATAAAACTCGACTTGAAGAAAGTTTGGGGTATTACAATATCTCCCCCTTGGAAACATTCATCCTCAAATGTCGTTTGTTAGGCTAAGAATACTGATCGACTGAATTTACTTAAGGAATGTGAATATTTGAAATATGACTAAGTGACATGAAATTGCTGATATACTGAGTTCTTATACTGGACATGTATATCTGATGCATCGAATAAATAATTGAAGCTACTTATTAGCTTAATTCTCATAGTGGATATGCATATCTGATGCATGGATACGTGATGGAGTTTCTCTCATGAATGCATGACTGTATACACTGAAAAGATGAAAAAAAATTCTACTGAACATGCATATCTAATGCATGAATACTTGACTGAACTGTCTTTTGAATGTTTGACAAATTATACAATGATAACTGGTGTTAACTTCGTAAGGTTATTCTAAACATGTAACTGAATGAGTCTAAGGACATGAAGGCATTGTAAAGTTATGGGGTATCTCCCCCTTGGGACTATATGTCCCTCTAAGAACACTTTGCTAAAATACTGGGGCATTGTACGTGGCACCTACAAATCATGATTGATCGTCTGAGATCTGAAACTAATACATAATAAGGGAGATAAGCTATACTCACAACTACTAGGATACTCTATCTTGGAATAGTTACATTTAGGAGATTTCTGATAGCATGATCAGGTAAAGAGATGAGATAACAACTATATGAATCTGACTACTAAACGGACTTTCTAACTCTACTAACTAACTCATGCTAAAATATAAGCTCATATGGGAGCAAGGGATATAAAAATGCATATCATAAACATGAAGGACTCATAACATACTCAAATCTATACCAGGGAACCTAACCTGATCATGGTGAGTCTGAAGCGCATAGAGTCTGTTCTGACACTAACCACTATTGGCACCAGAAGTGGCACCCTGCTGACGCAATTCTCTACCCTTCTGAGCTAGCACTCTACATTCTCGTATTCTGTGGCCTGGCTTACCATATCTAAAACATACCTGACTGTTAGCTCTGCATATACCTAGTTAATTCTTGCCATACTCTCCACAAAGTAGATAGGTATGAACACCACTAGCATTACTCTAGGCCTTGGATCTTGGCACTTCATCAAGACTACCATCCCTAATGTTTGGTGAGGGTACACTAGCTGAGGATGGAGCTGGGACTGAAAACTTCTAACTATGCTGAGAATGGTTACCACCCTATGACCCTACCTAAGAGAAACTATGACTACCTGTTCTGGCCTTCTTACTCACTCTCTCCCTTTCTTTTATCTTATCGGCCTCAATCTGTTGTGTATGTATCATCAATCTAGAAAGGTCCATATCTCTATTGAATATAGTAGTCCTACACTCTTTCAACACAAACCCGAATACACCAGTCACAAACTTACTCATACTCTCTCTAGGGTCAGTTATCAAATTAGGAGCATACTTAGCTAACTGATTGAACTCAAGGAAATACTCCCTTACTATCATGGAGCCTTGCCTTAGGTTCAGAAACTCTTCTACCTTATCTTTTCACATCTCTAGTAGGAAAAACTTATCTAGAAAGGCATCCTAAAACTCTTGCCAAGTCATGGGAGTTGCATTCTCCCCTCTACTGTTCTCCTACATCACTACCCAATCATGAGCAATATCCTTCAGCATATAGAACAATAATTCTACACACTCCTCCTTAGAAACTGTAACACCCCTATTTGCTGAACCAAAATGCTACATGGTGATCATGACCCCGAAGGACCACATGCTAAACCATGACTGATATTTGTACCTGTATACTGCATAAAATATTGAATAATGCATAAATATGCACTGAAAGACCATAAGACTCAATACTGAACATAACATGGATGAGATAACATCTATGGGGTAATACAATACCCAAAACAAAAATATAAATACCGAAGTCTGAAACATAAGAGTCTGCATCTAGTCTGAAAGCCTCTACTGTCTAAATAATCTGAATAAGGAGTTGATGGGATATGTCCCCAACTAACTCCAACTAATAACTAATCAATGAAATAGTAGAGAAATAATTATGTCTTCAAATGATGAGGACTCACTTTTATTCTGACTGCTGAGACTAGAATCTACTGTTGATCTGGAACTCGTGTCTCAGAACCGATGGTGTAACATAAAAATAAAGCACCATAGCGCAAATGTGTCAGTACAATGGAATATAATGAGTATACATGTAAGGTCGGCTAATGCAAGGGTTAACATGCATGAAAAATGCTAGCTGACTGTCTAACATGAATGCGAGAATGCATACATAAATACATAACTGTAACTGATACTGTGATATCGTGATTACTGAATTTGAATATTGATGACATGACATACTAATAACTGATATAACTAATAGCATAAATAGTTGTATCTGAATATAACTGATAACATGGGTGACTATATCTGACATCCCTAAATCTGATGGAACTATCTGAGTTTCTTACTGTATCTGAGTTAATTATATCTGACAGTCTTAAATATGAAGAACTATCTGAGTTTTTTTATTGAGACTGCTACTGAAACTGTGGGAGGTAGTATTTAACTGACATGCACCTGATACGCCATTATGGTTGAGTTGGAGTCCAATATGTAACCCCAATTAGAAGGGTGTCAATACTGTACCACTGGTAAGAACAAGATGTGGGCGACCCTTATCTGATAGTGTCCCTAAAAGACAATAGTGGGGCCCTTATTTGACAGTTCATATACACCTCATCAACCCTCATCGAACAGTGTTGATGTCTCAACCTATGTTGTCTATATAGTTTTAGAACGCACGAATGACTTCTAAGGATCACACCCTCATCTAATATTGTGTGTCCCCATCCTTGTGTTCACGCAGTGCTAATTCCTACTCCCGTGTGAATGGACACTGAACATGATTTACTGAAATGAACATGAGCTAAGTTACTAAGTTTTGTTGACTGGCGGAGTACTACTGATATCTGATAACTGACTGAGTTATGAGATCATGGAGATTTTTCCTGAGTCATAATACTATCTGAAGTCTAAGGATTCATAGCTTGACTGAGGGTATCATGAAAACATGACATGGATCTAGGTATATAGCTAATGTTTTGGGTAAAAGTACCCTCAGGACTCAATGGAAGGAAACTGACAAAGCATAACTTACTTGAATATATAATAATCATCATAATACATTTACTGAAGCATTTCATCAAACATGTGATAGGTATAAGCTCGTACGTACATGGGGATTTCATGATATCATGCTAATTAGACATTTTCCCTTCATTTAGGCATTCAACCAAACACATAGTAGGCATAGAATATGTAAACAACATCATACAACAATTAACTGTCGTGATTCAATTCCAATTTAATCATTCAATGGTTTAGTCCTAGGGTTTCATCAATCTATACCGTTACAAATCAACCCATATGGAATTTAACACTCATTCGTGGAATACAATTCAATTACTCATTATCAACATGAACAAAAGCAGCCCAATCATGAACTTCATCAGAAAATCAATAACTTGAATTTAGAAAAGGGATTCTTGGGCTTCATGGACGAAAGGAGTCCATCAATAAACACTATGCATACCTTAGTTCATGATTTCGTGAAGATTGATGGAGAAAATTTCTTGAAATTGGATCTTCTATGAAAAATCTAGCTTGTTCTTGAGAGGATTTTGAGAGAAAAAAGTGTATTTTGTGTGAATAATGGCTAAATCACGTGTTAAAGGGCTTAAATAGGGGTGGAAAGTTCACCCTTTTAACCCTGGATGCCTCATTTAATATCAGTAATTTTTTCCCAAACTGGGACCCTAGAACGATGCGGCGTTATTGCACTGTGTCACTGGGAATTGACAATTGGGAAATTGAGGGATGGCGTGATGCGGAACCATCGCGTTGCCTCTTCCTTCGTGACCTAGAACTTTGGCGCGATGCAGGGGAAATTGCACTGAGACACTGGAAAAAGGACAATTCTAAATTTGAGTGCTGATGCGACACACCATAATCACGGAAACCTACTAGAAATTACCAAATGCCATTTCCTCTTGTGGCGCGGCGCACCACTGCCTAATATGGCGCTGTTTTACGATTGAAACTTAAAATAGTCATAACTTCTTACCCGGTTATCGGATTTAAGCAAATCATATATCGATGGAAAGCTATTGAATTTTCCTCATGAAAAAGGGTGAAAATATTTAAAATTACTTACGGAATAATTATCCTTCACTTTAGAAGCTACTACTAGGCATTCTTGGGATAAAATTTTCTAGAAATCTTTGGGGTATTACAATATCTCCCTCTTGAGATCATTCATCCTCGAATGAGACTTACTAAGAGGGGAAACAATAGGCTAAACATGAACTCAAAATGAATAACTGGAACATGATCTCATGACTGACAAGCTGAACATAACATACTGAACATGTATATCTGATGCATGTGTAACTGATTCATGAATGCATGACTGAATGTTTTGAGGAACTAAGTTTCTCACAATGAGAATGAATTTCTAATGAATAATTATATAACTAAGTTGATACATGAATACATGATGGAATACGCAATGGTACTTGATATCAAGTTTATACTGGGAACATGAACATGAAACTGAATACCAAGTTCGTGATGAACACTGATCATGAAATGGAGTAAGATTAAGGAGACCTGTTACCTTGAGCTTAATCTAAGTTGGTGGATAAGAGGTGAGGATACTTTGTATGTATGTCTTCTTCTTCTTCCCAATTAGGTCCCTCGATGGACTGATTTTGCCAAAGAAGTTTAACCAGAGGGACTTCTTTGTTCCTCAATCTAAGAGTCTGATAGTCTAAGATTTTGACTGGAATCTCTTCATAAGAGAGAGTGTTATGAACATCAATGCTCTGAATAGGGACTAAACCTGATGGGTCACCTTTGAACTTCTTGAGCAAAGAGACATGGAAGACTGGATGAACTGAAGCTAGATCTTAAGAAAATTCAAGCTCGTAAGCTACCTTGCCAAATCGACTGAGAATCTTGAAGGGACCGACGTATCGGGGACTGAGTTTCCCTTTCTTGTTGAACCGCTTCACTCCCTTCATTAGATATATATTTAGATAGATATAGTCACCAATCTCAAACTCGAGATCTTTTCTACGAACATCTGCATAAAACTTCTGTCCGCTCTGAGAATCCCAGAGTATTTCTCTAATCAACTGGACATTTTCTAAGGCATCAAATACTAAGTCAGGCCCTATGACTAAGTCCTCACTAACTTCGAACCAACCAATTCGAGATCTACATCTCCTACCATAGAGAGCGTCGAATAGAGCCATCCGAATACTGGAATGATAGTTGTTATTGTATGCAAATTCAATCAAAGGCAAGTGGTGATCCTAACAACCCTTGAAATCAATTGCACACGCTCTTAGCATATCTTCTAATGTCTAAATGGTCCTTTATGCTTTACCATCTATCTGAGGATAAAAAGTTGTACTAAGATGAACTTAGATACCAAGACCCTTTTGGAATGCTTTCCAAAAATGAGAGGTGAACTGGGTATCTCTGTCTGAGATAATAGACAAAAGAATACCGTGAAATATGACCAACTCCTTGATGTAGAGTTTGGCATAATCCTCAACTGAATAAGAGGTATGAACTGGAAAGAAAAGAGCTAATTTGGTCATTCTATCTACAATGACCCAAACTGAATCGTGCTGATGACGAGTTCGAGGAAAACCCATCACGAAGTCCATGTGCACAACTTCCCACTTCTAAGTAGGAATACTAAACTCCTGCATGGAACCACTAGGCTTCTGATGCTCTATCTTAACTTGCTGACATGTAGAGAACTTAGCCACAAACTCTGCAATGTCTCTCTTCATCCCACTCCACCAAGAGATTTTCCATAAGTCACAGTACATCTTTGTGGACCCTAGATGAATAGAGTAGTGCGCACCATGCGCTTCTGCAAGAATTTGTTGCCTTAATTTGTCTACACCTGGAACACAGAGATAACCCTGACAATGTAAAACACCATCTCCCCCTTTGGAGAAAACCTCTACTTTCTGATCCTGAACTGACTCTTACAAATTGACAAGGTTGGAATCTCTATCTTTTTTTTATTTTACCTCGGAAAATAGAGATGATTCTGAACTACTCTAAACCCATATATCACCCTCATCGACTAAGAGAATGCCTAGTATGGCAAGATGATGGACTTCATGAGCTAACATCTTTTTACTGTCCTCAACATGAGAAACACTATCCATGTATAGTCTATTGAGAGTGTCGGCCACTATGTTGGCCTTGCCCGGATGATAGAGGACACTCATGTCGTAATCTTTCAAGAGCTCTAACTACCTTCTCTGAAAAATATTGAGATCTTTCTGATAAAAGACATACTTAAGACTCTTATGATATGTGAACACATCTACATGAACACCGTATAAATAATGCCTCCAAATCCTTAAGGAAAATACTATGGCTGCTAACTCAAGATTATGAGTAGGATAATTCCTCTCATGGGGTTTAAGCTATCTAGAGGCGTAGGATATGAACTTACCATGATGTATGAGGACACAACCTAGAACCACCCTAGATCATCAAAATACACTACGAACCCATCTAAACCATCTGGGAGAGCTAAGACTGGAGATGAGGTAAGTCGAGTCTTCAACTCCTAAAAACTTTTCTCGCAAGGAGCTGACCACTGAAACTTAACTTTCTTTCGAGTCAATCTAGACATAGGGTATGCAATAGACGAAAATCCTTCAACAAACCATTTGTAATAGCCAGCCAAACCCAAGAAACTCCTGATATCTGATGGAGAGATAGGTTTGGGCCAGTTTCTTCCATCTTTGGTCTTTTGAGAATCGATTCTAATGCCATCACCAAAAATGATGTGACCAAGGAATGCTACTGACCTTAGCCAAAATTTTCCCTTACTGAATTTGGCGAATAGCTGATGATCTATGAGAGTCTGAATTACTATCCTGAGATGGTCTGTATGATCGTACTCAGTGTGGGAATAGACCAAAATATTATCTATGAAGATTATGAAGAACATGTCCAAGTAATGCTTAAACACACGATTCATCAAGTCCATGAAAGTTTTTGGGGCATTGGTAAGACCAAATGACATGACTAAGAATTCAAAGTGACCATAACGAGTACGGAAAGCTATTTTCAGAACGTCACTTTCTCTAACTCTAATCTGATGATAGCCAGATCTGAAGTCTATCTTAAAGAAATAGCTAGCATCCTGAAGTTGGTCAAACAAGTCATCAATTCTGGGAAGAGAATAATTGTTCTTGACCATGACCTTATTGAGTTAATGGTAATCAATGCACATTCTAAGAGAACCGTCTTTCTTGCACACGAATAAGACTAGTGCACCCCACGAGGAAATGCTGGGTCTGAAAAATCCCTTATCAAAGTGATCCTTCAACTATTCTTTCAATTCTATGAGTTCTGTTCATGCCACTCTGTATGGAGAAATAAAGATAGGCTGAGTATTTGGAAGAAGATCAGTGCCGAAGTCTATTTTCCTTTCGGGAGAAATTCCTGGAAGATCTTCAAGAAAAACATCTGAATATTCATTCACTACTGGGATTGATTCAAGGCTGGGAGTTTCGGAACTAGTGTCCTTAACTCAAACAAGATGATAGACACATTCTTTAGATATTATTTTCCTTGCCCACAGGTAGGAAACAAGCTGACCCCCGAAAGTGGACACACTACCCTTTTCACTCAAGGACGGGTTCATTTGGGAACTGAAACTGGACTATTCTATTTTTGCAGTCGACTGTGGCATAGCAGAAATGAAGACAATCCATGCCGAGAATGACATCAAAATCAGTCATCTCTAATTTGACTAAGTCTGCTGAAGTGACTTTCTGAAATATCATAATCGGGCAGTTCCTGTATACCCATCGGGCTATGATGGTTTTGCCCACTGGGATATATACTGGAAAGGGCTCTACTAGGATTTCAGGACTAATTATGAAATCTCCTTCTACATAAGGAGTAACAAAAGACAATAAAGCTCCTGGATCTAGCAAAGTGTAAACATACACATGAAATATCTGTAATGTACCAGTAACTACATCAGGAGAATTTTTTGAATCCTGTCGGTTCTTAAGAGCATATAGTCTATTTGGGCATTGCCCGCTAGTAGCACATGTTGTAGCACCCTGCTGATTCGGGCGACCAAAATGAGCTGAGGAGCGGAGATGACTTGGATAACCTGACTAAGGGTAGTCTCTGACTCTGTGGCCTAGCTTGCAAAAACTAAAACAAACATCGCAGCCAGCTCTGCAAGCACCCTTGTGGTTCTTACCACAAGTTTGACAAAGGGGATTAGTTCGGGCATTGCTGACACTGCCTTGAGACTTAAAGCCTGGAACTCTATCTCTAAACTTATGAGCTGGAGCACTGGCTAAAGAAGGAGCTAGAATTGATGACTTAGGACAAAACTGAGAACGATTTACTCCTTATGCTTTAGGGTGGCTAAAATTGAAGCTACATGTCCTAGATTTCTTATTCTGTTTTTCCCTCTACTTAATCTTCTGCTCCTCTATCTGCTGAGCATGGGTCATAAGTCTAGCTAAATTCATGTTACTATTTAGCATGGTAAATCTGCACTCATTAACCAAGCTATCATTTACCACCGAAGCAAACTTACTAATTGTAACACCCCGAGATCCCATCCCGAGATGTCACACAGTGCTTATGACCCCAAAGGACTACAAGCTAACCCTTTACTAATATCTATACCTATGCACTGCATAATATCTAAAATAAATGTGGAAACTAGCCATAAGGTTCAACATATCTAGAATACTCAAAACTGAAAACTGAATACTAATACATCCGTCTGAAAAGCCTTTAAACTGTCTGAACTGTGGAGTTGATGGGAAAGGTCCCCAACTAACTCCGTCTACTGAAAATATAAACAAAGTCTAAAGCAATAATAGTAAACTGAGATTCATCCTCAAAAGAAAATGACTCACTGCTACGACTACTGCTACTGACTGGGATTAAACTATTGAGGAAACTCTGGGTCTCATGCCTCTGAACCTATGGTGCCAAATAAAACACCATAGCGCAAGTACGTAGTACATGGATGTACTGAGTATGTAGACGGGGTAAGGCTAAATGCAAGGTCTCATGCATGCATAATATCTAAACTGAATAATCATCAAAATGTCGCACGAGAACACATACACATATATGAATGCAAAGACCATAGTCACAATCATCATAACTCTAGAGACAGAAACTCGGATATTGCCTTACTGCTAACAGAACTCACTACTGTTACTAAGACACTGACTCATCTGATACTGATGAATGAGAAACTGGATGTACTTATATCAATGACTAAATTCGAAGATTAATGCTCTCGACTGACAAGATTAAAGATCAACTTCTCTAATTGATGATTAAGGAAGCTATTATCAATGGTAAGGAAATGATCATATCTAAATCTGGCAACAAGAATACGCAATAGAATCTGAGACTGTGATTAAGCCTGGTGGCATATCTCTGAATATAATATCAAATAAATGTAAATAAGACCAAGCCTATCTGACGGATGGACCATGAATTAATGGAACTATCTGAGTTCCTCATAGAGATAGATGACTATATCTGACAGTCCTGATTTCGAAAGATTGATATTAAGACTGAGACTGAATCTGAAACTGAAACTGAAACTGTGGGAAGTAGTTACTTAACCGACATGCCCCAAACTACCACAGGTGGGGTCCAACCTATAACACCATCTGGAACGGTGTCAATATCGTGCCACGGGTAAAGACCTCTCTCTGGTATAATAGTCAAATACTCTCTCTCTAGAGGTAACAGCCTTTTCCTGATAGTGACTCATGTATCCTACGCTGGCTACGTAGTTTTGGAGGTCAGGGATTGCTAATAACGACTGTGACCTCTCTCTCACTGACGGAAGGAGCCATCATCCCTTCCCTCGCTCGGTTCTAGTTTCTACTCCCAACTAAAAGACTCTAACTGATTTCTTAACTGAACACAACTGAACTAAATCTAATACTGATCATGTTTTTCAAAATATCTGACTGAGATATATTGAGATCACTTAGTTCCGTATCTGACGGAAATGGTATTAAATCATGATATCTGACTCATGATACAGAGCTTGAATAGATTATTTGGTAACTACCGAGATTAGAATTGAACACTTGCATACTGTTAGATCTGAGCTGAGTAAAGAGCTGAGGCTAGATTACTAGCGATATAGAGATTACTGAGATTACTGAGATTTCTGAGCTTTCTTACATTCTGCAATTATCTGAGGATATAAAGTTCTATAGCTCACTGAGTTCTGAGAATCATGGCTCGACTGGAATTATTGTGAAACTGACATGGGCTCTAGACAATAGCTATATTGTCAGGTATAAATACCTCCAGGACTCCATAACATAAAAAGCATAACCATTCTTAACTAGTCATCACCACAATCATTCATTCATTATCACAATCATTCATTCATCATCATAATCACCAAAGCATTACTTCAAACATTCAGGGATCACAAACATCTATTCACCACCACCATCACTAAGGGGTCACTTCAAGCATTTCATAATCATAAACATACAATAGAGTAGGGGAAACATGCTACTAGATCATACTTCATTTAACAAGGTCTTGCATCAAATACTTCACACGTATATTAGTTTTGGCAACTATTGGATAGCACATGATTTGGGAAAAAATTCATATTATCATGTCACAACTTACTCGTCAAGCACTTGGCACATATTAAATGCTTAGCGTGTATCAAAGAGCACAAAATTAGGGAATTTATTACCATCATGTCTCAACTTGTTCACTAAGGCCTTTCCACAAACACTAGGCATGCACGGGTTCACACTTATTTGGGGATTTCCTACTATCATGGAATAATTCATTCACTTGGGCATTCTATCAAACACTAGGCATGCATAGACTTGCTCATACTTTGGGGTTTCCGAATCAACATACTATAGTGACCCTTATGCTTCACCTAAGATTTTTATCAAACTTATGGGGAACATGCTTCGCTTATTCCACCATTTCTACACCCCAAAGGACATGAACACGTCACATAGAAAACAACTTCAAGAGGGTTTATCACAAACATCACATGAATTCTACATACTAGGGTCAAAGCTTATGAATCTTGTAAACAAACATAAAACAAAACTCAACAACACATATAACATCAATTTCAACTCACATGAATCATTAACAACTTATAAACATAAAATCTTTGATTTTTAGAAAAGGGTACTTGAGCTTCTTGGATGAAAGGGACCCAAGAATCAACATCTACATACCTGGGGAAACTGTTTTCTTGAAGGTTCTTGTAAAGATTTCTTGATTCCTCTTTATCTCTCTTGACTCTTCTTGATTTTTGATTGAAAGAGAAGAGAGGATTTAATTTTTGGAAATCCTAGCTTTGAAGTGGAAGGAGACAAATGAGGCTGAGATCCCTTAACCGGGTATTTATAGAGGTTGGGGATAAGGGGGAGAAGACCAAAAAGCCCTTGGAATTAAACTAAAAAATCCCTAATTTTATATTTTGGCGCGACGCGCCATAATCGCGCTTGTTCACTAGAAATTGGACACTTGGGTAACTGCACGATGGCGCGACGCAGTGGAAATTGCGTTGCCATCTTGATTGCAAACTGGAACTATACCGCGATGCGGTGGAATAACGGAGTTTCACTGGAATTTGACAAATTATGAAATTAATCATTGGCGCAACGCGCCATAATTGCGGAGGTTCACTGGATTTTGAAGATTGCTATTTTGGCTGGCTCCGCGATGCGCTAAAGTGCCAGGTGGCATACTATCTCACTAAAATGGCTCTAACTCTTCACCCGAGTGTCCGATTTGGGCAAATTTTGTATCGATGGAAAGTTTATTCAATGCTCCACATGAAAAAAAGTTGAAATTAGAGAAATTACACACGATTCAAAGTATTTCATACTTAGGAAGATATTTTTGAAACTTCTAGACTCAGATTTCTTCTTTACTGAATACACTCTAAGGCTCAGAATGGAAGAGGACTTTGTGGGGTATTACATTATCTCCCCCTTGGGAACATTTATCCTAGAATGTCGCTTGATAGACTGAGAACACGGATCAACAGAACTTACTCAAGAAACGGAAATACTCAAGGCATGACTACGCAATTGGAACGACTGACATACTGTGTTCTCATACTGGGCATGCATATTTGATGCATGGAATACTCGACTGAATCTACTTATAGCGGAACTCTCATAACACACATGCATATCTTATGCATGAACTCATAACTGGGATGACCTCATGAATGCATAACTAAATACACGCTAACAAGCTGAACACTTTCTACTGAATGTGCATATCTAATGCATGAATGTTTGACTGAGATGACTCTCGAAAGCACGACTCACAATGCAATAGCAAGTGATGCTAACTTCATAAAGTAAATCTTAACATGCATCTGGATGAATCTAATGACATGCAAACATCATAATACAATGGGGTATCTCCCCTTTGAGACTCTATGTCCCTCTAAACACACTTCGCTGAAATACTAAGGTGGTGCGCGGGGTACCTACAGACTAGGTCATAATTAACCGATTGAGATATGAAACTCATGCATGACTCATGCTAGTATATAAGCTCAAAATGAAAGAAAAGGATCTAACAATTCATATCATAAAGATGAAGGGCTCATAACATACCCGGGTCTATTTCAGGGAATCCTTCCCAATTAAGGCGAGCCTGAAGCGAATGGAGTCTACCCCTTTGAGTCAGCACTTTATATTCTTGCATTCTATGGCCTGGCTCACCACACCCAAAGCATATATCACTACCAGCCCTACACATACATTGGTGGCTCTTGCCACACTCTCTACAATGCAGATAGATATGAACACCACTAGAACTACTATAGGCTTTGGAGCCTGGTGCTTTATCAGATCTGACACCCTTGAAGATAGGTGCGGGCATGCTAGCTGAAGATAGAGCTGGGACTATAAATCTCCAACCATTCCGAGAATGACTACCACTCCGGGACCCTGCCTGAGAGAAACCACGACTACTTGTCTTGGCTCTCTTGCTAACTCTCTCTCTCTCCTTCATCTTATCTACCTCAATTTGTTACGCATGCATCATTATCCTAGAAAGATCAATATCTCTATTGAGCATAGCATCTTTACACTCTTTAAATACATAACTCGATACCCCAGATAAAAAATTACTCATACTCACTCTAGGGCCAGCTACTAGGTCGGGAGCATACTTAGATAATTAGTTAAACTTAAGGCAATACTCTTTCAATATTATGAAACCTTTCCTTAGGTTCATGAACTCTTCTACCTTAGACTCTCTTATCTCTAGCGGAAAGAATCTATCTAGAAAGGTACTCTGAAACTCTAGCCAAGTTACAGGAGTTGCATTCTCCCCTCTACTCCTCTCCCACATAACTACCCAATATTGAGCAACATCCTTCAATCTATAGGATGCTAACTCAACACTCTCCTCCTTAGAAACATGTATAATCTGAGTGATTTTCTTTACCTCTTCTAAATAAAGTTGCGGATCCTCACCTACCATTGACCGAAAGAATTCTGGTGGGTTCATTTTCATGAAATTTCTAACCCTGCCAGCGGCAGAATTCCCAGCTTATTGATGTGGGACTGCAGCCTGACGATTACCCTGAACATTAGTCATAGATTGGGCTAGCACCAAGAAAGCTTCCCGAAACTCGGCATGTGACACATTCTCATTCTCAGGATCTACTGGCTATGGGGGCTGGTCATCAATACCATGGACAAAATCTCTGCGAGGAGGCATACTCTGTAAATGGAAGGAAGAAGTGGATTAGACTGATAATCAACTTGAGCTCATGCTCACTCGCACGATCTGAATACTGAAAGAAGGGAAACTACTCCTAAAACATCCTGTTGCCTCTTGTACATAAATGTGGTACGCAACACACCCATGCACAAGACTCTACTAGATGCAGCTTTTTAGATTCCCTGGGACACTCTTGAACCTTAGGCTCTGATACCAAGTTTGTAATGCCTCGAGATCCTATCCCGAGACGTCACACGGTGCTTATGATCCCAAAGGACCACAAGCTAACCCTTTATTGATATTTGTACTTGTGCACTTCATAATATCTGAAATAAATGTGGAAACTAGCCATAAGGTTCAACACATCTATGAATACTCAAAACTGAAAATTGAATACTAATATATTCATCTGAAAATCCTCTAAACTGTCTGAACTGTGGAGTTGATGGGACAGGTCCCCAACTAACTCCATCTACTGAAAATATAAACAAAACCTAATGCAGTAATAGTAAACTGAGATTCTTCCTCGAAAGAAAATGACTCACTGCTATGACTACTACTGCGGACTGGGACTGAACTACTTTGAAAACTTTGGATCTCATGCCTCTAAACCTATGGTGCCAAATAAAACACCATAGCGCAAATACGTCAGTACAAGGATGTACTGAGTAGGTAGACAGGGTAAGGCTAAATACAAGGGCTCATGCATGCATATTATCTAAACTGAATAATCATGAAAATACCGCATGAGAACACATACACATACATGAATGCATAGACCATAGTCACAATCATCACAACTCTAGAGACTAAAACTCGGACACTGCCTTACTTCTAACTGAACTCACTACTATCACTGAGATACTAAGACACTGACATATCTGATACTGATGACTGAGAAACTGGATGTACTTACATCGATGAATGAATTCTGAGTTTACTGCTATCGACTGACAAGATTAAAGATCAACCTCTCTAACGGATAATGAAGGAAGCTATTATCAATGGTAAGGAAATAATCATATCTAAATCTGACAGCAAGAATACTCAACAGAATCTGAGACTGTGATTAAGCCTGGTGGCATATCTCTGAATATAATATAAAATAACTATATATGAGAACAAGCCTATCTGACGGATGGTCCATGAATCAATAGAACTATCTGAGTTTCTCATAGAGATAGATGACTGTATCTGACAGTCCTGATTTCTGAAGATTGATACTGAGACTGAGACTGATTCTGAAACTAAAACTAAAACTGAAACTGTAGGTAGTAGTTACTTAACTGACATGCCCTAACCTACCACAGGTGGGGTCAAACATGTAACCCCATCTAGAACGGTGTCAATATTGTGCCACGGGTAAAGACCTCTCTCTGGTCAATCCTCTTTAGTGGATGACCCTTACCAGGAAGTCAACCTAAGACTATATAATAGTCAAATACTCTCTCTCTGGAAATGACAGCCATTTCCTGATGGTGACTCTTTTATCCTGCACTGGATATGTAGTTCTGGAGGGTAGGGATTAGTACTAATGACACCGACCTCTCTCTCACTGACGGGAGGAGCCTCCATCCCTTCCCTCGGTCGATGCTAGTGTTTAATCCCAACTGAAAGACTCTGATTGAATTCTTAACTGAACACAACTGAATTGAATCTGATACTGATCATATTTATCAATAGATCTGATTGAGCTATGCTGAGATCACTTAGTTCTATATCTGATGGAAATAGTATTAAATCACGATATCTGACTGACGATACAAAGCTTGAATAGATTATACAATCACTATCGATATTAGAATTGAACACTTGAATACTGTTTGATCTGAGCTGAGTACAGAGCTGAGGCTAGATTACTAGAGATACTGAGATTACAGAGATTACTGAGATTTCTGAGCTTTGTTACGTTTTGCAATTATCTGAGGATACAGAGTTCTATAGCTCACTAATTTCTGGAATCATGGTTCGACTGGAATTATCGTGAAACTAACACGGGCTCTTGACAACAGCTATATTATCAGGTATAAATACCCCCAAGACTCGATAACATAAAAGTAAAGCATAACCATTCTTAACTAGTCATCACCATAATAATTCATTCATTATCACAATCATTCATTCATCATTATAATCACCAAAGCATTACTTCAAGCATTTAGGGATCAAAAACATCACATGAATTCTACATACTAGAGTCAAAGCTCATGAATCTTATAAAAAAACATAAATCAAAACTCAACAACATATGTAACATCAATTTCAACTCACATGAATCATTAACAACTCATAAACATAAAATCTTTGAGTTTTAGAAAAGGTTACTTGAGCTTCTTGGGTGAAAGGGATCCAAGAATCAACATCTACATACCTGGGAAAACTCTTTACTTGAAGGTTCTTGGAAAGATTTCTTGATTCCTCTTGATCTCTCTTGACTCTTATTGATTTTTGATTGAAGGAGAAGAGAGGATTTGAATTTTGGAAACCATAGCTTTGAAGTGGAAGGAGAGAAATGAGGTTGAGATCCCTTAACCATGTATTTATAGAGGCTGGGGAAAGGGGGAAAAAGACAAAAAATCCCTTGGAATTAAACAGAAAAATCCCCAATTTTACATTCTAGTACGACGTGCTATAATCAGCCTAGTTCACAGGAAATTGGACAATTGGGAAACTGCATAACGGTGCGATGCGTTGGAAATTGCGTTGCCATCTTGATTGCGAATTGAAAATTTACCACGACGTGGTAGAATCGCGGAGTTTCACTGGAATTTGACAAATTCTGAAATTAAGCCTTGGCGCGATGCGCCATAATCTTGGAGGCTCACTGGATTTTGACGATTGCGATTTTGGCTAGCTCCGCGATGCGCTAAGGTGCCAGGTGGCACACTGTCTCACTAAAATAGCTCTAACTCTTCACCCGAGTGTCTGATTTGGGAGAATTTTGTATTGATGAAAAGCTTATTCAATGATCCACATGACAAAAAGTTGAAATTAGGGAAATTCCACATTATTCAAAGTATTTCATACGTAGGAATATATTTCTGAAACTTTTAGACTCAGATTTTCGCTTTACTGAATACGCTCTAAGGATCAGACTGGAAGAGGACTTTGCGGGGTATTACACTAATCTTGGCTCTACCATCTGCAACCACATAAAGGTCATATCTTTCAATTTGAGTAAACTTTAGATAATACTTTTTCACCATCATATTTCCCTGCCTGAGGTTGATAAATTCTAGCACCTTAGACTCTCTAAGATCTTGGGGAAAGAATTTTTCTAAGAATGCCGTGATAATATCCTCCCATTCTATAGGACCTGCATCATCTAACCTTTCTGACTTCCTCTAGTTGAACCAAGTATGAGCCACATCTTGCAACTGGTATGCATCTAACTCAACACTCACAACAGTAGTCACCCCCATGATGACTGTTACTTTTTGAACTTGTTCAATGAATTCCTGAGGGTCTTCATATACTTTAGACGCATGAAAGGATGGAGGATTCTTTTGCGTGAAGTCCCAAATCCTAGCTGAGCTGATTTGGCCACTAGGTTGGCCGGAATGACAGCTAGTCGCTTATTATGGGAAGCTACTGACTGAGCAAGAGTGGAAAATACGGTCCGAAACTCCGTATGAGAAACATAATAGCCCAAAGGTTCTTTGGGCTGAGGGGCTGACTAATTTTTTCTCTTAGGAGGCATATTCTGAAATAAAGAGAAGAAGCAGATTAGACTGAGAGATTGACTTATGATTATGCTCACTGGCACGACATGAATAATAAAAGAAGGGAAACTATTCCTAAACATCTCATAGACACTTGCACAAAAATGTGGTGCACAACACACCCAAGCATAAGCCTCTACTAGATGCGGATTTAAGACTTCCTAAGACTCTATTGAACCTGGCTCTGATATCAAGTTTGTAATACCCTGATTTGGTAAACCGGAACGCTATAGGTGCTCATGACCCCGAAGGACCACAAGATAACCCATGACTAATATGTGTACCTGTATATTGCATAAAATACTGAATAATGTAGAAACATGCACTGAAAGGCCATAAGGTTCAATACTAAACATAACATGGATTAGATAACATTTGTGGGGTAATATAATACCCAAAAAAATTTGTAAACACTAAAGTCTGAAATATAATAGTCTGCATCTAGTCTGAAAGCCTCTACTGTCTAAATAATCTGAATAAGGAGTTGATGGGACATGTCCCCAACTAACACCAACTAATAATTAATCAATGAAATAGTAGAGAAAAAATCATGTACTCGAAGGATGAGGAATTACTTCTATTCTGACTGCTGAGATTAGAATCTACTGCTTATCTGGAACTCGTGTCTCTGAACCTATAGTGTAACATAAAAAGAAAGCACCATAGTGAAAATGCATCAGTACAATAGAATATACTGAGTATACATGTGAGGTAGGCTAATGCAAGGGTTAATATGCATGAATAATGCTAGTTGACTGTCTAACATGAATGCGAGAATGCATACATAAATACGTAACTGTAACTGACACTATGATATTGTGATTATTAAATCTTAAACCTGATATAACTGATAGCATAAATAGTTGTATCTGAATGTAACTGATCACATAGGTGACTGTATCTGATAGTCCTGAATCTGATGGAACTATCTAAGTTCTTTACTGTATCTGAGTTGACTGTATCTGATAGTCTTGAATCTACAGAACTATCAGAGTTTTTTTAATAAGACTGGTACTGAAATTATGGGAGATAGTATTTAACCGACATGCCCTAATACGCCATTATGGCCGAGTTGGGGTTAAATCTGTAACTCCAATTAGAAGAATGTTAATACCGCGCCACTGGTAAGGACAAGTTGTGGGAGACCCTTATCTGATATTGTCTCAAAAAGAGAATGGTGGGGATCTTATATGACAGTGCTTATCCACCTAATCAACCCTCATCATACAGTGTTGATGTCTCAACCCACATCATACAGTGTTGATGTCTCAACCCATACTGGCTTCATAGTTCTGGAATGCAAGGATTACTTCTAAAGATCACACCCTCATCTAATAGTGTGTGTCCCCATCCTTTGGTTCACTCGGTGCTAATTCCTACTTCCATCTGAATGGACACTGAACATGATTCACTGAACTGAACATGTGCTAAGTTACTAAGATTCGTTGACTGAAGAAATACTATTGATAGCTGACAAATGACTAAGTCATGAAATCATGGATATTTTTCCTGATTCATAAGACTATCTGAAGTCTAAGGATTCATATCTTGACAGAGAGTATCATGAAAACATAACATGGCTCTAGGTACACAACTAATGTTTCAGGTACAAGTACCCCCAGGACTCGATGGAAGGAAACTGACAAAGCATGACTTACTTGAATACATAATAATCATCATAATACATTTACTGAAGCATTTCATCAAACATGTTATAGGCCTAAGTTTGTACGTACATGGGTATTTCATGATATCATGCTAATTAGACACTTTCCCTTTATCTAGGTAGTCAACCAAACACATAGTAGGCATAGAATATGTAAATAACATCATACAATAATTAACTGTCGTGATTCAATTCCAATTTAATTATTCAAGAGTTTAGTCCTAGGTTTTCATGAATCTAGACCGTTACAAATCAACCCAGATGGAATTTAACACTCATTCATGGAATACAATTCAATTATTCATTATCAACATGAACAAAAGCATCCCAATCATGAAATTCATAAGAAAAATCATAACTTGAATTTAAAAAAGGGATTCTTGGGCTTCATGGACGAAAGGAATCCATGAATGAACACTATGCATACCTTAGTTTGTGATTTCGTGAAGATTGACGAAGAAAATTTCTTGGAATTGGATCTTCTATGAAATATCTAGCTTGTTCTTGAGAGGTTTTTGAGAGAACAGAGTGTATTTTGGGTGAAGAGTGGCTGAATCACGTGTTAAAGGGCTTAAATAGGGGTGGGAAGTTGACCCTTTTAGCCCTGGATGTGTCATTTCATTTCAGTAAAATTTTCCCAAAGTGAGCCCCTAGCGCGACGCGGCGTTATCTCGCCGTGCCACTGGGAATTTAAAATTGAGAAATTGAGGGATGGCATGATGTGGATCCATCGCAATGCCCCTTCCTTCGTGAGCTGGAACTTTGGCGCAACGCGGGGGAAATCGCGCTGAGACATTGGAACAAGGACAATTCTGAATTTGAGTACTGGCACGACACGCCATAATCGCGGACACCTACTGGAAATTGCCAAATGCCATTTCTTCTTGTGGCGCGCCGCGCCACTTACTAATATGGCACTGTTTTACGATGAGAACTTGAAATAGTTATAACTTCTTACCCGGTTATCGGATATAAGTGAATCATATATCGATGGAAAGCTTATTGAATTTTCCATAGGACGAAAAGTGAAAATCTTAAAAAATCCTCATGGAATAATTATCCTTCACTTTAGAATCTAATACTAGGCCTTCTTGGGACAAAATTTTCTAGAAATCTTCGGGGTATTACAGAAACATGCATAATTTGGGTAATATTCTTTACCTCCTCAAGATAAAGCTGTTGCTCCTCACTTTCTACTGACCTAAAGAATTCTGGTGGGTTCATTCTCATGAAATCTCTGATTCTTGCTGCGTCTGAACCCCCAGCTTGTTGAGGTGGGACTGCAGCCTAACGGTTGCCCTGAAAATTAGTCGTCACATCTTGGGCTAGCGCCTGAATAGCTTCCCGAAACTTTGCATATGACACATTCTCATTCTTAGGATCTACTTGCTTAGGTGGCTGGTTATCAACCCTGCGAGCATTATCTCTACGAGGAGGAATACTCTGTAAATGAAAGGGAGAATAGATCAGACTGAGAATCAACTGAAACTTATGCATACTCACACGACTTGAAAACTTAAAGAAGGGAAACTATTCCTAAAAACATCTTATAGTCTCCTGTACTTAAATATGACGCATAACACACCCATGCATAAGACTCTACTAGATGCGGCTTTTCAGACTTCCTAGGACACTATTGAACCTTAGGCTCTGATACCAAGTTTCTCACACCCCAATTTTCTAGAATCGAAACGCCACACATTTCTCATGATCCCGAAGGAACACAAGCTAACTCTTTATTGATATTTGTACCTGAGAACTGCAAAATATAATATAATAAATGCAGAAAACTGGCGAAAACTTGACATAATATTCAAAATATCTAAAACACTGAATACTGATACATCTGTCCGAAAAGCCTCTAACTATCTGAACTATGGACTTGATGGGAAATGTCCGTAACTAACTCCATCAACTAAAAATAAATTGAGTCTAATGACATAATAAAATAAGGATTATCCTCGAATAAAGAGGACTCACTACTACGTCTATTGTGGCTGACTGAGTCTGGACTACTAATAGTGCTCTAGATCTCGTTCTTTGGAACCTGTGGTATAAGACACCATAGCACAAGAGAAAAGTATGCGTCAGTACTTTGAATGTATTGGTATGCTATATGAGGTAAGGCTAAATGCAAGGGATTATGCATGAACATATCTTAACTGAATAACATGAGATTACTGAGTGAGGACATATGCATGAATGCACAACCAAAACTAAAATCATCGTGACTCAGATACTACTTTACTAACGTCTAAACTCACTACTAATATTGAGATACTGAATAAGTAAATCTTCTGATATTAATAACGGAGTACTGAAGTTGAGATCAGTCCTATCTAGCGAGTGATCTCTGAATCTGATGATATTGAAGCTGATTAATTGAATCTACTCATATCAATGTTTGAGTTCTGAGTTTTGTACTATCGACTGACTAAATCTATGATCAAACCTTTCTAACGGATGATCTCTGAATCTACTAATAATGATAAAGAATGATTGTGATTGAGATCAGAACTATCTAGCGAAAGATCTCTGAATCTTTTTATAATAGAAATGATGGACTGAGTTTGAGATTAGGTCTATCTGACGGGTGATCTCTAGATCTATTAGTACTGATACTGATTACTTTATGTAAGACCAGGCCTTTCTAGAGGGGGGTCTATGAATCTATGGAACTATCTAAGTTCCTCACTAAGATGGATGACTGTATCTGACAGTCATGATTTCTGATTTCTACTTTAAAGACTAATACTGAAACTGCAAATATTAGAGTTCTCACTTAACCAACATGCCCTGAATCTGATCTAGTGGGGTCAAACCTATAACCCCAGCTGGAAGGGTGTCAATACCGTTCCATAGGTAGAGACCTCTACTATGATCAAGCCTCTCTAATGGGTGACACTGAATAGGAAGTCAAGCCTAAGGCAGTATGATAGTCAAGCGTTAATCTAATGGATGACTCCTGGTCCTACACTGGCTACGCAGTTATGGAATTTAGGGACTGTTACTAAAGACTCTGCCTCTCTAATAGGAAGCCAACATCGCTGCACTCACTTGTTGCTAGTTACTACTCCCAACTGAAAGACTCTAAATTGATTCTTAATTGAACTTAGACTGAGCTGAATCTGTTACTGATCATATTTCTTGGCTGATCAACTAAGTTAAGCTGAGTTCACTTAGTTCTGAAGACTGATGGAACACTACTAGATCTCGTTATCTGACTGAATGATACTGAGTTTTGAATTGATTACTTGAATGCTACTGAGGTCTGAACTGAACACTTGGATACTACTAAGATCTGAGCTTGGTACTAAACTGAAGCTGGAATGCTAATGATACTGAGAGTACTAAGATTTCTTAAGTTCTATAACCATCTAAGAGTATTGAGTTCTGTAACTCACTGAGTTCTAAGAATTATGGCTTAACTGAGGTTATCGTGAAAACTGACACGGGCTTTAGACTTGCAGCTAAATTATAGGGTATAAATGTCCCCAGGACTCGATTACAAAAAAGTAAAACATAAACATTCTTGAGTAATCATAACCATGGACATTCATTCACCATTACAATCATTAAAGTGTCTCTTCAAGCACTTGGAACTCATAAACATGTGATAGAATAGGGAGGCGTGCTATTGGCTCATACTCCATTCAACAAGGTCTTGCGACAAATATTTAACATGCATTGAAGATCATATAATTGGTGGATTTTATGCTAATATGTCATAATTCATTCATTAAGGCTTTTCAACAAACACTTGACATGCATGAGCTTGCACACAATTGGGGATTTCTAGTCAACATGCTATAATGGCTCTAATTCCTTCACATAAGCATTTTATCAAACATATGGGGAGCATGCTTTGGTTATACAATAAATTCTACATCAATCAACTTGTAGATTTAGGGATTAAACAGGGACATAATGCAATTCAACTCATAACAAGATCAAAGATTACAACTTGTATTCTAAAGAATGGGTTATAACTCAACAATAACATGAATATGAACTTCAATTCACATAAATCATGAAAAACTCATAAATATAAGATCTTTGAATTTAGAAAAGGATTCTTGAACTGCTTGGTTGGAAGGAACCCAAGAATCAACATCTGCATACCTTGTTATATGATTCTCGGAAGATTTATAGAGGAATCTTGATGATTTGGGTCTTGGATTAGAAACCCTAGGTCTTGTTGTTGAAGAAAATTGAGAGAATCCAACAATATTTAGGGGTGAAATATGTTGAATCTCATGTTAAAGAGTATATATAGGGGAAGAAAAATGATCATCTTACCCTTGGAATTAAAATATAGAACTGGATAAAAAAAACCCAATTTTACATGTTGGCGCGACGTGACATAATCGTGCCAGCTTACTGGAAATTGGACAATTGAGAAATTGAGCCTTGGCGCGATGCGGTGGAAATTGCGTTGCCACCTTGGTTGTGAACTGGAAAGACACCGCGATGTGGTGGAATCATGGAGGTTCACTGGAATTTGACAATTGTCATTTTGGCTGGCTCCACGACGCGCTAAAGTGCCAAGTGGCACACTGTCTCACTAAAATGGCTCTAACTCTTCGCCCGAGTGTCGAATTTAGACGAATTTGGTATCTATGGAAAGCTTATTCAATTCTCTACATAACAAAAATTCGATATTAGGGAAATTCTCCACGGTTTAAAATATTTCTTACTTGATAATTCATCCCTTACTCTTCTTAAGGATGAAACTCGACTTGAAGAAAGTTCGGGGTATTACAGTTATACGATTGGTGGAGCCAATTTGGAGAAAATAAATAGGTATTTTCAACTCAATTTCAAAAGTAGTTTGAAAAGTTTCAGGTAGAATAGAAAATCTCTACACTATCAGAGAATGTTAAATGGTGTAAACTTTTTATTGCAAAAAGAATTTCATATATTATCTATTGGTCCTTTAATATTCATGAAATTAAGAGAATCAAATACTTAAGCAATACAAAAAAGATTAAGGGATGGAGTCCAGTTGAGAAACCAGCGACAATCTCATCCTCACAAAAAAAATCACACCCTTCTAAAGAAGAATTAAAGAGAAGACTCGTAGAAGCCTTGTCAAATCTATATAAAGAGAATAATTCAAAGAAGATAATGGAATTATTAGTACTGCATCTTCACATGCCAGTGAACCCCGCAAAGGTGACATGATGGATTCTCCAGGGATAGCACAGGCATACCTCCTCAATTAAACGAAAGGTGTTTGCACCCCTTCAAAATTTAAAAAGCTACTTGATAGATTCCATAGACAAAATAAAGATTAGAAGACAAATGGCACAAAGCTTCAAGGAATAAAATGCCAAAATCTTATCAAAATAATCCAAAGATAGATGTTCAAGATACAAAACAGTCAGAGACATGTGCATAATAAATAAATAGGTGACAGCTACTCCTAGATAGGTGTAGAATAAATATCAAATGAACAGATGCAAAATTGATAATGTTAGTTAGATATAAGTCAGCACTTTTGAGGCATATTTAAAGGCTTTCAACTTGTAATAGGAGAGCATTCTAAAATTTCCACAACTCTGAAAAACTCTCTATCATCTCCCATATTTTTCATCTCACTCTATAATCTCGATACATTTCTCAAATTAATAAAAAGTTTTTGTAAGTATAAATTTCTCTCTTTCTCTACTGTTTTAATTAATTTTGCAAAAATCAAGGAGACAAATAACAGTTTAAAATAATTTAACCTTTGAAAGTATTTTAAAATTTTCAAATTAAATAATAAAACAATAAAATAATAACAAAATAAATGTAAAGAAAAATTAATTAAAAAGTAGATAAAGAGAAAAATTTATACTTACCAAAAACTTTTATTGATTAGGAAAATGTGCAGAGATTACAGAGGGAGATGGTAGAGAGCTTTTCTGAGTTGTGGAAATTTCAGAATGTCCTCCGCTATTACAAGTTGAAATACTTTAATAGGCTTCAATAGTGTTGACTATTATATAACACTCTTCTTTTTACATTTGTTCATACACTAATATATGTTTTTTTTTTTACACCTGTCTATTAGTTTATATATCTGCTCCGAAAATTTTTTTTTGAACATGCTTTTGCTGAGATGTATCTTTTGAATATTTGGAAAGGATTTTTGGCCTTTTTATTCTATTAAGATTTGTTCCAAAAGTCTTTGTCTTCTTGTGCTATGAAGATTTGTGCTTCTTGCTGTTTTTTGTGTCTTTGTCTATTTGTGACATAAAAGTTTATGTTGTTTCGTCCTGTAGTTGCTTGAATTTTTGGGTAGATACCATGGGGTCCACCTTCTTTTGTGTATTAGCTTTTAAATGTAGAAGAAGTGTTGGACCTTATTTCTCTTTATTGAAGAGATATACTGATGATTTTTCATGTCTCTGTTGCTAGCACAGTATCTATTAACTCCATTATCTATTTTGAAAGGCGGGTTTCTTTCCACGAGGGAGAACCTGATATAGATTTATCTAATAGTGTTTATCCTTTAATTTTGACTTTGAAAACGGACTAATAATATATGAAAAATATTTAATATTTTGATAGTGTAGAGATATTCTACGTGAAACTTTTCAAAATTGTATTTTTATCTACGTAATTCATACTTAATTGATAAATGCAAAAGTAAATAATCATCAAATCTTTTTATTGCAAAATACAATTCTATATATTACAAAACTAAAAAACTTAGTTGTCTAAAAGTTACTGGTATATTTAATGGAATCTTATAATATGAGTTAATATTGATATCTTCAAAAAGGTTTTTTAACCCTAATATTTAATGTTTTTAGTGCCATAATTTGTCGAAGTTATTATTCTAAATTAATTTTGGTAAAAAATGTTTCTTGGTAGAAATATTTTTATTGATAAAAAATTATTTAAATAGTAGTAACTAGTGATGGATTCTTTTGCAGAAATGGAAATTGTGCCAATATTGAATATCTTTTAATATTGGGGGCATCAATGATTTTATTTTTCCAAGTCTCAGAAGTTCCTTATAGAAATTTTTTAGTTAAGAAATCTGGGAAAGAATTATTTTCTCCCTTTATAAATTCTATTTGAAAATTAAAACTAGCTAATAAAGTTTTTCATTTGGCAAATATCTGTTTAGAAATTAAATTTTTAACATCCTTTTACAAAACATCTTTGGCTACTTTGCAGTTCACTCTTATTAAAACTTCTTTATTTAAAATCATCTTGAAATTTAGTAATACATAGTACTATAGCCAAGATTTCTTTTTTAATAGTCCTATAATTTTTTTGAGTATCATTCCAGATTCCCGACGTGAATCTTAGTAATTGTTTAGTAGACTCTATGGAAATACTTTGTTTAAGTATGCCTCCATATCCTATGTCTGAGAACCTCTGGATGCGGTATCCCTAGACATGGAAGTTTTTGAACTATTGATTTAATTTTTTGAATTGTATTAGTGTGCTCTATTCTCCAAGGTACTGGATTTTTCTTAAGATGTCGATAAAGGGGCTTACAAATCTATCTAATATTAGAAAAAAAATTTGCAACATAGTTGAGACTTCCTAAGAATCTTTAAAGTTGGGTTTTATTAGTTAATTCATCTGAAAACTTAGAGGAGAATTCTAGGGCTCTACAGATGGGTTTATAGGTTCCTTGATATAATCATGACAAAGAAATCTAATATATGTTTGGAATAATTTATTCTTTTTACCACTAATTACTTGTTCATTTTGTTTGACAATTTTTAAAAAGGTTTGGAGATGTTTAAAGTGTTGGTCGATATATTTGAAAAATATTAAAACATCATTTATGTAGACTATATATATGGCTATATTGATTGAATATACTATTCATAATGTTCTAAAATTCAGATGGAGCAATTTTTAGTCCAAAAGGCATTATATTCCATTCATATTGTCTAAAAGGAACATTGAAGGTTGTTTTATATTTATCTTTTTCTACAATTTGTATTTACCAAAATCATGATTTCATATAAAACTTCCTTTAAATATTAACTTTATATATTCTTTTAAGAAGGTCGCATTTGTTAGGTATCGGGTACCTAATCCATTTTAATATTTTATTAAGAGACTTATAATTGATAACTAGTCTCGGGGCATGTAATACCCTGCATTTTTGGGCTAGTCTTTGAACCATCGTTCCAGCATGTATAAGCTATAAACTAAATGATTACCATGTGAATATAAGTTTTATGATCCTTATCCTCGTGTTTGATGTGCTTTCGAGGTGAAAAATGTTCATAAGAATCACTTAGAACAAAGTTGAGCTTAGAGCCTTTGATTCATCTAAAGTTTAGTATTTGATTTTAAAAGGGTCTATTTTTAATGTGTCTAACTTTTTATATTCAGGGAATTTTTCTTCTCAAGACCCACCAAATTGTGGATAATTGAATTATCTTTCCAACGATTCCAATTTTGTCATAATTCGATACCCGAACGAAAAGTTATGACATTTTTCATGAGAGGTAGTAAGCCAACGTGATAGGGACACGACGCATCAGTTGTCGACGTGATCAGCAATGTGATGCATCGGCCACCGCATCGGGAACTATTTCATACGCTATTTCAGTTTCTAAAGGGTCTAGGGGCACTTTGGTCACTTTCCATCACCCAAATCTGCCCATAACACTTAATTTTAGCCCCCAAAAGCATTATACACTCTATTATTCATCTTTTATCTCAAAGAAAAACTCTAGCCCCCTCAATAATACCAAGAACTTCATCAAATTTTCTTCAAGAAAAGCAAGAACTCAAGTTTCCTAATTCAATAAAGCTTTCAATTTTGTATTTCTCCTTCAAGAGTAAAGCTTTAAGGTATGTGGGAGTTTATCCATGGGTCCTCTCACCCATGGAGCCCAAAACCCTTTTATTTCAATTAAAGAAAGGATTTTTTTATCATTATGTTATTTTAAATGTTCAAGAAAGATTTAATTGCATGTTTTCATGGTGATTTTAATTAATTTTATCCCATGTGTGATTCCATGCAAGATTTTGAATTCCCCATGGTATGAATTTGAGTTTTTCATTCTTTATTCAATTGAATTCCATGATAGATCCTAAATTCATTATTTTTAGAAACATTCCCATGTTTTAAATTCATGCCTTCCACACGTTTGATGATATTCCCATGTCATGTTAAGTCAATTTCATGATGAATACCCAAGTTATGATTTTGACATATAACTCTATTGTTCCCTCATGTTTAAGATATTCTTGCATTCAAGCTAGGATATTTACATGTTTTGATGAAACACTAATGTCCTATTTCAAGTGAAATTCATGTAAATTCCTAAATTCATGATTTTATTTATGTAATCATGCTATGCTCCCATGTCTAAGTTCATGATCCTATGTGTTTGGTGAATTGTCCTATGTTAAAGTATTAATCTCGATGTGTTTGATGAAATACCTAAGTGATAGGTTTCTTTAAATAATTCTTATTAATTATGGTCTCAAATGCTCTCATGTGTTCTTATTATTATTGTTATCGAGTCCGGGATGTTATGAATACCCGAAATTTATCTTATTAGTTATTAGTTATCAGTGTATACACCAGTTATTCTTTCAATGTCTTTTAGGTGGGAGTAGGATTCAGCACCGGACGAACCCAGGGATGGGGGCATTCCTCCCAGTTTAGGGTTTGACCCTTAGTAGCAATTCCTGAGTTACAGGACTATGTAGCCAGTGTAGGTTGAGATGTCTATCTTCCGGTTTAGGGTTGACACATATCTCATTAGTTTCCTACCAGTATAGGTTACTCCTTAGTCCTTTGGCACACCAGTTTAGTGGATCCACACAGCCAGCATTAGTACTTGTGGTACGGTACTAACACCTTTCCAAATGGGGATATAGGTTAGACCCCGATTATCTCAAATTGGGACATGTCAGTTAGATGATACCTCCCACAGTCTCAGTTACAGTTTCAGTTTCAGTAATCAGTTCAAAATTCTGTTCAATCTTGCTTAACCATAGCATACAATTTATCTGTTATTCAGTAATTAGTATTTTAGCTTACAGACTTTTAGAATCATGTTATATGCTTGGTCTTTCATTATCATATATTAAAGTTTACACGTATTCATGCTCAGTTATCTCATGTTACTCAGTTAGTCCTTACCTTATATGCATAGTACTCTACAGTTTCAGCCCGGTTATTCAGACTAAGTACAGTTCAGTCTTATATGACTGGTATTCATCTATCAATCATTCAGTTAATTAGATAAGTTAGTATGTTTATGCATGCATGCTAAATATGATTATATGTTCATATCCTCAATTTATGTTAGTCTCCATCACATAGTTTAAGACACAGTATTCATATTGTATCCATGTTTTTACATATCCTAGCTTCAGTTCTACTGATATCATTAAAGTAAAGTTTTATAGAAACTAAGTGTAGAGATTCACCATCTTATCAGAGTATGTTTGTCACTTATGCTTTAAGATGTTTTCAATTTTTCAGTTTATTCCAGCCTATTGGTGAGTCTATTTACACTTAGCATGCATGTTTTAAAATTACGTATGAAATCTGTTTTACTAATTGCATTCACCCCTGCATATTCAGTATATTTTACAAGTTCTGATCCACATATACGTCTATGTGCCTACATGGTTTGATAATGTATGTACTATTGTAGCCCGCACATCACGATCATACAGTTGCAGATTCCAGCCAACAGGTGATGAGTTCTCCTACTTTGGGAACTCCAAAAAGTTTTAGTTCTTGTACAGTTCATTTATTATCATATGTAGTAATTAGTGGTAGTTGGAGTCATATCCCAGCTATCTTTAGTCAGTATAGTAGAGGTTTCATAGATGTTAGTCAGAGTGAGTTATGTAATTTTAGTTTTTTTCTTAGTTTTAATCAGATTGTAAAATTTATCAGTAATGTATTTATTTAGATTATGTCATGATTATGTTTTTCACACAATAGAACTTGATATTTATTTTATTACAATTCAGTGTTGAGGGTGTACTCGCAGAGCATTACAAACTTGGTATCAGAGTACAGAGTTCATGTGTCCTAGAGTGTCTATGAAGTCGTGTCTAGTAGAGTCTTGCAGAATGGTACGGAGATGTCTTTACTTTTCTTTGAGAGGCTAAAGGGAATTTAGGAAATGTTTCCCTTCTTTTATGTCTCAGATCATGTTATAGAAAGGTTATCTAAGAAACTTATACATATTTTCATCTTGCTCTATTCATTCCATCTATGCCTTACTTTCAAGGTAACAGAAACAATCAAGTTTAAATTCCTACAGACAGTTTTCTCAGACAGTCCCTATAAACAGTTATGGGATTGTATGCAGGCCCAAAAGTATCCTATGAGTTCTGTCATGTTCTAAATTTTTTAAAGATTTCACTCATGATTATGAAAAATCATGCACTTAGACGAAGTTAGATGTGCTTTCTGATCCCTCCTCAGAATTCTATTATAGCATATGATCTGGAGTTAGAATCATGAACCCCAAAGTTTAGTAGTAGTAGAGTTTGGATAGTGTTATCCAGATTAAGCAGATTATGTATTCATGGGGCTAGTGGTATGAAGGTAAACCAGTAGGCTTGAAATAATCTATGCAAGAATTTAAGTTAAGTATGATGGTGTGGGTGTTTTGAGATAGTATACTTGAGTTCCTAAGTGTGAATGGTGCTAGTAATGTAGTATGTAACGTTCTTACTAGCTATGTTATGGGATATAGAATGTTTAGAGTTACAAAAAGAGTCCACGGACTTAAGATGATAGCTTAAAGATAAGGGGGAGATGATAGAACAAGTAACCAAGTCAGGCCCTCAGATTTTAGTAGTGATGCCACTATGTGTAGAAAAGTAGTAAGGAAGGATGATTACAAACCTATTCTTATCTCAATACAAAATTTGTCACTTATCACGACATCTACTCATACCTCACACGTCAGCCCTATGATCACAACTTATATTTATGTGCTTTATAGAAAAATCATGCACGCTTGCAGTTTCTAGTATAAGGAGTTCTAGTTCACTCAGCGATACGAATCATATTCCATGACATCATGAACTCCAAATTCAGGTCATGTAGCTCATTAATCATGTACCCATGCCTTACAGTATGTTCAGATCCAGGTACTCATACTACACTCCTAATGGTCAGCAAAATTAAGTTTATGTAATGTATGGACTCAGTTTAGCTCTCTTCGATGAATTCATACTTTTGATACCTTATTCCTCAGGCCTCAATTAAGTATCAAAGTTATCCTGTCATGTTTCAGGTCCTCATGTTCTAACTTTCAGTGACCTCTCCTTATGTCATGGTTATTTGAAATTCTATGTGTGTTTTCTTGGGCTAGTGTATGAAAGTTTTAAGGATAGAGGTTTAGAGAAAAAGAGAAAGATGCTTTTGTAGTTGTTTACCTATAAGTTCATCTGTGGTTTTGAAGGTTGGCTTGAATGTCACATTGATGTATAAGTGGGATGTATAGTTGAGTATAAGATTTCAATCTAATTTTATCTGTATAGCCTACAATCCAGTCTAGTAGTCAGACAGACAAGTTCCTATGGCTTTCCATCTTTCCATCTAGTCATACTATTCAAAATTCTCATGAATATGGCTATTCTGAGAGGTAATTCATTTGCATCCATGTAATTTATGAATTCAACACAGTTCATACATCATGCATCAGCTTCAGATCCTAGATATTCAGTCACGATTTAGTCCATAAGTGTCCCGTGCATAATCTCAGTCTTTCCTTAGTATTTCAGCCAAGTCAATATCATTTGGGGGATGAAGTATCCCAAGGGGGAGATGTATTGTAATACCCCGAGTATACATGTCCTAAATCATTTATCTTTTCTTTAGGAAATAGGATCTAGCTTGAAGTAATAGTTACTCATTAGTTGAGTTTCTCATTTCCATCTCAGCCTTATAATCATTCTCATATCATTATGTGTATTCAAGAAATCAGTTCAGTTCATGATATTTAGTTCATGTATCATGTTTCAGAATCAGTTATGCAATTATGTTCTAAGTCATGCATGTTCAGAATATGAGTTACCTTCATACAGTACTCTTATTCTAACCAGTCTTATTTGAGGATGAATGTTCCCAAGTGGGAGATAATATAATACCCCACATTTTTGGGCTAGTCTTTGAACCATCTCTCCTAAGTGTATAATATATAATATAAATGATTCCCATGTGAATATAAGTTTCATTATCCTTATCCTCGTGTTTGATGTGATTTCAAGGTGAAAAATGTTCATAAGAATCACTTAGAAAAAAATTGAGCTTAGAGCCTTTGATTCGTCAAAAGTTTGGTATTCGATTCTACAAGGGTCTACTTTGAACATTTATAACATTTTATATACGTGTAATTTTTCATATCAAGGCCCACCAAATTGTATATCATTGAATTAGCTTTCCAACGATACTAATTTTGCCTTAATCCGATACCCGAGCGAAAAGTTATGACATTTTTTGTGAGAGGCAGTAAGCCGATGCGATTGGCATGCGACGCATTGGTTGTCGATGTTATTAGAGACGCAACACATCGGCCACTACGTCGGGAACTGTTTCACATGCTATTTCAGTTTCTAAAGGGTCTAGGGGAACTTTGGTCACTTCCCCTCACCCAAATTCGCCCATAACACTTAATTTCAGCCCCCAAAAGCATTATATACTCTATTATTCATCTTTTCTCTCAAAGAAAAATCCTAGCCCCCTCAATAACACCAATAACTTCATCAAATTTTCTTCAATAAAAGCAAGAACTTAAGTTTTCCAATTCAAGAAATCTTTCAAGATTGTGTTTCTCCTTTAAGATTAAAGCTTTAAGGTATGTGGGAGTTCATCCATGGGTCCTCTTTCTCCCATGGAGCCCAAAACCCTTTTATTTCAGTTAAAGAATGAATTTTTCAATCATTATATTATTTTAAATGTTCAAGAAAGATTGAATTCGATGTTTTCAAGGTGATTTTAATTAATTTCAGCCCATGTGTGATTCCATACAAGATTTTGAATTCCCCATGCTATGAATTTGAGTTTTCCATGCTTTATTCAAGTGAATTCCATGATAGATCCTAAATTCATGATTTTTAGCAACATTCTCATGTTTTAAATTCATGCCACCACTCGTTTGATAAAATTCCCATGTCATGTTAATTCAATTTCAAGATGAATCCCCAAGTTATGAATTTTTCCATGTAACTCTATTGTTCCCTCATGTTTAAGACATTTTTATGTTCAACCTATGATCTTTACATGTTTTGATGAAACGCCCAGGTCCTATTTCAAGTAAAATTCATGTGAATTACTAAATTCATGATGTTAGTTATGTAATCAAGCTATGCTCCCATGTTTAAGATATTCCTATATCCAAGTTCATGATCCTTATGTATTTGGTGAATTGCCCCATGCTAAAGTATTAATCTCCATGTGTTTAAAGAAATGCCCAAGTGATGGGTTTCTTTAAATAATGCTTACTTATTATGGTCTCAAATGCTCTCATGTGTTCTTACTATTATTGGTATCGAGTCCTGGAGCTTATAAATACCCAAAATTTAGCTATTTGTATAGTTTTCCCATATTTCTAGAATGATTTCAGTTATACCATAGAAAATATCATTCAGTCAGTAACATGGTCAGTTATGAGTCCGATTAAGTTAGCTCTGTCCAGTTTAAGTCCCAGTATCAGTTTATACGTTAATAATTACCTCAAAATTTGTATGCAATGTTATTTTTAGGATTCCATGACCTGAGCTTATCAGTTATTAGTGATCAGTGCATACACCAGCTAGTATTTCAGTGTCTTTTAGTTGGGATTATGATTCATCATCGAGCGAACCCAGGGATGGGGGCATTCCTTCCAGTTTAGGGTTTGACCCTTAGTAGCAATCCTTGAATTACAGAACTATGTAGCCAGTGTAGGTTGAGATGTCTTTCTGCCGGTTTACGGTTGACACATATCTCATGAGTTTCCTTCCAGTATAGGGTTACTCTTTAGTCCTTTGGGACACCAGTTTAGTGGATCCACATAGCCAGCATTAGTACCCATGGCACAGTACTAACACCCTTCCAACTAGGGTTAGAGGTTAGACCCCGATTAGCTCAGATTGGGGCATGTCAGTTAGATGATACTTCCCACAATCTCAGTTACAGTTTAAGTTTTAGTACTCAGTTCTGAATTCAGTTCAACCTTGCATGACCATGGCATACCGTTTATTAGTTATTCAGTTATCAGTAATTCGGTATACAGACTTTCAGAATTATGTTATATTCTTGGTCTTACATTCCCAGATATCACAGTTTAGATGCATTCATGCTCAGTTATCTCATATTACTCAGTCAGTCCTTACCTTATATGCATAGTACTCTACAGTTTCAGTCTAGTTATTCAGACTAAGAACAGTTCAGTCTTCCATGACCAGTATTCAACTATTAGTCATTTAGTAAATCAGATAAGTTAGTATGTTTATGCACTCATGACCAATGTGATTATATATTCAGATCCTTGATTTATGTCAGTCTCCATCATGTAATTTTAGACCCTATATTCATACAGTATTTATGTTTTTCCATATCCCAGCTTCAGTTGTACTTATATCATTAAAGTAAAGTTTTTTAGAAACTAAGTGTAGAGATTCACCATCTTATCAGAGTATGTTTGTCACTCATGCTTTAAGATGTTTTCAGCTTTTCAGTTTATTCCAGCCTATTAGTGAGTCTATTTACACTTAGCATGCTTGTTTTAAGATTACGTATGAAATCAGTTTTACTTATTGCATTCACCCCTGCATACTCAGTACATTCCAGAAGAACTAATCCACATATACGTCTGTGTGGATATATTGTTTCATAATGTAGGTACTATTTGTAGCCCGCACATCACGATAAGACAGTTGTAAATTTTGGCCATCAGGTGATGAGTTCTCCTACTTCGGGAACTCCAGACAATTTTAGTTTATGGACAATTCATTTATTATCATATGTATTGATTAGTGGTAGTTTAAGGCATTTCCCAGGTATCTTTAGTCAGTATAGTGGAGGATTCATAGATGTTAGTCAGAGTCAGTTATGTAATTTCAGTTCTTTTCTCAGCTTTAATCATATTGTAAACTTTAGCAGTAATGTATTTATTCAGATTATTCCATGATTATGTTTTCCGCACAACAGAACTTGTTATTTATTTTATTAGAATTCAGTTGCTTAACAGTATGCCAGTTCATAGGTTAGCTTGGGATCACTTGTGGTTCCAAGCACCGCGTGGCGTCTAGGGTGTACTCTCTGGCATTACAGGGCACCTCGTTCTTTTTCAGCACTATTATTGACATAAAAGGCTGAACAACTCCAAGGCAATTTAGAAGGTCTAATAATTTTTTTATCTAATAAATCGTTAATTTCCTTTTTACAATATTCAATTAGTTCATGGTTCATTCGAATAGGTCTTACTTTTGTTGTAATAATCCTTTCGTCAAATCCTTCAATATTTTAATATTTTATGAAGAGGCTTATAATTGATAACTTGTCTCGGGGCACCTCGTTCTTTTTCAGCACTATTATTGACATAAAATGCTCAACAACTCCAAAGTGATTTAGAAGGTCCAATAATTTTTTTATCTAATAAATCATTAATTTCTTTTTGAACGGGTTTTTCTTTTGTTGTAATAATCCTTTCGTCAAATCCCTCAACATAGGGTAATTCAACTATATGCCTTTTTCTTTCCTAAAAGGCATTAGGAAAATCCATGCAAACCACTTGCTCTATGATTTTTTGTAGATTTTTAATTTTTGCTTCTATTTTTGGGTTTTGAAAGAGGATTCAATTTGTTTAATTTTTAATTTGTCTCTTAAATAATTTATCTTTTGTGCAATTAAATTGATTTTAAAGACTTTTTTAGTTTTTATATGGTCACTTTCTTCTTTTTATAAATTATTTAGATAAGGAAAAATAATTTTTTCCCCCAAAAAGGTGGTGTGGATGTCGTCTAATTTGATAGTGTAAAGTTTTATTTGATTTATAAAAGGTAGACCTATAATTATCTCTTCATTTATATCTTTGGTTATTACAAAGTCATTTATGAAACAAATTCCATCTTTACAGATGTGTGCATTGTGTAATTTATAATTTATTTTTAATCTTTCGCCTGTTGCAGAGAATAAATTTGTAGTACCCTTTTCAATATACTTAGTGGGGATCATTCCTTCAATGATGCAGTTTCGATCTGCTCCTGTATCTAATAATGTCACTTTATGAATTGTGTAATTTTTATTTATAATTAATGTATTGGGTATATGGTAATTTTGTGCTTTATCTTTTGTATTTTTTTTAAATTTTTGATTGATTTTCGTGAGACCTAATATCTTTATCATTCTTTTTCATTTTTTATCTCTCCAAGCTCTAATTGATTTTTATTAGAAGATAAATTATTAGTATGAGCAAGTGTTTCATTGCTAAACCCTTGCTAAATTTTTTTGGCTTCCCGTTCTAAGTATTGTAACACTATTTGAAGGTCCTGTAAAGTCGTTTCTAATTTTTCTTTTTCCAATTTATTTGACATATCCTTCCTGTTAGAGAGTTCAATTTGTTTTTTATCAGACTGATGATTAAGAAAAATATCTTTTAAGAGTATTAAATATTTTCTCCTTAGGGTTGGATCTTCTAAGTGATCGATTATATCAAATAAGACTTATTTCTCCTTGTTGCTATTAGTAATAACATTTATAGAACGATTATTGCAAGTGCAATGTGTACCGGTGCATTTACAATGGTTAGCTAATTTATTTCTACAAAAGCTATTAATATTTCTTCAAAGGTACAACATAAATCATTATTCATTTCTTCTCTTAGTTCTAAGAGATTTATCATGTCTTTATTTTTATTTAGGATTATGTAATCTTTAGTTTTATGCCTTATTTTTTCATTGTTCCAACATGTACTATTATTATTATTATTATTGGATTTTGATTGAGATTCTAGTTTGTTTTCCTCCTATAATGTCATTGGTGATAACTAAATTTTTTAGTTTTCTAATATATAAAATTGTATTTTGTAATAAAAAGATTTGATGAATATTTACTTTTGCATTTATCAATTCGGTATGAATTACGCAGATAAAAATGAAATTTTGAAAAGTTTCACATAGAATATCTCGACACTATCAAAATATTAAATAGTTTTCACATATTATTAGTCTATTTTCAAAGTCAAAATTAAAGGATAAACACCATCAGATAAATCTATATCAGGTTCTCCCTCGTGGAAAGAATCCCGCCTTTCAAAATAGATAATGGAGTTAATAGATACTACGCCAACAATAGAGACATGGAAAATCATTAGTATATCTCTTCAATAAAGAGAAAGAAGAGTCAATACTTCTTCTATATTTAAAAGTTAATTCACAAAAGTAGGTGGACCCCACAACATCTACCCAAAAAATCATGCAACTACAGGACGAAATAGTACAAACCTTCATGACGCAAAAGTACAAAGATACAAAAAACAGCAAGAAGAATAAATCTTCATAGCACGAGAAGACAAAGACTTTAGGCACAAATATTAATAGAAGAAAAAGGCTAAAAATCCTTTCAGAATATTCAAAAGAGACATCTCAGCAAAGACATGTTCAAGATAAGGTTCAAAGAGATTTGTGGAGCAGATATATAAGCTACTAGACAGATGTAAAATAAATAGCATATATTAGTGTATGAACAGAGGTAAAAAGAAGAGTGTTTGTTAGATATTAGTCAGCACTATTGAGTCCTATTTAAGGCTTTCAACTTGTAATAGCAGAGGGCATTCTGAAATTTCCACAACTCAGAAAAACTCTCTACCATCTCCCATATTTCCCATCTCCCTCTATAATCTCTGTACATTTTCCTAATCAATAAAAAGTTTTTGTAAGTATAAATTTCTCTCTTTCTCTTCTTTTTTAATTAATTTTGCTTTATATTTATTTTGTTCTTATTTTGTTTTTTTAAAGTTTAATTTGAAAGTTTTAAATACTTTCAAAGATTAAATTATTTTATACTGTTATTTTTCTCCCCGTTTTTCTGATTCACCCCTAAATGGTATCGGAGCCAAGTTTCCCGGGAAGGAGAGTGAGTATGAGTAGGAGCGGCTAGAGTGTTACGTTATCCTAGAGCCGGTCGAAATTAGTGTTACTCATGGAATAATCATTTCTCTGGTTAGTAATTACTGTTGTTCTTCCCCTATATTCTTAGTTTTATTCCTTAAGTTGGGTAGCCGTTTAATAGCAGTTTAGACGTAGGCAAACCTGCAATTTTTCGTTGGATTAGCTCTGAGTATGTGGTAAAAATATAGCCGGACTCGCAGGGTATTCCCATCACCATGCCTATAGGAATAAAATAAAGGAATTTTAGAAGAAGAAAATTAGTAATTACTACCCATAGAAATAATTGTTGTAGAAGTAACATCTAAAGTAAATTTTGGTCCTAGGATAGTGTTTTCTCTCTCATCTGCAAAAATACTAATGAATACTCCGACTAATCCAAACGTAATATATAGTGGTAATATTTCTGCTATCTCTAGTAAAATTGCTAAAATAGAAAGTGATTACGAAATTGGAATATTCTAAAAGAAAGTTTTGATAGAGTCCATAAAACTGAACACTTTGATTTTGTAAAAAATTATAATATTAAAACTTCTGAATCTACTATTGCAATTAATAGAAATACTGAAACTATTAAATTATTAGAAGCTAGAGCTATTAATAGATATTGAAAAAACTACAAGTTCCTTCACATAGGTCGTGTTCAAGTAGCAGTTAAACCATTATATAGAATAATCTTAGATATTCCTATATGTCTACTTTTAAGAGATAATATGTTATTAAATTTTGATGATTCATTAATAGTAGTATTACAAAGTAACCTCGCTAATGGCCAGATATACTTTAATTGTTATCCTAACTCTTCTATCGATATTAATGATTAAAATGTTATGGATACATTAGCTTTAAATATTAAAACAAAAATATGAATAGTAAGGTAAATACTAGAGAAATAACAATAATCTATAGAGTATATTATAGATTAATGAAAACAACCTTATCCCCTAAGGCTAAAATAGTAAGTAATAAAGAAGTGTAATGCCCCAAAAATGGGTCCCGAGATGTCACACGGTGCTTAAGGCTACAAGTAACCCCAAGCTAACTCTTTGAGCCTGCTACTACTTCTAAATGCTTAAATCAAGGTATTGAGAGAAACATACTGAGACATACCATAGCACATCTCACTGAAATATGAAAGAGTACTGTGGAAGTAACAAAATACAAACTGTCTAAATATACTGACAATCTAGTCTGACAAAGCCTCTACTACTCAATGAACTAGAGAGCCATTGGGACAGATCCCCAACTGACTCGAACTAAACTGAAAGCAATAAATCATCTACTAAAATACTGAAATGTCTGAAGATAGGTCCTCAAACCATGAGGACTCACCACTATGGAGATGTAGACAAATGTACTCGAAAGTCACTGAAGAAGCTGAGGCTGAGCACCTGAACCTACATTATAAGATAATGTAACACATATACGTATATGTGGATCAGTACTTGGGAATGTACTGAGTATATGGGAGTGTATGCAATTAAATAATCCATATCTTAAGTCTTTATAGAAAACATGCATGCCATAATAGGTGACTCACATAACTTGAATAAAATTCTCATAAATCATGAATAGAAAACATACCATATAAATCACGTTAGTCATTTCACTTTATTCTAAATCTATACTTTTTCTTTGTACTCAAGCTTGCGAACTAGATAAAGTCTTAAAACGACAACCTTCAGAACATACACTTTAATCTTATGAAAAACAAGGAGCTTCTTTGGAACTTAAAGATTATAGAACTTGAGAACCTTAGAAATCTTAGAATCATAGCTTTTGAAATACAACTACTTTTATCTTAAATAGAGTAGGGACTACTTTTGGGAGATTCTTCTAACCGACATAAACCATGTGAGCCACATGGAGTCCAATGTCTTGCCAACGTTGGGGAGAGTTGTTCTATCCTTTTCATCGGAGTATAACCTTTTACTTTTACTGATCACTAGCTTAAGCCACTTGGGGTAAATCAAATCCTATGGTGGCTCGTAAATCTGGGGCATGAGACCTCGGAATCAAGCCCAACTCGGAGCTAAGTACTACTCCCATATTAGGCTCAGAACTTTTAGGAAAAATCCACCTTATATAATTCAACATTATGAAATGGGAGACAATATGTTTCCCTTTAACTTAAATCACAAGATGTGGATTATTTTCTTAACTTAAGATCAAAATCAACTCTTTTCATTAAAATTTGGTAGACTTTCTTTAACAAGCTTTGAAACTTCAATGATATGGAGATATCAATACCATTCTTGAAATACTATAGAATATATCAAAATTCATTCTTGGACCTTAAAACATGTATACATATTCAATAAATCTCAATTCAAAATAGAGGGTAAATCATGACTTCAATCTTAAGAGTATTCCAAACACCAATCATGGAAGGAATATGCAATTCATAACATTAATTCTCAATTCAAATCATAAAATAGGTGTAGTATCATATAATTCAAGACTTGAACAAATCAATAATCTCATATACTTGAATGTAGCAATTTAGGCATAATTCATCTTGAAAATATTAAATTCTTTTAAGGAAACCAAAACTTTGGGCACAAGAATGAAAGGAGTGTTCTTGTTCAAACCCCACATACCTCGAATTATGAACTTTGATGAATAAGCTTGCTTAAGACTCTTTCTTATACTTTTGGATGAGGGTTCTTGAAGCCCTTGACATGGTAACCTTGAATCCCAACTCAATTTGTGAAATATATGGTGGATTCTTGAGATTCTTGGAAGAGGTTCTGGGTACTTAAGATTTTTTGTTGAGAGAAGACTTGAGAAAAACCTAATAGAATACTTGTAAATGACTTTAATTTAGTGTTTGTACGGTTTAAGAGGCTTGGAAAAAGTCCAAAGTGCCATTTTTAACTCCTGAACGAAGTTGGAAAAACTAAACTGGAAAACCTAATTTTATGGGCCACCGCGACGTGCCACTATCGCGGTGGCTCACTGAAAATTGACAAATGGGATTCTTGGGGTCACCGTGATGCGGAGCCATCATATTGTCCCACTAGTTGGAACCTGGAACTTCAGCTCTACGTAACACAATCGCGCTAGGCTACTGAAATTTGACAATTGTCAAATAGACCCTCTCTATGACGCGCCAAGCACTAAAATGACGCTGTTTTACAACTAGGAATTAAATTTTCCATAACTTCTTGGCCAGTTATCGTATTTGGGAAGATCTTATATCGTTGGAAAGCTAATTAAATTTCCCACATGATAAAAGGTTGAAATTAGGTAAATTCTATATGGTTTAAATGTTACACACTTAGGAAGTTATTTATTAGCCTTCTAGAGACGAAATTAAACTTAAGAAAAAGTTTGGGGGTATTACAAGAAGCTACCATGCTTATGGAAGCTAACCATAATCATAATAATACCTTTGTCCAAAAAATGATAAAATGAGATAACATAATAATAAAAGATAATTTGCATTTCGACTCTATAATGGAGCTAGAACTAGAAAAGATAATTCAAATATTGAACAAGTAGTACAATATTCAGATGGATATATAGATTTAAATTTTCTATGATCACAATTCTTTAATCAAGCATCTTCAAGTAAAAGAATGTACTTTTCTAGACCTTAAATTTCTAAATCTATAGAAAAAAGGGAAGTAACATTAGAAGATATTGAAAGAAAATTAAAAGAAGTTGATTTATCAAAAACAATTCCCAAAGTAGAATATGAATCTACAAATTTAAAAACTAAAAATTGAATGTCCCACTACTAGTGAAATGCTAGGAGTAAGAGATTTCCTATACATGATTAGGTAATATGTAATATTTGAACCTGACTTTGAATATTTAGACAAATTATGGAATAGCCTAGAAAATTTCATTAAAAGGGAATGGTATAAACAAAAATATTCATTAAAAGAAAGATATTTTTTTAGAGAAAAATGGTGCAATGATATGAAAAGATTAAGATGTAATATTGAATTTTTTAAATGGTTTGAAATCATAGGAAAATTAAATGATCAAAAGTATTCATTAAATTTGATTGTTAATAAATGGTATACTACTAGTAATAAAGTTGGAGAATCAGTAATTCCTCTATTAGAAGAAACTAGTCTACCTATAGATGGTAGAGTTGTTACCTCACCTTTTAAATTAGATATAATAGATACTAAAGGTGATCATACAAATAAGGATATAAATAAGATACTCCACCAAAATAATTATACAAATCAATTATTACATGTAGTATCTAAACAGATTCTCATAGCTGAGAATAAATCAACTTTTGAAGATAGGACTAATAATATATGAAAACTATTTAATATTTGAGAAAATGGTCTATTACCCCCCTAACCTTTAGTCTAAATCCCAACTATAGACTCAACCTTTACAAAAGTCCCATTACCCCTCTAAATATTTTTTACTGTACTTAGTACCCCTCCAATTGCTGAGTTGTCATGGAAGGTGAGAACACCCCCAATAGGCACGTCAACTGAGGCTTCAATCATTCAAAATCAGTATTTTTAAATGCCACATGTATAATACATTTCATTAATTTTAATTATTAAATAATGTTTTATTCTCCAACTAATAAAAGACCTTTTTTTCGTCCTCTTCTCTTTCTCAAAACAGAAAAATCCAAGAACTCATTAATGGTATTTCTCATCTTCCTCATCTCCAATTTCATTATCTTTCTCATCTTTCTTGAATTAATTAATGTTGATTCCTCATCCTCCATATCTCAAATTTCATTATCTTTCTCATCCAAGAACTTGACAATTGGCTCAAAATGTAAGGCTAAAGCCATCAATGAAGTAAAATGGAGCAAATTATACATGATTCATTACTCAAAATTATACAAGACGCAACAGAGTCCAGAAAAGAAAAATTATAAGAAGCAAGAATTGAACTCTCCATGTACCAAGCACATAAACGAGCATTTTAATCTATGGATTGTCTATGTGTCTTCTTTTAGCAGAGAAATCTTCCTTTTATCATTAACAAATAAAACATATTCTCCTTTCAGTGTTCTAAAAAAGCTCCAAAAATAAATTCATCAATGGCATCTTTTTCTTCATCTTCTTTGTTGCCATTTTCCTTCAATAATTGAATCTGCGCCATCATCTTCTCAAATATTTTTTTGTGAATTTTCAATAGCATCGTTCGTCCAACATCTTTCTTTCCTTTTTTCAAAATTGCCGCTTTGAGTTCTTCAAAATTATTTCCTCCACCATTGACAATGACGAGAAATTATTTCAATTATTTATCACCCCGACTTCCCGACTTTCCTACAATTTCTATCATTGTTTCAATTTCATAAATGTGCATCAATACAAGACACCCAAAAAATTTCATTTTTCAACTTTCAACAAATGAAAATTAACCAAAAGTTCTAAACTTTGCAGATAGCATCTAAGTAACAGAGCTCAAGGATCAGTTGTTAGTTTCAGTAGAAATAGCAATGAAAGCAACTCAAGAACAACTTGAGAAAGTCCAGAGTTATTCCGGCAAAAACGAATCTGTTTCCTACTATTTTCTCCTCGATGGAGATCCAAAAGTTTGCAAATCCACAACCAAAAGTTAAATTACAAAACAAATCTCCAAAAAAAAAAGAGAAGATCAAATTGTGGTGTTAAGAGAGAGGAGAGAGGAAGATAAAAAAAAAATCTTAAAAATGAAAGGTTAAAAGAGAATGGAGATGAGATAATTTTTATAAAGAAAAATGAGAATATTGGCGTTGGACCAGGTGCGTGAAATGCATAGATTCCTTATTAATTGGTTTATGTTGACAGATCAGCAATTGGGGGGTAATAAATTCGGTAAAAAAAGTTTAGGGGGGTAATAGGTCTCCTTTAAAGGTTAAGTGTGTAGTTGGAATTTCGGCTAAAGGTTGGGGGGTTAATAGACCATTTTATCTTAATATTTTGATAGTGAAACTTTTCAAAATTACATTTTTATCTGTGTAATTCATACCGAATTGATAAAAGCAAAAGTAAATATTCATCAAATCGTTTTATTGAAAAATACAATTTTATATATTAGAAAACTAAATAAAGTAGTTATTTTAAAGTTACTGGTAGATTTAACGGAATCTTATAATATGAGATAATATTGATGGCTTTAAAAAGATTTTTTACCCTGCTATTTAATGTTTTTAGTTCCATAATTTGGTGAAGTTATTATTCTAAATTAATTTTTGTAAAAAAACATTTGATGGTAGAAACATTTTTATCGATAAAAAATTATTTAAATACTAGTAACTAGTGATGGATTCTTTTGCAGTGATACTCACTCTCCCTCCCAGGCAACTTGGCTTTGATACCATTTAGGGGATGGATCGGAAAAATGGGGACCAAAATAACAGTTTAAAATAATTTAATCTTTGAAAGTATTTTAAACTTTCAAATTAAACTTAAAAACAATAAAATCAGAACCAAATAAATGTAAAGAATAATTAATTAAAATAGTAGAGAACACAAGAATCAGACCATAAGAACGTCACCTTCTTCTGAGTCAACTTAGTCAATGGGGCATCTATAGAAGAGAAACTTTCAAAAAACCTTTTGTAATAACTGGCTAAATCAAAAAATCTTTGAATATCAGTTGGAGTCGTGGGTCTAGGCCACCTCTTAACCACTGCAACTTTCTGCGGATCCACCATGATGTCTTCACTAGAAATGGCATGACCCAGAAAAGTGTCATCGTTCAACCAGAATTCACATTTTGAAAATTTTGCATACAACTGTTGATCTTTTAGGGTGTGAAACATAATGCGGAGGTGATGGATATGATCCACCTCGCTCTTAGAGTACACCAAAATGTCTTCTATGAATACAATGACGAACAAATCCATAAACTGATAGAAGACTTTATTCATCTAGTCCATGAATGTCGTTAGGGCATTAGTCAACTTAAAAGACATGACTAAGAACTTGAAATTCCCGTATAGGGTATGAAAGGAAGTTTTAAGGATATCCACTTCCTTAATCTTTAACTAATGATACCCTACCTGAAGATCAATCATGGACAAAACTTAACACCCTGAAGTTAATCAAACAAATCATCTATCCTTGGAAAAGGATATTTATAATGTAATGTTACCTTATTCAATTGTCGCTAATCAATACATATCCTAAGGGAGTAGTCCTTCTTATACACGAATAACACCGGTGCACCCCAGGGAGACACTAGGATGGATAAAAGCCTTGTCTAAAAAATTATTTTGTTGCTCCTTAAACTCCTTTAACTCACTTGGAACAATTCTATATGGGGGAATAAAAATAGGACGAGTGTCCAAAATAAGATCTATCCCAAAATCAATCTCCCAGTCGGGAGGAACACTAGGAAGTTCATCAGGGACGTCCTCAGAAAATTCATTCACCACCAGGACGGAAAGTAAAGAAAGACCCTCCTAGTTAGAATCTTTAACACGGACCAAATGATAGACATACCCTTTGGAGATTAATCTCCGAGATCTAAGATATGATATCAACCTTTCTTAGGATCTTGAGAACCACCATCCCATTCAATAACTGGCTCATTAGGGAATTTAAAGACAACCTTACAGTCCTGATACCAATCTATCATGACCCAAACCATGGCCTAGTCTTGCTCGGTATCTCAGGTCCAACAAGGACCAGAGACTACCCTAATATTACATCAAAATCCACTGTGTCTAATTCAAACTGATCTACCAGTGTCTTCCGACTACTCATAGAAACCACACATCCCTTATAGATTCTTCTAGCCACCACAGAGTCACCCATCATGGTAGAGATAGAAAAAGGGTCTAAAATACACTCGGGACTGAAAACAAAATGCACAGCTATAAATAGAGTCACATAAGAAAGAGTGGACCCCGAATCAAGTAAATAGTACACATCACGAGAAAAGTGTTTCAACATACCGGTAACAACATCAAGTGATGCCATAAACTCCTGGAAAGTAGTGAGAGCATAGAGTTAGTTCCAACCAGTGTCGAAGCCAGATGATGGACCCTTTAGTGCCGAAGCTGAAGAAGAGGCAACATGAACCTTGTTTTCCCTAAAAGTAACCTTACCAATAGGACAGTTTCTAATTATGTGCCCTAGATGACCGCAGTTAAAGCACTTGTCCTTTCCTTCATCATAGTAGACCCAATGCAATCGACCATAAAATCTGCAGGGAGGATAGGATAGAGCTAATTGGGGCCCATTAGCCTAATAATGGGCACCCTGTGCCTAATAATTATCGCCACTATAAAAATTTTTGTCACCTGACAGCTTTGGGTAGGGAGAACTAGTCGTCGAGTAAGACCTCAAATTTCCTCCTTTCTACCATCCCTACCACTCTGTTGTTGGCCACTACCATGCTTAGAAAATCTAAACTTCTTAGTTTACCTTTCCCTTATCTCTACATATTTCTTATTCTTTTCCTCAACCTGTTCCATGTATATAACCAACTGGAGATGTCCATGTCCTCATTTAACACGGTATCTTTACTCTCCAATATTAAATCTCAGGACAACCCGTAAGCGAACTTCCTCATTCTATCCCTCAAGCTAGAAACCAACTCCGAAGCATAACGAGATAAATTGTGAAACTTCAAAGCATACTCCTTGACTGGCATCTTCCCTTGCTTTAGATTAATAAACTTTTCTGCCTTTGCTTCCCTCCGCTCTTAAGGAAAAAAGCGGTCCAATAAAGCATTAGAAAAATTATCCCATAGAGCTTACTCAGCATCATAACCCCTTGACTAGTCCTATTCCTCATACCACTGATAAGCTACATCTTTTATTTCGTAGGCGGTGAACTCCACGCCCTCAACATTAGTGGCATACATCAAACGAAAGATCTTTTCTATCTTATCAAGGAAACTTTAAGGATCCTTCTCAACCTTAACTCTAGTAAAGGTTGGAGGATTCATCCTCATAAACTGTCCAACCCTTGTGGCCTCATAAGATTGAGTAACAGAAGTATCACTCTCAGATTAAGCAGCTACCAACTGATCCAATATATGAATAGACTGATGAAACTCAGCATTCATCATGTCATCCTTAGGAACTCAAGAAGGACTAGAGAGGACTGGTGGATTCCAAGAGAGAAATTAGGAAGTGGACCCCTAGACCAGGTCTGAACCCATAAGTAGGACATTTCCCATCAATATTGTCCTCGGGTAGGACAGAGGAGTTTTCGTGGGATTTATATTATTTGGGAGGCATGATCTGAAAAGCAAACAAGAGGGAATTAGAGAAGATTTTAGGACCTTAGGCTCTACAACCCAAAAATATAACATAAGAAAGAGAAATATTCCTAAATGTCTTGTAGCCTCTCCCTTATGAGTGTGGCATGCTACATACCATTAAAACAAATTGTACTCGACATGGCTTTGAGGACTCCCAATTGATCATGAACCTAGAGCTTTGGTACCAATCTGACACGATCTGAACCAGGACCTAGTCGTCTCGGGTATTTCAAGTCCAACTTGAATAGGAAACCACCCATAATACCCTACCATTAACCACCCTACATCCCATGTTGTATGAATTCTAAATATATAATAAGATAAAATAATAAGAATTTAAAGACATTAGATAAAGTCTATAACCATTACCAAAAGATCACAACCACATGTCCAACCAATAGAGATCCAATGCCAGTACCAATACCAATGCTAACATGAATACTGACACTGACCATCCCATAGTAGTTTGACAAAGACTCTACCCAGAATCAAAGAATAACTGGTCGGGACATGCCCCCAACCATAGCTAAAACCAAAACCAAAGAAAGAACAATAATGAAAAGAAGTTCATAGCATGAAATAGAGTCTTCCAAAGTATAAAATCTCACCACTTCAGTCTGACTCAAAGTTTACCTTGAATCCAAGTCACTGAGTAGGAGAAATAGTACTATTGTCAGTTCCTGCATTGCATATGGATATAGCGCCCGAAGACGATTAGCAAAGTGAACACTAGCATGTAACTCATGAATAAATGTAAAATAATGCCATATTAAAACAAAAATCAAATAACCATATACATTCACATATATACATATATATATATATCATGTTGGGCTAGGGAACAAGGTTTTATGTTCTAAACATCCACTCACGAGTTATATAGGTTCAGCTGCACCTGTTGAAAGGGCTCTAGTAGGTGTTAGCTGCACGAACCGAAGGTATCAAGTAAAACAAGGGAATTCCCCCACCCCACATCAATCCATGATACAAATATATATATATATATATATATATATATATATATATATATATCAATAATGTGAACCATGCACATAAATCATCAAGACCAAACATTACATTGGCAAATATGAGTTTCCAGTGCTAGTCCTCTCCGGGACCTCCACTTTCCACGACTTTGCCACACAACCCCCTTTGAACCCATATTGAAACCATTTACACATTCACAACCATTTTGAAATGAGTATTTTAATTAGGCATTAACTGTTGGTATTGTCAAACCAAAATAAGAGCTTGGAAGTTTATTCCCTTATGTCATATAGAACCACAAAACAAAAATTAGACTCTACTGTTTCCAATTAAAAAAATACCATGGACATTAAAGCCTTACCAAAACCATTTGAAATTAAACCAAACCAATTCAAGTTTCATTACCATTTATACAATACAAGGATTCCAAGAATAGTCAAACTATGTGACAAAATCATATTCACGGGCAATTTCACAAATAGGTTGAGGGCACATAAGTTTCAAGACCATGACCAAGTAATTTGGGGAATCCATAGTACCCTAAAAAACATTTACTATTAACATGCATCCCACACTATTAAAAATCATACAAAAATAAGGAAAAATAATAATTAAACCATGAGAAGCATTATTCAACCATTAACATCCAAAAACCCCAACCTTTATTTCAAAACCATAAAAATACCATAAAAATCGTACATTAAAATTTGAGCTATTAGTAAAATAAAAATGTAGGAGGAGTAACATTCCTTAGAAAATAAGAAGTATGGAGAAAAATCACCCTTGAAAGCCTTAATTGATTATCTTGATGAAACCCTAGCTTTTTTCTTGAGCAAAGAGTTTGACAGAGCTTTTAAGATTTTTTATTAGGCATATTGTTTTAATTAAGTCCCAAAATATGTTTTAATTCATTCTATAAAAGGGAGTTAAAGTGTGAAATATCCAGAATGCCCTCAACTTAAAGTTGTAAAAAAACTGCAGGTGGTTACGAGTTGACCCCTTGACTCATGAACAAAACATAAGACTCATACCAATGATTCATCACCAAGATAGAGAGTTGAACACCCATAGATTATACACCATATGACTCCATGATCCCACTCATTACTAGACCGTACGACTCATATGGTCTAGTCGAATCCAAGACAGAACCCAAAGGGATTAGACACTAGACAACCTACGACTTCATCTCACAACATGTAACCTATCCTCATGGATATAAGTAAGCCACTCATACTTAGAGTCAAGTCAAGCCACTAAGTTACTGATTTGATTAAGGATCATCACCACCCCTAAGGACTCATACCACCAACTAGTAACCATAATAGAAACCCAACCACCATCCACTGGAAACCTCATGATTTAGGTCACCTGACCCGTACCCATACCATATGACTCGTATGGTTAAGTTATTACTAGAATAGTGAGCTTAAAGCTTAAGAATTTTCCAACAGCCAAAACCCAAGGTATTTCAAAGTTGTATTGTAACTAGTGTCTGAAGAATTAAATATGGATGCTCCAATGTCTACGAGTGAAGACCAGTAGTCGTAACATATGTGAACAACTCATGGTGAGGAGTCATAAATACAATAGACTCAAGTTCCCTGAAGATGAAAAGCTACTGGACTGACTGCGATTAGTAGGTGTCGAATCGTAATATGACTATATGAGTCTTCACCACTAAATATAAAAGAGAGATACAATAGCAGGAAGTGAGTCGTAGAGAGACCTAACAACTTGTTACCAGAGACGTAACCATTGCCGACTTATTTTTTCTATTCCATTTTAATTGGGATTCCTTTGTTAATTTTAGAAACTACAAATACCATAGGGTTATTTATTTATTAAGTTATGCAATTTTTATAAATTTCTACATACTTTCACATACTTTGATCATTGATACAATTTTTCTTGGATTTTTAGTTTCGTACTCAATTGGAGATTCTGGAATTGTTTTTTTCATTATTGTTTAATTAATTACATCTCTTCTTAATTGATTACCATGGATTGTTGAATTAACATGAGATTCTAAGTTCATTGAATAGAGTTTTAGGAAACTTGGTGGATTAACTATGTAAGGGAAATGGTAGATTCATCTATTCTATTATAGTTGCATGTATTATAAACATCTTTATATTAATTACTCCCAAGATACTGCAGATGCTTAGGCATTGCCTTTATTTGGCAACTTTCTCACAAAGGAGTTTAAGTTTGGAAAAAGGAGGTTATGATAGTAATTCGAATATATTAACCACCATCTAATCAACTCGAGACTCAAAAGGTGGGAGTTATACTGAGGTTATAGATAAGGGGTAGAAAAGAGACACTTTGAGACTCATAAGGTGAAGGGTGAGATTTATCAACACGTTCACAAGACGGTTGATAATGCCTAGCTTGTTAACTTTACACGCAGAGCAATGGGTTAGAAGGATCGATCACAAGAAACTTACAAAGTTAAGAATCAAGGAGGAATACAGGCCTAGTGTTCGTCTTCTATTGTTTGCAAACTCAAGAATTCAACTTTGACTACTTTTTATTGTTGATTTTCAAATCCCCATATTTACTTTTATGTATTGCTCATGGATTTGGTTAAGTTTGAGATACTATTCCACGTATTCCTTGTGGGTTCGACCCCAACCTTGTTTGGGTTACTATATTTGATATCAGTTGCAGCATACTTCTTTGAAGGTTAGTTTTTGGGCTACATCATGGACTAAGAATAAGAATCGAGGGAGTTATTATTCGATGGATATTACTTCTTATACTAATTCTTTAGGTGATTCTCTTTTATAGGCTAGTAGTGTTCCTAAGTCATAGTGTGCCTAGTATCAGGTTAATGGAGCTCAGTCAGCCCTACCTTATCATTCTTTTCAATGTTATGGAAATCTCTACTATGGTTATTTTGAGGAAGAGAGAAATTTGTGTTTCAATTATGGTTAGCATGGTCATTTGCAACAAAATTATCCCATAGCTAAGGTTGCCACTGGGAATAATAAGATCTTGGCCACTACTTCTTTGACTCCAACATCTAAGTATGCCACCTTAGGTACTGGCACTGGCCGAAATCATCTCTATATGCTTACTACTCATCAAGAATCTGAGGCATCACTAAATATTGTCATTGTTATGTTACGACTTTTCTCTCATGCTATTTATTACTTACTTGATCTAGGTTTTAACCTAGATTATGTGACTCTTTATGTCACTGTACACTTTTTTTTGGGTCCTGAAAATAATATCGACCCCTTTTTTGTCTCTACTCTGGTGAGTGATTCAGTTTCTATACAAATCTATAGGGATCTTGTGGTGTCCATCTTTCATAGGGAGACATTAATGAATTTTATAGAACTTTATATCGTAGATTTTGATATAATCTTGGGGATATATTGGCTTCATTCATGTTGTGCTTCTCTAGATTGTAGGACCCAAAAGGTTAGTTTCCATTTTTCTAATAAATTGGTGATTGAATAAGAGGGGAATTCCTTAGTACCTAAAAAGAGATTTATTTCCTATCTTAGAGCTAGAAGTTAATTTCTAAGGGGTGCCTATATTATATTATTTAGGTTAAGGATTCAAATTCTAAGAGTCCCTATTTGCAATCTATCCTATGATTAATAAATTCTTAATGTTTTTCCTGATGATCTTCGTAAAATTTCTTCCGATAGGGAGATAGATTTTGGGATTGATCTTTTATCGAATACTCGACCCATTTATATTCCTCCTTATATGATGGATCTGGTTGAATTAAATAAACTAAAAGAACAATTGAAGGATTTTTTTTATATTGATTTCATTTGTCTTAGTATTTCACTGTGGGGCTTCTTTACTTTACTTATAGAAGAAAGATGGGTCTCTTCAGATTTGTATATATTATCATCAATTAAATAAGGTTACAATAAAAAATAAGGGAGGTTGATATTCCCAAGACTTTGTTTGGGCAACTATTAGCTGAAATTAGGGAGGTTGATATGCTCAAGACTTCTTTCCATACTCGTTTAAGTCAGTATGAGTTTTTGGTGATGTTATTTGGGTTGACCAATGCTCCATCTTCTTTGATGGATCTTATAAATCAGGTTTTTAGGCAGTTTCTAGAGTTATTTGTTATAGTCATTATTGATGATATCTTGGTGTACTTTAAGAGTGACGAGGATCATGCCAATCACCTTTGAATTATTTTGCAAACTCTTAAGGACCAAAAGTTGTATGCAAAGTTTTCTAAGTGTGAATTTTGGCTAAGTATTGTTACCTTTCTTAGGTATGTTATTTCTAGTGAGGGGATCAAGGTGGATCCACAAAAAGTTGAGGCAGTTAGGAAATAGCGTAAACCGATGACTCTAACCAACATTAGGAGCTTTTTGGGTTTGGATGGGTATTATAGGAAGTTTATGGAGAGTTTCTCATCTATTGCTACTCTATTAATAAATCTAACTCAGAAAAAAGTTTAAGTTTTTGTGGTCCAATTCTTGTGTGGGTAGTTTTGAGAAGTTAAAGGATAAGTTGACTTCTGCACTAGTTATGATTATGCCTGAGGGTACCGATGGGTTTGTTGTGTATTGTGATGGATCATGTGTGGTATTGTATTATGTTTTGATACAGCATGTAAGGTTGTAGCCTATGCATCCAGATAGCTTAAAGTTCATGAAAGGAATTACTCAACTCATGACCTAGAGTTGGTGGTTGTGGTCTTTGCTTTGAAAATCTGGTGCCATTATTTGTATTAGGTGCATATGGATATTTATTTAGACCATAAGATCTTACAATATATGTTTAAGCAGAAGAAATTAAATGTCATGTAGAGGCAGTGGCTCAAGCTTAAGGATTATAACATGAGCCTTCACTACCATCTAGGTAAAGCTAATGTGGCTGTTGATTCTCTTAACAGGTTGTCTATGGGGAGTTTGTCTCACTTTGATGAGGATAAAAGAGGGTTGGTGAAGGATATTCATAGATTATCTAAGTTGTTAGTTTGTATCTTGGACTCCGAGGATGGAGGAGTCATTGTTCAAGAAGTGGTTAAATCATCTCTTCGTACTAAAGTAAAGTAGAAGCAGTCTTTGTATCCCATACTTATATAGATTAAGGATGAAATGGGTCAGCAAATGGTTATGGCATTCGATATTGGAGAAGATAGCATTCTGAGGTATCAAGAAAGATTATGTGTTTTTAATGTTAATGGGTTGTAGGAAAGGATTTTAACTGAGGCTCATGAGTCTAGTTATGTAGTTCATTCGGGTTTAACTAAGATGTACCGTGACTTGAAGGAAATCTACTAGTGGAATAATATGAAGTGAGATATGGAAAATTTTTTTGCTCAGTGCGTGGTTTGTTAGCATGTTAAGGTAGAACATTTAGGGCCTAGTGGCATGTTCCAAGAGATAGAATTACCTATGTAGATGTGGGATATTATTAATATAGACTTTGTTACTGGTCTTTCGCGGTCTCGTAACCCATATGATACTATTTGGGTCATTATGGATAGAATGACTAAGTCTGATCACTTCTTGTATATGAGGACTAACTAATCAAAAGAGGATTATGCTAAATTGTTCATTTATTAGATAGTTAGCTTGCATGGATCACCAATTTTCATTATTTAGACCAAGGTACGCAGTTCTCTTTTCACTTTTAGCATTTATTTCAGAAAGATTTGGGTATTCAGGTGAACCTTAGCACCATTTACAACCCTTAAATGGATGTACAAGCATAAAAAACTATTCAACTATAGAGGATATTTTAAGGTCCTTTAAGATTTTTTTCAACGGTAGTTGGGTTGACCATTTTCCTCTTATTGAGTTTGCATATAATAATAGTTAAAATTCTAGCCTCCAAATGGCTCCTTTTGAGGATTTCTATAGTAGAAGGTGTAGGTCTTCTATTGGGTGTTTTAAGGTAGGTGAGATTAGGTTATTTGGCACTGACTTGGTTCACCAAGCCATGGATAAGGTGAAGGTAATTAGAGAAAGACTTATGACTACTCAAAGTCGTCAAAAGTCTTATATGAATGTGAGCCAAAGGTAGTTGGAGTTTGAAGTCAGTGATTGCGTCTTCTTGAAGGTTTCTCCTATGAAATGAGTTATGAGATTTGGGAAGAAGGAAAAGCTTAGTCCCTGTTATATTGATTTGTATTGATTATAAGGAGAGCTTGTAATAATGCTTATGATTTAGATTTATCATCATGTTTGTCCTCTATTCATCCTATTTTATATATGTCTATGCTTAAAAAGTACGTAGGTGACCCTTCTTTGATAATGCATGTTGAGGATGTTGGTGTTACGGATTTTTTATGCTATGAGAAAGTGCCTATTGAGATATTAGATATGCAAGTTCATAGAATGAGGACAACGGATGTAGCTTCGGTAAAAGTCTTTGGAGAAATCAAAAGGTGGAAGAAGTTGCATGGGAGGCGGAATAAGATATGAAGGCCAAATACCCGTTCTTGTTCCCTACATTGGATGAAAATTCTTAAGGTATGGTTTTCCTTCTCCCTCTTGTCGTACTCCAAATTTATATTTGAATTCTAATGCATTCTTGCTAATGCATGCTAAAAATGTCCTAACTCCTCATTCGGGGATGAATGATCCTTAGAGGGGATAAGTAAGACACGAAAAAATTTATACCATATTATTTCTGACCCTCCCGAGTGTGTAATGTCAATTTTTAACTTGAATGATGATTAGGGATGTCAAAATGGTATGTTGAAAAAGTTTTGGAATTTTTGGAGGGGGTTTGGGGCCATTTTGGGACCCCTAGAAAGTAAGTATCCACGATAGTAGCATGCCACACCACTTAGCCTTCGCAATAAGGGAGGGGCACGGAGGCTAAGCTCCGTGATAGCGGCGTGTCACACTGCTATGTAATTTTTGGCCAATTTTTATTGTTTTCACTTAAGGGTGAGGGGTTTTGATCTTTTTACCCCTTACACGACTTTTAAACACAACTAAACCCGTTTTCTTCAGTTTTCAAAAATCAAACCCCATACTTTTCTTATTTAACTCCCAAACTAAGAAAGCTCAAGGGTTTTTCAAGAAATCACTACTCTAGGCTCCCAACTTTGAATTCTCTCTAGATTCCTTGGTATTTTAGGCATGTTTCTCATCCTTAAATTATATTTTACATTATGGAATTTGTTTAATCATTATTAATGTAATTTTAATTGATTGGTTTGAAATTGGGTTGAGAGCTTTTAATGGTTATTGCTAGAATTGTTTTCCATGACTTAGGTGTGTTATTTACGAATTAATTTATGGATTTTTTGGACTTAATGGGTGCAGTGTTATGAGGATTGGAATGGGAAACATAGGTTTTCCCAAATTAATTGATTTTTGTCTTGGTAATGGCTAACCTCAACCTACTTCCAAAAACTTGAATTTAAACATAGAATTTACATTATTTAACTTGCCTTTGGAACATTGCATTGCATTAAAGTATAATGGATGGTAAAAATAGTTTTGGAATGCAGTTGGTGGACATAGTTTTGAAATTTAAATGAAACTTGGGAGTCTAATGGTACATGGACTGGTTTGGCATAAATGAATTATCTTGCAAGCATATTGGTATGATGATACCAAGTTTGTAATGCCTGATTAAAATGATTCCTTGGTTAATGGTTAGGTTTATATGCAAACTATTTTAATTTGGTCTTAAAAAAGAATTATGTAACTCATTGTGAAGGTGTATTCTCAGAAGGGGGAGCAATACAAGAAACCACATTTGCCAGTGTGGGGGTCTATATGATCATGTGTTTAGATAAGCACTATATTTTAGATTGCTATTTCTTTGGTGTCTTTAGGCTTTCCTCAATTTCCGCAGCTAACATATGTTGGGGCCCTATTAGCATAGAGAGTTGAACCTATATATATCGTGGGTGTCTTTAGGATAGAGCGAGCTACATAGTTTAGGCTAATGGTCTAAACTCTCATGTTCATAACCCTTGTTCCTACCCTAGCATCCTATATGTGTATATATATAAATGTTGTGCATGCAATTTTAACTAGTGTTTTTGGAATTGTCATTATTTTAACCTTTTTCTCCTGAGTTACATGTAAGTGGTCATCCCACTGACTATCCTGGATATGTATCACTTCATAATGTTGGGTCCGATGGTTTTTCTAGTGCTCTTGTGCAGGGTTAGGCGATTTGGTGCTCCTATGGATCTGTTGTGAAATGGTGAGTCTCCATCTTTCAAAAGTCCTGGTCATTTCACTTGTTTTCCTTATTTCTTAGTACTTTGGATATTTTCTGTCATAGTCAAGGGCATGTCCCGACTTAGTTGGTATTTCTTGTTTTAGAGGCTTTTGTGGACAAGTAATAGGTTGGTTGGTTGTTTTGATTCTTAGAACTTTTATTTTGTTTATCTATCCTTCTTATTATCATTTTTTGTTGGCTTCTGTTGTTTACATTTATCGTGCTCTGAAGGTTAGGCTAAGGGGATGGTCTCAGACCTACGATGGGCTTAAGATACCCATCATGACCAAGCCCTGGTTCGGGTCGTGACACTCATATGTAGCTTAATCCCTTTTTTTTAATTTACCATAATTTGATCCAAAATTCCTAGGCACTTTATTGAAAGATTGAGATGTGAAGTATAAAATTGATGATGGAAAAGAGTGAAAGTGAAGCCCCAAAATACTGGCTATTGGTGTGTTGTAAATCTTTAAGTATTTTTGGGGTAGAGTAGTGTAATGAAAAGATCAATTGATCAAAAAGTGATCATGTATTATTAGATAATACTCCCTACTTAAGATGTGGGAACTAGCTTAAGGAGATGGGGCAGAATAAAAGAGAAGTGGGAATATAAAAGTGGTGAAAATTGGTTGATTAGAGAGTAGTCTAATAAAAAGTGTAATGTATATGTGCCATGGTTTCATGGAACTTTCGATACTTAAAATTGAAAAATATGCAAGTAAGTAGGCCCTTTTTGTTAGATGTGATGTGTTTTTGTGTTTCTTTTGCAGGAAACAAGGTTCTAGAGCAAAACAGAAGAAAACAAAGTTGAAGTGTGTAGAGGGACCACTTACGGGCTGTAAGTGATACTTACTGCCATTGTACGTGTCCATGTAAGTGTCGAAGAAAAATTATTCTGAAGATTTGTTTTAAGAGTTACAAGACCAACTTATGAGGCATAAGTAAAACTTACGCCCCTCGTAAGTGCCATAGTAGGTGGAATTTCAGACAGCTGTTGATTCTTTTTTATACTTATGACCCACCTAGGGTCAGTAGGTGGTATCTGCGACCCGTAAGTGGGTCCATAAGTAGTTGCCGACTCAGCTATCCTTTTTCATTTTGGTTAGGATTTTTAGGATTTTGATATATTCTATAAATACCTCTTTAATGTTTTTGTATTAGAGGATACACTCTTTATACTTACAACAATATATTGATTCTAAGATTGGACTTTTTATCTTGGAATCCATTGTTCTTAGTTGTTATGGTTGGATATTATTTTAAGATTCTTGCTTTTATTCTTCAATTATTGTAAGATTATTCATATGTTTTCCTTCATTAATTCAGTGGATGTTTTTACAAAAATTAGAGTCTAAACCACCTAAATAGGGTTGTGGAAACCCTGATGGAATAACAAAGTAGAAAAAGTTCTAAGTCATTCTTTATTGATGTTATTACATGTACAATGATATTCTTTTGTATGGTTGCTTTCTTAGAGACTACATTCGTTGAGAACTACTTGTATTCAATACTTACTCCAAAATATAGTAGAGATCAGGAAAAAAAAATCATAACAGTAATTTGAAGCTATCAACTTTCATCTATTTAACTTGAAGCTCAAAAGTTAATAGTTAATCGGGGATCCAGGACAAGAGTTAGTAAGGTGAAACTCTGAGACTCAAAACATGATGAGCGAAATTTGCCAAAGGTTCATAAGATGGTTGATGACACATATTTTTTAAGTCACAAAGTTAGGAAGTTAGGAGGAACACAGTCCTAATATTCATCTAATATTGATTTTCACCTAAAGTGAACAAGATTTGTTACTACTGCTACTATTCTCAAAAAATCCCCTATTTACTTTACTGCACTTTATTGACTACTTCAGCAAGTTTGTGATAAAGATTTGATTTATTCCCTGAGGGTTCTACACCAACCTTTGTTGGGTTATATATTTGAAAGCGATCGCGTTATACTTTCTTAGAGATGTAATGTTGGACAACATCAAATTTTTGCACCGTTACTGGAGAATACGATTACAAATTGATTGATTAAAGTTGTTGAGGATGTTGGTTTTTGTTTTTCTCCAAATTTTAAGGCTTACATCAGTGTATGCATAGTACTTTGAGTCAAGGAAATTCCTTGATCCCACTTGATCCTAATCTTGAAAGAACCTTACGATAGAATCATAGGATGGTAGGACACGAGCATGGTGCTCATAATGACCCAGATCTTTTGAATCTTCAACCTCCACTAGGTATTTAGTAAACAGTAAGGTGGGATGTTGTTTCCCATTATACAACTGAAGAGGAAAGGGTGACACAGGGGAAAGAGCATTAAGCAGAACTTGATAAAGCTAGAGAGATAGAGCTCAAGCACCCTTAGCTTTTCCAAATTTGAAAGCATATGATGATTTGAAAGAAGATTTGAGGTATGTTGAGCCTACCAAATAGGAGCTATAATTCCTCTTGATTTACCCCAGACGGTGAAGTTTGATATTATGAGTATGATCCTGCTGCTTAATCTGAAAGGTGCATTTGTTGGTCTGCCGACTAATGATGCCATCATGAATTTTATTGGGATTCATACTTCATATAATTTACTTAGGGTAAGTTAGGAAGACTTGAGACTCAGGTGGTTCCTATTCTCTCTTACTGGCGAAGCAACATTATTGTTGGGGTAACTATATCGTACATCCATGCTAACTGGAATGAGTTGCAAAACTAATCCTTGGACCGATTCTTCACGTCTTTTAGAATGTTGCAGTTGAAGGATGAGATTTGTAATTATAGGCAATTGCATTCAGAGGCATTATACGAGAATTGGTTGTGGTTCAAGAACAAGTTGATAAATGTGCCCAATCATAGAATTTTAGGGAGGAATATGCTCGAGATATTCTATAAAGCCCTGAATGTGAACACCAAAGTTATTGCTGATACAATTATTGGTGGGTATTTCATGAGCCTTTATTAGGATTTAGCTATAGAAATCTTAGACCGGGTCTATAATACCAACCGAGGGTGGCATACTCGAGAGGCAGAAAGCGAAGATGGTACTTATGTTAGTGATTCTTCCAGTGAGTAGAGAGCCCTAGATGATACAATGGATTATGAGTTGGAACACCTGAGGATGAAGATAAGGTTACTTACCAAGCAGTTTGAAACTATGAGTTCAAAAAATTTTAATGCAATGGGCGTGTGAAGTAAGTCTGTTGGACATAATGAGTCTGACTTAGAGGAGAAGGATAAGTATTTGGATAGAGAGATGGCAGGTTTCTAAGCCAAGGGCCAAGGGTTCTGTCAGGATACTTAGAACTCAAGGTAAGTGAATCAAGGGAGAAACTATTATAGGGATAGGAGCAGAGAGCAAGGTGGTGACTGAAGGATAAAGGATGACTATCAGAAAAAGAGTGGTATGTATGTTCCATTGGTAAATGGTGATGTAGACTCTAGGATGGAATCATTACTTTCTAAGATAGTGAAGGGTTCAGAGAATTGAGAGAATTTCCTTAAGGAGATTAAGGTACATATATCAGGATTGACCTAAAAATTAGAACTGCATGCCACTATGATTAAGCAGCTTGATCAACAGTTTGGTTAGACATTGAATACATTGAATCAGCATGAGCCAAGTAATCTTTTGAGCAACGTTGTGTAAATTTCAAAGAACAACGATCATTATTTAGCTATTAATTACTACTCAAAATGGTAAGGCTACTATTGATCCTCCTATTCATGTGGTTGATGACGTAAGGAATGATGTTATTGATGTTGATGATGCACCCAAAGTGGAAACTAAAAAGTTGGTGTCTAATGGTAAGATTTCATAGAAATTATTGGGTTAGAAAAAATAGATGAGAAAGATAAAGGTAAGGGTAAGGAGCTCGACACAGTCTTGAAGTATATTCCATGACCTTTCCCACCTTTTCCGGAAAGGTTATAATAGAAAATGAAAAAATAAAAGTATAACAAGTTTATTGTTATGCTGAAGGATTTGAGTGTGAAAATTACTCTTCTTGAAGCTCTAAATAAGATGCCTGGATATGAAAAGTTTATGAAGGATTTGGTGTCAAAGAAGTGAACTATCAGTAATGAGGAGGTAGGCGGCTTACATCATTGTAGCACAATTACATCCCAATATTTTTTGCAAGAGAAAGGTGATCCTGGAGCTTTTACTATTACTTATACTATTGAGATATCTAGGTTTGTCAGGGCTTTTTGTGAATTAGGTTGAAGAATTAATTTGATGTCACTGTCCGTGTTCAAAAAATGGGCTTGAGACCTCCCGAACCCACAACTACATAGTTATTAATGGAAGATCAAACAAATAATAAACCTATGGGCATATTTTTTTATGCTTTAGTCAAAGTGTACGACTTCATCTTTTTAGATGACTTTGTTTTCTTGGATTGTGTGGTTGATTTTGTGATTCCCACAATCTTGGGGAGACCATTTTTAGCAATGAGTAGTGCATTGGTGGATATCGAAAGAGGTGATCTTAAGTTCACACTAAATAATGAGGAAGTCACATTCAATGTGCCCAAAACTATAAAGCAACCAAATAACATGAGGATGATGTTTTGGTAATGAACAGTAGTCATAACCCTAGAGCCTAACCCTGTGGATACTTTGGTGAAGTCTGAGTAATCAAGGACCGCACATCGTGCTGCGACATTAAATCGGGCGTTGATTGGGAGGTAACCCAAGGTGTTTTATTATTTTTGTGCTTGTGATAATTTATGTTATTTTTTATTGGCATCAAATCTACACACCTATGGTACCGCATGTGTGTTCCTGACTCTCTTGTTTTATGGTGGCCTAATTAATTAGGGACAATGTATGCTTATTTAATGGGGGTAAGGGTACTTGTGGTTCTACATGTCCTCTTGGGGTTTTTGTTGCCACATCTCTTTTTCCCAAAGTATGTTCGTAGTAGAGATGGTCTGTTTGGGTTTTGTTTGTGTCATTATATGTGTTATGTGTCATTTATGTTTAATTAGGAGAAAAATAAAGAACCTAAGGGTAGTTAATATTTTTTGTTTGTTCTTAAGTGTTATGAAAAAAATGATACCCCTCCCAAAACTTTTTGTGAACTGAGTGATGTAAATATATGCATAGCTATTATGAATCTTGCTATGGCATCAGGATTAGAGACAAAATAATCATAGCTTAGCATTACATGAACCGTATAGGTAGTAGTTGATGATATAATTTTGTACCATGTGTGTGTGAGACACTTACATAGTTCCCTTTGTGCCTTTAAACTAGAACTTTCCCTGTTAGTCTTGCCTAGGTTATAAGATAGTTGGTTAGAACATGATTATAGGCCATTTTTTATCTAGTCCACTCTTAGCCTAAAAAACTGTACAGATGTTAATAAGTATCCCTTGATCCCTGATTTGAGCCTACATAGACCAATTTTCTTGATTTTTACCTTTTCACCTTCCCAAATTGATTACAATGAACCTGTTTTAGCCTTAGCCCCTCATTTGACACTGTGCACCTCACCTCAGGCAAATCACCTAAGTTGAGGGTGGCTATTATAGGGGTGTGTAGTTGAAATTGGGTATGAAGAGGAGTGTGGATAAGATAAAAAAAATTAGGGTTTGGGTTTTGTAAAAGAAATAAAAAATGAAAAGAACATAAAAATGAAAAGAAAAAGAAAAGTAAGAAACAGATAGAATGAAGAATCCATACAAAGCCTGAATAAATCAATAAAGGAGAAAAGGGAGGAATGAAAAATGAATGGTTGAAAAGCTGAGCCAAATTGTAGGTGTAATGTCAATGAGGGTAAGTCATTATATCTCAAATGTACCATACCAGCTCCCAATCCACATTACAAGCCAAATAAAGCCTTATTGTGATCCTAGTCCAACTTTCCAAAAACTAAGGTATAGAAACAAGCCTATGGTATGTTATGCACATTGATTGAAACTTCTTTTATGACTATGAGTGCCTTGATATATTCCCTTTCATTGACATGCACGATATGATATTATGAGAGATGATACTTCATTTTGTGAGGGTATATGGGTTGTGTTGTTAATTGCTTACTTGTTTGGGTAGTATAACTTACAACTTGCTTGATTGTTTGTTGCTAATGTAATTTCATTGATTGATTCCTTTTTTCCATATTATTGTGCTACATGGATCCACATATTTGGTTTTGAAAAATTGTAAGTATAAGGAGGTAAAAGTTTGTGAACTAAAATTAAGTTGATTTCCATAGGTGCCTTAGGTTTCGCTTGGTTAAGCATAGTCTTGTTTTGTAATGTGGCTGTTGCCCGAGGACATACAAATGTTCTAAGTTGAGGTGTTGATGTTCCATGGTTTCCTGAAACTTTTGATTCTTAACACAAAAAAATATGCAAGTACTTAGGTTCTTTTTGTTAGATGTGATGTGTTTTTGTGTTTGCTTTGCAAAAAACTAGGTTCTAGAGCAAAATAGCATAAAACAATATTGAACTGTGCGAAGGGACCACCTATGGAACCACTTATAGGCCCTAAGTGGTACTTACGTCCATCATAAAGGGCCACGTAAGTGTTAGAGAAAAATTATTATGAAGAAATAAAGTCTGAAGATTTGTTCTGAGAGTTACGAAACCTACTTACTGGTCATAAGTACCACTTACGACCCTCGTATGTTCCATCATAGGAGGTAGTTCAGCTAGCTGCTAATTATTATGAGACATATGACCCACCTAGGGTCCATAGGTGGTACCTATGGCCCGTAAGTGGGTACATAAGTAGTTGTCAGCTTAGTTTTCCTTTTTTATTTTTGTTAGGACTTCTTATTCGGGAGAGGGAATAAGAGGATAGAATATGGGGATAAATAAGTAAGGTTTTTATTCTTTTATAAAATAAGAGATTCTAATTAGAGTCTAGTATAGGGATAAACCTAGAAGCCTTATTTGGTTCACTTGTAGGTTGACATCTTAATGTCTCTAAATGGATTATTGCATCCTCACTCAACGATGTAGGTGTAATGTCCACTTAGGTAGAAGATTAGAGGAACGGGAGACCATGATCATACTATAAACCCTATGAATCAACAACCAAGATAAGTAATCTAACCAATGAAGTTCAATATCTTAGTATGATTGTTCCCAGTGATTTAACCCCGGATTTCTCCTCATTGATTGTCCAAGACTTTTACTTTTATGCATTGTTTATTTTACTTTTAGTTTACAACTCTACAACTCTTTTGGCCACTTTTAAACCACAATTTAATCTCAATTGTGAACTAAATTTTGATGATTGTTAGAAAAAATCTCTGTGGGATTGATGCTTGGCTTCTAAAGGGCCACTTTACTACTTGGTGAGACCACATACACATGTGTACGTGCTTGGGCGGAAAAATACTTTGGCACCATTGTCGGGGACTTAAAAATAGGCAATTGTCTAAATTTTAGTTTAGCTATATTGAGTTCTACATAGTTTAGCAAATTTTGTTTTTAGTTCTTTTTATTTTTTCTCACATTTCTTGATACGTTAGCCACAGATAGATGGTTTTTGAGTGATGACAATTTTTGTTATTTTTGTAGGGAACCCCATCGAGAGGCTTTTTGTCTAGATTTTAATGGAAGTACGTGGACAGGACCTTCACAATATAGGGTGGATACTATCCTATCATTGGAGCAGACCATAAGTTGATGTGAGGTTTGTAGAAATAGTGGTCATTTTGCATATCTGTGTGCTGCCAATCCTGAGTTAGTGATGTTTGTTGGCAATGCTCATAGGACATATTATGGGAAAACCTACAATTAAAAGTGGTAGACACATCCACCAATTCAATCATGGAACAACCAGCACCAAAAGTTTCAGCAGCAAAAGCAAAACACACAGTCAAGAAAAATAAAGGAGATGTTAAAAAAGTTCATGGTCACCAAAGAACAATTGGTTGTTGAACTTAAAAATCAGCAAATAATTCTGAAGTAGCTGGAGAATCGGTTGGGGAAGATACAACAAGCACAAAATGCCAGGTCTCAAGGTGGTTTTCCAAGTGACAATAAGCCTCCTATAAAAGTAAAAGCAAGAACTTTGATGAATGGTAAAGAGCTTAATGAAAAAACTCCAAAGACAACTAAGGAGGTAGATGCAGAGTTGGCTCTCCAATCGATTGCAGAAAACATTGATGATAATTCGAAGAAGTCTAAGTACTCAAAAACTAAAGTTAGTGAACAGGTTAAAGAGATACCACCATATCCATATAGTTAGAGAAAATAACGGGAGGATACTAGACAACTTGTAGAGCAAACACAAGATTTTCACCCATTCAACTCTTATTTTTCTCTTGAGACTGAAATTGATAAGGTGAATAAGAGTGAGTGCGTAGTGAATGGTGTAAATTTTGAATTAGGATTGGTTGGACCTTATTCAAAGCACTTTTATACATTATACTTATATGATGAAATGTCTGTGGAGTCATCTACAATAGTGGAAGAGTGTGAAGATGAGAAATAAGAAGCCTATATTCTTAATTTTCCATAAGATAAGCACCACAAAAACATACCTCACTGTAAGTCCAAGTGGTTTATCATGCACCATCCATTACTCAATTCTTTCATCATTGTACCACCACCCTATGAGCGGAGCAAAAAGATGGATGCGAGGTTGGGAGTAAAATTTATATCCTCAAGGTGGAGGAAAAAATTAATGTGGGTTGTGTTGCAACCCTAAATTAGGCGTTTCTTGGGAGGAAACTCAAGTTAAGTATAACACCCCTCATCGTCCATCCATTAGCTCGTGGTAATATGCTCTTAGAGTTAAAGATTTTTTTTAGTGTCAGAGAGACTTAGTCTCATTTTTTTTTACTTCCAAAGTGAGTAAAGTTTAAACCATGTATATAATTTTCCTAGTTTCGAACTTTCATTAGATGGGAAATTTGATAAGCTTTTCACCGATTTAAGATTTTCCCAAATCCGATATCCGGGCAAGAAATTATGGCTAATTTAAGTCCTAGTCTAAAAACACCATCATTTTAGTGCTTGGCGCGTCGCGGAGGGGGTCTATTTAACAATTGTCAAATTCCAGTAGCCTAGCGCAATTTTTGAGCGTCACGCTAAAGTTCCAGGTCCCGACCAGTGGGACAACACGATGGCTCTGCATCGCGGTGACCCTAAGAATCCCATTCATCAATTTCCAGTGAGCCACCGCAATTGTGGTGCGTTGTGGTGGCCCATAAAATTGGGCTCCCAGTTATATTTTATTCCATCTCATTAAGGTTATATTTTGTTTTTCCACCCCTCTTATTAGCTTAAACATGGGATTATACTCCGAAGTGACCACATTATTCATACTTTCTACAAAAATTCACAAGAACACTCTCTAGGGTTTCAAACTAAAAACCCAATTAACTCAAGATTCAATCGTGGGTTTTTGAAATAGAGTGAAGATTTGGAATCCCCAAACCATAGGCTTCAAGAATCATCCATCAAATTTCTAAATTGAGGTACGTGTGGTTAATCCTAAAACTATATGGGCTTGTTGAAAACATACAATTATGATTTTAAAAATCATCAAGCATGAATTTGTTAAAGGGGTTTTGAGATCCACGATTTTATTATGCTTATTTCATGTTTAATGATATTGTTGTTTTGTCCTTTAGGACTTATCCCCTTAAATTGATTTACACATATAAGTATATGTATGAAACTTTAAATTGAAGATTTGTTTGAGAGCACAAATAATGAAAATCCCTCTCTTGTGATAACCTTATGTTTATGATCTTATGGTGATTGATTGAAATGCATGATTCGCGGCTTGAAAATAGTTTACACAAATACCATAGTATTTTGAGCATGATTTAGAGATTTATGAGAGGGAGTTTCTTGATGTAAATATATTTTATTAAAAGAGAAAGATTTGCATAAGATCAAGAGCTTTGACATGGACACCTTGCATCATTGAAAATTTGACAAAGAGAGTTGCATATATGTGTTTACATGAGTTTTAAAGAAAGAGTTCTTTGAAATAATTTATTGATATGGTGGTCTCGAATTTGTGTTTTGGAAATAGGGAGTGTAATATGCCAATAATGGCTCAGAGATGTGACTTGCAAATCATTGGTATGACGATACCATAAGTATGTATGCCATAACAGAGTATGTTTTTCAGAGTTTGATTTCAGAGAATGCATGTTTTAAAGAGTTAAAACTAGGATTAAAAGGGGTTAGGTGGTTACCCAAAGAAGGTTTGAGTTCAAGTAACTCTTAACCTAAAATTGTGATTTGCCAATTCGGGTATATTATTTTACGCTGTTGATGGTCGTATGGCGTAGAAGAGTTAGAGACTCCAACCCTTGTGGCACTTGGGTTGGAGATTTCCCCGCTGAGTCAATGGTGGATTCCATATAGATCATGGAATTTCAGAGTTGTAGGTATACTACCTAGCACAGAAGTAAAACAAAGAGTGTCACTGAGTTCAGATGGTTTTATAGAGTCTTTTAGAAATGGCCATGAGATTTCTTACTATATGATATGTTTATGAAATGTTTTAAATTTCTCTCATATATGTTGAATATAAATTATTATTTTGGATTTGCTCTACGTACCAGTACAATTGTATTGAACCCCTACCTCTCAGGTTCGGAGGCTCAGTCTAGGGGTCTGGCTAATTAGTAGAGTGTCCAGGGAGAAGTGATCCATGCAGTGGTGAGCCTTCTTTGTTCCAGAAGGCCGGTCATTTCAGATTATGTTATTTCTTTGTTTTGGACTACTGGGGGTCTTGTCCCAACTTTTCAGACAGTTATCTTTAGATCTTGTAATAGAGATTTCGCAAACTGTTCCAGAAGTTGTTTAGTTGATTTCAGATTTCATTCCGTATGGTTGAATTAAATCCTGAGTATGACCATGTTTCCGTATTAGATTATAATTCTGCATTTTCTTTTATTATATGAATGTTGTGCATGATTACCAGATCAGATAGAGTAGGACGTTCGGGCCTTCATGCTTCGGGATGCCCGTCATAGCCAGGCCCTAGTTTGGATCGTGAAAAACTTGGTATCAAATCATGGTTCATGGTCCCAGGGTGTTTGTGAAATTGCATCGGGTAGAATCTTGCTTATGGGTGTGTAGCGCGCCACACTTATTAACAGGAAGATACTAGGCATTTAGGAATGTTTCTCTTCTTTGTGGTTTAGTTCGTGCTTCAGAGTTTGAATTGTCCCCTAATCAATGGTCTTTTGTGTGTCAGAAAAACAATCATGCCTCCCCGTCGTACTATCTATCAGAATGCATAGATAGATGAGGTCCGTCCCACTCATGGGATGAGGACCCAAAATAGAACTCAGACTCCGAAGATTGATGCTACTCCAAGAGTCCCACCTACTCAGACCAGCCCACCTAGGGCACCTAGAACTCCCCAGACGGGGACTAACCATACTCAACCACGCGCGAGAGAGGTATCTAATGTAGAAATATGGCAGTCCATTCACATACTTGCACAGTTAGTAGCCACACAGACTCAATGGTCGGAAGATATTAGGTCTGCATTTGTTACGTCTAAGGCTACAAGAGTGGGCTAGTTCATAAGAATGAACCCGCCCAAGTTTACTGGTACCAAGGTAGAAGAGGATCCACAGGAGTTTGTGGATGAAATAAAGAAGATCTTTAAGGTAATGTATGTAGATGAGGTAGAGGGGGTAGAGTTAGCATCTTACCAGCTTAAAGATGTAGCGAACCAATGGTATAACGAGTGGAAAGATTCAAAGGGTGAGAGTGTTGAGCCCACAGTTTGGGCCGAGTTTGTGGAAGATTTCCTCGATCGATTCTTTCCTCTCGAGATGAGAGAGGCCAAAGTTGAAGAGTTTATGAATCTAAAGAAGGGAACTATGAGCGTCCAGGAGTACACTCTGAGGTTCAACCAACTATCCCGTTATTCTCCAGATATGTCTAATAACATGAGAGCCCAAATGAGAAAATTTGCATTCGGCCTTTCGGATGACTTAGTACTTGAATGTCAGGGAGAAATGTTGAAACGGGACATGGATTTTGCCATACTATCAGTCCACGTGCAGCAAGTTGAGGAAAAAAAATGAAAATCACTAAATATAGAGAGAAGGACAGGCAGGAAAAGAGAGCCAAGACTGCAGACCAGAGCCACAGTCGGTAGCAGAATGGTAATTGGGGTAACAAATGGCAGAAAAAGAAGTTTTTGGGTAATGCACAGTCTGCAGCCAGTGCTTCAGTGTCCAGACCCCAGTTGGATAGCGCCCCCAGGTTTTTCAGTACAGGCAGGGGTCGAGAATGCAGGGTTCACAGTCTCAAGGAAGTATAGCTCTGACCTCTCAGACATACCCGTGCTGTGAGAGATGTGGGAGGAATTATCCAGGGAGATGTCAGTTTGGCACTATGGTGTGTTTTTTGCGGCCAGCCAGGCCATATCCAGAGAGACTGTCTGGTAGCAAAGGGTAATCTTGTTGGAACCAAGTTACAGGTTAATTCTTCTGCACCACCACAGCCTTATAAGGGTGCCACTTCAGCCACCAAAAAAGGCCGCAACCGGTTGTATGCCTTAACCAACCGCCAAGAGGCATAGGCCTCACTGAATATAGTTACTGGTATATTTCAAATCTTTTCCCATGGTGTATATATGTTACTTGATCCCGGGTCTACCCTTTCTTTCGTGACACCTTATCTGGATGTTAGTTTTGGGTTCGAGCCTGATGTGATTGCCAAACCTTTTTCTATTTCTACTCGGGTGGGAGATTCTGTTATGGCTAGGAGGGTGTATAGAAATTGTGTGGTGACTTTTTGTGGGTTGGATACATTGGCAAACCTCGTAGACTTAGACATGGTTGATTTTGATGTTATCATAGGGATGGACTGGCTCCATTCGTGTTATGCCATGTTAGATTGGAGAACCCAAAAGGTTACTTTTTCCTTCCCTAATGAACCAGTAATAGAATGGGAGGTACATTTCTTATCACCTAGAGAAAACTTTATATCTTACCTCAGAGTCCGTAAACTTATTCGTAAGGGTTGCTTATATCATCCTATTCAAGTTAAAGATTTGAATACCGAAATCCTTTCTCTTCAGTTTGTCCCTATGGTGAATGAGTTCATAGAAGTTTTTCCTGAGGATCTCCCAGGCATACCACCTGATAGGGAGATTGATTTTGGTATTGATTTGTTGCCGGATACCCATCCCATCTCTATTCTTCCATATAAAATGGCTCCTTCAGAACTGAAAGAGTTGAAAGAACAGCTAGCAGATCTTCTAGATAAAGGTTTTATTCATACTAGAGTTTCTTCCTAGGGTGCACCTGTACTCTTCGTGCGAAATAAAGATGGCTTCCTCCGTATGCGTATAGATTATCGCCAGTTGGACAAGGTCATTGTTAAAAATAAATATCCTGTTCCTAGAATTGATGATCTTTTTGACCAGCTTTAAGGTGCTAGATATTTTTCAAAGATAGACCTTCATTCGGGATACCATCAGTTGAAAGTTAAAGAGTCAGACATTCCAAAATAGCTTTTTGAACCAGATATGGTCATTATGAATTCTTAGTCATATCCTTCGAGTTGACTAACACCCCTGCAGCCTTCATGGATGTTATGAACAGGGTTTTCGCCAGTTTTTGGATTTGTTTGTCATAGTTTTTATTAATGATATCTTGATTTATTCTAAGAGTGAGGAGGATCATTCCAATCACCTCCGAATCATCCTTCAAACTCTCAAATATCATAGGTTGTATGCAATGTTTTCCAAGTGTGAATTTGGCTTAATGTTATTGTTTTCTAGAGGCATATTGTCTCTAGTGACGAGATTTAGGTTGATCCCCTAAAGGTTGAGGCAGTGAGAAAATGGCCCATACCCACGAATCCAACTGACATTCGGAGCTTCTTGGGTTTGGTGGGGTATTACAGAAGGTTCGTAGATAGTTTCTCTTCCATAGATGCACCACTCACTAAGTTGACACAGAAAAAGGTAAATTTTGTGTGGTCTGACTCTTGTGAGAATAGTTTAGAAAATTGAAAGACAAGTTGGCCACTACACCTATTATGACTCTTCTAGAAGGTACAAAGGGTTTTATTGTGTACTATAATGTATCACGAGTGGGACTTGGGTGTGTACTTATGCAGCATGGTAAAGTTGTGGCTTATGCGTCTAGGCAGTTAAAAGTGACTGACCAAAATTACCCCACCCATGAATTGGAGTTAGCGGTTGTGGTGTTTGCACTTAAAATCTGGCGGCATTAGCTCTTTGGGGTACATGTTGATATATTTACTGACCACAAGAGTTTACAGTATGTTTTCTCACTGAAAGAATTAAACCTCAGGCAAAGATGATGGTTGGAGCATTTGAGGGATTATGACATGAGCCTGCACTACCATTCAGGAAAGGAAAATATGGTAGCCGACGCCCTTAGCAAGCATCTATGGGCAGCCTTTCACATGTTGAAAAAAGGGAAGAGGGAGATGGTGAAGGATATTCACCGACTTGAAAATCTAGGAGTGCGACTCTTGGATTTTAAAGATGGGGGATTGGTTGTTCATGAGGTAGATAAGTCTTCCCTTTGTACTGAAGTTAAAGAAAAGAAGATTAAAGATCCTATCTTGATGAAGATCAAGAAAGATGTGGGTCAATAGAAGGTAAAGTCTTTGGAAATTGGTGCTGATGGAATTTTGATATATCAGGGTAGACTATGTGTGATAGATGTAGATGGGTTATGAAAGAGGATCCTTGATAAATCTTACACTTTGAGGTATGTTGTTCACCCACGCTCTACTAAGATGTATCATGATCTGAAAACCATATATTGGTAGAATAATATAAAGGGTGATGTGGCTAACTTTGTTGCCAAGTGTTTGAATTGTCAACAAGTGAAAGTAAAGCATATGAGGCCAGGTGGTACCTCCCAATAGATAGCTTTGCCCTTGGAAGTGGGACATGGTCAATATGGACCTTATCACAGGACTTTCGAGGTCCCAAAACAAGTATGATTCTATTTGGGTAATTGTAGAATTGTTGACCAAGTCAGCCTACTTTCTGCCTGTGAGAACCAACTATTCAGGAGATGACTATGCCGAGTTATACATCGAGGAGATAGTCCATTTACATGGAGCACCTATATCTATCATATCTAATCGAGGTACGCAATTCTCTTCACAGTTCCGGAGATCTTTTTAGAGGGGTTTAGGTACCCAAGTGAACCTGAGTACGGCTTTCCACCCTCTGACGAATGGGAAAGCCGAATGTGCTATTCAGACCCTTAAATATATGTTGAGAGATTGTGTTATTGACTTCAAAGGTAGTTTGGTAGATCACTTTCCATTGATAGAGTTCGCTTATAATAACAGCTACCATGCCAGTATTAAGATGGCTCCGTTTGAAGCTTTGTATGGGAGAAGTTATAGATCACTAATAGGGTGGTATTAAGTGGGTGAGACTCATTTGTTTGGGCCTGATCTTGTTCATCAGGCGATGGAGGATGTGAAAATTTTTAGAGAATGACTTAAAATAACCTAGAGTAGATAGAAATTCTATGCCGATGTTCGAAGAAAGGAGCTAGAATTTGAAGTTGGTGATTGGGTATTTCTCAAAGTCTCCCCTATGAAGGGAGTTATACGATTCAGGAAGAAAGGTAAGTTGAGTCCTCTCTATATAGGGCCATACCAGATTTTGAGAAGGATAGGTAGAGTTACGTATGAGTTAGAGTTGCCTACAAGTTTGGGTTCTGTTCTTCTGGTATTTCACATATCCGTGTTGAAGAAATGTATTGGAGACAATTCATTAGTGTTTCCTGTAGAGGAGATCAAAGTGACAGACTCCTTAACCTATAAAGAGGAACCTATTGCAATATTAGATCGTTAAGTTAGAAAGTTGAGGAGCAAGGAAATAAATTCGGTTAAACTGTTATGGAAAAATTGGAGAGTTGAGGAAGCAACTTTGGAATCAGAAGATGACATGAGAGATAGATACCCTGACTTATTTAATCTGGTGAATGACAAAATGGAAGGTACAATCCTTGTCTTATTCTTTCATGGCCTTAGTATGTTTCAAATCATGTTTGTCTGTGTTCCGTGTCATCATTCTGGGATGAATGATCCCAAGGGGGGATAATGTAACACCCTGCATCGTCCATGCATTAGCTTGTGGTAATATGCTCTTAGAGTTAAAGATTTTTTTTAGTGTCAGAGAGTCTTAGTCTCATTTTTTTTACTTCCAAAGTGAGTAAAGTTTAAACCATGTATATAACTTTCCTAATTTTGAATTTTCATCACATGGGAAATTTGATAAGCTTTCTTATATTTAAGATTCGTCCAAATCCGATACCCGGGTAAAAAATTATGGCTAATTTAATTCTTAGTCAAAAAACACCGTCATTTTAGTGCTTGGCGCGTCGCAGAGGGGGTATATTTAACAATTGTCAAATTCCAGGAGCCTAGCTTAATTTTGGTGAATCGCGCAGAAGTTCCAGGTCCCAACCAGTGGAACAATGCGATGTCTTCGCGTCGCAGTGATCCTAAGAATCCCATTCGTCAATTTCCAGTGGGCCACTGCGATTGTAGCGCGTCGTGGTGGCCCATAAAATTGGGCTCCCAGTTATATTTTATTCCATCTCATTAAGGCTATATTAGGTATTTTTCACCCACCCTTATCAGCTTAAACACAGGATTATACTCCCAAGTGACCACATTATTCATACTTTCTTCAAAAATTCACAAGAACACTCTCTAGGCTTTCAAACTAAAAACCCAATTAACTCAAGATTCTATCGTGGGTTTTCAAAACTGAGTGAAGATTTGGAATCCCCAAACCGTAGGCTTCAAGAATCATCCATCAAATTTCTAAATTTAGGTACGTGGGGTTTATCTAAAACCACATTGGCTTATTGAAAACACCCAATTATAATTTTAAAAATCATCAAGCATGAATTCGTTAAAGGAGTTTTGAGATCCATGATTTTATTATGCTTTATACATGTTTAATGATATTATTGTTTTGGCCTTTAGGCCTTATCCCCTTAAATTGATTTACACATATAAGTATATGTATGAAACTTTAAATTGAAGATTTGTTTAAGATCACAAATAATGAAAATCCCTCTCTAGTGATAACCTTATGTTTATGGTCTTACGCTGATTAATTGAAATACATGATTCATGACTTGAAAAATTATTTACTCAAATACCATAGTATTTTGAGCATGATTTAGAGATTTATGAGAGGGATTTTCTTGATGTAAATATATTTTATTAAAAGAGAAAGATTTGCATGAGATCAAGAGCTTTGACATGGCCAATTTGCATCATTGAAAGTTTGACAAAGAGAGTTGCATATATGTGTTTACATGAGTTTTAAAGAAAGAGTTCTTTGAAATAATTTATTGATAAGGTGGTCTCGAATTTATGATTTGGAAATAGAGAGTGTAATATGCCAATAATGGCTCAGAGATGTGACTTGGAAGTCAATGGTATGACGATAACATAAATATGTATGTCATAAGAGAGTATGTTTTTTAGAGTTTGATTTCAGAGAATGCATGTTTTAAAGAGTTAAAACTGGGCTTAAAGAGGGTTAGGTGGTTACCTGAAAAAAGTTTGAGTTCAAGTAACTCTTAACCTAAAACCGTGATTTGTCAATCCGGGTATATTATTTTACTCTGGCGACGACCGTGTGGCGTAGCAGAGTTAGAGACTCCAACCCTTGCAGCACACTGGGGTTGGGGGCTTCCCCGCCGAGTCAATGGTGGATTCCATATAGCCCATGGAATTTTAGAGTTGTAGGGTATACCACCTAGCACAGAAGTAAAACAAAGAGTGTCACAGAGTTTAGATGATTTTATAGAGTCTTTCAAAAACGGCCATGAGATTTCTTGCTATATAATATGTTTATGAAATATTTTAAATTACTCTCATATGTGTTGAATATAAATTATTATTTTGAATTTTCTCTGTGTACCAGTACAATTGTATTGACCCCCGACCTCCCAGGTTCAGAGGCTCAGTCTAGGTGTCCAGCTAATCAGTAGAGTATCCAGGGAGAAGTGATCCATGCGGTGGTGAGTCTTCTTTATTCCAGAAGGCCTATCATTTCAGATTATGTTATTCCTATGTTTTGGTCTATTGGGGGCCTTGTCCCAGCTTTTCAGACAGTTATCTTTTGATCAGGTAGTAGATATTTCGCAGACTATTCCAGAAGTTGTTTAGTTGAATTTGGATTTCATTCTGTATGGTTAAATTGAATCCAGAGTATGTCCATATTTTCGCATTTTCCTTTATTATATGAATGTTGTAGATGATTACCAGATCAGATAGAGTAGGACGTCTGGGCCTTTATAGTTTGGGATGTCTGTCACGGCCAGGCCCTAGTTCGGGTCGTGACATTAAGGTATGTTTTATTTTTGGTATTTTAGTTTTTACTTCATTAATTTTTGTATTTGTTGAGTCACAGGTTGATGGAAAGTTTGAGTACTAGAAAATCTAAGCTAAGGATCATGGCAAAGACTGAGTGTGGGGTCCAGGGACCCCTTGATGTAAAATGATACTACTAGCTAGGCCTAGATGCCTCAGGGGGTATTTATATCTCTACTTTTAAGAACACTTTGGGGACAAAGTAGATTTTTAAGTGTGAGGTGGGGAAATTCCCATTTTAAGGAGTAATTTTAAAATTTTTGTGTTAGGAATAAGTGAGATGTTCTTGTTCTCTCTATATTTGACTGCATGATGCAAGTGTTTTGGTTTAAAAAGCATATTGATTTTGTGTATTTCTACTTTTTAGACTGATAGGCTTATGATTATGACTCTTGTAATTGATGGATTAATGGTTAATTCATGTGATTGTTTGGTTGAGAGTCTATATTGATCCTACTTTAGTTGAGCATATGCCATGTGTGTGTAAGGTGTTTGGGTATTATTTTTGGCACTTGATGTCTTGAATTTAACTGGTATGTATGCAAAGAAAAATAAAGAGTGTGGTTTTAGGAGATTATACAGACATTTCTTTTGTAGACATGTTTCATACCCTCCCTTATGTACCCTTCTGCATTATCCTAGTTAACCCCATTGAGTCTTTTGCTTATTTTCTTTGGAAGCCTCATATGTATCTTGTATCCCTTTATTTTATGGACCTTAATTTGATCAAAATCTCCTAAGCACTTTAGTGTAAAATCAATTAAGTTAAAGAGATTGAAATTCAAGTAGGATAAAGGTGAAAGTGAAGCCTCGAAGTAATAGTTATTGGTGTGTACAATTGAAGTGTTGTGGTTGGGAGTTAGAGAAATTTATGCTACAGATATTCTAATTTTTAGACCATTTTGTGTTACAATGAACCTATTTTGGCCCTGGTCCTCCATGGATATTATGCACCTCAACTAAGGAAAATTGCTTAAGTCAACGGTGGCTATCATTGGGTTTGTAAAATAAAGTGGGTGTGAAGAAGGATAAAATTGAATCATGAATTAATATACAATAATTCCCGCCATAGTGTATGTGAACAAGATGGGATGGGGCAAAATAAAATATAGTGGTAGGTAGAAGTGGTGGAAATTGGTTATTAAAGGTGAGTTGAATGAAGTATGATGTATTAAATCACTTAGGGAAGATAGTAACTATTACTAGCCAAAATAGTTCCTACCCATCACTTGGCCTACATTACAACCCTTAAGGACCTATTTGATTCTAAGCTTCATCATTCTGATATCGTGTGTAACTTGTAAAATCTTTTGGGAGAGCGAGCATAATTTGTTTCTTGTACCTATTCTTTATTAATTGCATCCATGTGAGTGCTTATGTGTAAGTCTCTTGTTATGAGGGAACATATTTGATGAAAGTTGGGTGATTTATATGATTTCTTTCATTGAGAAATATGCAAGAGTTTTCCAAATTGGTGAGTTAATTCTTGAGGCTAGGATGTTTTGGAGTAGTATTCTTCAACTTTCAATTGTTTATATAACATGCTTAGTGTAGAAACCTACATTCTGTGTAGCCATTGCAATAATAGCTTAAGGGTCTTTCTTGTTGTAGAAGTGTGGAGTCACCTCAGATTATGATACTTAGAACAAAGAGTTGTTCAAGGATGAACAAAGCTTTTTTAAGTGTGGGGAGACGATCTGAGGTGGATTTATGCACCTCAGAGTTGTTATCCGAGCTTAGTTAGCTTATTTTCAGGAATTCTTTTTTGCTTAATGTGTGAATCTTGATACAAATAAGAATATAAGTGTTAAAGTACTTTATCACATTGTTTAAGGTATTTTTAAAACAAGTTTGGAATAAAATGGTTCACTTAGAGTTTAAATGAGAAAACTAGTGTTACTAGCTTAAGCTAAGTGTTGTTCTAGTCGATCTAAATGAATTTAGAGTGTTTAATGAGTTAAAAATGGTGTGATTGAGTAATTATGTATGTAAAAACTTTTTTATAATTTTTAAAGTTCAATTGAATCAAGCCAAGAGTCAAAACACTAAGCTAAAGATTAATAGGATGAAACTAGTTATTAGATTAAGTTTCTAGTTCACCGTTATGGATTGTGTGTGTTTTTGAGCTCTAATTTGTGGTGGTTAATGCTATAGGATTCTTTTTTAGTTAATTATGATGATATATTAATGATATAAAATCTGTAAATCAAGTGTAACCAACACAAAAAGTCATGGAATGTATCAATGAAAGCACGGGACAAGATTTGACCTAAAACGGACACTTTAAATGTCCATGGCGCGTATCTGACCCAAGACATAGATATAGGGTGAGTGAAACACATATAAAGATTCCTAAGGGACCTAAAATAGTTTTTATATGATATGGGGTCACGTATCACACCCTAGTCTCCTCTATGAGCTCCGTGACGCGTACCTAGTGCAAAAATCAGCAGTTTTGTCCTCCTATAAATAGGACACTTGAACTTAATGTTATACACCTTGGACAACTTTGAAACTTGGGTAGGGTATGGAAACAACTTAAATTAGGGTTTTTATTCTTTTAATTTAGTTTATTTATTGATTTTATCTTGTGTTTATCCATGGTTATTACGGTTATGTCCATGAGTTACTAAAAGCCCCCTTTTCGAGGTTAACTCCAACAACATGATTATTGTTTCTTTTAAATGATTTAGTTTTGTTTTATTATCATATTTTGTTGTTTATTTATCCTTATTATAACTATTTTAAGGATTCACGGTCCTTAGAATACATCCATTATCGTCTTTGCGAACTCAGGAGGGGAATAAGAGGAGAGAACATGGGGAAAAATAGAGTAAGGTTCTTATTATTTAATAAAATAAGGGATTTGAATTAGCATATAGGATAGTGATATACCTAAATCCTTATTTGGTTCACTTGCTGGATAACATCTTAATGCATCTAAATCAATTATTGCATCCCCACTCACCGATGCAGTTGTAATATCCAGTTAGGTAGAAGATTAGTGGATCAGGAAACCATGATCATACTATAAACTCTGTGAATCAACAACCTAGATAAGTAATCTAACAATGAAGTTCAATATCTTAGTCTGATTGTTTGCACTGCTTTAACCCCGAGTTTTTCCTCATTGATTGTCCAAGACTTTTACTTTTCTGCACTATTTATTTTACCTTTAATTTACAACTCTTTTGGACACTTTTACCTACCAATTTAATCTCAATTGTGAACTAAAATTTGATAGTCATTAAAACAAGTCCCTATGGGATCAATACTTGGCTTCAAAAGATCTACTTTACTACTTGGTGAGACCACGTACACTTGCGTGTGTGCTTGGGTGCAACAATATTCCAGAATAGTTCCTACATGTTCGTTAGCCTGCATTACATTCCTTAAAGTCCTACTTTATCTTGAGCCTTAATATTCTTATATGGGTGGAGTACTACACTAAGGGAAAGCTTATCGTTCATCTTCTGTAACATGTGAATTCCTTGTGAGAATGAGCAATATTTAATTCTTACACCAATTTTTATGATAAACTATATATTAGTGAGTAAATATGTGTGACTCTCTTGTGGTGAGGGTGCATGTTTGATGATCGTTATGTGACTTGTATAATCTCTTTTTTGAGAAATATTCATGAGTTTTCCAACTTTGTAGAGTCAATTCTTGAGGTTAGGAAGTTTTGAAGTAGTGTTTATGAGTTTTCAATCGTACTATGACATGCTTAATATGTAACTTGCTAGCCATGTAGTTGTTGTAGTTCTAGTATGATTTTCCTAGTTTTTTAAGTGATGTTGGAGTCTTCTTTGATGGTACCTAATGTAAGAAATTTTTTGAGGATGAACAAGGATTTAAGTATGGGTGGTTATCTTAGGCGTATTCATACACCTAAGTATCATTACCTAGGCACATTTAGCTTAGTTTTGAGAACTTCTTGATATGATTAATGTGGTATTAATAATAAAATTGCATATTTATATGTTAATTTACATATTTAGATTGTTTATGGTTCATTTGAAACAAGTTAAGATTCAAAATGATCAAATAAAGTGTAGACGAGAAAACTAGTGGTGCTAGCTTGAACTATGCTTGTTCTAGTTTACCTTGATGAGCTCTTGTGTTGTATGAACTAAGGTTTGTTATATGATATTGTTGGATATTATTAGAGTTTTATTGAAACTAATTGAATCCTACAAAAAAATTATAATAGGTGGGAAAAAAGGATCAAATGCACAACAAGATAGGAGCAAAACGGAAATGAAATCGCACCTTTAAGGAGGTTCCTTATGACACCCCCCCCCCCCAAAGAATGGGATAGGTTGTGAGTCACACCCTCCCAGGGTAAGGTAAAACTTCCTCACCATTTGTTTGGGTGTGCGATGTACCTTTTAAGGCTTACTTTTGTCCTTACGGTACAACTCCGTTCCCAAGACATCCAAAAGCTAATTTTTGATGTCTTTAAGTTAGGGACAATGTTGTAAATGCATATATTTCATGTTGGGAAGTATATGAACAACATAAAACTCTATAAAATGAGAACTTAGTCATAATTACATAGGACTTTTGATACAGCACAAGATTATAGTTTTTACTTACGAACTCAATTATTGTGAATCTTTGTAAAACAATGAGTGGCCAATACCCTCATCCTAGGGTTGAGGCTAAGAACATGATTATTTATCATTAAATAAAGTGGTTTAAAGTTTATTATCAAATTTGGTTGTTCATATATTCTTGTTATTACTATTCTATTAATTTACAGACATTAAAATACATTTATATTTCTATTGTGACCGGTAGGAGGAACATTAGATTAGATCGTGGAGTATATGGAGTGGGTTCTTATCATTTAGATGAATTAAAAATAATATTTATGGTTAGGATAGGAATATACCTAATTCTCCCTATTTGGTTTGAATACAGGATGACATACAAATCCATTTGATTTAGTTCTCATACCCCTCTCAATGACGTGGTTGCGGGGATTATTTAGATAGACGATTAAAGGCTAGAAAGACCATAATCATTTTATTAACCCCGTGAATCAATAAAAAAGATAGTTAACTTAACCAACAAGTTTGTATAGTTTAGTAGTATTGTTCAAATTGCCTTAACCCTGTATTTCTCCAAAATATTGTTTCAAATACTTTATATTCTCGTTATTGTTTATTTTTACTTTTAAATTCTCAAAACTTAAACTCCCTTTGGTACAACACGTACTCATGTAATCTCATTAATAACACAAGAATTGGATTTCTTGCTAAACACCAAGTCCCTATGGGATTGATATTCAACTCAAAAGGGCCACTTTACTACTGGCGTGGCCACGTACACTTGTGTGTGCGATCAAATGCAAAATTAAATTCCGTGTTTAGTTGATTTATAAGATTATCAGGTTTTTATCTGGGGTAGATGTAGGGAGTTGAACGACATGACTCTGTGGATTGGATTGTGATAAATATGATATCAAAGCACATGTTACTGGTCTCCCAGTACAAAAACAAATTTCAAGTAGAGTCTTGTAGATTGGTCTGTTAATGTCCACATAAAATCTATAGGAAGCTACAAGGCATCGAAAAATCCATCTCATATTATTATTTCCTATTGTGTTATCTCAATATTATCCTTGGGTTGAGTCCAAATGGTATCTAGTTGATTTCAATTGGTATATCAATCATCACAATTGGAACTAGTCGGTCCCAATTAGTATCTTTTAATATGGGAAGGTTGAGACAAAACATTCAATGAATAGAAGTCAATAAGGACCTAGGAAGTGGATTATGATATGTATTTTATATGGTGGTAATTACTTGTGATGAGCCACTGGTATGTTAAGAATATGTTATGTTTATGGTTATTAGTGATGATATATGTTTAATTGTTGTTATGTTTAGCTCTCAAATATGATTATTGGGTATCGGTGTTTTGGATGGTAAGTAGCTGAGAAAATCGGTGGAAGTAAGGACTAGGTGTGATTTCAAGAGTGTTTTCATTTATGTGACTTGAGTTACAACTCATATCAATGTGATTTGGGGTACTACTTGCCTTCTATATGATCCCGTACGACCACCCTAATGCCGGGTTGTTGCTGGAGTACTTTAGAGAGTGAATTGAGTGGGTAAAAAGATTGGTGAAGTGTGGCACTATTTGATTAGAATTAGTAGAATCCTAAGTTTGATTTATATTAGGTATAATGAGAGATTATAGGCAATATGAATAGACATAAAAAAGTTTTGTAGAATAAGAACCTAAGATTTGGTAAGGAACACTCAAGGTAGAGTTACTGGAGGCTATCATTGCAATGGTAGAATTAACCATTGTAGTGGATCCAGGCAGAATCCTACCAGGTACATCCCTTGTTTTCGCAATTTTACAATTATTGCAAATAACCGTATTTTTGAATAAATATAGTGATAAAAATCATCCAACATGCATTTTTAAATAATTCTACTATTATTAGAGAGTGTAGGAAGGAAAAACATCTAAAAATGAAGAAAGTAAAAATAGTAATTATTTGTTACATGCCCTAAAAAAGGGCAACCCAAATTCTAAAAATGAAAAAAAAATAACCAAGGGGGATGAGAAAGCATCTAGTTGGTGCCATCCAGGCTCTCTTTATCTATATTTCCAAGAAATAAGAACTCATCGACATCCCCTGCACTAAGCATGGGAGCTCTTTATTAGGGAAGTTGCAAGAAAATATAACCCGCACGACCTTTCACATCCTCACCAATATATTGTTCCAAAAGTGATATTTCTTCTCTTTGTCAAGCTCTCTTCAGAGGTTAGCGTAAGCTTAGGCTGGATCCACTGGGGTAGTGGAGCTCGAAGGAGCCAACCCCAACTAGGATATTTGGTTCCTCTCCGTGTAGAAATATATAGAATCAAGGTTAGCCACCCAATAATCTGGAGAAGGTGTTCCTGAGAAGTGATATTACCTCCACTCCCACCAGCTCTACGGATCTCACCATCCCCTCTCGTCTTTCTTTTTTTCTTTCCTCCACCTTGGGTATTTTTTCCTCTAAGTGGGTTGTATGGCATATTTTATTAATACCATACATCATGGTCATCTTGGGTAACACTCACTTGGTTGCACAGCTCTGTAATCAATAAAGTAAATAAGAAGTCCTTTAGCGACCTCTCTCGATCGTAAAAGTACTGCCCCTCATCCATAATCTGAGCCCCCAAATTTATATCGATCCCATTTATAGCACACGCCTCCATCATAGCTCAATGGAGAACTACATCCATAATATTTCCTAAAGGATGGATCCTCTAGGACACTAGTTGCAACAAAATCTTAGCCTTGAACGAGGAATTTTTGTTCCTTTTCTTATTGGACTACATCACCTCATCAACCTTATCCTTGGGTGCCAAATACTGAGACACTCACCATAAGACTCCCAAATCTTTTCTTTGAAGTCTACATTAGAGTGGTTGGGAACCACTAATATTTAACTAATGGTAGTGGCATCCGCGATCGTATTCTTCTATCGAATCAGGATGGTAGGGAGAGGTACTGCCTACTCCATCATAGGGAGCGTAGCATAAAATTCCCAGACCTGGGCTAGATTACACTTTAGGACTACCTCGGTTAACAGCTCCCACCTAATACTTTAAGCTGATCTCTGAATTCAGTCAACCCATCTTCCACCTCATCCATCATTAACCCTCGCTCACAAAAGAAATTTCTATTATTTCATACCTCCTCATATCGGGTGTGGCAAGCGATATCAAGGAATTTATGGTAGGTGGATTGTTGGTCCATTATAATCCATCAAATACCAAGAAAATAGTTAAAACAATATAGTGACACTGGGATAGGGAAAGGGAATTCAAAGTTTAACAAAATACGGAACTGGCAACACACTGCCCAGTACTGTTGTAATGGTAAAGTTACCGCTACAAAAGTTTATCATTTCCATCCCGCAAACCTCCCTTCTCATGGTGAATTCTTTAATTTTCTATGTATTTTCTAAAATTAAGCATAGATCGAGCTTGGGGAAGTGAAAGTATACCTTTCATACCAAATGGGGTGTGAAACACCTAAAATCAAGCCCAAATCAAAGAAATTCATTTGGGAAGATGATTTTTCTTCTTCAACCCTGCCATTGTTGAAGCCCACCATATATAACATTAATCTTATATATCGAATTTTGTAGAGCATTGAAAAAATAATAGAACTTAGCATGTTGACTACTATATTCAAAAACATAACCAAAAATAAAGTTCATCAAGTTTCACCTAAACACACTTGAATTCTTCCTATTCTAACATAATTCTATGATTTTACAATGGAAAATATATAAAATAAGTAGCAAAGATGAAGAAATCACCTTAAATTAATTGATGGGGAGAGATTTTATGCAGAGAGTTGAGAAAATTTTGAGAGAGAGAAGGGTGAAATGGAGGAAGATGAAGTGTTTCCCCTATAAAACTATCATGAACCACTGATGCATTTAATTATCGCTCCATCAGTAGCATTGCAATCGTAAAATTTCTCCAAAATTGACTTAGTCTTGACTTTTTGTGTGTTGTGATGTCACACCATATTGAGATAATACTAATTGGAAATTATCCTACCTATTAATTACATATATCGACTCAGAAAAAACATAGGAATAATTATCGAGTCTAGTTCAGGCAATGTTGTAAAGGTCGCTCACTAAGAAGCATAGTTGAACGAGGAACTAGCATACGCTTTCCAACCTCACCCTGAGGGGCTTTCAAGGACTAACGGTGGGTAAATTGGTATCTAATATCATGACCCAAATCATTGTTACGTATTAAATGCTCCAATAATTTACAATAAATGATAGGCTCAAAATAGACCAAAATTTTTTAAATCAAGGAGAAAACCAAGTCATAAGGCAATTTGGCTAGTGACTTAATAAGGGGCTGGACCAGACTGCTGGTTACTGATGTAACGATAAAAGTTCCATTGCAATTAACAGGCAGTGTGCCAGCCAAGGGATTTTTAAAATCCCTCTTTTCTTTAGTTTTCCTATGTCTCCCTCTTTCTCCAAAAATACTCTGAAAAATCCTAATTGTCCAACCATGAGATTTCAAAGGCCAAGATTCATGAAATCTATTTCGAGGAATGCTCGAGGGAACCCAACTTAGGAATATGCCTATCACACATAGGATAACTCACTCCTCTCCATAGTAGTATGTTTCATCTAAGAGATAAGCAAAGATTTATTTATAGTAACTAGACTTGGGCTAAATTCATTTAATATGAATACTAATATTAGAAGTATCATGCAGTAATACTTTAGAAAGGAGTTGGATGGATGACCATGCTAGAATATGGATAGGCATGAATAAATTGAGCTATTTCAACTCATATTAATGTTTGTTTGTATTAAATGTTGTATAGGAATATGGGAAAAAGTGCATAGCTTATGATCACTCAAGGTTGAGTAGCATGGAAAGTTGAATGAAATAAACTAAAATGGTAAAATGAAAAGTTTGGGTGACCCGACTAGTACATGAATGCTTAAATATCTGAATTGCCTTAGGGGAAACTTGTCTATTCCTAATGTCTTAGTGGTCATAATCAATGATTTTTAGAGTTTAGAAGATGAGATAGTAGGTAAAAATTTATTGAGGTTAACTGGTTTATGGTGTTGCATTGCTTGTTATAATACCGCGATTAATGTTTTCCATATTTGGAATGTAATAGAAAATCTCGTGTTTAGGGTATGGTTGAGGGAAAGCACGTAATAATATAAAATTTGGTGATAGCAACCCCATTAGGGTACTTGGTAAGTCGCGATTGGGAAATTTATGTAAGGGCTAAGTTGCTGAAAAAATAAATTAGATGATGGATGTAAAGGTAATCTAAATTGAGTCGTGATGCATTGAGAGATGGCATTTGTGACTATCTCTTGCATGAGTTATGCTATAATGATTTCTTCCACACATTCGTATGTATTGTATTAAGGTGTTTATATGATGAATTGAGTACCACGCCGATATAATATGATATGATGTGATAATGAGTTGGGTACCAGTCGATACAATATGATATGATATGATAATGGGTTAAGTACCATGCTAGTACAATAATATATAATGTGATAATAGATCGAGTACCATATAGGTACGTTATGATGATAAGATAAGGAGGGATAAGGAGAGATAGTGTACATATGTTTCTTGCATGCATTCATTTATATGTTCAAATGTGAGATTAGCTTATATATCTTGTCCTATATGTTTCCTTGTTATGGTGAATAAAAGAGGGTTATGATGGTAAATAGGGTCCTTTGTTCAGACCGGGTTAGAAATACAATTCTACTGTAAAGTCTTATGATGTGTCATTGAAACATGACAATGTGGATGGTTAAAAAGGTGAATTTATGCATGAACTTAGGATATTTTGTTAGATAAGATGCACTTTGGTGTATATTGTAGGAAAAACAGGTCTACTGTAGTGTTGGAATGAAAAGGGAAGAAAATAACCTGGCAAATAACAAATCTTATCAAGGTACGAGTCAACTCTCAAGTCATCAACACTAGATATAACTCATATGTAGAATCGTATGCATAATAGAACCTAAAGACAAACTGAGAAGCTAAGTATAGACAAGATATAAATGGAACATGTAAGCCATAAGCAAGGATACGGGTCGGATGGACAAGATGTAAGCATAACAGAATCTAAAGATACTAGCCAAAGTTTAAGTCTCAGAAGTATATGAGTCGAAAGTCTAAGTACGACTCGTATAGGGTGGCCATACACAAACTAGTGTTAAAGGCTTGGAAAGACAGAATTCCCAGCTGGATACGATTAAAGAACATGAGTTGTATGCTCATGTACGACTCGTAAGAAGAAGTTGTACGATGAACAAAAAGTTGAATCCTTGGGAGATCAGACACTAGAATGGATATGAGAGGGTAGGGTACAACTCGTATGATACCGGTATAAGTTGAAGACCAAGTCATACCGAGTGCGTACATAACTTTACCTTTCCTATTTTTATTCAAATTTCTATGTTATTTTGAGATACTATAAATATCCTAGGGTTTATCTTTTATTAGCTTACACATTCTTATAATACCTTTTCATACTTTACAATTAACCTTGAGATTTTTGGTTTTTATTCAATTCAAGACTTTGGAGTTTATTTATCTTATTCTTGTGCAATTAATTAATGCTTGCTACATTGATAATCATGGATTCTTGCACAAACATGAGTGGCTAATCTCCTTAACTAGGGTTGTGAGAACACAGGCGAATTAGTTATGTAGAAGAAGTGTGATAGTCATGTATTCTAGGGTTTATGCATGTATCTTAATCTTCTTCATAATAATTAATCTCAGAACAACTGTAGAAGTTTGAGATAGCTTATATTTGCAAACATCTTCACAAGGGAGTTTGTGATTACGAAAAGAAGACCAAGACAATAATTTGAGATTTTCTTCCACCTTATAATTTCAACCATCTCATCTAATCTCTTGATCTTAAAAGGTGATAGTGAACTGAGCTCATATCAAGGAGCAACAAGGTGACACCCTGAGACTGAACTGGTAAAGGGTGAGATTTATCTTCACGTTCACAAGATGGTTGATAATACATATCTTGTAGAGTTTACATGCGAAGCTTCAGAATAGTTTGGTTGATCACGAGAAATTTATGGAGTTAAGAAGCTAGGGGGGAACATAATCCCAGTGTTTGTATTCTATTATTTACAACTCAAAAGCACTCAAGTATTGGTTACTAATTGCAATTAATAAGAAATTCCCCCCATTTACTTTTTTGCATTGCTTGTGAATTACATCTAATCAAGTAATTGTTCAGCATCTTCCCTGTGGGTTCGACCCCAACCTAGTTTGGTTACTATATTTGGCATAGACCGTAGCATTCTTTATTTAGAGTTAGTTTTGGGTGACATCAAATTTTGGCGTTGTTGTCGGGGAAGTCGGTGTTATTGTTGATTAAATTTGGTGAATTTTGTGAGTTTTATTTTCTATTTTTAATTTGGAATACGCCGGAGTATGAAAATCATGTGAAGAAGAGGCAATCCCTTACTTCTATTCAATTTAGCACCAGAAAAAATTCTTCAAACACCACGTAGAATGGCGGAACAAGCTCATGATGGTGTTCTTGCTGGGGTTCAAGACCCCCACCTGTTGATCCAAATGTGGCACTCCCGTGTGCTCCACTTGAGTCACAAAATGTTGTAAATATTCAAATGCAACAACTGTTAGAGCGAGAGACACGTGAAGATAAAGATTCTAGGTTAGCTGAAGAGACTCGGAGAGCTCATAATAGAGAACTAGTTAAATCGAGACAAGTGGGTTATCAAGTTTAGAGAGGTAGAGTCTCACTACTCCCTACTTACCAGCCTTTGCAGCCATAGGAGGAAGACAATGAGGATATAGGTTATGTTGAATTGGCTGAGAAAAAATCAATCATTCCTCCGCCTCTACATCCCAATATGAAGTTTGAAATTACTAGTGCTATGATCCAGTTGTTGAACTTAAAAGGTGTCTCTTCAGGATCAGCAACTGATTATGCAAATTTGCATCTTGCTAACTTTAGTACGAACTGTACAGCTTATACCATTTCGGGGGTAGACTAAGAAGCTTTAAGGTTGAGGTTGTTCCTATTTTTGCTTACAGGAGAAGCATCACTATTGTTGGGGGAACTTCCAAGAGGTTCAATCACTTTTTGGCATGAGCAGCAGAAATAGTTTCTTAGCAAATTTTTCCCTCCTGCAAGGATGTTATAGCTGAAAGATGAAATTTATAACTTCAGATAGTTACCTGCAGAATCCTTATATGAGGCATGGTTTAGATTCAACAAGAAGTTTAGCATGGTACCTTATCACAAAATTAGAGGGTCAAACCTGCTAAAATCTTCTATAGATCACTAAATATCAGTTCGGGGGAAAAGGAAAACACTATTTCAAAAAGCGCATTTATGCGACTTAGGTGGTTTTATGAAAAAAAAATGCAAGATGATATTTCAGTGACCAATAGAGGAAGGCATATAAGAGATACTGATGGTGGTGTTAGTTCTTATGCTATTGGAGTAACTGGTGCTTATAGAGCGAATAACTACTTGGTCGCAAAAGAGTTTGCTCAACTTTGGATAGATATTAGGCTTCTTACTAAGTAATTTACAACAATGGGGATGAAAAGTAAATATAGTTGGGACTGAGGCATCTGCTTCAAAAACTTTTAAGACTGAATTTAAAGAGGAAGCAAAGTATCTTGATCGCAGGTTGGTGGATTTCCAAGCGCAAAGATAAGGGAATCAAGGTCGGAACTATTGTAATAACATATACATTGATACAATTAAAGAGATATATAGTGATTAGCACCAGAAATATGACTATAAGAAGAAGAGTAATAAGTATGTTCCACCTGGAGGTCGTGATTTAGAATCCACAATAAAGGAACTTTTGTCAAAATTTGTCAAAGGAAAAGAAAGTCAAGAAAGTTGTATTAAGGATATTAAGGCAGATCTGTCAAGGCTAAATTAGAAAGTTGAATCATATGCTACAACAATCAAATAGTTCGAGAAATAATTCAGTTAGATGTCAAGCATAGTAAATCAGAGGCATTCGGGCACTTTCCCTAGTAATACAGTACAAAATCCAAAAAATGATGCTCATTTCCATAACATTACCACTCGGAATGGTAAAACCACTACAGAACCACCTGATTCAATTGTAGATGACCATAAAGATGATGATAATCCCATTGATGTAGAGAGTATCACTAATGACGACAAAGAGAAAGACAAGGTTGAAAAGCTTGTGTTGAAGCCTATCCCGAGACCTCTTCCTCCTTTTTCTCAATGGATGAGAAATAAACAAGAAGAATATAAGTATAAAAAAAATTTGTCTATGTTAAAAGAGTTGATAGTCAACATGCCACTTATAGAGGCATTGAAGCAAATTCAAGGATATGCAAAATTCATGAAGGATTTGATCATCAAGAAGAGATCAATCAGTTATGAGCCAGTCGATAATATTCATCATTGTAGTGATGTAGTTACTAGATCATTAGTAGAGAAGAAGGAGGATCCTGGCGCTTTCACCATACCTTGCACTATTGGATCTTTCAAATTCACTCGAGCATTATGTGATTTGGGGGCTAGCATCAACCTCATGCCCTTTGCAGTATTTATGTAGTTTAGGTTGGGAGCTCCCAAACCAACTACATGAGACTAGTGATAGCGGTCAAAATAGTAAAAAAAGCCAGTAGATATCTGTAACTCCCCGAGTCTATACCCTGGACGCCACACGATGCTTACAATCCCGAAGGACCACAAGTTAACCCATGGATGGTACCTACTCTGAGCAATGAGTAATAATACTGAAAATATATGTGGAAGTATAATAGAATATTCCATAGGGTTCTCAAAAAACTAAAAAAATAATTTAATGTATGGATAATAACATCTAAAAAACTGAATATCTGATTGTGCTAGTCTGAAAGCCTCTAATTGTCTGAATATGAAGTTGATGGGACAAATCCTCAACTAACTTCAATTGAAATACTGATATAAATAAACTCTATTCTCGAATTATGAGGACTCACTACTGTATTTGTTGTTGATAGCCTGAGTTACTAAGTACGGTCAGGACCCTAAGCATCTGAACCTATGATATGAGACAAAATAGCACAAAGAAAGAGGTAGGTTGATATACATGGGTTCATATATATGAGATGATAACTGACTAAATGCACATCATAAAGTTACTGGATGAGGGTACATGCAAATTTGTAACTACTGAACATGCTGAATATGCAATATTATGCATATAATGTCTATCTGAACTAGACTGAAACTGATGTTCTATGTTTTAATAATTGAATACTGGTAGATGAAAGTTTTGACTAATACTGAAGTACTGATTTCTGATGGCTAAGTAACTAAGCACTAATAGCCATAGTCTTGTAGAACTATCTGAGTTCTTTACTGAATACTGAGACTGAAATTGTAACTGTGGGAGTGTTCATCTAACCGACCACGACTATAAACTGAGTTGCGGTCCAACCTGTGACTCTATTCGGAAGGGTGTTAGCACCTTTCCAAGGAATACTAACAATGTTGGGTCAACCCTAATCTGGCAGGAAGACTTATGAAATATATATATATGGTTGCATCAACCCTAGTCTGGAAGGAGGACATCTTACCCTATGTTGGCTACGTAGTTCTGTAATGCAGGGACTACTACTAAGGGTTAAACCCTATGTTGTAGGAATGCCTTCATCCCTGAGTTCACTTGGTGCTCAATCTAACTCCCAACTGAGTAGACACTGATCACTAGATTATACTAAGCTTTACTGAATTGAAACTGATCTTGTTAACTGACTGAACTGAACTGAGTTCGTTGAGTTTTGATACTGACTAAGTACTACTATTCTTGACCTTTACTGAGACTATTCTATAACTATTGCAACTAAGTAAACAGCTAGATTTCAGGTCATAAATACCCCTGAACTCGATAGCATGTAAATAAAGCATGACCAGTCTTTACAGCATAGCAAAGTCAAATGTTCACAATTCATTCACTAAGGCAATTTGTCAAACACTTGGAAGTCATGAACTTGTACATGAATGAGAACACATGATAACATGTCATGATTACACTATTCAATTCACATGAACATTATATCAAACACTTGGGGAGAATGACTGCGATATATATATGAAAATAACATATAGGGAATCATACTACAACATGCAACTTGCAAATTCAAGGGTTGTAACATGGGAATTACATCAATCAACATACATGCTATCTTATGTTCATAAAACTTGTAATTAAATCTTGAACTGAAACCCATACAATAAAAAAAACATGAACACAACCCAAATTGCTCATGTAAATCATGAATCAATAAACTTTTATTTTTAAAAAGGATTTTTAAACTCCAAGGGTGGAAGGAAAGCCAAGGATGAACACCTAGCATACCTTGATTGTTAATTTTGTGTAGATTATGGTGAGTTCTTGAGACTTGATTCTTCAGTTTGATGAAACTAGGGCTTGTTCTTGATAGGATTTTCAGAATAATGAGTGTTTCAATCCCTTTAGGATATCAAATTTTGTGTTAAGGTTGAATAATGTAAGGGGAAAATGACCCATTTACCACCACAAACCCGAATAATAGAATGTTGTACGGGATCCTCATCACGCCGCGACCCCTGCTTAGCTCAAGCGACCCTCACAACGCGACCCCTTCTCTGGTCAAGCAACACTCGCGGTGTGACCCTGATCCTAGGTTAGATGGCCCTTGCGACATGGCCCTATAGAAACCCCTTGTTGTTTTGGACATCCAAACTCACTCTTACGCTATTCTAAAAAATTGAAAAATTACCTGAGATGACCTATAAGTGACCCTGATCATGAATCAACCTGAAAATCGACATACTGTAACGACCCAAAATTGCCTCTCGGGATGTCACACAGTGCTTAAGGCTACAAGTAGCCCCAAGCTAACCCTTTGAGCCTGTTTCTACTAAAATTACTCATTTCAAGATGAAATAATTCAAACACTAGCATAGTCATATCATATGAAGGGAGATATAGAGAAAATACTCGATCCAAATGACCACAATACTGGAATTCTCAACACAATCACAATCTGATAACTAGTCTAACAAAGACTCTACTAATCCATGAACTAGAGAACCGTTGGGACAGGTCCCCAACTGACTCGAAATGAACTGAAAGTAATAACATAGTCTCTCAAATGTGGAAATGTCTGAAGATAGGTCCTCGAACCATGAGGACTCACCACTGTAGGAATATAGACAGAGGTACTCGGAAGTCACTGAGGAGGCTGGAACTGAGCACCTAAACCTACACGATAAGACAATGTAGAACATAGACATATATATGGATCAGCACTTGGGAATGTACTTAGTATGTGGAGGTGTATGCATTTATATAAAACAACATCAATACTTTTTAATCAAATCATAAAGTAATGACTCATATGGCTCGAATAAGTATAAAATATAAAGCTCATGAATCATGTAGAACGGAGCATGTAACACAAATCTCGTGAGTCATCATAGTTTAACTTTGAAATCGGTAATCTTCTATTATTGTCATTACCCATAGGCTAAAGGAAAATTTAAACAATACTTTCAACGTATTCATATGTCTCATGGAGAGTGAAACTACTTTAATGCTCAAGAACTCATGACTCTTTTGAACACAAGTACTTGGAATTCAGAATCATATAACTTTGAAACATACTTGATGGAATTTCATTCACTTTAGGAAAATATCTCGTTTCATGCTTTAGGAAAAATACTTATATCAAGGGAAAATACTTTAGTCTTGGGGAGCAAATCTGCAACTTTACTATCAGGAAAATAACTTGTATCAAGGAAGGTTCTCTTAATCGACATAAACCATGCGAGCTACATGGAGTTCAACGTTTTGTCCTCATAAGGAAGAGACCCCACTTTGGGGAGGAGAGTCACACTCTTGCCAAGGAGTATAACCTCAATTCAATGATCACTTATCTCATCCTCGAGCCCAATATCTAGGCCATAGGCCCAAAATCTCAAACCTACGGTGGCATAAAGTTCTGCAGTAAGAAACTGTAGTAACTTACCCAACTCGGTGATAAATACTACTCCGTTTAGTTTATCTCGCTCATCTCATGGAAATCCACTTTAAACTAATCTCATGGTTCATCAAGAACCCAATAATCAAGTCTATAATCTCATGTAGTGCAGTGGATTTCGAAACTCCATGACCATTAGGTCAAAATATTTCTCAATAATCTCAGAATACTCATATCATAGGTGCTTATAGCATAAGAGTTCATAAAATTGCAAATCTCAAGTAGGGTTCAAAAACCCATAATTAAATCTCAAGTTAAAACTCATAAAAAGCATAATAGATAGCATATAGATTCATAACTCATGTAGAAATCTGAAAATTTCAAAAATTTATCTCAAAATCTCAACATACTCATCTACTTCAATATCTCAAACATTTCAACTATTAATTTCTCAAGGATTAAAATCATGGGGTATAGACCCAGCTGGAATTTCTCAAGAAAACATGTGAAAATCATGCCATTTGACTCTCAAATCATGGAAAACATAAAAATATTGCAATCAATAATAATGGGTGAAAAACCCTAATTCAAATTCATGTAAAATTTCATAGATTGTAGAAAATCATAGTTTAAATAAGCCTTTGGGCACAAGGATGAAAGGATTACCCTTGTTCAAAACCCTACATACCTTAGATTATGAAATTGGATGAACGAGATTGCTCTAAACTCTTCTTTTTACTCTTGAGAGAGAGTTCTTGCAACCTTTGAACTTGGGGAACTCAAATCTTAACTCAATTTGTAGAATCCATGGTGAGTTCTTGGATTTCTTGGAGAAGGGTGTTAGATTTGATCTTGAGGGAGAAACACTATCTCTCTTGTGTTTTGGATGATGAATGAAGCCATTTGCTTCGCTTAGAATATAATTGGTTGATAAAAGGGTGGAAACACCGAAAAGCCCCTTGTTAAAATGAGTTAAAAATACCGAATAGGGCTGCGATAGTCGAAGCAATGGTCCATCGCAAGTTTGACGGTCTGTCGGATCATCCGTCTCACATTGGCCAGGATGAGGCCACACTACCTGAGCGTGAAGGTCCCAGCGACGGTCCATAGCATCCTTGATAGTCCATCATTTTGGCCGTCACACTTGGAACAGAAAAGAGAGTTACTGTCTTGGTTTCGACGGTCCGTCGCAAACTCGACAGTCCATCGGATCGTCCGTCGTACCAGGGAAGTTTTGACAACTCTCAGTAAAATGGCCATAACTTCTCACCCCGACACTGGATTTGGACAAAATTGGTATCGTTGGAAAGATAATTCAATTCTCTACATGAAAAAAAGTCAAATTTAAGAAAACTCTATATGGTTTAAACACCAATCACTTGGGAAGTCACTTCTCAATATTTTAGGGCTAGAATTAAACTTCACTTGACACGCTCTAAGGCTTTGACTACGAGGGAACTTTGCGGGGTCTTACAATATATCCCCTTGGAAATATTCATCCTCGAATGTCGCTAGTTAGACTAGGAACACAGGAAAAACAGAGTACACATAGCTGAAGAAATTTGGGCTAAACAGCTCGAAATCTCTCTAAACTCTTGAATACCTCAGAAATTGCAAGAACTCATGCAAGAATAGATACATAGCTAAACTTTAGATTAGAAAGGATAAATTTAGGAAGAATAATACCTTCAGATTGATCTGAACTCATGGAAGAGAGGTGCGGGTACTTGACTGGCATGTCTGCTTCTGCCTCCCAAGTAGCGCCCTCAACTGACTGGTTCCACCATAAAACTTTGACTAAGGGCACATCTTTGTTCCTCAGCCTACAGATCTAAAAATCTAGGATCTCCACAGGAATCTCATTGAATGAAAGACTGTTCTAAATATCAACACTCTCTAAGAGATCTACTGTAGCAGAATCACCAATATGTTTTTTAATCATGGAGACATGAAAAACGTGAAGAACAGCTGACAACTCTGTAGGCAACTCAACCTCATAGGCTACTTTACCAACACCGCTCAAGACACTATACGGGCCAACATAATAGGGACTAAGCTTTCCCTTTTTACCAAACCTCTTCACCCCTTACATGGGTGAAACTTTCAATTATACCAAATCACCCACTCACCCACCTCAAACTCAAGATCTTTTCTCCTCATATCGGCATAAGACTTTTGACGACTTTGAGTTGTTTTTAACCTTTCCCTAATCAACTTAACTTTCTCCATATCTTCAAACACTGCATTAGGCCCAATTACGGCAGCTTATCCCACTTCAAACCAACCTATACGTGACCTACATCTCCTACCATATAAGGCCTTAAATGGTGCCATCCCAATGTTAGCATGGTAACTATTGTTATAGGCAAATTCTATCAATGGCAAATGCTCATCCCAAATACCTTTGAAATCAAGAGCGCATGCCCTCAACATGTCTTTCAGGTTCTGAATGGTCCTCTCAGCCTGACCATCTGTCTGCGGATAAAAAGCGGAACTCAAAAGAACTTGGGTACTAAGACTCTGCTGAAATGCCCTCCAAAACTGAGAAGTAAATTGAGTGCCCCTATCTAAAATGATGGACGAGGGAACTCCATCCAGCCTGATTAACTCCCGGATATATAATCTAGCATAATCCTTAGTTGTATAAGATGTGTGCATGGGCAAGAAATGCGCGGACTTAGTCAGCCTATCCATAATAACCAAAATAGAATCATGATGATGACACGAAAGAGGTAACCCGGTTATGAAGTCCATATTCCCCATCTATCACTTCCAAGTGGGTATACCAAACTCTTGTATCACACCACCAGGTCTTTGGTGTTCTACCTTAACCTGTTTTCACGTTGCACACTTTGATACAAACCCAGCTATATCCTTCTTCATACCATTCCACCAATAGATTTCACATAAGTTGCGGTACATCTTGGTAGTGCCTGGAAAATGGAATACCGCATGCCATACGCTTCAGCCATAATCCTCTGCCTCAAATCATCAATACACGAAACACACAATTTACCCTGCAATCTCAACACGCCATCTCCTCCTTGGGAGAAAACCTCTACTTTTTGGTCCTTAACTGACTCCTTCAGTCTGACCAAACTAGGATCTCCGCCTTGCTTCTCCTTCCCTTCTGAAACTAAAGAGGATTCGGAAGTACTCTGCACTAAACTACTTCCCTCAGCTGAATCAAGCAAACTAAGACCTAATCTAGACAAATAATGAACATCACGAGATAACTCTTTCTTACCTTACTCTATATGGGCAACACTACCCATAGACAATCTGCTAAGGGCATCCGCCACTACATTGTCCTTGCCTGGGTGATACAACACACTCATATCATATTCTTTTACAACTCTAACCACCTCTTCTACCTAAGATTCAAATCCCTCTGAGTAAATACATATAGCAGGCTCTTATGATTAGTAAACACTCAACATGGACACCATAAAGATAATGTCTCCAGATTTTCAAAGAAAAGACCACAGCAGCTAACTCAAGATCATGGGTTGGATAATTCTTCTCATGCGCCTTTAACTGTCTAGAGGCATAAGCTATAACCTTACCTTTTTACATCAACACACAATCCAAGACAACTCTAGAGCAATCAAAATACACCACAAAACCATATATACCATCAGGCAAAGTCAACACAGGGGCTTAAGTAAGTCGAGTGTTCAACTCCTGAAAACTCTTCTCACAGGAATCTGACCACTGGAACTTAACTTTCTTTTGAGTCAACCAAATCATAGGAGACGCAGTAGAAGAGAAATCTTCAACAAAACGACGGTAGTAGCCTGCTAGACCCAAGAAAATTTTAATGTCAGACGGAGAGATAGGTCTAGGCCAATTTCTTATAGCTTTTTTCTTTTGGGGATCAACACTAATACTTTCGGCTGAAACAATATGACCTTAAAAGGCTACAGACCTTAGCCAAAATTCACACTTACTGAATTTGGTGAATAACTAGTGATCTCTAAGAGTTTGCAAGACAACTCTAAGGTGATTCGCATGGCCATTCTCATTACGGGAGTATACAAGGTTGTCATCTATGAAGACAATGACAAACATATCAAGATATGGCTTGAACACTCGATTCATGAGGTCCATGAAGGCTACTGGGGAATTAGTTATCCCAAAAGACATGACTAGAAATTCAAAGTGACCATAGCGGGTTCGGAAGGCTGTCTTTGGAATATCACATTCCCTCACTTTAAATTGATGATAGCCGGATCTAAGGTCTATCTTGGATAAATAACTTGCACCTTGCAACTGATGAAATAGGTCATTAATTCTCGGAAGAGGATACTTCTTTTTTTACTGTCACCTTGTTAAGATGACGATAATCAATGCACATACGCAAAGAACCGTCTTTCTTTTGCACGAACAAGACAAGTGCACCCCAAGAAGAAATACTGGGCCTAATAAAACTTTTGTTTAAAAGATCTTTGAGTAGCTCTTTCAACTCTTTAAGCTATTTAGGTGCCATACGGTATGGTGGAATAGAAATAGGACGAGTATCGGGAAAAAAGTCAATCTCGAATTCTATCTCTCTATCAGGAGGTACCCTTAGGAGATCTTCCAGAAAAACATCAAGAAACTCATTAACAATATCGACTGACTTAATAGTTGGAGCCTCGGACTTAGTGTCTTTGACTCTAACTAGGTGATAGATGCAACCCTTGGATATTAGCTTTTTGGCTTTGAGATTGAAGATAAAATGACTCTTGGGCGATACCGAACTCCCGAACCACTCAAAAGATGGTTCATCATGAAACAGAAACTTGACCACATAGGTACGATAGTCTATAGATGCATACCAAGAATGAATCCAATCCATATCCAGAATAAGGTCAAAATCCACCATGTCTAACCCTATCAAATCTGCAAGTATGACTCTATGAAGAATAGTAACTGGACAATCTCTATACACTTGTTTAGCAACAACTGACTACCATGCTGGTGTAGAAACTAGGAAGGACTAAGAAATATTTTTGGGACTCATTTGGAAATTCACAGCTACAATTGGGGTCACATAAGAGAGACTTGACCCGGGGTCCAACAACACATAAACATCAAAGAAAAAGGCACAGAGCATACCAATAACAACATCGGGAGAGTCCTCCTACTCCTGATGGGATGGTAAGGCATATAATCTGTTTTGTCGCTGACCGCCAGTAGTGCTAGATGAAGCGCCCTTAGCAGGGGCGGAACAAGGTACAGGAGCTGGTGCACTAGTAGCCTGTGCCTGAGGTCGGGCATCTCTATTCCCCTGTCTAGCATAAGGTCAATCTCTAATTTTGTGGCCCTGCTTTCCACAACCAAAACAGCTCCTCAACTCAATAAAACACTCACCGAGATGATCCCTACCACACTTAGCACGAGGAGGATAACGGGGCATGTTACTAACACTGTTCTGTGACCTACACATAAAAGACCTACCTCCTTGCTCCTTCCTACCTTTAGGCGTGGGAGCACTAGCTGATGAAGGCGCTGGCATAGATGGACATCTCTGAAATTGAGGGTGGTTCCCTCCATTGAACCTAGGCAGGCTAAACTCATGCAGCTAAGATCTAGCCCTCTTAGTACCCCTCACTCTATATCTCTCTCTAATCTTATTCACCTCTATCTGCTAGGCATACGTCATCAACCTAGCTAGATCCATATCCCTATACAGCATCGCAGTCCTACACTCCTTCAGTACCAGCCCAGAAACACTGGTCACGAACTTCCTCATACTAGCCCGAGTGTCAGAAATCAAATCAGAAGCATACTTGGCCAACTGGTTGAACTTCAAGAAGTACTCCTTAACATTTATAGAGCCCTACCTCAATTTCATAAACTCCTCAATCTTTTCCTCCCTTATCTCAAGAGAAAGAACTTGTCCAAGAATGTATCTTGGAATACCTGCCAAGTCATTAGAGCAGTATTATCACCTCTACCCTTCCCTCACGATACAACCCAGTCAAAAGCAATGTTTTTTGGACTGTAGAATGTCAACTCAACACTTTCTTTCTCAGAAACATGCATCACTTGTATGATCTTTCTCACCTCCTCAAGGTACAACTGTGGGTCCTCATCTGCCTTAGACCATAAAACTTTGGAAGATTCATTCGCATAAAATCATGTATCCTAGCCGCAGCTACATCTCCTCCCTGCTGATTAGCAACTATAGTCTAGTTATTGGCCCAAACATTGGCGGTGACTTCTTAGGTTAATGCCTGAAAAGAAGCCAAAAACTCGGCATGAGACAGTCTCATTCAAAGGATCAGCAGGTGGGTGTTGCTCATCATCGTTCCTGAGGGCATTCGCTCTTTGAAGAGGCATTATCTGAAATACAAGAGCATGAATTATTAGATGAGAGGGACAACTATAGGCACGATAGAATCTGAAAGAAAGTAACAACTTTTCCTGAAACATCTTGTAGCCTCTTGCTCATAGATGTGGCGCGCTACATTATAAGACAATGTAGCACATAGACGTATATGTAGATCAGCACTTGGGAATATACTGAGTATGTGGGGGTGCATGCATTTATATAAAAAAACATCAATACTTTTTAATCAAATCATGCACGCAATAAGTAATGAATCACATAGCTCGAATAAGTATAAAATGTAAAGCTCATGAATCATGTAGAACGGAGCATATAACATAAATATCGTGAGTCATCATAGTTTAACTTTGAAATCGGTATTCTTCTCTTATTGTCATTACCCATAGGCTAAAGGAAACTTTAAACAATACTTTCAACTCATTCATATGTCTCATGGAGAGTGAAACTTCTTTAATGCTCAAGAACTCATAACTCTTTTGAACTCAAGTACTTGGAATTCGGAATCATATAACTTTGAAACATACTTAACGACATTTCATTCACTTTAGAAAAATATCTCGTTTTAAGCTTTAGGAAAAATACTTATATCAAGGAAAAATACTTTAGTCTTAGGGAGAAAATCTGTAACTTTACTATTAGGAAAATAACTTGTATCAAGGGAGGTTCTCTTAACCGACATAAACCATGCGAGCTACATGGAGTCCAATATTTTGTCCTCCTAAGGAAGAAATCCCACATTGGGGTGGAGCGTCATACTCTTGCTAGGGAGTATAACCTTAAGTAAATGATAACTTATCTCGGCCTCGGGCCTAATATGTCGGCCTTAGGACCAAAACCTTAAACCTATGGTGGCAGGTAGTTCTAGTGTAAGAAACTGTAGTAACTTACCCAACTCGGTGCTAAATACTACTCCCTTTAGTTTATCTCTCTCATCTCATGAAAATCCACTTTAAAATAATCTCATGGTTCATCAAGAACCCAATAATCAAGTCTATAATCTCATGTAGTGAAGTGGATTTCAAAACTCCATGACCATTAGGTCAAAACATTTCTCAATAATCTCAAAATACTCAAATCATGGGTGATTATAGCATAAGAGTTCATAAAATTGCAAATCTCAAGTAGGACTCAATAACCCATAATTAAATTTCAAGTTAAAAATCATCAAAAGAATAATAGATAGCATATAGATTCATAACTCATGTAGAAATCTAGAAATTTCAGCAATTTATCTCAAAATCTCAACATACTCATATACTTCAATATTTCAAACATTTCAACTATTAAATTCTCAAGGATTAAAATCATGGGGTATAGACCCAGCTGGAATTTCTCAAGAAAACATGTGAAAATCATGCCATTAGACTCTTAATTCATGGGAAACATCAAAATATTGCAATCAACAATAATGGGTGAAAAACCCTAATTCAAATTCATGTAAAATCTCATAGATTGCAGAAAATCATAGTTTAAATAAGCCTTTGGGAATAAGGATGAAAGGATTACCCTTGTTCGAAACCCCAAATACCTTAGATTATGAAATTGAATGAACGAACTTGCTCTAAACTCTTTTTCTTACTCTTGAGAGAGAGTTCTTGCAACCTTTGAACTTGGGGAACTCAAATCTCAACTCAATTTGTAGAATCTATGGTGACCTCTTAGATTTCTTGGAGAAAGGTGTTAGATTTGATCTTGAAGGAGAAACCCTAGCTCTCTTGTATTTTGGATGATGAATGAAGCCATTTGCTTCACTTGGAATATATCTGGTTGATAAAAGAGTGGAAAGAACAAAAATCCCCTTGTTAAAATGAGTTAAAAACACTGAACGGGGGTTGCGACGTTCAAACCAATGGTCCTTTGCAAGTTTGACGGTCTTTAGGATCGTTCGTCGCACGTTGTCTAGGATGAGGCCACAATACCTGAGCGCGAAGGTCCCAGCGACAGTCCATCATTTTGGCCGTCGCACTTGGGCCAGAAAAGGGAGTTACATCTTGGTTGCAACGGTCCATCGCAGACTCGACGGTCCATCGAATCGTCCGTCGCACCTGGGACGTTTCGACAACTCTCAGTAAAATGGCCATAACTCTCACCCCGACACTGGATTTGGACAAAATTGGTATCGTTGGAAAGATAATTCAATTCTCTACAAGACAAAAAGTCAAATTTCAGAAAATTTTATATGGTTTAAATACCATGAACTAAGGAAGTCACTTCTCAATCTTTTAGGGACGAAATTACACTTCACTTGACAATATCTAAGGCTCAGACTATGAGGGAACTTTGGGCGGTCTTACACATACCATGGTCGAAAAGATCAAAAATAAGATCCTCCAATTTCAAGGGATAAAAAAATTCTAAGTCTTGACACTTGGCTGAAATTTTCTAAGTCTGGGACCTCTTTTGGCATGCTATATATAACTGAAATGACTAAGATTTTGTGAGGTCTTACAATATCACCCCCTTGGGAACATTTGTCCTCGAATGAGACTAACTAAATTGAGAGGAACTGAGGAACTGTACTTATAATGACATGCATAACTAAAGCATGACTGAATTCTGGAGACATGACACATGATTGAACTATTTCATGAATGCAAGAATGATATAAGAATGTTGTGCAGCTATAACTGAACATGGAATAAAGTTAATCTAAGGAAGACTGTTACTTGAGGCTGAGTCTGAGTTTTTGGGGAAGAGGTAAGGATACTTGGTTCGCATGTTTTCTTCTGCTTTTCAAGTAGCTCACTTAATGGACTGATTTCGCCAAAGAATTTTTACCAAAGGAACTTCTTTACTCCTTAGTCTACGAATCTAACGATCAAGGATTTCGACTGGGACTTTCTCATAAGAGAGACTGTTCTGAACATCTACACTCTCCATAGGGATTACAACTAATGGGTCACTAATGCACTTCTTTATCAAGGAGACGTGAAACACTAGGTGCACTGATGCTAAGTCTGCTAGCAACTCAAGCTCATAAGCTACTTTACCAAAACGACTGAGAATCCTATAAGGACCAACATATCAGGGACTACGCTTCCCCTTCTTGCCAAATCTCTTCACTCTCTTTATGGGAGAGATCTTCAAATAAACAAAGTGGCCAATCTCAAACTTGATATCTTTTCTTCTCACATCTGCATATGATTCTATCAGCTTTGAGCTGTCTTAAGCCTCTCTCTGATTTACTGCACTTTCTCTAAGGCATCAAACACTAAGTCAGGCCCTACTACCACGGCATCACCTTCTTCAAACCAACCAATATGAGATCTATATCTTCTCCCATAAAGATCCTCAAATAGAGACATCTAAATACTGGAATGATAGTTGTTATCATACACAAATGCTATCAAAAGTAAGTGGCCATTCCAACTACCCTTGTAACGATCTAAAAATTTGATGAAATATGTGAAATTTGTGATTTTGTATAATTTGACTATTTTACCCCTCCCTATAGTTGTATTATGATATTTTTGGGGTGTGGGAGTGATTAGAATGATTTTCGATGCATTTTGGTATCATTTATACAATATTGTGGTTTTTTATGGCTTTGAGAGCCTTATTTTGGACTTATGCGGATATCTTTAGATTCGTGTGATAGATGGCAGAACGGACTGTACCAAAAGATCCAAAATATCAATTTTAGGCTAGATAGGCCTTTGGTTCAGATCCGATGCACCTTAGCTCATTTCGACCTATTGGTAGGAAGTTGGAAAATTAGAACTATAGGTGTGGGACCCATATTTGATCAAAATGACCTCGAATGGAAAATTTGACTTTGCCAAAAAATCCGAAATGTCGATTTTAATGTGTTACCATATTTGATATGATTTTACGGCTTTTACATCTCATTTCGATCTTCGGTTTAGAAAATTGTAATTTTGGGTTTCAGGGGTCAACATTGTGAAAAAGATTTTTTTTTGAAAGTACGATATCTCCATCGCATCCAAAAATTCAAATATAGTATGGTTACATAGTTTGTTTGTGTATATCGGACTCCAAACGAATTTCGGATACCCCGTCGAACTTCAAATTAACTTTTAAAAATAAAAATCTGCAACAATAGCAGATTCTCTGCAATATATAGCAGATTTTCCCCTATTTTTGGTCCATTTTTATCTTACCTTTTGATATTTAAACCTAAAATAGTGTGGGAGCTTGGAAAGCTAGATTAACACATTTTCTTGGTTTGATTACGGATTAAAGGTAAGAATTCACCCATTTCTTAGTAATTTCTTGATTAATTTCTCAAAATTCAAAAAATCTTAAGGCATGGTTTTAAGCCCAAATTTTACTCTTTTTCACTTGGATAATATTTTTATCTTATAATTACTAGTTTTCCATCAATTTAACCTTCCAAACAACTCTGATTCGTGATTTTAACCCGGATTTCAAAGATTTTACCTGGTAAAGCTCAAAAATGGTTTTTCTTCGATTTGAACCCCACTTTTCACTCGATTTAACTTGGTTTTTCATTTGTATATTCCTAAAAATATGGGGTACATGTTTTTGTAGTAAAGTTCTGATTTTTCTTTTCTTTTTCAGAAACTCATTTTGGGGATCCGTTTTGACCCCGAACCCAAAGTAGTCAATATGCGTAACATTGGTTTTGTTTTGACGCATGGATTTTATATTTGATATTTATAGTAGAGTTCGGTATTATTCATGAAAAGTACGGTTGCGGTTTCAAGTAGAGCGGATCAGTTTCGGCTTTCGAGGTAGGTTATGGCTTAACTCTTTCAGACTAGACTAGGTAGTAAATAATGGTACAAAATGCATGTTAAGAGTGGTAAATAATAATAAAAAATGTATATCTATGTGTTGTGTCCATGTGGGGGCTTAAATGTGATGTAATTATCAAAATTGAGATATTATGTGATATGTATGACCGTGTGGGGTTCTATGTGATATTGATAGCCTTGAATACATATAAATAATTGTATTGTGTTTTTAAAAACCTAATGTGGTACCATTGGTGTATTGTGATTATATTCATACTTTATTGGCAAATGAGACACGTGAAAATTCATGGATGATACGAAAATTATAAGCGAATATTAATGCATGTGGTTGTGGAAATGTATCATTGTGGTTGGTTGTGGAAATATATCATATATTTGTTTGTGGAAATATATCATATATTTGTTTGTGGAAATACTCATTGTGATTGGTTCTAATCATTACATCTTCATATCATACTCATTCATGAAACATTGGTACCACTGTGGCAACATCTGAGAAACACTGACAATATTTTTTAAAAAGAAATTGTAACACCATATAAAACACTTTCCAAGAGAAGTGCTAGAAAGGAGATATGAGATATGTGGATTGTATATGGGTTAATTAACCCTCCATAGATCCTGCGTTAGGAGGCTTTCCTCCTTACGTGTATATGGGGATTGTGCGATAATTTCAGAGGTTGTGCGACAACCTCGTGCATCATCATCATCATCATCATCATATACATTGCACTTACTTTATTGTGTTATGTTGTGTTGTATTGGTATATTGACTTCTCATCTATGTATTTATTGTATCTTCTTTTACTTGTATTTGATGATCATGTATATGTATGTTCACCTTGTTCTTTTTATATGTGATATAATATGTACTTTTGTTCTATCTTGGTATGATTTTGCAATATATGTGAGATATATTAGAACTCTTAGTGCAAGCGGTGTGGGCTACTGTTATGGGACATTTTCTGATTGCAGGTGATGTGCCCTTAGTATATATTTTGTATGCTTTATTTATCACTTTTCTTGGTCTACCTATGATACTTACTGAGTATAAGTGGACCGTACTCATGCCTACTGTGCCCTTCGGTGCAGATCCTAGCTCGAGTCCGCCTCAGCTTGCTTGACTCGGGCGATTGTTGGAGCTTCCAAGGTAGCGGTTGGACATTCATGCGTCCAAATTTCACCTCTACCTTTCTACATTAGTTATGTCTTTATTAGAATTTGGAGAAAAATATTATTCATTTGTGGTTATTTTTTCGATGCATTTGACTCTTGGATTGTATTGGTAGTTCTTACACTATTGACACCTGGTTTTGGGTATGATTGGTATTTTTAATAAGTTCTTTCCGCATTATTATAATTATTTCTATGGTTTGGCTTCGTTCTAGAAGCCTTACCTTGGGATATTTCTATCTTTTTTGCATTTTATACAAGTTTGGATGATAGGCTTACTTGTCAAAGTACGTTGCAACAAGTGCAATCATGACCCTATTTTTTGGGTCATGATAAATTAGTATCAGAGCCAAGTTTCATTGGTCTAAATGGTGTAAGAACGAGATGTCTAATAGAGTCTCGCAGATCGGTACGTAGACATCTGTATCTATCTTTGAGAGGCTATAGGATGCCTTTAGGAAACCTTCCTTATTTTATTCCTTATCATGCTAATTCTTTCATATCTTGTGTTCTGAGTTGTGTTTCACTCTTTCTGTGCGGATTGTGTGGCTTATACTACATATCAGTTGAGAGATACTATGAGAAATTAGTGGATATTATTTTTCGGTTATAGGCTTCTTGATGCTCCTGAGTTGTTATGGGATTAGTTTGTTAATGCCTTTCTGGAGAGATATATGCCTTTCAGTTTGAGAGATCGTATGTCTGATGATTTTGATCATTTGGAGCAGGGCTCCATGACAGTTTTGAGTATAAGGCATATTTCCATACCCTGTCCAGATATTTTATAATAGCATTTCCACCGAGTTTGAGAAGATTCAAGAGTTTGTGAAGAGTTTGGTTGTCTCCCTTCAGTTGGCTAAGTCTCATATGGTTTTGCTTGGAGCTACTCTTCAAAGTATTGTGGATCATGATAAGATGATATAGGGTATTATTTATACATCTCAAGGAGGCGCCAAGAGGGTGCATCATTTTAGTAAGTTCAGGAGTCAGAGCTATCAAGGTAGAGATTTTAGAAGTTCTCTTGGATATCATGGTAGGCCAGTGCAGGTGATTTTATAGTGTTCATCTTGTGGATCTTCTAGTTTAGCATTTCAGGGTGGCCGCTCGGGCTCAATTGTACTTTATCTTATTGAGACGGGTCGTAGAGGTTGCTATGTGTGTGATAATATTGGCCATATAGCCAAGGACTATTCTCTCCATGTGATTAGAGCTACTTTTATTTCATCTGTGAGGGATAGGGGTTCTACCAAAGGTGTAAAAGGTATAGATGGTAGAGCCCCTGTTGGTGGTCATGGGACTACAGCCAGTTGGTAGTCGTGGCTAGTGTTATGCTATACCAGTCAAATCTGAGGTGGAGGCTTTAGATACTATGATCTCAGGTACCATTCTGTTTGTTTCAGACCTGCATCTGTATTATTTGATCCTGAATCAATTTTCTACTATGTGTCTGTGTATTTTTCTTTGGATTTTGATTCTGTTAATAAGCCTCTTTCCATTCCTATTTATGTATCTACCCTGGTAGATGATTCTTTAGTGGTGGATTGGGTATATCGATCTTGTGTTGTGACTTTTGCGGGGTGTGAGACTTTGGTAGACTTGCTTGTGTTAGATATGGTCAATTTTGATATTATTTTAGGTATGGATTGGTTGGATTCTTGTCATGTTGTCTTAGATTATTTTGCCAAGACTATGACTTTAGCTTTGTCCGGTGTGCCTAGGATAGTTTGAAGGGGTTGACTTCATTCGGCTCCTAATAGGATTATATCTTTTGTTCTGGATCGTAAATTAGTTTAGAGGGTATGTTTATCTTACTTGGTCCATATTTGTGACACAAGTGTTGTTTTGTCTCTTTTCTTGGATTCTGTGCATATTGTCCGTGAGTTTATTGAGGTGTTCCCTATAGACTTGCCTAGTTTGCCTTCGGATCGAGATATTGGTTTTATTATTGATGTTGAGTCAGGAACCAAGCCCATTTTTATTCCTTCTTATAGGATGACCCCAATAGAGTTGAAGGAATTGAAGGATCAGTTGTAGGAGTTATTGGATACGGGATTTATTTGACCTAGTATTTCACCTTGGGGTGCGCTTTCCTTGTTTGTGAAGAGAAAGGATGGGTCTATGCGGATATGTATTAATTATCGGTAGTTAAATAAGATGGTTAAGAATAAATATCCTCTTCATCGGATGGGTGATTTATTTGATCAGCTTCAAGGTGCGGTGGTGTTTTCATAAATTGATTTGAGGTTCGGTTATCACCAATTGAGGATTAGAGCTTTGGATATTCCAAAAATAGTTTTTCAAACTCGATATGGTCATTATGAGTTTTTTGGTCATGTCTTTTGGGTTAACCAATTCCCCTTCCTTATTTATGGAGTTGATGAATCGGGTGTTTTGACCATATTTTGACTCCTTTGTTATGGTATTTATAGATAATATCTTGGTTTATTCCAAGAGTGAGGTGGACCATAAGGAGCATTTGTGGATTGTGCTTTAGAGATTGAGGGATGAGAAGTTATATGCTAAGTTCTCTAAGTGCAAATTTTGGTTGGAGTATGTTTCTTTCTTGGGTCATGTGGTGACTAAGGAAGGTATTATGGTTGGTCCAGCTAAGGTTACAGTGGTTTGTGATTGGTCTAAAACTACTTCGCCCGCGGAAATTCAAAGTTTTGTTGGCTTATCTGGGTATTATCGGTGTTTTGTTGAGGGTTTCTCTTTCATTATAGCTCATTTGACTAAGTTGACTCAGAAAATGATTTTGATCTAGTGGTATGATGCTTGAGAGGCGAGCTTGCTTTCAAAAGCTCAAGGATTTGTTGACTTTTGCTCCTATCTTGACTTTGCCTAAGGACGGAATAGGTTTTACCATCTTTTATGATACTTCGGGTATTGTGTTGATGTGGAAGGGCAAGGTAATTGCTTATGCGTCTCGTCAGTTGAAGCCTCATGAGAGGAATTATCCTACCCATGATTTAGAGTTGTGCGTAATTGTGTTTGCCTTGAAGTTGTAAAGGCACAACATATATAGAGTCCATTGTGAGATATTCTCAGATCATCATAGCCTTCAATACTTCTTTACCAGTGAGATTTTCATATGAGGCAGCGCCATTGGCTTGAGTTGCTTAAGGATTATATCTTGACTATTCTCTACCATCAGGGCAAGGCTAATGTGGTTGCGGATAACTTGAGCTGGAAGTCGACTAGCATGGGTAGCTTGGTGCATCTTTTGACTCAGGAGAGGCCGTTGGCCATAGAGGTTCAATCTTTGGCAAACCTGATGGTTAGGATTGATATTTTGACACTGGGGCATGTTTTGGCATTTATGGAGGGTAGATCTTCTTTGATAGAGTAGATTCAAGATCATCGTTTGACGATGTTGGATTAAGGTTGATTCAAGATAAGATGTTGAGTGGGGAGGTTAAGGAATCCTCACTTGATTCAGATGGAGTTTTGAGGATTAGTGGTTGAGTTTGTGTACCGAGAGTGGTTATTGGATTAGGTTGATCTTAGGGGAGGCCTATTGTTCAAGATATTTTATCCATCTAGTTTTGATTAATATGTATTGTTATTTGAGACAGCACTACTAGTGGGGTTGTATGAGTTGAGATATAGTGGATTTTGTGGCTCGTTACCTATGTTTTCAGCAGGTGAAGGTCGATCATATGAGACCAAGTGGTTTGCTTCAGAGGTTACCCGTTCCTGAGTGGAAGTGGGAACGCATCACCATGGACTTTGTGACTGGTTCGACTCGTACATCTTATAGTTCTGACAGTGTTTGCGTCATCGTGGATCGATTGACCAAGTCAGCTTATTTTATTTTAGTTCAGGTCTCATTCAGTGCTGAGAGGTTAGCCTATATCATCATTTGTGAGATTTTGTCTTCTTGGTGTACCGGTGTTCATTATTTTAGGTCGAGGTTCTATGTTCACATCTCACTTTTAGAAGATACTTCAGGATGAGTTGGGTACTCGGGTTGATCTTAGCATAGAATTTCACCCCAGACTGATGGCCAGTCAGGGCGGACTACTCAGGTTTTAGAGGATATGCTCCGCCTGTGTGTGATGGATTTTTATGGCCAGTGGGAGCAGCATTTGGCTTTAGCAGAGTTTGATGTTTAAGAGATGAGACCTCGAGGTGCAGATTTGCTTCGAGAGTCTTGGGATAAAGTCTGGATCATTCAGGATAGATATAGAGTGGTTCAGAGTAGGCAAAAGTGTTATGCTGATCGTAGACTTCGTGCCTTGAGATTTTGTGTAAGTGATCATATTTTCCTTTAATTTTCACCTATGAAGGGTGTGATGAGGTTTGGGAAGAGGGGCAAGCTTAGCCCCAGGTATATTGGTCCATTTGAGATTCTTTGGACTGTTGGTGATGTGGATTATGAGTTGTCTTTTCCCCTTGATCTATCAGTCATTCATCCAGTTTTTCATGTTTTTATGCTTCGTCATTATATTCCAGAAGAGTCTCATGTCATTCATTGGGAGTCAGTTCGGTTAGATTAACGGTTGTCCTTTGTTGAGGAGTAGGTTTTCATTTTGGCAAGGGATGTTAGACAGTTGTGCTCTAATCACCTTATAGTTCAGGTCCAGTGGCAACATTGACCTGTAGATGAGGCTACTTGTGAGGTTGAGTCTGATATGCATAGTTCCTATCCCCAGTTTTTCATTGATTCCGGTATTTCCTTGCCTTAGTTTGAGGACGAACTAGATTTTTAGTGGTGATAATGTAACAACCTAAAAATTTGATGAAATATGTGAAATTTGTAATTTTGTGTAATTTGACAATTTTACACCACCCCCCTCCCCCATAGTTATATTATGATATTTCTGGGGTGTGGGAGTGATTGGCATGATTTTTTATGCATTTAGGAATCATTTATGCAATATTGTGGTTTTTGATGGCTTCGAGAGCTTTATTTTGGACTTATGTGGATATCTTTTTATCTGTGTGATGGTTGGCCTAACGGACTGCGCTAGAAGCTCCAGAATATCAATATTAGGCTAGGTAGACCTTTGGTTTGGGTTTCGGTGCACCCGAGCTCATTTCGACCTATTGGTCGGAAAGTTGGAAAATTAGAAATATGGGTGTGGAACCCACATTTGATCGAAATGATCTCGTATGGAAATTCTGACTTTTCCAACAGATCTGGAATGTCGATTTTAGGGTATTAGCGTGTTTGGTATGATTTTACGGCTTTTAAATCTCATTTCGATCCTCGGTTTGGAAAATTATAACTTCAAGTTACGGGGGTCAACTTTGTGAAAAAGATATTTTTTTGAAAATCTGATATCGACATCGCGTCCGGAACGTCGAATTTAGTATGGTTACATAGTTCGTTTGTGTATATCGAACTCTGGACGAATTTCGGACACCCTGTCGAACTTTAAATTAACTTTTAAAAATAAAAATCTGCAACTATAACAGATTTTTCCCTATATTTGGTCCATTTTGCTCATTTTTTATCTTGCCTCTTGAGAGTTAAACCTAAAATAGAATGGAAGTTTAAAAGTAAAGTTTGTGGGATCTTGGAAAGCTAGATTAACACCTTTTTCTTTGATTTAATAACGGATTAAATATAAGAATTCACTCGTTTCTTAGTAATTTCTTGATTAATTTCGCAAAATTTCAAAAATCTTAGGGCATGATTTTAAACTCAAATTTCACTCTTTTTTACTTAAATAATGTTTTTATCTTATAATTACTAGTTTTCATCAATTTAACCTTCAAAACAACTCCGATTCTTGATTTTTAACCCGAATTTCAAAGATTTTACCCGGTAAAGCTCAAAATTGGTTTTTATTCGATTTGAACCCCGTTTTTGACTCGATTTAACTTCGGTTTTCAGCTGTAGGTTCCTAAAAATATGAAAAACATGTTTTTGAAGTAAAGTTCCGATTTTGCTCTTCTTTTTTGGAAACCCATTTTGGGGGTCCGTTTTGACCCCGAATCAAAAGTAGTCAATATGGGTGTCATTGGTTTTGTTTTGATGCATAGCTTTTATATTTGATGTTTTAGTGGAGTTTGAGATTGTTCGTGAAAAGTTAGATCGCGGGTTCAAGTGTAGCGGAACAGTTTCAGCTTTCAAGGTAGTTTATGGCTTAACTTTTTCAGACTTGGCTGACCCAAAGGTCGTGGACAGCTATGAGATGTGTCCCGATCTAGGGGCTAGGATAAGGGGCCTCTATCTGACCCTATTTCCGCTTATGAACTAGAGATTTTTCACCCCAGCCAGCAGTGGGCTAGGGACCAGCCTAGGCTCGACCATGGTTTATTTCTTCTTTAGTTGTAACACCCTTGGTTTTGATCTTTAGAAATTTCTTGGGTTTTAAACCCTCTGGATACCATACGACTTAGGCTTACTAGTCGTATGATATGGGTACGGTTTAGGTTCCTTGGTCATATGTTACTCACTGTGGTTTAGGTTGGTTACTATCCAAGTTACAAATAGACACAATATGAGTCGTATGGATATGGTACTAGAGAGAAAATCCACTCATATGTTGATCAGTGTGTCATGTTCTTGGTAGGTTGCCTAGGGTACAATTCTAAGGTACTTGTTGTAAGATTAGATACGAGTTAGACCATAAACTTATATGTTGGACAGTGTTGGGGTCTAAGTTTCTACCTAGGGTACGAGTGGTGGGTACCCCTCGTATATTGTGGGTATGGTTAGGGTGGTGTGGTCATACCCTCTAGTGCATAATTTTAATGTATTAAGTTACACTTTAGACATTTCCTACCCTAAAACCCTTAAGACCGACATTCTTTCACATTAATTGGTCCCTCATTCTTCTCTTGGGAAGATAAATTACATCTTAAACTCTCTTAAGAAAATTGGGGCTAGGGTTCTTCAAATGTGTTCATTTTGAGGCTCAAGATTCAAGTTCTTCCTGTGAATCTTCTTGAATAACGCATGTTACTCCTCCATCATTGTTAGTTTAACTAAATTCATGTTTTAATGAATGGTTCTCATGATTTAATTATGATTATTATTTGGTTTTGAATTGTATGTTGGGGTTTTGGTTGTAAACGGTTAGATATCGTTTTCTCATACTTTACTAATATTTTTCATATTATAATTATGGTTTGAACATATGGTTTCATGGGAATGGTTAATTGGTTCTTGGTTTTGGTTATGGAAACTATATGCCCTCAACATGTTTGTTAAAATGCATAGAAGAACAGTTTTTTAACTTAGTTTGACTTTTATTGAAACTATTGCATTGCCTAATATGGTTATGGAACCTAAATTGGTTTAAATTGTTTAAATGATTTGGTAAGGCCTTGGTGACCATGGTTTTGGTTGAATTGGTAATCATTATGTGTACATGGGAATCCCCTAAGTGTTGGCTAATGACATTGCATGTATGTTATAGTTGGTATGACGATACCACTTCATAAAGCTTTGGTTAATAACTTCTAGAATTGGTGATTGGTTATGAGCTATTGGGTTTAATTGGGCAATAATGACGAGTTGTGATAGCTAACCGTGAAGGTTTGATTCTAATGGACGGACACTAGAAACTCATGTTTGCCGATATGACGGTTGGTCATGGTGACCATATACTTGTAGGGTACACGGTAATACCCTAAGTTATACTTTTATATATGTATCATGGAGGGTAAGGGGTTCACAGGAATCCTCGGCCCCTGTGATATCTCCGGTTCGTGCGGCTACACGCACTGGGGGCCGTTCATGGGGTAACACTAGAACCATATAGACCATAGATGGATTATGATAGTAAAGCTACATAAACCCAGGTTAAAGGTTTTAAATGCATACTAAACCCATTTATCTTTCCCGATATGGATTTTATACATATATATATGTTTGTGTGTGTATATATATATGTGTGTATGTATGTATGTGATTGCAGATGGTTATTTACTTAGTTTTAGATGTAGGCTTTATTTTATCCTTACTCCTGAGTACATTTATCATTCACTCTCTAACCCATCTTCGAGTATTGTATCCCCACATGATGCAGGAACTGGTCATACAACTTCTCCTGCTCATTGATTGGATTCGGGGACAACATTTGTGTCAGATTAAAGTGGTGATCTTCCATACTCCAGAAAACTCTATCTTATTATATAGATATCTTTTCAAACTTTTGGTTATTTTTTGGACTTTGGTTTTGGCTATGGTCTGGGGCATGTCCCGACCGGATGTTCTTTCATTTTTGGTTAGAGGCTTTGTGTGACTACTTTGGGTTGGCATAGAAGGTGTCGGTATTGGTGTGAGACTTGGCATTGGTATTGGTATTAGAGCTGACACCAGTTGGATATTTGATCGTATTATTGGTTGGTTAAGGTTATGGATTCTATTACTGTCTTTGAGTATAATTATTTTATCTTGTTATATGTTCAGAATTCATCCAAATAGGGTACAGGGTGGTTGTGGTTGGGTATTGGGGGTGGTCTCCATTGTCGGTTGGACTTGAGGCACCCGACATGACTAGGCCCTAGTTTGGGCATGTCAAATTGGTATCAGAGGCCTATGTTCATGGTCACTTGGGAGTCTACAAAGTCGTGTCGAGTAGAGTCTCTTTTAAGGGTGTGTAGCATGCCACACTCATTGGGGGGAGCTACAAGGCATTTATGAATGTTTATTTTTCTTGTGATATGTTCTCAGGCTATGGAGTCTAAGTCCTGAATTCTTCTCTAACTCCTATTTGTTCGCTTTTCAGATCATGCCTCGACGATCTTAATCTTATGGAAAATTCTCTGTCCCAACTTAGGATAATATTGATGGGACACAATCTACTCATGGGATCCATACTCGGTCCAGGGGTTTAGTTCCTGATTATCCTACTGGAGTTCCATCGGTTCCCTCTAGTCCTTCTTAAACTCCTCATCCTGAAGTCATAAATGTTGAGTTTCGTCAGTCTATCCATATGTTAGCACAGTTGGTAGCTCCTCAGTCTGAGCATGGTGTTCCTATTACTACATCTTCTGAGGCCATAAGGGTTGGCCAGTTTATGAGGTTGAACCCTCTGACCTTTATAGGTGTTAAGGTGAAGGAGGATCCTAAAGGTTTTCTGGATGAAATAGAAAAGATATTTCGTATTATGCATGCCATGGAAGTGGAGGGTATGGAGTTTGCCGCCTACCAGCTGAAGATGTGGCGTACCAATGTTACGAGGAATGGGAATAATCAAGGGGTGATGGTGTTGAGTCATATCGGTGGGAGGGTTTTTCCATTGCTTTCTTGGACCTTTTCCTTCCTCAAGAGTTGAGAGAAGCAATAGAAGAAGAGTTTATTAATCTGAAGCAAGGTAAGATATCAGTTAATGAGTATGACTTAAAGTTTCACCAATTATCGCGATATGCTCCAGAGTTGATCTCTAACATGACAACTCGGATTAGAAAGTTTTCTTCATGATTGTCTCATGAGTTGATTCTTGAGAGTAGGCTACCTTACTAATCAAGGACATGAATATCTCCAGGTTGGTTGTGTACATGCAACAGGTAGAGAAATAGAAAAAAAAGAAGGTTGAGTTAAGGGAATGGTAGGGAAAGAAGTTCAGATTTTTTGAGTATGGTGGTGGCTAATAGCAGAGTGCCAAGGATGGTGGTAAGTGGCCCAAAAGGAAGTGGGGGAAATTCAGGGTCTTATTAAATGGCTAGTGCTCTCTTCCCAAAGTCACGGGTGATAGTGTAACTCCTCAAGTCTGTACCCTAGATGCTACACCATGCTTATAATCCCGATGGACCACAAGCTAACCAATTACTCGTACCTGCTGCAATAACTGAATAATAATAATACTGTAATATGTGCAAATTAGGAAGAAAAGATTCCATAAGTTTCAATACTATAATAAAACTAAATACGATATAACAATACCAAAGCTGAAACATCAATACTGAAAACTGAACAGCTGTCTGAAAATACTCTAGTCTGAAAAGCCTCTTAACTATCTGAATTGTGGAGTTGATGGGAGAAGCCCCCAACTGACTCTGACTACTAAAAATGAACTGAAATACCGAAAAACAATATTTCCTCGAACTATGAGGACTCACCACTAACTCTATCTGTTGAGAATCTAAACTGCTAAGTGTGCTCTGGAGCTCATGCGTCAGAACTTATGATATAAGACATCTTAGCACAAAAGAAAAGCATGTGTCAGTAATTTGAATGTATTGGTATGCTCAGTGAGGTAGGCTAAAATATATAGATTCATATGCACTAACGATACTAAATGAATAACATGAGTATGACTGAATGAGAGTACATGCATGAATATGTAGACTGTAACAAAGTTCATGATAACACTGAATACTGATTCTGAATACTCATTAACTAATATCTGAGTTTACTGATACTGTGATACTGAAAATTGAATGACTGTATCGGACAATCTTGATTCTGTGGAACTATACTGACTTCCGTATTAAGCTGAGTGACTGTAACTGACAGTCCTGAATTTGTAGAACTAAACTGAGTTCTATACTGAGACTGAATCTGAAACTGAGAGTGTGGGAGGTAATCATCTAACCAATATGCCCCTCTCTGAATGGATTGGGGTCCAACCTGTAACCCCAGTTGGAAGGGTGTCAGTACCATGCCTCGAGTAAAGACAAGTTGCGAGTTAACCCTCTCTGATAGGAAGCTCTTTTATCAACCCTCACTGGCAGGAAAACTCGAATGAGATGTATCAACCCTCATAATACCTGGCAGGAAGTTATCTTACCCTACGCTAGCTATGTAGTTCTGTAATGCAGGGATTTCTACTAGGGGTCAAACCCTCGGCTGGCAGGAATGCCCCCATCCCTGGGTTAACTCGGTGCTGAATCCTACTCCCATCTGAATAGACACTTGACTGACTCCTAGTTCATACTAGGCTTGATTGAACTGTTACTGATTATACTGTGTCACTAAACAGAACTGAATTCACTAAGTTTTGTTGACTGATGGAATATTACTGAATTATGTTAACTGGCTGAATTTACTGAGGTCTGAACTGAATACTGAAATGGACTGGACCGATACTGAGTCTATTGAGTTTTCCTGAGTCTTGTAACTGATTGAGAGTACTACTGATCGTGACATGACTGAGATTATTCTGTAACCGACACTGGCTCTAGGTAACAGCTAAACTATCAGGTATAAATACCCCTAGGACTTGGTAGCATGACAAGTAAATCATAACATAGTTTGAAAGGCATAATCATGTGCACTTGTTCATAACTCATTCATGGAGGCATTTTATCAAACACTTTCATGATACAACTCGCACATAAGCTGACATGATGTGATTTATTTCTCTTATTAGTTCACATGAGCAATTCATCGAGCACTTAAAGAGCATGATATATGTACATAACATTTTACAAAAGTAAGCATCATAATTCAACTCCAACTTCATGATTTCAAGGGTTCAACATGGATTCACATGATATTACATATATATCAATTAATCCCACATGGAACTTATCATAAAACATGGTTTAGAATCCCAATTAACCATTATAAACATGAATATAATCAAACCCAACATGAAATTCATGAAATCCATACACTTGAAGTTTTAAAAAATAGTTTCTTGGACTCCGAGGGTAGAAGGAACCCTTGGATGAACACTTTACATACCTTGGTTGGTCAATTCTTGAAAACTAATGGTGGAATCTTGAATTTGAATTAAATTCACCTAGGGTCTTTGTTCTTGAGCAATTTCTGAAAGAATGAATATAACTTGCTAAAAGAGGACTAAATTTCATGTTATGGGGGCTTAAAGGCGTGGGGAAAAGACTTAATTAACCCTCAGGATGCAGCCTTTTAGTGACTGAAAACTGTGTTATAAATATGCCACGTCGTTGGTATCAATTTGATAGCCAACGCGCTGCGTTGAGTCCACGTTGGTTCACTGGAATTTGCACTGAACTGAAGGAAAAATTATTTGTAGATGCGATGGACAACACGACGCGTCGATATCGCGTCGACTCACTATTTTGGTCACTTGAACACTGTCTAAACGAGATCCAAAAAATCTGAAAGTTGTGCAAGAACACCTATTGACCTTCCTGATCATGAACTAACTCAAATATCAACATTTAACGAACGTAAAGGTTGCAAAATAAGATTGCCAACTTTCAAAGGCTAAAATAACACTTATTTTGAATACTTAGCTAGAATCTTCTAAGTATGGGACCCCTTAGCAAGCTTAAAAGACTGAGTTGAGCTTAGGATTTTGCGGGGTCTTACAATATCTCCCCTTTGGGAACATTCATCCTCGAATAAAGCTGATTAAACTGAGAATACTAATAGAATGGATCTAGACACTGGACATGCACAACTGAAACATGATTTCATGATTGAAATTACTGATATACAGAATTATCATACTGAACATGCATATCTGATGCAACATGATTCATGAATACATGACTAGAATTACTAATAAGCTGAGTTTATATACTGGACATGCATATCTGATGCATGGGTACATGACTGAATTGATTAGTGGATGCATGATTGAGTATGCAACGTTAACTAATACCAAGTTGGTAGCTCTATCTGAACATGAAACTAAATAGAGTTAGGGGAACTGTTACCTTGAGCTGAGTCTGAGTTTATAGAGAAAAGGTAAGGATACTTGTCTTGCATATCTACTTCTGTTTCCCAAGTAGATCCCTCAATGGACTGATTCCGTCAAAAAACTTTAACAAGAGGGACTTCTTTGTTCCTCAATCTGCATATCTGATAATCAAGGATTTCGACTGGAATTTTTTTATAAAAGAGGTTGTTCTGAACATCTATGACCTCTATAGGGACTACGACTGCTGGGTCACCTATGCATTTCTTTGTCAAGGAGACATGGAACACTGGGTGAACTGAAGCTAAGTCTGAAGGTAACTCAAGCTCGTAAGATACCTTTTCGAAATGGATGAGAATTCGGTAAGGACAGATATATCGGCGAGTGAGTTTTCCCTTCTTGACAAACCTCTTCACTCCTTTCATGGAAGAGATTTTCAAATACACAAAATCACCAATCTTGAACTCAAGATCCTTTTTATGCACATCTTCGTAAGATTTTTGTCGGCTCTAAGTTGTCTTAAGCCTTTACCTGATCAACTAAACTTTCTCTAAGGCATCAAATACCAGGTCCAGCCCTACCACTATAGCCTCACCCACTTCAAACCAACCAATGGGAGATCTACATCTCCTCCTATAAAGCGCCTCAAATGGAGCTATCTGAATGCTGGAGTGATAGCTGTTGTTATATACGAATTCAATCAAAGGCAAGTGGTCATCCCAACTACCTTTAAAGTCAATCGCACACGCTCGCAGCATATCTTCTAAAGTATGAATGGTCCTTTCTTCTTGACCATCTTTCTGAGGATGAAAGGCTATTGTAAGGTGAACTCAATACCTAGACCCTTTTGGAATGCTTTCTAGAAATAAGTGGTGAACTGGGTACCTCTATCTGAGATAATGGACAACGGAACACCATCCAATCTGACCAACTCCCTGATATAGAGTTTGGCATAATCCTCGGCTAAATAAGAGGTATGGACTGGTAGGAAATGAGCTGATTTGGTCACCCTATCAACAATGACCCAAACAAAATTATGTTGGCGACGAGTACGAGGCAAACCCGTCAAAAAGTCCATGTTCACTACTTCCTATTTCTAGGTGGGAATACTGAACTCCTACATAGACCCACTAGGATTCTGATGCTCAATCTTAACCTACTGACATGTTGAGCACTTAGCCGCAAACTCTACAATGTCTCTCTTCATCCCACTCTACCAATATATCTCTCGCAAATCATAGTACGTCTTAGTGGCCCTTGGATGAATAGAGTAGCGCGCACTATACGCTTCTGCAAGAATTCACTGCATCAAGTTATCTACACCTAGCACACATAGCTGACCCTGGCAGCACAACACACCATCTCCTACTTGGGTGAAAACCTCTACCTTCTGATCTCTGACTGATTCTTTTAACTTGACTAGACTGGGATTCTTATCCTACTTTTCTTTTAACTAAGAAACCTGGGATGATTCTGAACGACTTTGCACCCATACACTACCTTCTGATGAATCGACTAAGCGAATACCTAGTTGGGCAAGCTGATGAACTTCCTGCACTAACTTTTTCTTACCATCCTCCACATAATAAACACTACCCATAGACATCCTACTAAGAGCATCAGCCACTACATTGGCTTTACCCAGATGATACAGGATGCTCAGGTCATAGTCTTTCAATAACTCCAACCACCTTCTCTTACGGAATTTTAGGTCTTTTTGAAAGAACACATACTGTAGGCTCTTAGGTTTGGTGAACCCATCAACGTAAAACCCATACAAATAGTGCCTCCAAATCTTTAAGGCAAAAACTACTGCTGCTAACTCAAGATCATGAGTAGGAAAGTTCTTTTCATGGGGCTTAAGTTGTGTAGAGGCATAGGCTATGACCTTACCACTCTGCATCAAAACATACCCCAAACTAACTCTCCATAAACCTATCTGAACTATCTGGTAGGGTCAAAATTGAAGTTGTAGTGAGTTGAGTCTTTAACTCCTGAAAACTCTTTTCACAAGATACTGACCACTAAAATTTGAATTTCTTCTGAGTCAGTCTGGACATAGGGGATGTAATAGACAAAAATCCCTCAACAAACTGTCAGTAATAGCTGGCCAAGCCCAAGAAACTCCTGATATCTGATGGAGAGATGGGTCTGGGCCAGTTTTTCACTGTTGCGGTCTTTTAGGGATCAACTCTAATGCCATCACCGGAAATGATATGGCCAAGGAAAGCTACTGACCTTAGAAAAAATTCGCACTTACTGAATTTGGTGAATAGCTGATGGTTTCTGAGATTTGTAATACTATTTTGAGATGGTCTGCATGATCATGCTCACTATGGGAATAGACAAGGATGTAATCTATGCAGACTATGATGAATATGTCCAAGTATTACTTGATCACATGGTTCATCAAGTCCATAAAAGCTGTTGGGGCATAGGTAAGACCATAGGACATGACAAAAAATTCAAAATGACCATACTTAGTTCTAAATATTGTCTTTGGGATATCACATTCCCTGACCCTGAGTTGATGATAGCCTGATCTGAGGTCTATTTTGGAGAAATAACTGGCACCCTGAAGTGGGTCAAACAAGTTATCTATTCTGGGAAATGGATACCTGTTCTTGACCATGACTTAATTCTGCTGACGGTTGTTTATACACATTCTGAGAGAATCGTCTTTCTTACGCATGAATAAAAATGGTGCACCCAACGGGGACACACTGGGTCTGATGAATCCCTTATCTAAGAGATCCTTCAACTATTCTTTTAATTCTCTGAGTTTTGTAGGTGCCATTCTGTATTGCGGAATAGATATGGGTTGTGTATATGGAAGAAGTTCTATTCCGAAGTCAATTTCTCTATCGGGAGAAACTCCGGGAAGATCTTCGGGAACACATCTGGGTATTCACATGCTACTGACACTAATATAAGATTAGGGGTTTCTGAACTAGAGTCCTGGACTCAAATGAGATGGTAGAGACATCCCTTAAATATCATTTTCCTTGCCCAAAGGTAAGAAACAAGTTTACCCCTAAGTGCTGAAGTACTACCCCTCCACTCTAGGATGGGTTTATTCGAAAATAGAAACTAGACAATTTTATTTCTGCAGTCGGCTGAGGCATAGCAGTAATAAAGCCAATCCATGTCGAGAATCACATCAAAATTGGTCATATCTAACTCGACTAAGTCTACTGAAGTGACTTTCTAAGATACCATAATCGGACAGTTCCTGTATACCCATCGGGATATGATGGATTTACCCACTGGGATAGAGACTAAAAAAGGCTCTACTAGAATTTCAGGACTGACTCGAAATCAACTGCTATATATGGAGTAACAAAGAATGAAGAAGCTCCTGGATCTAGAAAAGCGTAAACATGAAAATGATTAACTTGTAACATACCAGTGACCATATCAAGAAAACTTTCCTGATCCCATCTGGATTGAAGTAAGTAGAGTCTATTTGTACGCTGCCCACTGGTGGCACTGGATGCGGTACCCTGCTGAGTTGGGCAACTGGACTGAGCTGGAGGACGGTTATGCTGACTCTGAGAACCCATCTAAGGATACTGTTTGACCCTGTGTCCTGGCTTTCCATATCCAAAACACACATAACTGCCAGCTCTGCAAACACCCTGGTGATTTTTACCATACTTCTGACAAAAGAGTTTGGTTTAGGCACTCCTAACACTACCCTGGGGTTTAGGGCCTGACGCCCTATCTCTGTTGCCATCTCTGAATTTTGGAACAGGAGCACTAGCTGAGGATGGAGCTGGAACTGAGGATTTTGGGTAGAACTGAGGACGATTCCCACCCTCTAACTTAGGTTAAGCAAAGTTGAAACTACCTATTCTTTCTCTCTTGTTCTCTCTCTACTTCTCTCTATTCTTATCCTTCTTTATCTGCTGAGCATGGACCATGATCCTGGATATGTCCATCTCTTTAGTCAACATTACGGTCCTACACTCTTTGACCATACTATTAGACACTCCAGACACATACTTACTCATATTATATCTGCTATCTGCTACCACATGAGGAGCATATCTGGCTAGTTGAGTAAACTTGAGAGAATACTCTTGTACTATCATATTTCCCTGCTTTAAATTTATAAACTCCAAAACCTTCACTTTCCAAAACTCTAGCGAGAAGAACCTATCTAGAAAAGCAACAGCAAACTTCTCCCATTCTATGGGCCCTGCATCTGTGGCCCTTTATGCTTTCTACTATTTGAACCATGAGTATGCCCTATCCTGTAACTGATATGTATCCAACTCAGCCTCTCAACAACAGTCACTCACATAATATCTATAACTTTCGACACCTGATCAAGAAATTCCTGAGGGTCCTCATCTGACTTTGACCCGGTAAAAGATGGAGGGTTCATTTGAGTAAAATCCCGAATTCTGGCTACAGCAGTATTGGCCACTGGGTTGGCTAAAACAGTAGGCTAACATTTATTCTGGTCTTTGACAAAATAATCTAGGGTGGTGAAAGATGCTCTAAATTCAGCGTGGGAGACGTGATCATCTAGAGGATCTGGCTGGACGGGCTAAGGTTTTGACTGATCTCCCATTCCTCTTCCCTTAGTCCTCATTAGAGGCATATTCTATAAATAGAAGAGAAACTCAGATTAGACAGAGAGTTTAACTAGAGCTAATGCTCACTCGCATGACATGAATAGTGAAAGAAGGGAAACTTTTCCTAAAACATCTCATAGCCTCCTGTCCATAAGTGTGGCGCGCTACACACCAATGCACAAGACTCTACTAGATGCGGCTTTCAAACTTCCTTGGACTCTATTAAACCTTAGGCTCTGATACCAAGTTTGTAACACCCCGAGTTTGTACCCCAGAAGCTACACGATGCTCATAATCCCAAAGGACCACAAGCTAACCCATGACTGGTACCTGCTGTAATAACTGAATAATAATACGGTAATATGCGGGCGGAAAAATTTCATAAAGTTCAATACTGTAATAAAACTAAATACGGTTAACAATACCAAAGCTGAAACATCAATACTGAAAACTGAACAACAGTTTGAAAATACTCTAGTCTGAAAAAGTCTCTAAACTGTCTAAACTGTGGAGTTGATGGGACAAGCCCCCAACTAACTCCAACTACTAAAACTAAACTGAAATGCTAAAAAAAAATCATTTCCTTGGACTATGAGGACTCACCACTAACTTTGTCTGCTGAGAATCTGAACTGCTAAGAGTGCTCTGGAGCCTGTATGTCAGAACTTATGATATAAGACATCATAGTGCAAAATAAAAAGATGCTTCAGTATTTTGAATGTTCTGGTATGCTCAGTGAGGTAGGCTGAAATGCATGGGTCCATATGTATGAATAATACTAACTGAATAACATGAGTATGACTGAATGAGAGTACATGCATGAATACGTAGATTGTAACTAAGATTGTGATAACACTGAATACTAAGTTTGAATACTGATGAATAGATATTTGAGTTTACTGATACTGTGTTACTAAAAAATGAATGACTATATCTAATAGTCTTAATTTTGTGGAACTATACTGAGTTCCGTACTGAGTTGAGTAACTGTAACTGACAGTCCTGAATTTGTAGAACTGGACTGAGTTCAATACTGAGACTGAATCTAAAACTGAGACTGTGGGAAGTAATCATCTAACCAACATGTCCCTCCCTGAATGTATTGGGGTCCAATATATAAACCAAGTTGGAAGGGTGTAAGTACCGCGATATGGGTAAAGATAAGATATAAGTTAACCCTCTCTAACAGAAAGCTCTTTCGTCAACCCTCACTGGCAGAAAAACTCAAATGATATGTAACAACCCTCATAATACCTGGCAGAAAGATATCTCACCCTATGTTGGCTACATAGTTCTGTTATGCAGGAATTACTACTAGGGGTCAATCCCTCTGCTGGTAGGAATGCCCCCATCCCTGGATTAACTCGGTGCTCAATCCTACTCCTATCTGAATAGACACTGAACTGATTCCTAGTTCATACTAGGATTGACTGAACTGTTACTGATTATACTATTTAACTAAACTAAACTAAGTTTACTGAGTTCTATTGACTGACGAAATACTACTGAATTTTGTTAACTAGCTAAATTTACTGAGGTCCGAACTGAATACTGAACTGGACTTGACTGATACTGAGTCTACTAAGTTTTCCTGAGTCTTGTATCTAACTGAGAGTACTACTAATCATGAAATGACTAAGATTATACTATAACTGACACTAGCTCTAGGTAACAGCTAATTTTTTGGGTATAAATACCCCTATGACTTGATAGTATGAAAAGTAAATCATAACATAGTCTGAAAGGCATAATCATGTGCACTTGTTCTTAACTCATTAGTGGAGGCATTTTTTCAAACACTTGCATGATACAACTCGTACATAAGCTGACATGACATGATTTCTTTCTCTTATTAGTTCACATGAGAAATTCATCAAGCACTTAATAAGCATGATATATCTACTTAACATTTTACGTAAGTAAGCATCATAATTCAACTCCAACTTCACGATTTCAAGGGTTCACCATGGATTCACATGATACTACATATAAATCAATTAATTCCACATGAAAATTATCATAAAACATGGATTAGAATTCCAATTAACCATTATAAACATGAATATAATCAAACCCAACATAAAATTCATGAAATTCATACACTTGACGTTTAAAAAAATAGTTTCTTGGACTCCAAGGGTGGAAGGAACCCTTGGATGAAGAATTCACATACGTTAGTTGGTGAATTCTTGAAAACTAATGGTGAAATCTTGAACCTAGAATTTGAATTTAATTCACCTAAGGATTTTGTTCTAGAGAAATTTATGAAAGAATGAATATAACTTGCTAAAAGAGGACTAAATTTCGTGTTATGGGGAATGAAGGGCGTGGGAAAAGACTTGATTAACCTTGAGGAAGCAGCCTTTTAATGACTAAAAATTGTGTCATCATCGCACCACGTCATTGATATCGATGCGATAGCTAACACATCGATGCGATAGCTAACACACTGCATCGAGTCCGCGTCGGTTCACTGGAATTTGTACTGGGCTGAGGGAAAAATTATCTATCAACGTGATGTACAATGTGATGCATCAATATCGTGTTGACTCACTATTTTGGTCACTCGAACATGGTCTAAACGAGATCTAAAAAATCCAAAACTTGTCTAGGAATACCTATTGACCTTCCTGATCATGAACTAACTCAAATATCTATATTCAATGGATTTAAAGGTAGCGAATGATAACGCCCAAACTACAGCTCTCGTTAGAAAGTGTAAGTGGTCGCTGTCAAATATAGAACCCAACTGGGTTGGGTGTCGAATCCCACAGGGAATACTTGGTCACTAAGTGTTGCAATTTTTAGTAGACTGTTGGTCGAAAATTCCACGAAAAAAGGGGGTTTTGATTTAGGCGTGAATTAATAATATCAAAGTAACGAATGAATGATTTGTTTAGTAAAGGTTAATCACAGATAATAATAAGTTAGGGTTATGTCCACCTTGTAGTTTCTACTTCTCTATTAACTATGAGTAACGCGGAATTTAGACATGCATGCACTTATAGAGAATCGTATTCTAATTCTAAATCCAAGTGTTTCCCAACCATCAAAGATTTATTTCACTTTAGCTCTCCCGAGCCTAAAGTGTATAACAAATGGTAAAAATTCTCCAAGAAGTTAATCCGGTTAAGGCATTAACGTGTAAATAGAGGTTAGAAGCCCTATTTCCTTGTCACACTCTCTTTTTCAAACCTGTTACTTTTCTCCCGAACAAGTTAATGCTATAATGGCATGTTTTCTATGTTTGCAACCATGAGAATTTAATTAAAACGAAGAGAGTAATGATATAAGTAGCATACACATCAAGAATTCACAAACTCATAGTAATAGATAGTATCTTACAAGGTTTCCATAACCCTAACAGAGAAGTTTAGCTACTCATGAGTACAACTGAAATCAAAGAAGACATCATCATCATACCAAAGTTAGAATAATCTCACGATGGGGATGAGTTTGGCGTCAAACAAGAGGTTGACGTTTTTCTTCTCTTTAGCCGTTCGTGTAGCCTTAGCGTTTTTCTCTGTCTTAAACTTACAGAATCTGTAAACTGAATAATGACTAATGATCGAATCAATGCTAATGATCGAATCAATCAATACTGAAAAATTCAGCAAATAAGGTTTTTATAACATCCTTGTCCTACTAAGTTACTGTTGCATCCCTAAGTATTTAGAAATACTGATTTTGCCCGGGACAAGTTCTCCATGCATCACATTCAGTCCACAAGCTTTCAAAAGCTGCCTTCCCTCTTATATGAAGTTTTCCTTTGCTGCCCAAAGGTCCACAAAGTGCTGAAATCTTCATCATTAATACCTGAAAACATGCTAATCACATAGGTTAGCTCACTTAAAGGAAAATGGACTAAAAGTGCAGGAATTATATATTTTATCCTCAAAACTTAGCTAAAATATGGGTAAATTATGGTTCTTAGGGGTATAAATATGCCCAACATCACCACCCCACACTTAAAGCTTTGTTCGTCCTCGAACAAAATATTACGTCCATGCAAACATCTAACTAGAACTTCACAGTAGCAACACAAAATATTCAACAAGACATGCACGGAAATCATTAACAAAGAGTAGGTTTCTTGATCACTCCTAGAAACAATTCAACCTCCAACATAGACTCGTGAGGATGGTTAATTCGTATCCACAAGTTAAGCCACAAAGAATCATATAACACTACCCAAATATCATCAACCATGTGTGTCTCACACAAGATATTACCTATAATCACTCAAAAGTTTTGCATTATTCGAAACATGGGTATAAGACTCTCCTTGCTCTCACTCTCACAAAGAATTCTTATGTTGCAACTGATGACCATAGGCTTGCCCTTAGTGTAATGCTCTACTAATATCAGACTGCCAAGTTTAGGATCAAATAGGTCTTTACAGGTTGTAATGTAGGCTAAGGGACAGGTAGGACTATTTTGGCCAGAAATAGTGACTATGTTCCCTAAGCGCTTTAATACACTACAATATGTCATTTACACTATCTTTTAACAACCACTCTACCTCTCTTTCATCTACCAACCCCTTTTCACCCATTTTGTTATTCAATCATAAACACAACTATCTTTTTGTTTTTTCTAAATTTTTTTATTTTATTTTATATTATTTTATTTTTTATTTTTTTTATTTTTATTTTTTTCTTTTTTTTTTGTCTTTTTTTTTATATTAAGCAAGCATCCCTATAATAGCCACTCTTTTTCACAACAATTTCATGTACCAATACACCCTGAGGCATCACTTTCACCATTCTCCTTTTATTTTTCCACATGATTCTACAATTTTAAAGCGCTTAGGAGTTTGGATCAAATTATGGTCTTGAAAAAAAATGGATTAGGCTACATATGAGGCTGCCAAAGAAAATAGTGAAAGGCTCAAAGGGGGTTCACTAGGATAATGTACAAAGGTAGGTAAAATGAAGGTAAACAATTACAGGCTGCCAAAGAAATGCCTAAATCATCTCCTAAACTCACACTCTTTATTTCGCTTTACACACACACCAGGTAAGTTCTAGAATCAGTCACAACACAGAATATACTATAACCTCGCGCACACAAGGCACATGGTCAACAACATTGGGAGCATTATAGACTCTTGACCCAACAGATGAATGAATTAAACCACACAATTATCACACAGTGAGTCACACGTAGAGTCTAAATGTCTCAATAGTAATGATTTAGCACAAACTCTTTTTATACTACCATGCCGTCTATCAGAACAATTTCATGCAAAATATAAACAAAATTCAAAAATTTAACTAACTAATTATGACTAATTAGCAAAAACAAGAATAAATGTAGGCAAAGAAGTACCATACAGCATACAAACACCAGCACCCCACACTTAGACTGGACACACTGCCCTCAGTGGAAAATAAATAAGGAGAACCTAATTAGTCGAACTCTTCCTCTATGTCTGGGGTCATACCCCCTGCGTCGGAATCATCATCAGAGTCGTCGTCATTAGAGTTGTCCTCCATATCTGAGTCTGGTAGTCGGCGATTTTCGTCAGTCGGCACGTCATCATCGAGAGGTTCCTCAAAATTTACCCCTACTCCACACATAGCCCGCGCATGCTCATTCATCGGGTAGTCATAATCCAACTGCTGAAGCTCTGCATCAGTCAGAACCCGACCCCCACTCATCATGGTAAATCGAGTCATGCCATATAGATGGCGAAAGAAACTTTCATCCCGAGCATGTCTTTCTGCAGTGGTAAGGTTGATGCCATGACCAGTTTCAGGCTCTTTAACTTTCATAAGATCAACCTTCTTTGGGTTGTGTAGAAGCTTATGATCTGCAGGTTCCTCTTCAATGTGCTCCTTCCTTAAGATCGCAGTCAACAAATTGCCAAAGCTGAAATGGGACCTTTTGTGCAGCCTAGCCTTACACATTGACGATTGTATAACCGCACCAATGTTGATGGGAATATTAGTCATCAGAGCGTACACCAAGCATACTCTATCATGTGTGATCTTTGTATACTGTGTCCCAGGAATCAAGCAAGAGTTGACTATCCTCAACCATATACGATCTTCTCTATTCAAGGAAGCATACGGGAAGGTATTGTGCCGACCGTTATCCTTGTGATGAATCCACCGGGTCATGGACCTTGTTCTGCACAGTGTGTGTCTGATTGCCCTGTAGGGAGGTCTGTGATAAAGCTCCTTGAGCGGTGATGGATCCACAGATGGAAGACCCAGAAAAGAGTTGAAAAACTCTGCATTCAGTTGCAAGACTTGGCCCCGAATCTTCACTTCACTTCCGGTAGTCTTTGGGGACCAATTGGCATAGAACTCTCGCGTTAGATCAAGATTGCATTCCCCCATATCTCGAAAAATGAAATATAGATTTAATGCCATGATTTTTCCCAAAATGCGGGGCTCTCTCTTTGCTAGATTCTCCTTCTGCATCAAATCCACGTGAACATATTTTTTCACTTTGTTGTTCTTGTACCACTCTTTTCCTTCCTCCTCTAGGACCCACTTTATCCCAAAAGTGCGTCGAGGTATTTGTAGAGAGGAGGACTCAGCTTGATCTTTTCTTCCCCTTTTCTGACCTTTCTGCGAGGAGACACTTTTTATTTTCCTTGTCGTCCTTTTGGGGCCATTCTACCTGAGTTTAAAATAGAGTCATGTTAGCTTCATCTCGGAAGATTCAATCAAAAAACAAATAGTAATGGCACCACCCAACACTTAATTTGTTAGCACAGACTAATTAAGTGAGTAATGTCGATTACTCAGACTTCATCGACATACATTTAGGCGATATGTTCCAACAACATGTTTAGCACAGTCATACTTTCATGTAATCTTTGAATATCCTTTCCAACTTTGTTTCATGTAATCTTAACTATACTTTCATGTTTGGATTAATGCACTTCTTGAATAAGACTACCACATAGAGATCGTATCAATTTATTGCAGAGAAATAATCACAACATCTTATGCTCGTGGTCAATCATGATCGTTATCTCGATGAACAAGTCATTCAAACATTCAATCTTTCAACTTTCACGATTACGCATTAACTTCACAATTTCGACTCCATAAAAATATGATAGTGTATAACAATCAAGTACAAGTCGAAACAAAGTCAAGAACACCCACACATATTCTTTTACTCAATCTAGATGTATCATAACAAACCAATCATATTCTTATCACCAAACACCACTTCAAAATCTAAAATACCATTATAAATGTAGTATTGCAACAACTACGAAATATAAAAGAATAACTTACTTGGTGATGGTTCGGGAAGATGATCTTGCAAGATTAGATGAGCAAAAAGAAAAATTTTGAGAGATTTGGGAAGCTTAGGCGGCGCCTAGGTTGAGCAAACAAGTGCATTTTGTTCTAAGGTTGAAGATCTATTTATAGACTAAGCCATGGGTCGGGTTTGATCCATGTAAAATCGGGTTAGGAGACAAAAAGGCATAAGTAGGCGGCGCCTAATGCTTTGCCTATGCTTAGCATAGGCGGCGCCTTTGTCAATGCCTAGTTGGGCATAGGCGGCGCCTTTGTCAATGCCTAGTTGGGCATAGGCGGCGCCTTTGTCAATGCCTAGTTGGGCATAGGCGGCGCCTTTGCCAATGCCTTGTTGAAACAGTGAGCATAGTCAATGGCATAGGCGGCGCCTATGGTATTGCCTATATTTACATAGGCGGCGCCTATGGTATTGCCTAGATTTGCATAGGCAATGCCTTGTCCGTTTCCTATGTGAGGCAGTAAGCATAGGCAATGGTATAGGCCTTGCCTAGATTTGCATAGGCCTTGCCTTGTCCATTGCCTAGATTAGTATAGGCATTGCCTTGTCTATTGCCTAGATTAGCATAGGCAATGCCTAGCTGATAGCATTTGCTCCATCATTCCTACTTTACCACCTCTAGCATGGCTCACTGTCAACTTAAAATTTGGGACCAATCTCCTCCTTTATACATCTTTCACCTACACTTAATCAAAAATAACAAAAAAAATGATTAGACGGATGGGTTGCCTCCCACCAAGCGCCTTAGTTTTGGTCGTGGCTCGACTCTTCTTTTTGGATTTTTATTTAACAAAAACAAACTCCTTGTAAAACAAAACTATTAAAAACGATGGGTTGCCTCCCATGTAGTGCTTGATTTATTGTCGCGGCATAACATAGTTATCTCGATTACTTTAGACTTCATCGAGATAGATGGTGGCTATACATTTTATCGAGTCAAGTGGACCGATATATGGCTTCACTCATTGGCCATTCACCTTAAAGACACCACCATCATTGTTTTCTAGCTTTACTACTCCAGACGAGTAGACTTGGCTAATTTTAAATGGACTAAACCATCTAGACTTCAACTTACCTGGAAATAGCTTCAGTCTGGAGTTGAAAAGAAGTACCAAATCACCCTTCTGTAAGTTTCGTTGGATAATCCTCCGATCATGGTACTTTTTCATCCGTTCCTTGTAGAGGTCTGCTCTTTCATATGCGTGTAGACGGAATTCATCCATCTCATTCAGTTGTTCCAATCTCAAATTAATAGCATCATCCCAATTCAGGTTAAGCCGCTTCAACGCCCACAGCGCTTTATGTTCGAGCTCGATTGGCAAGTGACAAGCCTTCCCATAAACTAGTTGGTAAGGTGACATACCAATTTGTGTCTTGAACGTAGTCCTATAAGCCCATAAGGCATCATCCAGCTTTCGGGACCAATCCTTCCTACTAGCATTTACAGTCTTAGCAAGGATCAGCTTGATCTCCCGATTAGAAACCTCTACCTGCCCACTAGTTTGTGGGTGGTAAGGTGTAGCTACCTTATGTTGCTTGACCCCATATTTCACCAACACGGCTCTGAACAGCTTGTTGAAAAAGTGTGATCCTCCATCACTTATGATGGTACGTGGTACCCTAAAACGAGAGAAGATATTTCTTTTTAAGAATGCTACAACACGCTTACCTTCATTATCAGCCAGCGCTACCGCTTCGACCCATTTGGATACATAATCCACAACAACTAGGATATATTTCATCCCAAACGAATTCACAAATGGGCCCATGAAATCAATACCCCATACATCAAATAGCTCCACTTCAAGAATTTTAGACATGGGCATCTCATGGTGCTTTGAAATGGCGCCTTGCCTCTGACACTGATCACATCTTCTCACAAAATCATAGGCATCCTTGAATAATGAAGGCCAATAATAGCCGCTTTGCAATACCTTCCTGGTTGTACGATCACCTGCATGGTGACCCCCAACTTGGGAAGCATGACTTGCTTCCAAGATGCTAGGAACCTCCACATCAGAGATGCATCGCCTAATAACACCATCAGCACATCGTCGAAAAAGATACGGTTCATCCCAGAAGTAGTGTTTCACATCATGCATGAACTTTCTCTTTTGATGAAAGGAGAGATTCTCAGGCATCACTTTACTTACCACGTAGTTCGCAAAGTCTGCATACCATGGTAAGTCTTCCACCATAATGGCTAGGATCTCTTCGTCGGGAAATGCATCATCAATCTCAAGGTCGGGTTGCGCTATGAGCTCACTCTCAAGTCTAGATAGATGATCAGCTACTTGGTTTTCGCAACCTTTTCTATTCTTTACCTCGAAATCAAATTCTTGAAGCAATAACACCCACCGAATTATCCTTGGCTTAGCATCCTTCTTTGCCATTAAATATCTCAGAGCCGCATGATCTGTGTGAACCACCACTTTTTTTCCCAACAAGTAAGCATGGAACTTTTCAAAAGCATAAACAACTTCTAGAAGCTCTTGTTCCGTGACGGTATAGTTCTTCTGGGCTCCATTCAAGGCCTTTCTTGCATAGTATATTGGATGAAATAGCCTTTCTCTTTTCTGACCAAGTACAGAACCCAAAGCTACCCCACTTGCATCACACATCACTTCAAACGGTAGAGACCAATCGGGTGCTGTAATAATAGGAGCTTCAACTAGCTTCCCTTTGAGGCATTCAAATTCCTTCAAGCAATCTTCACCGAAGTCGAACTTTGCATCCTTCTCCAAAAGTTTGCATAATGGACTAGCAATCTTGGAGAAGTCTTTAATAAACCTCCGATAAAAACCTGCATGACCGAGGAAACTACGAACTCCCTTAACAAAAATTGGAGGTGGTAGTTTCTCGATAACTTCAATCTTGGATCGATCCACCTCAATTCCTCTTTCAGAGACTTTATGCCCAAGAATAATGCCTTCTTTCACCATAAAATGGCACTTCTCCCAGTTTAGCACCACATTGAATTCAACACATCTCTACAACGCCATACTCAGATTTGCTAAGCATGATTCAAATGACTCACCTACTACTGAAAAATCATCCATGAACACCTCCAAGGTGTCTTCAACCATATCAGAAAAATGGATATCATACAACGCTGAAAAGTGACAGGTGCGTTACATAACCCAAATGGCATACGTTTGAAAGCAAACATACCATACGGGCATGTAAAAGTTGTCTTCTCTTGATCTTCAGGAGAAATGCAGATCTAATTATAGCCGGAATAACCATCTAAGAAACAAAACCATCCCTTCCCTGCCAATCTATCAAGCATTTGGTCCATGAATGGCATTGGGAAGTGATCCTTTAGCGTCCACAAATTCAGCTTCCGGTAGTCCATGCACACTCTCTACCCTGTGACAGGTCTGAGTGGAATTAGCTCATTCTTTTCGTTTGCGACTACCGTCATGCCCCCTTACTTGGGCACACATTGTACCGGACTCACCCATTTACTGTCGGAGATTGGATACACCACCCAAGCATCTAACCACTTAATAATTTCTTTCTTCACCACCTCTTGAATAGGTGGATTCAAACGACGTTGATGCTCAATTGTGGGAACGCAATCTTCTTCGAGCTGAATCTTGTGCATACATATCCCAGGAGGGATACCAATTATATCATCAATAGTCCAACCGATGGCTCTCTTGTATTTTTTTTAGAACAGAGATGAGAGCCGCTACTTGCTGTTCACCTAAATCAGCCACAACAATAACCGGAAGTGTATCACCACTTCCCAAAAATGCATACTTCAGGTGGCTGGGCAGCTCTTTCAATTCTAGCACTGGTGGTTCTTCAATGGATGGCTTTGCTGGTGGTGAAGGTCGATTCTTAAGATCAAGGTCCAGCTTCTTAGGAGCATGAGAATATGACCCTATTCTTGTTAGAGAACAAATAGTTTCTTCATACTCTTCAACATCCTCACGCTCAAAATTTATAAGCACAGCAGCCAATGAATCAACAATAAGCTGCTTCTCTACAGATAATTCTTTCTCATCTTCATAATAAGCATCAGCTACAGAGAACACATTCATATCTTTGGGCTGCTTCATTTATTTGCATACATCAAAACGGACCACTTCGTCATTCATCCGAAATAAAAGCTCATTAGCTCTTAAATCAATAAGCACACTTCTTGTTGCAAGGAAAGGACGCCCCAAGATTATGGGAACTTCAGAATCCACCTCACAATCCAAAATAACAAAGTCTGCAGGAAAAATAAAGGTGGAAACCTTCACCAATACATCATATAAGATACCAACAGGTTATTTTACCGACCTATCTGCCATCACGAGCTGCATATTGGTTGGTGTAGGATCACCCAACCCCAACTTTCTGTAAATAGATAGCGGTATCAAATTGATGCTAGCACCCAAATCGCACAACGCCTTAGCAAAATCCAACGATCCAACTGTGCAAGGAATAGTAAAAGCAGCAGGATCTGCCTTCTTCTGAACTAACGATCTTGTAGCGATTGCACTGCAATGATGAACATCATCTTCCAGCTCATAGCTTACTGCCCGCTTCTTTTTCAAAAGGTCCTTCATGAATTTAGCGTACCCAGGCATCTGTTCCAGCGCCTCCACCAAAGGAACATTGATAGTCAGCTGCTTCAACATAGTTATGAATTTACTGAACCTGGTGTTATCAGCTTTCTTCTTCAGTATCTGAGGAAAAGGTGGTGGTGGAAGGGGAATAGTTTTCTCCACCACTTCCTTTTTATCTTGCTTCAGATTATCAATCTTTTCAGGCTGGTGACGCCTAAGTGTAGTGTCATGAACGTTCTGACTTTCAGCTTCTATAGAATCATCACAATCTGCTTCAATCACATTCTCTTCTGTATTATCAACCACCTGCTTGCCTTTGGATGGATTTTCCAACACCTTACCACTCCTGGTAGTAATAGCCATACATGATCCATCATTCCTTGGATTTTGCACGGTATCGCTAGGTAGGGTGCCATCTTTTCTTTGATTGAGTGCCGCTGATAGTTGACTCAATTGTTGTTCCAACTATTTTATTGAAGTGGAATGCGAATCAACCAATTGATTTATTGAGGACAAATCATTTTTTACCTCCGTTACTCCCGTGTTGGTTGCCTCCACTCCTTTCAACAGCTTAGCCATCATATCTTCCATGGATATCTTCCCAGACCCAGATGTCGCGGCCTCACGATTTCCAGGAGAAATATATAAACCACTCCTGTCAGTCTTATTCTTGTATCCGGATTTATCATAATAGTTTCGACCTTGGTTTCCTTGGGCGTTGCCTCGGAAACCCCCCTGATTATTCAAATAATTTGCTTCCTCCTCAGAATCGAATTCATCTCTTCCCTATGATACAACGGCCTTAACCTTTTCGGTCTTCCCTGATAATAAATGCTTGGTAAGAAGATCCATCTGCATTTTCATGTGAGCCATATCCTGGTCACGTTTGTCTTCTCTTCGCCTTTGTTCTGCCGTTAAGCCAATAGATATAGTAGAGCTTGCTACCTCAGAATCCCTGGTATGCCAAGCTCTACTCTGCTTTGTCATACGATCTAGCATATCACTTGCCTCAATAAAAGTAAGGTCCATGAATGACCCACCTGCAGCATTATTAACCACTGGCTTAGTCACCGAATTCAAAGACCTGTATAATATCTCCATCAAGTGGATATTGGTCATCTGATGGTTTGGGCACCGCATAAGCTTCTTTTCGAACCTCTCCCATGTTTTGTGGAGAGCTTCAGTTGGAAGCTGTCGAAAATTGCTGATCTCATCTCTTAATTATGCTCTTTTGGATGGCGGAAAGAATCTTTCTAGGAAAGCGTCTTTCATTTGCCTCCAATTAGTAATAGAATTAGGAGTTTGCCCGTTCAACCATGGAGTTGCCTCTCCAGATAGAGAAAATGGAAATAAGAGCAGTCGAATTGCGTTCTGTCCAACTCCTGGATTGTCAAACGACTTGCATGTTGAGATAAAGTTGATTAGATGCATATTCGGATCACTGCCTGCAAGTCCACCAATTAACCCCTTAAGTTGCAATAGCTGAATCATGGTGCTAGTGATATTGAACTTGGCTCCGGGTGCCAAGGGCGGAGGAATAATAGCCCCTGTAGCACCATCCCAATCCAGATCATCATTATCATCATCAAAAGGAGCCTGCACAGCTCGGCGTTCAGATCTCATTCTAGCTTGACGATCTCTCCTGTTCACAGGTGTTGCCACCTCATCTGCACGCCGTGGATTAAGTAACTCATCATCACCCAGGTCCTCATCATCAGGATTTGTTGCCCGACCTGGGTTATCAATATTCTGTTGATGCACTTGAGCAGCTGCCAACGCAGCTAACCTATCCTGCTCCTGTTGAGCAGCCCTTCTTTCAATGTCATGTTGTGCATCTATTCTGCTAATAAGTTGTGGTTCAGGATTTATGGGTAATAATGGCTGACCATATCTTCGTGCATTTGGCATGCACTCTACCAAACCTGAACAAAACAAAAACAACAAACAAAAAGTAAAATTCGAGAATCTTAGACCAAAGGGTCTAGTAACTATCACAAACTTAGTTGACAACCGTATTCCCTGGCAATGGCGCCAAAATTTGATAACGCCCAAACTACAGCTCTCGTTAGAAAGTGTAAGCGGTCGCTGTCAAATATGGAACCCAACTGGGTTGGGAGTCGAATCCCACAGGGAATACTTGGTCACTAAGTGTTGCAATTGTTAGTAGACTGTTGGTCGAAAATTCCACGGAAAAGGGGGGTTTTGATTTAGGCGTGAATTAATAATATCAAAGTAACGAATGAATGATTTGTTTAGTAAAGGTTAATCACAGAGAATAATAAGTTAGGGTTATGTCCACCTTGTAGTTTCTACTTCTCTATTAACTATGAGTAACGCGGAATTTAGACATGCATGCACTTATAGAGAATCGTATTCTAATTCTAAATCCAAGTGTTTCCCAACCATCAAGGATTTATTTCACTTTAGCTCTCCCGAGCCTAAAGTGTATAACAAATGGTACAAATTCTCCAAGAAGTTAATCCGGTTAAGGCATTAACGTGTAAATAGAGGTTAGAAGCCCTATTTCCTTATCACACTCTCTTTTCCAAACATGTAACTTTTCTCCCGAACAAGTTAATGCTATAATGGCATGTTCTCTATGTTTGGAACCATGAGAATTTAATTAAAACGAAGAGAGTAATGATATAAGTAGCATACACATCAAGAATTCACAAACTCATAGTAATAGATAGTATCTTACAAGGTTTCCATAACCCTAACAGAGAAGTTTAGCTACTCATGAGTACAACTAAAATCAAAGAAGACATCATCATCATACCAAAGTTAGAATAATCTCACGATGGGGATGAGTTTGGCGTCAAACAAGAGGTTGACGTTTTTCTTCTCTTTAGTTGTTCGTATAGCCTTAGCGTTTTTCTCTGTCTTAAACTTACAGAATCTGTAAACTGAATAATGACTAATGATCGAATCAATGCTAATGATCGAATCAATCAATACTGAAAAATTCAGCAAATAAGATTTTTATAACATCCTTGTCCTACTAAGTTACTGTTGTATCCCTAAGTATTTAGAAATACTGATTTTGCCCGGGACAAGTTCTCCATGCATCACATTCAGTCCACAAGCTTCCAAAAGCTGCCTTCCCTCTTATATGAAGTTTTCCTTTGCTGCCCAAAGGTCCACAAAGTGCTGAAATCTTCATCATTAATACCTGAAAATATGTTAATCACATAGGTTAGCTCACTTAAAGGAAAATGGACTAAAAGTGCAGGAATTATATATTTTATCCTCAAAACTTAGCTAAAATATGGGTAAATTATGGTTCTTAGGGGTATAAATACGCCCAACATCAGCGAAATAATATTGCCAACTTTTGAAGGCTAAAATAACACTAAGTCTGAATACTTGGCTAGAATTTTTTAAGTCTGGGATCCTTAGCAAGCTTAAAAGACTGAGTTGAGCTTAGGATGTTATGGGGTCTTATTAGTAGGATTTTGCATGAAAGCAATAACTTCATAGCATAGGGTGCCGAATCTCAGGCTAGTGAGGCTCAGTCAGTTCCATCATATCCCCCTTGTAGGTTCTGTGGTTATTTGCATTGGGGTTTCTGTGATGAAGGAAAGGATAGGTTCTTTAACTGTAGTCAGCCAAGGCATATGCTTAGAAGCTATCCTAATGGTAAGATTTGCCTCTAGGGAAAATAAGGTTCCAGTTGCTTTATCATCAGCCCTGGCACCAAAGGGTGCACCATCTGGCTCCGACACTGGTAATAACCGTCTTTATGCTCTCACTACTCATTAGGTGTCTGATGCATCACCTAATGTTGTGACTGGTATGATCAAACTATTTTCTCGTGATGTGTACTATTTACTTGATCCAGGGTATACTCTCTCTGATGTGACCTCATTTGTAGCTGTCATTTTGATTTTGGTCCATAGTATGTTTTGGACCCTTTTTCTGTTTCAACCCTAGTAGGTAACTCAGTGATTTCTAAAAGTGTCTATACAGGGGTGTGGTATCTATTAGTAGTAAAGAAACTTTGATGGATTGGTTTGAGTTAGATATGGTGGATTTCAATGTTATATTGGGGATGGATCGATTGCATTCATGCTATACATCTCTCAATTGTTGGACCCATAAGGTTGTCTTTAAATTCCCAAAAGAGCTGGTTCTTAAGTGGGAGGGTGGTTCCTTTGCTCCTAAGAGAAGATGTATATCAAATATTAGAGCTTGGAGATTAATCTCCAAGGGGTTTCTCTATTATCTAGTCTAGGTTAAATATTCTAACTCAGAGGGTACTTCTTTTTATTCTGTCTCGGTGGTGAATGAATTTCTTGAGCTCTTCCCTGATGACCTTCCCAGTGTTCCTCTGTATAGGTATATTGATTTGGGGATTGATCTGGTTCCTGACACTCATCTGATTTCTTTTCCTCTGTATAAAATTGCTCTGACTGAGTTGAATGAGCTTAAGCAGCAATTAAAGGTTCTCTTAGATATGGGTTTCATCCATCTTAGTGTGTCCATGTGAGATGCACCAGTGTTATTCATGCATAATAAGAATGGTTCCCTTTGGATGTGTATTTATTACCGACAGCTGAATAAGGTAACAGTAAAGAATAAGTATCCTCTTCCAAGAATAGATGATTTGTTTGATTAGTTGCGGGGTGCTAAGTTTTTATCCAAAATTAATCTTTAATTTGGGTATCATCAGTTAAATATTAGAGATGTGGATATCCCTAAGACAGCTTTCTGTACCCGGTATAGTCACTTTGAATTTCTTCTTATGCCTTTTGGGTTGACCAATGCCCCGGCGGCGTTCATGGATTTAATAAATGGAGTCTTCCATCAGTTTATTGACTTGTTTATCATTGTATTCATAGGTGATATTCTAGTGTACTCTAAAAGTGAGGTGGATCATGCCAATCACCTATGTGTTGTATTGCAGACTCTCAAAAAGTAGCAGTTGTAAGTCAAGTTTTCTAAATATGAATTCTAGTTAAACGTTGTCACTTTTTTGGGTCAAATCATTTCTAGTGAAGGAATCATGGTAGATTTGTAGAAAGTTGTACCGGTTAAGAAGTGTCCTAGACCCTCGACTCCAACTGACATTCAGAGTTTCTTGGGCTTAGCAGATTAGTATAGGACGTTTGTGGAGAGTTTTTCTTCTATAGCTTCCCCATTGACTAAGCTAACATAGAAGAAGGTAAAGTTCTTGGGGTCTAATGCTTGTGAGGGTAGTTTCGGCAAGCTGAAGGATAAGCTAACTTCAGCTCTGGTTTATTACTTTGCCTCAATGCACTAATGGATTTGTGGTATACTGTGATGTGTCGCTTGTGGGACATAGTTTTGTACTGACGCAATATAAAAAGATGATAGGTTATGCTTCCAGGTAGTCGAAGGTGCATGAGAGAAATTATCCAACTCATGATTTGGAATTGTTAGCTATGGTGTTCACATTGAAAATCTGGCATCACTATTTGTATGGGGTACATATGGAAATCTTTTCTGATTATAAGAGCCTGCAGTATGTGTTTACTCAAAAAGAGCTTAACCTCAGGCAAAGGAGATGTCTTGAGCTGCTCAAGGATTATGAAATGAGCCTTCACTACCATCCCGATAAAGCTAATATGATTGTTGATACTCTTAACAGGTTATCCATGGGGAGTCTAACTCATGTGGATAAGGTGATGCGAGAGTTAGTAAAGGACATTCACCGTTTGCCTAACCTTGGAGTTCACCTCTTGGACTCCAAGGATGGTGGTGTGTTTGTTCAGAAAGTGGCACAGACATCTTTGGGTGTTGAAATCAAGGAGAATCAAGTGTTAGATCTTGTGTTGATAAGGATCAAGGGTGATGTTGGTGGGTAGAAGGTGATGGACTTCGATATTAGTAGTGATGCTACTTTTAGGTACTAAGGGAGATTATGTGTTCTCGATGTCGATGGCTTATGAGAAAAGATCTTGGATGAGGCACATGTGTTGCGCTATGTTGTTCAACCTGGTTCGACAAAAATGTATCATGACTTCAAGGATATGTATTGGTGTAATTTTATAAAGAGGGATGTGGATAATTTTGTGGCCAAGTGTATGGTGGATCAATAAGTAAAATTTGAGCACATGAGGCCCGGGGATTGTATCAAGAAATTGAGTTGCCAGAGTAGAAGTGAAAATTGATCATCATGGATTTTGTTACTGGTCTTCCTTGGTCTCAAAATCAGTTTGATTTGGTTTAGGTCATCGTGGATTGGATGACAAAGTCTGCTCACTTTTTGCCAGTGAGGACTAACTTCTTGGGTAAGGATTATGCGAGGTTGTATCTTCATGATATTATGAAGCTGCATGGGGTACACAGTTTGGATCTCATTTTTAGTGGTTATTTTAGAAAGGATTGAGGGCCAAAAGTGAGTCTTAGTATAGCTTTCCACCCGTCATCGGATGGCCAAGTAAAAAGGACGATTCTGACATTGGAGGACATGCTTCATGCTTGTGTGATTGACTATGGTGGCAGTTGGGTTGAGAATTTACCTTTAATGGAGTTTGCCTATAATAATATCTATAACTCTAGCATTAGGATGGGTCCATTTGAGGCCTTGTATGGTAGGAGGTATAGGTCTCCTATTAGGTTGTTTGAGGTGGGTGAGGCGGAGATGTTTGGCCTGGATTTGGTTCACCAAGACATGGAGAAGGTGAAGGTGATTCGGGATAGACTTAAGTCTTCCTAAAGTCACCAAAAGTCATATGTGGATATTAGGCAAAGAGAGTTAGAGTTTGAAGTTGGGGATAAGGTGTTTTTGAACGTATCTCCTATGAAGGGAATGATGCGGTTTGGTAAAAAGGGGAAGCTCCATCCCTGGTATGTTGGTCCTTACTTGTTCTTGAGAAGGTATGGTATGGTGTAATACCCCGAGTCTGCACCCCGAGTGCCATACGGTGCTTAAAACCCCGAAAGACCACAAGCTAACCCATGACTGGTACCTGTTGTGAGCACTAAATAATAATACTAAAATAAATGCAGAAGTTAGGCTGAAGTGCCAAAAGGTTCATAATTTGAATACTGAAAAAATAGCAACTGATAATAACATCAAAAAATTGAATACTGTCTGAACTAGTCTAGTCTAAAAAGCCTCAACTGAACTATCTAAATATGGAGTTGATAGGACAAGCCCCCAACTAACTCCGAATAATAAAATACTGAATCTACTATAATACTAAAATTAATAATACTGTAACGCCTCGATTTTTCTGAACTGGAATGCTACACGGTGCTTATGACCCCAAAGGATCACAAGATAACCCATGACTTATATCTGTACCTGTACACTACAATATATAACGTAATAATGTGAAAAACATAAATATGTAGGCCATAAGGTTCAACTGAATAAAGAATCTGTCAAAACATAACATCCATATGGGTGAAAGATACCCAAAACAATTGAAAATTGAATCAAATCTGAATATAAGTATGAATACTGAATTTGAAAGCCTCTAAGTGTTGTATGAATAAGGAGTTGAAGGAACATGTCTCCAACGAACTTCGTAAACTGATAACTGGATAAAATAATAATGAATAAATCAAATCATATTGTCCTCAAATGAAGAGGACTCATTGAATCTCTACAACTGGAAATAATACTGCTACTGCTGATCTGGAGCTCGTGTCTCTGAACCTATGGTGTAACATGAAAAAAAAGCACCATAGCATAAATACGTCAGTACGAGGGAATGTACTGAGTATACGGGTGAGGTAGGCCAAATATAAATAGGGTTTACATGCATGAACAATGCTAACTGTCTGACTGACATGAACGTAAGAGTACAAACATGCACACATAGTAACTGAAATCGTGGGTGCATGATAGCTAGTCCTGTACGCTAATACATAGTTTACTGATGGCTAACATGACTGATACTAAAATTTTGATAGCATGGGTGATTGTATCTGACAATCCTGAATCTGATGGAACTATCTGAGTTCCATACTATAACTGATTCTGACAGTATCTGACAGTCCTGATATACTTAAATCTGAAGACCTATCAGAGTTTTTTTACTGAGACTGATTCTGAAACTGTGGGAATTAGTTGTTTAACCGACATGCCCCAATAACACATATAGCTACGTTGGGGTCCAACCGCTGCCCTGACTGGAGGGGTATCAATACCGCGCCACTGGTAAGGACAGTTCTGGGTGACCCTTAGATGGCAGGTATTCAAAAGGAGAACGGTGGCAACCCTAAACTGACAGGTTAAGCCACCTCATCAACCCTAATCTAATAGGATAAGATGTCTCAACCTATGTTGGTTGCGTAGTTCTGGAACACAAGGATGACTGCTAAGAATCACACCCTAAACTGGTAGGTGAGTCCCCATCCTTGGGTTCACTCGGTGCTAACTTCTACTCCTATCTGAAGAGACTAAACATGATTCAATTGACTGTATATGGACAGATTAAGTGACTTCCGTTGACTGACGGAGTAGTACTATTATCTGAGAGTTAACTGAGATCATGAGATTTCTGAGGTTTCCTGAGTCACATGACTGACTGAGTTCTATAGATTATAGCTTGACTGAGATTATCGTGACAACATGACATGTCTCTAGGAACACAGCTATGGTTTTAGGGTACGAATACCCCCAGGACTCGATAGAAGGAAACTGACACACATGACATGACTTGATCACAAGATTTGAGTCCACAATTCATAATATCATAAGTATGGGATATCATATTTCATATAGTTATTCAACATCGTAAACATTGTAGGGAATGCATGGATATATTTCGTGTACATATTGTATATCTCCATTATCTTACATGCTTCATACCACCACAAGAGAAACACATGAAAAGCATGGGATTCATATTGAAGAATATAGCTAACATGGACTTGTCATTTAGACATCATAGAACCATACAAACATGAATTTTTAGCATCCTAAGCATTTTATCAAACACCTTGCATGCATTATTTAAGGCATAGGTGAGTTTCATACTTGCACCATATTAAACCACCTAAAGTTCATGGTTTTCAATTAACAAACATATATTTTCCATGAAAACACCTTTAGACATCACATTGAAACTTAAAAAACAATCGTCAACATGTACATACTCATATCACCAAAAAAAGTTTACAAAATAATATTTAAAACGTGGTTCTTGAGCTCTATGAACGGATTGGATCCATAGATGAACACTACGCATACCTTAGAAAAGAAACCTTGATGATTTGCTGGAGAGTTCTTGGATTGGGAAACTTAATTCTCAATTATCTTGGAAAAAGGCTTGAATCTTTCTTTTGAGAGATGAGTTTGATGGAAACCCTAATCGTGTGGTTGAAAGCATAAGAGACGGTTTTTTTAGATACTTAACTGAAGAAGAAAATGATAAAAATTACGCCTCTTTAGGGTTATAAGTCGTGGAAGGTGAAGGAAATAACCAAAATACCGTTATGAAATAAATTCCCAGTTGCTGAAAAATCATAGATGATGACCTTCGTGATAAGGCGTCACAAATGTGATAAGCTGTCATGAGTGTCGTCACTTAGGAGCTGGTTTCTGCTAAGGCTGACGACCTTCGTGATAGGGCGTCACAAATGTGGAAGCTATCACGAATGTCGACACTTAGGTGCTGGTTTCTGCCTAAGGATGATTACCTTTATGATAGGGCATCGCAAATGTGGTAAGCTATCACGAATTTCGTCACTTAGGAGCTGGTTTCTGCCTAAGGCTGACGACCTTCGTTATAAGGCGTCACAAATATGGTAAGCTTTCACGAATGTCGTCACTTAGGAGCTGGTTTCTGACTAAGGATGACAACCTTCGTGATAGGGCGTCACAAATGTGGTAAGCTACCACGAATGTCATCACTTAGGAGCTGGTTTCTTCCTAAGGCTGACGACCTTCATGATAGGGCGTTACAAATGTGGTAAACTACCACGAATGTCGTCACATAGTTTCCAGCCTGACATGCTGGAGTAAAATAGGAATAACTCTTTGCTCCGATATCGGATTAAGGCAAAATTGGTATCGTTGGAAAGATAATTCAATTATATATATGTTGATAGGTGATGAGCTCAAAAATTCCAAGTATAATGAGATATATACTCATTTGAAGTTGACTATACCAATATCCTTCTCTAGAATTCAATCGGTAAGGAATGTTTCGATTCGTTTGATAGCTGGGAGTTACTTAAAGCCTTAATATACATCTAACCTACTCATAAAAATATAAAAGAACCATGATGTACTATGAATGATCTTGGTACATGGCTCTAATATTGGTTTGGATTTTTGGGGTAATACAATATCTCCCCCTTGGAAACATTCGTCCTCAAATGATGACTGCTTTAGAGGGGAGAAAATATAAAATGATGCATACACTGATCATGCTCAACTGGCACATGATTTTAGGATTTAATTGAATTATAAACTAAATATAGCTCAACTGAACATGCATATCTGATGCATGACTGATAAGCTGAACTCATGAATGCATGATAAGTTATGCACTGATACTTAATACCAATTTTATACTGGAATTTTGAACATGTAACTAAATAAGCTTAAGGAAAATGGTCACCTCGAGCTAAGTCTGAATTAGCGGAGAAAAGATGAGGGTACTTGGTTCGCATGTCTGCTTCTGCTTCCCAAGTAGCTCCCTCTATAGACTGATTCCGCCAAAGAACCTTGACTAGAGGGACTTCTTTATTCCTCAGCCTATGAGTCTAATAGTCAAGGATTTCAACTGGAATATCTTTATAAGAGAGGCTATTCTAAATGTCAACGCTATGAATAGGGACTACAACTGTTGGGTCACCTATGAACTTCTTGAGCAAAGAGACATGGAAGACTGGATGAACTGAGGCTAAATCTGAAGGCAATTCGAGCTCATAGGCTACCTTGCCGAAGTGACTGAGAATCCTGAAGGGACCAACATATCGGGTACTTAGCTTTTCCTTCTTGCCAAATCTTTTCACTCCCTTCATGGGAGAGATCTTGAGATAGACATAGTCATCAACCTCAAATTCGAGATCCTTTATACGAACATCCGCATAAGACTTCTGTCGGCTCTGAGCAGCGCGGAGTCTTTCTCTGATCAACTGAACTTTCTCTAAGGCATCGAATACTAAGTCAGGACCTATGACTGCAGTCACACTAACTTTGAACCAACCGATTGGAGACCTACATCTCCTACCATAGAGAGCTTCGAATGGAGCCATCTGAATACTGGAGTGATAGCTATTGTTTTATGAAAACTCAATCAAAGTCAAGTAGTCATCCCAGCTTCCCTTGAAATCAATTTCACACGCCCTTAGCATATCTTCTAGAGTCTAAATGTTCCTTTCTGCTTGACCATCTGTCTGAGGATGAAACGCTGTACTGAGATGAACTTGGGTACCAAGACCCTTTTGGAACGCTTTCCAGAAGTAAGAGATGAATTGGGTACCTCTATCTGAGATGATAGATAGTGGAACACCATCTAATCTGAAGAACTCCCTAATATAGAGTTTGGCATAATCCTCGACTGAGTAAGAGGTACAAACTGGAAATAAATAAGATGACTTGGTCATTCTGTCTACAATGACCCAAACTGAATCATGTTGATGACGTGTTCTAGGCAAACCCATCACTAAGTCCATGTTCACTTCTTCCCACTTCCAAGTAGGAATAGTGAACTCCTGCATGGAACCACTAGGTTTCTGATATTCTAACTTAACCTACTGACATGTAGAGCACTTAGCCACAAACTCTGCAACGTCCCTCTTCATCCCCCTCCACCAATAGATCTCCCGCAAGTCATGGTACATCTTAGTGGACCCTGGATGAATAGAGTATCATCAACCATGCACTTCTGCAAGAATTTTTTGCCTTAAGTCATCTACACCGGTAACACACAGACGACCCTGACAAAGAAAAACACCATCTCCCCCTTGGGAGAAAACCTCTACTTTCTGACTCTGAACTGACTCTTTTAGATTGACAAGGGTAGGATCCCTTTCTTGCTTCTCTTTAACCTCAGAAACTAGATATGACTCTGAACTACTCTGAATACATTCACCACCCTTTGAAGAGTCGACTAAGAGAATGCCTAGTCTGGAAAGCTGATGAATCTCCTGTGCTAATTTCTTCTTACTATCTTTAACATGGGAAACACTACCCATGGACAATCTACTGAGTGCGTCTTCCACTACATTGGCTTTGCCAGGATGATAAAGGACACTTATGTCATAATCTTTCAAGAGCTCTAACCACCTTCTCTGATGAAGATTGAGATCTTTCTAGGAAAAGACATACTGAAGGCTCTTATGATCTGTGAAGATGTCTACATGAACACCGTATAGATAATGCCTCCAAATCTTTAAGGCAAAGACAACTACTGCTAACTCAAGGTCATGAGTAGGATAATTCTTCTCATGGGGCTATAACTGTCTGGAGGCATAGTCTATGACTCTACCATACTGCATGAGGACACAACCTAAACCTACTCTGGATGCATCACAATATACTACAAATCCATCGGAACCGTCGGGAAGTGCTAAAACTAGAGCTGAGGTAAGTCGAGTCTTCAACTCCTGAAAACTCTTCTCACAAGGTTCTGACTACTAAAACTTGATCTTCTTCTGAGTCAATCTGGATATAGGAGATGCAATAGAAGAAAATCCCTCGACAAACCATCGGTAATATCCAGCCAAACCCAAGAAACTCCTGATATCTGATGGAGAGACAGAGCGAGGCCAGTTTCTTACCGCTTCGGTTTTCTGAGGATCTACTCTAATGCCATCAGCGAAAACAATGTGGCCAAGGAATGCTAATGATCTTATCCAAAATTTGCACTTACTAAACTTGGAGAACAACTGGTGATCCCTGAGAGTCTGAAGAACAATTATGAGATGGTCTGAATGATCACGCTCTGTGCGAGAATAGACCAGAATATGATCTATGAAGACTATGATGAATGTGTCCAATTACTTCTTGAACACCCGGTTTATCAAGTCCATGAAATCTGCAAGGGAATTGGTAAGACCAAAGGACATGACTAGAAATTTAAAGTGACCATACCGAGTATGAAAAGTTGTCTTCAGAATGTCACATTCTCTAACTCTGAGATGATGATAGCCTGATCTGAGGTCTATCTTGGAGAAATAATTGGCACCCTAAAGTTGGTCAAACAAGTCGTCTATCCTAGGTAGCGGATACCTATTCTTGACCGTAACTTTGTTAAGCTGATGGTAATCAATACACATTCTGAGAGAACTGTCTTTCTTGCTCACGAATAAGACTGGCGCACCCTATGGGGATACACTGGGCCTGGTGAATCCCTTATCTAAGAGATCCTTCAACTGATATTTTAGTTCCTTGAGTTCTGCTAGTGCCATTATGTATGGCGGAATAGAAATAGGTTGAGTATCTGGGAGAAGGTCTATGCCGAAGTCTATTTCCCTTTCGGGAGGAATGCCTAGAAGATCTTTAGGAAAGACGTCTGAATATTCATTAACCACTGGACTGATTTGATACTGGGAGATTCGTAACTGGAATCCTTAATATACACGAGATGATACACACACCCCTTAGAAATTATTTTCCTTACCCGAAGGTAGGAAACAAGTTGACCCCTGAAAGATGAAGTGCTACCCTTCCACTCTAGGATGGGCTCATTTGGGAACTGAAACTTAACTATCCTATTTTTGCAGTTGATTGTGGCATAGCAAGAATGAAGCCAATCTATGCTGAGAATGACATCAAAATCAGTCATCTCTAACTCAACTAAATCTACTGACGTGGATTTTTGAAATATCATAACTGGGCATTTCCTGTATTCCCGTCGAGCTACGATGGTTTTACCCACTGGGCTAGAGACTGAAAAGGGCTCTGCTAAAATTTTGGGACTGATTCTGAAATCGCCTACTATGTAAGAAGTGACAAAAAATAAGAATGCACCTAGGTCTAGCAAAGCATAAACATGAACATGGAAAATCTGTAACATACTAGTAACGACATCAAGAGAATTTTCCTGATCCTGTCGGGTCTGAACAGCATAGAGTCTATTTGGGCGTTGTCCACTAGTAGTACTGGAAGTGGCACCCTGCTAGTTTGGCCAACCGGACTGAGCTGTGGAACGATTTTGCTGACCCTGAGGGCCTGGATGAGAACACTCCCTAATCCTATGGCCTGGCTTACCACAACCAAAACAGACATCACTACCGGCTCTACAAAATACCCTTGTGGTTCTTACCACAAGTCTTACAAAGGGGGTTTGTTCGGGCACTGCTAACACTGCCCTGAGATTTAGAGCCTGGTGCTCTATCTATGTTTCCATCCCTGAACTTCGGCACTGGGGCACTAGCGGATGAAGGGGCTGGTACTACTGACTTAGGATGAAACTACGAACGATTTCCTCTCTCTGATTTGGGCTGAGCAAAACTGAAACTGCCTGCGCTTGCTCTCTTGTTTTGCCTCTCCCTATTCTTAACCTTCTACTCCTCTATCTGTTGAGCATAGGTCATGAGCCTGGATAAAGTCATATCACTGTTCAGCATCACAGACCTAGACTCATTTACCACGCTATCATTCATCCCTGATACGAACTTGATCTTCTTATCCCTATTGTCTGCAACCACATGAGGGGCATATCTGGTTAGCTGAGTAAATCTAAGAGAATACTCTCTAACTATCATATTTCCCTGCCTGATATTGATGCACTCAAGAACTTTGGCCTCTCTCAGCTCTTGGGGAAAGAATCTATCTAAGAAAACTGTGACAAATTCTTCCCACTCAACAGGACCTGCATCCTCTAACCTTTCTTCTAACCACTGCTTATACAAAGTGTGAGTGACATCCTCCAATTGGTATATGTCTAACTCGGCACTCTGAGAAGAACTGACTCCCATGATATCAATGACCTTCTGGACTTGGTCAACGAATTCCGGAGAATCCTCATTTGGCTTAGACCCAAAGAAGGACGGAGGGTTCATTCGGGTGAAGTCCCGAATCCTAGCTGCTGCTGAATTGGCCACTGGGTGGGCCAAAATGACTGCTGGTCATTCATTCTGGGCAGCTACAGACTAAGCAAGAGCGGTAAATGCGGTCCTGAACTCCACATAAGATACATGTTCGCCCAAAGGATCTTCGGGCTGAGGAGCTGGCTGATTTCTCCTCTTTGGAGACATGTTTTTGAAATAAGAGAACAGCGGATTAGACTGAGAGACTTACTTGAAATTATTTTTACTAGCACGACATGAATACTGAAGAAAGAGAACTATTCCTAAAACATCTCATAACCTCCTGTACATAAATGTGGCGCGCAACACACCCATGTAAAAGACTCTACTAGATGCGGATTTCAGACTTCCTTGGACTCTATTGAACCTTAGGCTTTGATACCAAGTTTGTAACGCCCTAATTTTTCTGAACCAAAATGTTACGGTGCTTATGACCTTGAAAGATCACAAGCTAACCCATGACTGATATCTGTACCTGTACACTGCAATATATAACATAATAATGCAGAAAACATAAACATGTAGACCATAAGGTTCAACTTAATAAAGAATCTGTCAAAACATAACATCCATATGGGTGAAAGATACCCAAAATAACTGAAAACTAAATCAAATCTAAACATAAGTCTGAATACTGAATCTGAAAGCCTCTAAGTGTTATCTGAATAAGGAGTTGAAGGAACATGTCTCCAACTAACTCCGTAAACTGATAACTGGCTAAAATAATATGAATAAATCAAATCATATTGTCCTCGAATGAAGAGGACTCACTGAATCTCAGCAACTGGAAATGCTACTGCTAGTGCTAATCTAGAGCTCGTGTCTCTAAACCTATGGTGTAACATGAAAAGAAAGCACCATAGCGCAAATGCATCAGTACGAACGAATGTACTAAGTATACGAGTGAGGTAGGCTAAATATAAACAGGGTTTACATGCATGAGCAATGCTAACTGTCTGACTGATATAAACGTATGAGTAAAAATATGCACACATAGTAACTGAAATCGTGGGTGCATGATAGCTAGTCCTGTATGTTAATACATGGTTTACTGATGGCTAACATGACTGATACTAAAATTCGCGGTGAGCCACTAGAAGTTGGCTAAAAACTATTTAAAAATGGATAATTATGAAATTACCTTTTTGCGCAACGTGGTGGTATCGCGTCGAGCTACAGAAAATTGACAATTCTGAGATGGCACCTTGGCGTGACGTGGGTCAATCGTGGTACCTCAGTGGAAAATGACAAGTGGGAACTGGAACTTCACCGTGATGTGCTGGAATCATGGTGTCTCACTAGAAACTAACAAATGCTTTTTTGACCCTCACCGCGACGCGGTTCTTCTCAATTTGACATACTGTTTCACTAAAAGTGCTATAACTTCTCACCCAAATATCATATTTGGGAAAAATTTATGTCGTTGGAAATCTATCTGAATTTCCTACACAATGATGTGTTTAAGTTGGAAAAATTTTGAGTATTATTAAAAGTATACATAGGAATTCTCGTGTACTAAGAGCTAAACTAAGTTAGGAGAGTACGGGGTATTACAGTTAGTAAGGTTTCTTATGATTTGGAGTTGTCATCTAGTTTGAGCTCCATTCATCTCCATGTTTCTATGTTAAGGAAGTGCATTAGTGATCCATATCAAATCATGCCTATCAAGGATATTGGTATTTTAGATGCTTTGTCTTATGAAGAGGTCTCGGTTGAGATCTTGGATCGGCAAGTTCGTCGGTTATGGACCAAGGATTTAGATTTAGTCAAGGTGCTTTGGAGGAACCATAAGGCTGAAAAAGCTTCTTTGGAAGTGGAAGAGGACATAAAGTTCAAGTATACATAGTTGTTCCCCAATTTGGAAATTCGTGCGGAAGGTATGTGTTCTTTATCATACTTTTATTTTCAAACATTGTTAAAGGAAAGATTAACTTCCTTGCATCTTTGTTTTCTAACTTCGTTAAAGGCTAGAGTTGAGGTGGTGGGGTATAAATTGTGTGAATCATGCCTTGTCCCATCATTCAAGGATGAATGACCCAAGTGGGGTAGAATTGAAACACCCTTTGTTTTATTCCTTAGAAATTTCTTGGGTTTTTATCTCTCTAGACATCATATGACTTAGGCTTTCTAGTTGCATGATGTGGGTACAGTTTAGGGGTACATGGGAATCCCCTAAGTATAAGCTAATGATATTATTTGCAAGTTATAATCGGTATGATGATACCACTTCATAAAGCCTTGGTTAATAACTTCTAGAATTTATGGTTGGTTATATGCTAATGATTTTAATAGGGAAATAATGGTGGGTTGGGATACATAACCGTGAAGGTATGAGTCTAATGTACAGAAACTGGAAGCTCATGTTTTTTGACATGAGGGTTGGTCATGGTGACTATAACTTGTGGGGTACACTGGAATCCCTTATGTTATACTTGTATATATGTATCATGGATGGTGAAGGGTACATGGGAACCCCGACCCCTGTGATATCTCTAGTTCATGTGGCTACACGCACTGGAGCCTGTTCATGGGGTAACACTGGACCCATATAGCCCGTGGGTGGATTATAATGGTAAAGCTACACAAACCCAAGTTAAAGGTTTTAAATGCATGCTAAACCCAATTCTCCTTGGATTTTATATATATATATATATAGATGGATGGATGTTATTGCATATGGTTATTTACTTGGTTTATGATGTAGGCCTTATTTTATCCTTACTCCTAAGTACATGCTAGCGTTCACCCACTAAACCATATTTGGGCATTGTATCCCCACGCAATGCAGTAACTAGTCATACCACTTTTCCAACTCAGTTATTGGATCGAGGACAGCATTTATGTCAGACTAAAATAGTGAGCTTCCATACTCTGAAAGACTCCATTTAATGTTATGGATATCTTTTCATACTTTTGGTTATTTCTTGGACTTTGATTTTAGAAATAGTTGGGGGCATGTACCAACCGGATGTTTTTCATTTTTAGTTAGAGGCTTTGTGTGACTACTTTTGGTTTACATGAGCGGTGTTGGTATTGGTGTCAGCCTTGACATTGGTAATTGTATTAGGGCTAACACTAGTTAGATATTTGATTTATTATTTGTTGGTTATGGTTATGGATTTTATTATTGTCTTTAGGAGTATAATTGTTTTATCTTTTTATATATTTGAAATTTATCTGACATAGGGTACAGGGTAATTATGGTTAGGTATTGGGGGTGGTTTCCGGTCCCGATTGGACTTGAGGCACCCAACACGACTAGGCGTTGTTTTGGGTCATGTCATTAGTGCTCAAAGATGCTTTGGATCAGCTTTTTGGGTTAGTTGGTGGTGCATCATCTGATGGTGCACAGTCTACAAATCAAAGTGGTACTAAGGTGAGGGTGAAGCCTGTAGATATGACTCTTAAAGTTAAGGTCCCTCTTGTACCAGTGGCTGCTCAGTCTGAATTACTCAGCCAGTGGTTGCCCAGACTGCTATGTGTATCGAGGAGCATTAGATGTTTGGTAGATTCTTGAGATTGGCTCCACCTAGATTTTCTAGTGCTCTAGGAAAGGATGCATATGAGTTTTTGATTTCTTGTGAGAATAACCTCTGCAATTTGGGCCTAGTTGAGACTCGTTGTGTGGATTACACTATATTTTAGTTGGACTTGGAATCTCGACATAGGTGGAGAGGTTATCTTGATTTCAGTCTAGATGTGTCTTTTTCTTTTACCTGAATTGAGTTCTTCAAGATATTCTTAGAGAAGTACATGCTCCACAGCCTCAGGGATCGATTCAAAGATCAATTTTCGAGATTGAAGCAGGGCTACATCACTATGGTGGATTATGGGGATTATTTTCATGAGTTGTCCAGGCATGCTACTTTTATTCTGGGTATTGAGTATATAAGGGTTTGTTTCTTTATGCGAGGATTGAGGCTTCCTCTTAGCATGTCTACTTAGAGTTTAGTTGCTAGGAGTAGGTCTTTTTCTTAGGTTTCTAATCATGCTCAGGTGATGGATGAGATGTATCATAAGGCCCATGGGGCAACGATAAGAGGCCAAGGTGTTAGGGTGATTTCAGTGGGAGTCGTAGTAGTTCTTAATTTAGAGGTAGCATCTCTCATGGCAGGTAACTATTGTTTCAGCAGGTGAAGGCCGAGCATCAGTAACCAGGTGGTTTGATTCAAATAGTTCCCATTCTCGAGTGGAAATAGGAGCAGATTACCATGTATTTCAATAGTGGGTTGCCTCACACTTTTTGTGGTTCGGATGGCATTTGGGTCATTGTAATTCGATTGACCAAGTTGGCACATTCCCTTCCTATTTAGATGTCCTTTAGTGTCGAGAGGTTAGCCCATATTTATTTGTGTAAGATAGTTCATTTTCATGGTATGCCCATATTTATTATTTCAGACTGGGGTTTCGTGTTCACTTCTATCTTTTGGAGAGACTTTCAGGAGGAGTTGGGTACTCAGGTGGATCTTAGTATAGCCTTTCATCCACAGACAAATGGCTTGTCCGAGCAGACTATTCGGGTGCTTGAGGATATGCTCAAAGCCTATGTTGTGGATTTTATAGGTCAGTGGAAGGAGCACACAGAGTCGCATATAACAATAGTTAACATTCGAGTATTGAGATGGTTCCTTTTGACGCTTTGTATGGTAGGATATGTCGTTCTCTAATTGGATAGTTTGAGACTTGTGAGATTCGACCTCGCGGTACTGATTTGCTTCAGGATTCATTGGATAGAGTCAGGGTGATTTAGGATAGGTCGAGAGCCGCTAAGAGTACGCAGAAGGTCTATGAAGGCCGTATTCTCGGTGCCTTGAGATTTGGAGTTGGTGCTCTAGTATTCCTCCGAGTATCACCTATGAAGAGTGTTATGAGGTTTGGGAGGAAGGGCAATCTCATGCCTAGGTATATTGGACCTTTCGATATTCTTCGTACAATTGGTGAGGTGGCTTATGAGTTAGCCTTACCTTGAGATTTTGTTCTTTTCTATCTAATTTTCCATGTTTATATATTGCAATGATATATTGTTGATCTATATAATGTTCTTAGATGGGACTCAGTCCAGCTAGATAAGCGATTGACCTTCGTGAAGGATCCTATGCTCATTTTGGCTAGTGATGTCAGGTGGTTGCACACTAGGGAGATTCCTATATTTAAGGTAAAATGGAGGCACGCACCGCCCAGTAGAAGAGGATATTTGGGATATTGAGAGCGAGATATAGGCCCAGTATCCTCACCTATTCGAGACTTCAGGTACATCCTAACCCTTTAACTTTTGTAGACGAAAGTTCCTTTAGTAGTGGATAAAATAATGATCCTAGGTCATTTTTTATATTTCTAATTAATTTCATCGATAGAGATTTCCTATATCTTCTCCAAGTCATTTATGACTTGCCGGTACTGATAGTTCGGTTATCAAGCAGTTCGTTTGGTTTTTAGAGCCAATTCTGTATTTTAAAGTCTTCCTTGGTTCCAAATGGCCACCGAGTGAAAACTTTAGATAAATGACCTCAAATGTAAATTTTAACTATTCAAATATCTCTAGAATGTTGATTTTAGGCTAGGTGGACTCTTGGTTTGGGTCCCGAGGCACCTTGGCTCATTTTGACATATTGATTAAAAAGTTAAGAAAATGAAAATTTGGATGTGGGGCCACTTTTTGTTGAAAAGACCTCGGATGGAAATTTTGACTATGCCATTGAGTCTAGAACATCAAATTTGGTATGGTAGCATAGTTTGTTTGCATATACGGGGTTCTGAATGAATCTCAAGCATCCAGTCGAAGTTTATTCTGAATGTAGATAAATTTGGTGCACCGAGATCTGGTGCAACCGCAATCGTATAAGGTAAATCACGATCGCCAAAAAAGTCTTACTAAGATCACAATTGCAATGGGTAAATGTATTTGAGGCATGAGTTTTATATGTGCAAATCGCGATCGAGAAACCCGGTCATGATAGAGACACCTGGAAGCCTTGGATAGGTATAAATAGACCCTTTTTGTCAATTTTTTCTCATTCTTCATCCATTCCAAGAGATTTAAAAACCTAGTTAGTGAGATATTCTAAAATTGAATCTTGTGGGTAATTTGGGAGCTTGGCTAACACCTATTTATGCGATTATGTTCCGATTTGTTGTAAGATTTCACCTTTTTCATGGTAGATTTTCTCATTTTTTGTTCAAAAATTCCAAGACCTTGGAAGCTTGACTTTAGCCCAAAATATATTGGATTTCAACCATTCTTGATGGTAATGGTTCCTTAAGCATGTGGAACATTGGGCTGGTTCCGAAAATACAATTTCCATAAGTGGGAACCACATATAATTTTTGAATGATTTTTTGACCCTAAGCACGATGATGCAATATGGGTAACTTTATTATCATATTGATGAGTAGAATGTGAATTTGATAGATTGGCATCTTGTGGAAGCTTCTTGAAAAGGAAAAGCAGTGATTTAGCAGATCTTTTGAGATTTCTTCGACGTCCAGGTAGGCTAGGTTTTACCCCTTTTTAGATTGATCTAGTTCATAGTATGTTTATGATATTAAGTTGGATTTGGGATGGGTTTCTAGGTTTTGGTGTGATAAATGGTAATACTTGGGTTATTTGGACCGTTTAGGCTAAGTTGGATATCATTTTTTGACATAATTAGCCTAGTTAAACATTACGTTGGGCAAAGTTGACCTTGTAGGTTCTTGGTGAGGTTGGAAATGCTTTGGTTACTCTACTAATGAGGATATTGCTTTATCCACTTGAGTTTAGGGTGGAACTAACCTTGGTTGCCATCACTTATGTGGAATTAACTTAGTTGCTTTCTATATCCTAGGATTAGTTATGGCATATTCAACATTTAATAGTGGATTTAGATACCTTTGCCTAGTCTAGGGAAGACATTACTTGGTAAAGGATTTTAAGGATTTAGAAGTGGGCTCTTCGACCCACCTTAGTCCAAGACTTATGTTAGTTATTGAAGATCTTTTATACGTTTGTGTACATCTTAAAAATGTTTATTGTGGCGATATTGATATGCCTTGGTACTTGATGGTTATGATGGGTTCACATTGGGAGTAATGCTTGTTAATTTTGCTATGAATAACTTATTGATTAAGAAAATGATTAACTAATTGATTATGCTATTGAATAAACCTTGGATCATGATATAAACTAAGTCATTGATTGGCCATTGAGTACGCCATTGACTAAGTTGTTTGGTATATTAGCAATCATGCTATTGATTATGCTTATTGAGTATATTAGAAAATATGTTATTGATAATGTTAAAGATCATACTTATTTACTATACCGGCGATTATGCTATTTATTATGCTAGAGATCATGTTTCTCTTATGATAAGTGATCATGCTAAATGGCTATGCTAGCGGTTATGCTAGTGAAAACTTTAATAGTTATGTTATTCGCCATGGTATTGATGATATACTTATCAGTTTAAGTCTGGATAATGATGATGATATCTATTATTTATACCCAGTGCAAGTCCGAAGGATGGCTATGATATTGATGACAATATTGATGGTATTGGTGATGATATGGAAAATGATATTGATAATGATAATTATGATAATATTGTTGATTATACTTACCTATTCGATTCTAAAAATACATATTATACCATGATGGTATACTCTTTATGATACGATGATATCAGGGTGTGAGATTTGTCAATAGTGATTCTAGCTAAGTCAAAAAAATAAGGAAATGATTATAATGTGGCATGATATGAATGGATTCTAGTGACAGTGTGATTGGTTGATAATTTGTGATCATTTGACAAATGATGGTAGTGTGTTGTGCTCTGTTTGTACCTTCCAGGCTTATAGGGGTTTGTGATAGGTTATTTACTTTTCCGCACTAATTGGATTTTGGGGGCCAATTTTATTGTTATGATTTCATGTGTTGATGCTTTATGTTATGTTATGTTATTATCCCAGACTTATTCATATAAAGAGATGTTAGAGTTATTTCAGGTTTGTTTCATTACCTTGACGTAATTATGTTATTTTGCATTTTATCATTCTTATGTCATGATTTAGATCGATTGGCCAATAATGCTTACTGAGTACCGATGGTTTGGTACTTATATTACACTTATGTGCCTTTTTGGTGCAAATTCGAGTACTTGTTTTTGTTGATCGATGTTTGTGTTATGTTAATTTCTAGAGATAGAGTGAGCTCTTAGAGTCAAAGTCGCTCATTTTCTTTTATCTTACTTATGTCTAGTCTTTAGTTTCAAGACAGATTGTATTGACTATTCTAGGTACTTGGGTTGTATTTATACTTGCTCTTGTATTGACTCTATCAGGTCATGGGATGATATTTATGTAATGACTACCTTTAAACGATTTATATTGCCTTGCTTATTTCTTGTGTTGGATTGCCTAGTTGGCCCTTTCGAGGCATTTCCACCAAGTTAACCCATTGTGTTTAGCTTTAGGTTATTGTTTAGCTTACCTACTAGCAGGATAGAGTAGGTGTCATCATGACTCATAAATTGGGTTGTGACATCATTACCTCCTACCCTTATCTTACCCAATTAGTCAGGCTTTGTAAAAGGTAGGAACGTTGCTGAAAATATAATGCTTGCTCAAGAAATTATCCATGCAATTAAGAAGCCTGTAATTGGTGGAAATATGATTATCAAGCTAGACATAGCCAAGTCCTATGATAGGTCTCTTGGTCATTCACATGCCTAGTGCTCAAAAAAATTAATTTTGGAGAGGTTATCATTGATATGTTTTGGAGAATCGTTTCCAATAATTGTTACTCTATGATAGTTAATGGTATGAGACATGGATTTTTCCACTTTACTAAAGGGATAAAATAGGGGAATCCCCATTCATCTGACCTGTTTATACTTAGAGCTGAAGTGTTATCAAGAATTTTGAACAATCTGCATCATCATCTTCAGTATTATGGTTTTCACATTGAAAGGAACGAGCCTGTAATTAATCATCTCATCTTTGTTGATGATGTAATTATTTTCACTACTAGTAAAAGAAATACTTTAAGATTGATCATGAAAATTTTGGTTTCATATGAAGAGGTGTCTGGCTAGATTATTAATAAAGATAAAAGCCATTGCCTACTTCCTAATCATGCCTTTCTATCATTAGTCACAAGAATTAAAGTTGAAACAGGCTTTCAACAAAAAGTATCCCTATTACTTACCTTAGATGCCCAATTTATATTGGAAGACTAGAATCAACCTTTATTCAGGGATGATCTGTAAAGTGGTCTCAAGGATTTCTGGTTGGAAATCTAGATTGCTTAGTTATGAAAGTAGATCAACTCTGGTTTAACATGTTCTTACTTACTCCCCATTCACGTTCTTTCAGAATGTACTCCCCTTAAAACTATTCTTAAACATTTTTTGAGCATATTTGTAGATTTGTTTTGGGGATGAAAAGAAAATAAGAAGAAGTACCACTAGTATTCTTGGAAAATTTTAAGGTTTTCTTATGAAGAGGGTGGAATTAGTGTTATACATATATCTTATATGTGTGTTTTTCTTCAATTAATGCAATGGGTGGGTGCTTAAAACCAATGATACTTTTTATGGGAGACTTCTTGAAAGCCAAGTACTGTCAAAGAGTTAGCCTTGTTGCAAGAAAAAGGGTTGATGGTCAATCCTTTGTGAGAAAACACGTGATGAGAAATAATACTGAAGATGAAAAGCACATTTAATGGAGGCTTAAATTTAAAACTTTTTAGTTTTGGTAGGACAAATGGTCAGGTGTGGGACCTCTTCATAGATTCAGAAATGATAATGTGAGATCAAATAATATCAAGGATGCATTTTTCTTGATTGATAGAGCTTGGAATATTTAGAGATTAGCTGCAGCAGTTCCCACTCACCGCTATAGCTCATTTTGAATGTCTCATTCCATTTTCAAGATGGTATATTTGAGCAACCAATTTGGAAACTTATATCCTGTGTTAGTTTTACTTTTTCTTCTACTTGGGATCTGATAAGTGCTCATAAAGAGGAAAATATGATTAGACATATTCCTTTTAAATGCTCATTTCTCTTTTGGAGAGCATTAATAGAAAAATTGCCTACAAATAAGAAACTTGGCTTATTTGGAATTGCACCTATTGCTTCTTGTTGTTGCTATAATCCAGGTCCTGATAGTATTCATCATATTTTTGTTGCTGGTCAATTTGCCATTAATATATGGAGTTTTTTCTCTTCCTCCTTGGGTATTGCTCACATTATCTCCCCTCTTAAGACTTTGTTGTAGAAATGGTAGATAATGAAACCTGCTAATGATGCCTACATAATAGTTACACATGCTTTCTCTATTATTAAATACTGGAACTTATGGAAACACAGATGGTTTATTAAATATGAAGGGTCAAAATTCTCAACTTGCTAGGGTAAAAAATTTTATCCATAAGGATATACCTCATCTCTTTTTCACTTTGTTCCCTTACATTGGTTGGTCTGCTGTTGGAAAAAACTGATAAAATTTTTTGAAAATTGTAGTCATGATACTAAGGTAACTCCTGTATATCGGTTTTAACCACCAATTAATATGATTAATTTGAACTCAAAAAGTAGTGCTCTTTCTAATCCAAACAAGAAAATATCTTGTGGTGTTATTAGAGTTCACCATGGTGATATCATTTATGCATATGCTACTCCTTTAGGGCATGGGACTAATAATTAAGATAAACTAGAAGCTATTATATGGGTTCTTTCTTGTTGTTTAAAAATGGTATTCAGCAAGTTATCTTGGAGGTTGATTCTAAGCCTCAAGTTGTACCTCCGTGGCATCTTCAATAATCTCTTGAGTCCCTTCTCAGGCTCATTTATCAGTTTTAACTGCCTAACTTTGTAGAAAATTTCTTATTTAAAATCAGACACAGGTCTGATAATACTTTGCATTTTATCGATATTGACCAGCTCTCATCGGATGTGACAGGTTACTTTAAGCTTGTTAAGATAGGTGTTCTAAGTTTTAGGCGAAGGAAGCTGAGTAGAATTAAAGAATCCCCTTAGAGTTTCTTGTTGTTTGTATCTGTGGTGATATTTTTGAAGAGAAGTGTTGTGAGCATCCTCATGCTTTTAGCTTTATATCTTCTTACCTGTTTTATAGTTTCAATTATAGTTCTAAGAGGATGTTACTTAGTTCAAGATTCTTCTTTCTTAGGGATGAGTTGAGTGATCATTTTGGTTACTTAAGCTCGTGTACAATCTATAATTTGGAAGCTAGGTATATGGCCCCCTCCTTGTACATATCATTTGTTTTGTTAATGCTAAGTCCTGGGGATGATGCTCACCCCCTAAAATTTACTTTAAAAAATTATATTTATGGTCTATGAGACCCCATAAAATTACAATAATTTTAATTTTGACACTATCGCATTCGTAATGTCGATTTTGACTTGAATTATGTTTAGGAATGTTAAAAGGGTGTTATGGGAAAGGTTCAAAAATTTTGGATGGGATTCAAGTTCATTTTTGGGATTTTGAGTTAGTGAGAATCCACGATATTAGCGTGTTATGGAGGTTAACTTCCGCGATAAGGGTATGGCACGAAGGCTAACCTCCGCAACATTGTCATGCCACGCTGATGTGTTAATTTTGCCTAGTTTCTATTTTTTCACTTGGGTGAGGAGCTTTTGGTCTTTTCACCCCTTGTACGGCTTATAAACATAAAATAACCCTTTTCTCTTAGGTTTTCAAAGAACAAAATCATTCTTTTTCCTCATTAACTCAAAACCCAAGAAAGCTCAAGGGTTTTACAAGGAATTCACCATCCAAGCTCCAAACTTTAAATTCTCTCAAATTTCATATGTATTTCAGGCGTGTACCTCATTCTCTAACTTTAATTTTACATTGTGCAATTTATTTACTCATTATCCATGTGTTTTGAATGATGGGTTTGAAATTGGGTTGAGGGGTTTTGATTGGTATTGCTTGAATTACTTTTCCCATATTTTAAATTGATGATTTATGCTTCAAATTTGTTGTTTATGGACTAAATGGGTGCATTATTATGAGAATTAGAATGGGAAACATGGGTATCCCCAAAATGATGACTTTATGGATTGGTAATGGCATTAACCCCCAACCCGCTTTGTAAAATTGATTTTTGAACATGGATATTTGCATAATTCAACTTACTTATGAACCCATTACATTGTATTAAGGAATAAATGGATAAAATAGATTTGAAAGGCCCTTGGTGATGGTTATGAATTTAAAAATGGAATTTGGTATCAAATGGTTTCATGGATTTGTTTGTCATAATTATATAAGCTTGCAAGCATAATTGGTATGATGATACCAAGTGGTAAATTCCTTAATAAAATACTCCTAGGTTAAAGGTTAGTTTTAAGTGCAAACTATTTTAATCTGGGTTTAAAGGGAATTGTGTAGCTCATCATGAAGGTGTACTCCCCGGGGTACTAACACTAGAAACCACGTTTACTGGTGTTGGGGTCTATGATCGTGTCATTAGTTTACTCATTATATTTTGGGATGTCTAGCTCTTTGATGTCTTTAGGATTTTCATTGAATTCCTCGATTTATGCGGTTAACACACACTGGAGCCCTTTCAACAGGGGGAACTGAACCTATATAGATCGTAGGTGCCTTTAGGATTGAGCGAGCTATGTAGTTTAGGTTAATGATTTAAACTCTCATTTTTATGACCCTTGTCCCTACCCCGACATCCTATATATGTATATATAATTGTTGGGCATATGATTTTGACTGGTTTTTGGCATTGCATTATTTTACCACTTTCCATGAGTTACATGCTAGTGCTAATCCCACTAACCATCCTAGGATGCTGTATAATTTCATGATGTAGGGTCTAAAGGCTTTTCTATTACTCATTTGTAGCATTAGGTGGTTTGATACACCTGTTGAGTGGAAATGAAGTGGTGAGCCACTATCTTTCAGAAGACTCAGTCTTTTTATCTATTTTTTTTATTTCTTAGTATTCCATGTTGGATTTTTTTTGGGTCATTATTGGGGGCATGTCCCGACCTATTTGGCATTTTTGGTCTTAGAGGCTTTTATGGACAAGTGTGGGTTGGATGTATGTTTTGATTCGTAGAGTCTATATTTGATTACCTATCCTTCTTATTACTATTTGGATGGCTTTCGTTGTATTCTGTTATTGTGTTTTAGATGTTAGGCTAAGGGGGTGGTTTCTGGATCACGATGGGTTTGAGAAACCCATCACAACTAAGCTCTGGTTCGGGTCATGACAAGCTTTCTATCAGAGCATGGTTCAGGGTCTGTGGGTGTCCACAAACCTATCTTAAGTAAAGTCCCTTTTATGGGTGTGTAGTACGCCACACTTATAAAGGAGAGTCTACGAGGCATTTACGAATATTGCCCTTTCTTGTGTTCAATTTCGGGCTATAGAGTCTAGTGTCATGAATCTTCTATAACTCCTATCTTGCTCTTGTTTAAGATCATGCTTCCCCAAAGAGATGACGTTCATAAAAACTCTGTTGGAACCTCTGTGTAACGTGCCGAAAGAATGCCCTAGCGTCACATGGTGCTTACAGTTCCGAGGGACCACAAGCAAACCTATGAGTTAGTACCTGTTGTGAGCACTAAATAACATGATTATAAATGCGAAAGAATACTGACATGCCATAAGGTTTTAATAACTGAATTCAAAATTGAAATATGAGTCTGTAGAAATAACTAACTGTATTTGATAAAATACTGATAAACTGGATAACTAACTGTAATGTCTTAATACTGAGTAACTGACTCTAATGTATGATAAGCCTCTAAAACTGAATGATTATGAGTTGATGGGACAGGCCCCAACTAACTACTAAACTGAGACATAAAATAAAGTAAGTCTGTCCTCGAAGTATGAGGACTCACCACAGCTGCTGCTGGGGATCTGATAAGTCTAATTACGAGCCCAGAACTGAGCGTTAGAACCTATGATATAATACATCATATCACAAAAGAAAAGGTATGCGATCAGTACTTTGAATGTACTGGTATGCTAAATGAGCTAGGTTGATATGTATGGTTTCATGAACAGAACTAATAAAGAATTAAATATCCATGTAAAGTATGGAATACTGAATAGAGAGCATGAAATCTGTAGGTACTGGGAATATGTGGAAATTTGTAAATACTGAGTATGCATGAAAATCTATAAATACTGAAGATACGTGAAAATCTATAGATACTGAGGATGCATGACCAAGCATATAACATGAACTGAGTAAAATCTGTAAATTGAAATACTGAAATAACTAAAATTTGTATGCTTTGGTCAAATAACACTAAGACTGATTAACTGAACTGGGACTATAACTGAGACTGTATCTGAGACTGTGAGAGGTATCATCTAACCAACATTCCCCAATTTGAGCTAATCGGGGTCTACCCTGTAATCCCAGTTGGAAGGGTGTTAATACCGTTCCATGGGTACTAACGCTGGATGTGTGGATCCACTAAACTGATATAATATCTAAAGGACTAAGGGTGTCAAGCCTGAACTGACGGGTGACCCCTGCGAGATAGTCAAGTCTAATCTGATGGGTGACTTCTCATATCCTACGTTGGTTACGTAGTTCTGGAGTATAGGGACTATTATTAACAACTCTGCCTATCTGATGGGGAAGCCATCATCCCTACACTCACTCGGTGCTAAATCCTACTCCCAACTAAAAGACACTGAAATGCTAGACTGTTCTGAGTTTAACTGACTGATATCTGACCATTCTGATAATGCTCATAGTATGTTTTAAAGACTATTCTGTAATATACTGAGACTAGACTACATAAACAGCTATGGTTTTCAGGTATTCAATACCCCTAGGACTCTAAAACAACAATGGTAAAATGACACTAAAGCTTGGGGAACAAAGCATAAAGGCTTTTATTAAATCAATCACTCTTGTAGGCATTTTATCAAACACTTGTAGTTCATGGTTTAAAACAATCATAGGAATGTCATGAAACTTATAGAAATAGAATGAATTCGACAGAGTAGTATTAAATCATGGTTTAATTTGATAAATAATAATATCAAATCATGGAGGATTGAATAACAGCAATAATTTCATTGAATCATGGTATAAAATCAATAGTACATGGAGATTCATGGGTGAAATCACAATTTAAAATCAAATAACTTGCAATGATCAAAATTTTATAATTTAAATAGGATACTTGGGCTCCATGGATGAAAGGAATCCATGGATGAACATCTAACATACCTTAACTGATGAATTTCTTGAAGTTCTTGGTGAATTCTTGAGGGTTGGCATTGAATCTGAGAGCTAGGGTTTCATTAGCTGCTTGGTTGTAAGACCGTACAAAATTCTCTCATAGAATGAGCCTTAGGGCGTTTCAAGTGAGGCGTGATTTCGGCCCTAAAAGATTGAGAAGTGACTTCCTAAGTGAGTATCGTGTTAACCATTTACCCGGGTAAGAAGTTATGGCTAATTTAAGTCCTAGTCGTAAATCAGCATCATTTTAGTGCTTGGCAAGTTGCGGAGAGGGTCTATTTGACAATTGTCAAATTCCAGTGGAACTCCGCGATAGTGGCACGTCGCGGAGGACCCTAATTTCTCAATAGTCAATTTCCAGTGTCCTAGCGTGACTGTGACATGTCGCGCTGAAGTTCCAGGTCTCAACCAGTGTGACAACGCAATGGCTCCGCGTCGCGGTGACTCCTAGATTCCCATTTGTCAATTTCCAGTGATCCACCGCGATAGTGGGGCGTCATGGTGGCCCATAAAATCGGGTTTCCAGTTCAATTTTTTCTGCTTCGTACAGAAGTTAAAAAGGGCACTTTGGACTTTTTTCCAAGCCTCTTAAACTGTGCAAACACCAAATCAAAGTCATTTACAAGCATTCTATGAAGTACTTCTCAAGTTTTCTCTCAACAAAAACCCTAAGTATCCATAACCTCTTCTAAGAATCTCAAGAATCCACCATAGATTTTCTAAATTCAGTCAAGATTCAAGGTTCCCAAGTCAAGGGCTTCAAGAACCCTCTCCCAAGAGTAAGAAGAGGAAGTTTAGAGCAAGCTTGTTCATCCAATCCCATAATCTAAGTTATGTGGGGTTTTGAACAAGGGTAACCCTTTCACCCTTGTGCCCAAAGGCTTATTTAAATCATGATTTTCCTGAAATCTATGAGGTTTTAAATGAATTTGAACTAGAGATTTTCACCCATTATTATTGAACGCATTATCTTGATATTTCCCATGAATTGAGAGTTAAATGGCATGATTTCTGCATGTTTTCTTGATAAATTACAGCTGGGTCTATACCCCATGATTTTAATCCTTGAGAAGTTAATAGTTGAAATGTTTGAAACATTGAAGTATATGAGTATATTGAGATTTTGAGATAAATTGCTGAAACTTCCAGAATTCTACATGAGTTATGAATCTATATGCTATCTATTATGCTTTTGATGAGTTTTAACTTAAGATTGAATTATGGGTTATTAAGACCTACCTGTGACTTGAGATTTTATGAACTCTTGTGCTATAAGCACCCATGATTTGAGTATTTTGAGATTGTTGAGAAATGTTTTGACCTAATGGTCATTGAGTTTTGAAATCCACGTTCCTACATGAGAGTACAGATTTGATTATTAGGTTCGTGGTGAACCATGAGATTATTTCAAAAAGTGAATTTTTACAAGATGAGCGCAGATAATCTAAAGGGAGTAGTATTTAGCACTGTACGGGTAAGTTACTATGGTTTCTTACCCCAAAACTATGTGACACCGTAGGTTGGGCCTGAGGCCGAGTTTATGATTATTATTGGTCCTAAGGCCGAGTTGATATTGGGCCCGAGGCCGAGTTTGTTTAGTGATCACTAGACCTAGGTTATACTCCCTGGCAAAGAGTAGGACGCTCCTCCCCAACGTAGGGTCTCTTCCTTAGGAGGAAAAAATGTTGGACTCCATGTAGCTCACATGGTTTATGTCGGTTAAGAGAACCTCCCTTGCCCTTTAAACTTTGAGATCAGTACTTCCTTGAAAACTAAAGTATTTTCCCTTCCTATGAGCTATTTTTCTAATGGTAAAGTTGCAAAATGGTTCCCTAACTAAAGCATTTCCTTGATATGAGTTGTTCCTCTAAACGAAAGTATTCTTCCTTGATATGGTATTTTCCATGAAGCTCTGAGATAAGTTATTTCCTTAAACTAGAGTATCTTCCCATTGAAATTGAATGATTTTCCTAAAGCTTGAAATGAGATACTTTCCTAAAGTGAACAAAATGCCTTCAAGTATGTTTCAAAGTTATATGATTCCAAATTCCAAGTATTTGAGTTCAAAAGAGTTATAACATCTTGAGCGTTAAAGAAGTTCACTATCCATGAGATATATGAATGATTTGAAAGTACTGTTTAAAGTTCCTTTAGCCTTGAGGATTGAGAATAAGAGAGGATTTTTTATTTCAACATTAAAGTATGATGACTCACGAGATTTGTATTGCATGTTTCATCTTGCATGACTTTTGAGCTTTACATTTTATACTTGTTCAAGCCATGTGAGTCATCCCATATTGCATGCATGATTTGATTGAAGAAGATTGATACTATTTTATACATATGTGTTCACCCCCATATAATCAGTATATTCCCAAGTGTTGATCCACATATACGTCTATGTGCTACATTGTCTCATAATGTACGTGCAAAGATTTGTAGAGCATGCACCATATCTATTCAGTTCACAGCTTCAAGTCAGCAGGTGATAGGTCCCTTTTTTATTCAATGGATCGAGTCAGTGATATAGTTGAATCGTGTCATATTTTCTTTATTTTGTTGTATTGAGTTGGGGTGGTTAGTATTCATGACCCATCTACCTATAGTCATTACTAGTAGAGGCTTCATAGATAGTCGTAGGAGTTGATTCATTGAGTTTCAGTTTTATTGTAAAAGCAGAGTTGTAACCTTGTGACTTCAGTTTTGTATTGAGCCAATTCATAATAGAGTTATTTTTGCCTTATTCTTTCAGATTTATGCACTTTGTTCAGTTGCTTATGAGTTATGCCAATAGAAGGGTTAGCTTGGGGTCACTTGTGACCCTAGGCACCGTGTGGCGTCCCGAGGGGTGATTTCGGGTCGTTACATTGGTAGGTTGTTTCTTGATTCAGTAAGTTTAGCACAGACATATAATATTGACCGGGAAAATTGGAGTAAGACATTGATTTCTCAACAAGATCGATTTTTCTGATTGTATGATGAACTCCCTTGAAAAACTTTGGCGTGCCAATCCAAGCCATTTCATGAATAAAATGTGACCAATTAACCAGAAATTCTTAGATTTCTTGCCATATGAGATTGAACGACTCGTGCAGTCATGGTATCCCTCTAGCCTATAAGGATTAGCCAACGTATTTTAAAGAGAAAGATCTTGAATTTTGGGGGAAAATTGGGTGAATAATGAACTTAAAACGTTTTTAGGGATTAAATATCACACCTAGGCAGATTAAAATAATGGGAAAGGACTATTTTAACTCTGGGCAACATTTTTAATTTTCATCAAATTTTTCCAAAAAAAAACCACTGGTGCAATGCGATGCTATCGCACCATGTCTCTAGAATTGGACAACTGGGAAAATACACAGTGGCGCAATCCAGTGCAATTGTGTTGCCACCTTTTTTTTTACCTGGAATCTCACTGCGATGCGGTGGTATCGCATGAAATCACTGGAAATTGATAATTCTGAACTGACTGAGCCTATGGCGCGATGCGCCAACAATGAGAAATCCCACTGGTTTTTGATAATTTTCATCAAGATCGGCTCTGCGATGTGCTAAGGGTCAAAATAACGGTGTTTAACGATAGAAACTTAAAATCGTCATAACCTCTTACCAGATTATCGGATTTGGGCAAATTTTATATCATTGGAAAGCTAATTCAATTTTCTACACAATGGCAGGCTCTAACCTGAAAATAATGAGTTTTTCAAAAATTTCATGTACGATTACTCATGTATTGGGACTTAGATTATGCTAAGGAAATGCAGGGTATTATAATATCTCCCTCTTAGGATCATTCGTCCTCGAATGAAACAACTTAAGATAAGGGAAAACTGATGGACTGAGCTAACACACTGAACGTGCATATATGATGCATGGAATGCATGACTGAACTGACTCATGAATTCATGACTGACATGAACATGATGTGCAACTGAAACTGTGCATGATAGAGAGAAATCTTAAGAAGATTAGTACCTTATACTGAATCTGGATTCACGGATAAAAGATGAGGGTAGCTAATCCGCATATCTGTTTCTGTTTCCCAAGTGGATCCCTCAATGAACTTATTCCGCCAAAGAACTTTGACCAATGGAACTTCTTTGTTCCTTAGTCTACGAACTTGATGATCAAGAATTTTGACTGGAACTTCCTCAAAGGAAAGACTGTTCTGAATATCTACACTTTCTAAGGGAACAACTACAGCTGGATCACTAATACACTTTTTCAACAATGAGACATAGAACACCGGGTGTACTGATGGTCTCACCTACTTTAAACAAACCAATTGGAGATCTACATCTCCTACCATAGTGTAATACCCCGAAGATTTCTAGAAAATTTCATCCCAAGAATGCCTAGTATTAGCTTCTAAAGTGAAGGATAATTATTCCATGAGGAAGTTTCAAGATTTTCACTTATTTTCATGTGGAAAATTCAATAAGCTTCCCATCGATATATGATTTGCTTAAATCCGATAACCGGGTAAGAAGTTATGACTATTTCAAGTTCCCATCATAAAATAGTGCCATATTAGTCAGTGGCGCGCTGCACCACAAGAGGAAATGGCATTTGGCAATTTCCACTAGGTGTCTGCGATTATGGTACATCGCGCCAGCACTCAAATTTAGAATTGTCCTTTTTCCAGTGTCTCAGCGTGATTTTTCCCACGTCACGCCAAAGTTCCAGGTCACGAAGGAAGGGGCAAATCGATGGCTCCGCGTCACGCCATCCCTCAATTTCTAAATTGTCAAATTCCAGCGACACGGCACGATAGCTCTGTATCGCTCCAGGGATTCAATTTGGGAAATTTTTACTGAAATTACAAGACGCATCCAGGGTTAAAAAGGTTAATTTCCCACCCCTATTTAAGCCCTTTAACACGTGATTCAGACACTTTTTACCGAAAATACACTCTCTTCTCTGAAGTTTCTCTCAAGAACAAGCTAGGGTTTTCATATAAGATCTAATTTCAAGAAAATTTCACTATCAATCTTCACAAATCACGAACTAAGGTATGCATAGTGTTCATTCATGGACTCCTTTCGTCCATGAAGCTCAAGAATCTTTTCTAAATTCAAGTTATGGATTTTCTTATGAATTTCATGATTTGGCTACTTTTTTTCATGTTGATAATGAGTAATTGAATTGTATTCCATCAATGAGTGTTAAATTCCATATGGGTTAATTTGTATCGATATAGATTCATGAAACCCTAGGACTAAACCCTTAAATGATTAAATTGGAATTGAATCACAACAGTTAATTGTTGTATGATGTTGTTTACACATTCTACGCCTACTATGTGTTTGGTTGAATGCCTAGATGAAGGGAAAGACTCTAATTATCATGATATCATGAAATCTCCATGTACGTACAAGCTTATACCTATCACATGTTTGATGAAATGCTTCAGTAAATGTATTATGATGATTATTATGTATTCAAGTAAGTCATGCTTTGTCAGTTTCCTTCCATCGAGTCCTGGGGTACTTATACCTGAAATATTAGTTGTGTACCTAGAGCCATGTCATGTTTTCATGATATTCTCAGTCAAGCTATGAATTCTTAGACTTCAGATAGTCTTATGACTCAGGAAAAATCTCCATGATCTCATGACTCAGTCAGTTGTCAGATATCAGTAGTATTCCGTCAGTCAACGGAACTTAGTAACTCAGTTTATGTTCAGTTCAGTAAATCATATTCAGTGTCCATTCAGATGGGAGTAGGAATTAATATTGAGTGAACCCAAGGATGGAGACACACGCTATCGGATGAGGGTGTGATCCTTAGAAGTCATCCTTACATTCCAGAACTATGTAGCCAGCATAGGTTGAGACATCAACACTATACGATGAGAGTTGATGAGGTAGATAAGCACTGTCAGATAAGGGACCGACCATTCTCTTTTAGGAACACTATCAGATAAGGGTCGCCCACAGCTTGTCCTTACCAGTGGCACGGTATTGACACCCTTCCAATTGGGGTTATAGATTGGACCCCAACTTAGCCATAATGGCATATCAGGGGCATGTCGGTTAAATACTACCTCCCACAGTTTCAGTAACAGTCTCAGTAAAAGAACTCAGATAGTTCTTTAGATTCAAGACTGTCAGATACAGTTGACTCAGATATAGTAAGAAACTCAGATAGTTCCATAAGATTCAGGACTATCAGATACAATCACCCATGTTATCAGTTACATTCAGATATAGCTTTTTTTTCTATCAGTTATATCAGTTATTAGTATGTCATGTCATCAGTATTCAGATTAGAAATTAAGATATCTCAGTGTCTGTTATAGTTACGTATTTATGTATGCATTCTCGCATTCATGTTAGACAGCCAGCTAGTATTATTCATTCATGCTAACCCTTGCATTAGCCTACCTCACATGTTAACCCTTGCATTAGCCTACCTCTTCGTTGATTCTTTAGAGGGTGGTGTATGTGTTCAGAGTAGTTCAAAATTATCTCTAGTCTCTGAGGTAAAATAAAAGCAAGATAGAGATCCCAGCCTTGTCAAGTTGAAAGAATTAGTTCTGGATCGGAAAGTAGAGGTTTTCTGCTAAGGGGTAGATGGTGTTTTGCGTTGTCAGGATCGTCTCTATGTTCCAGGTGTAGACGACTAAAGGTAGTGAATTCTTGCTAAAGTGCATGGAGCATGCTACTCTATTCATCCAGGGTCCACAAAGATGTACCATAACTTATGGGAAATCTGGTGGAGAGGGATGAAGAGAGACATTGCAGAGTTTGTAGCTAAGTGCTCTATATTTCTGTAAGTAAAGATAGAGCATCAGAAGCCTAGTGGGTCCATGCAGGAGTTCAGTATTCCTACTTGGAAGTGGGAAGTTGTGAACATGGACTTCATGACAGGTTTACCTCGAACTAGTCATCAGCATGATTCAGTCTGGTTCATTGTAGACAGAATGACCAAATCAGCTTATTTTCTTCCAGTTCATACCTCTTATTCAGCCAAGGATTACACTAAATTCTATATCAAGGAGTTGGTTAGATTGCATGGTTTTCCGTTATCCATTATCTCAGACAAAGATACCCAGTTCACTTATTATTTCTGGAAAGCATTCCAAAAGGGTCTCAGTACCCAAGTTCATCTTTGTACATCCTTCCATCCTCAGACAGATGGTCAAACAGAAAGGACCATTCAGACTTTAGAAGATATGCTAAGGGCATGTGCAATTGATTTCAAGGGAAGTTGGGATGACCACTTGCCTTTGATTGAGTTTGGATACAACAACAGCTATCATTCCAGTATTTAGATGGCTCCATTCAAAGCTCTCTATGGTAGGAGATGTAGATCACTAATTGGTTGGTTTGAAGTTAGTGAGGCTTCAGTCATAGGTCCTGACTTAGTATTCGACGCCTTAGAAAAAGTCTAGTAAATCAGAGAAAGACTCTGGGCTGCTCAGAGCCGGCAGATGTTTGTAGAAAAGATCTCAAGTTTGAGGTTGGTGATCATGTCTATCTAAAGATATCTCCCATGAAGGGAGTGAAGATATTTGACAAGAAGGGAAATCTCAGTCCCCTATATATCGGTCCCTTCAAGATTCTCAGTCATTTTGGCAAGGTAGCTTATGAGCTCGAATTACCTTTAGATCTAGCCTTAGTTCATCTAGTCTTCCATGTATCTTTGATCTAGAAGTTTATAGGTGACCCACCAGTCGTAGTCCCTATTCAGAGCATTGATGTTCAGAATAGACTCTCTTATGAAGAGATTCTAGTCAAAATCTTAGACTATCAGGCTCGTAGATTGAGGAACAAAGAAGTCCCTCTAGTTAAAGTTCTTTGGAAAAATCAGTCCGTCGAGGGAGCTACTTGGGAAGCAGAAGAAGACATGCGTACCAAGTATCCTCACCTCTTCTCCACCAACTCAGATCAAGCTCAAGGAAACAGTTCTCTTTAAGCTTACTAAGTTTTATGATCAGTGTTCATCATGAACTTTGTATTCAGTTTCATATTCATGTTACCAGTATAAACTTGGTATCAAGTACCATTGCATATTCAGTAATGCATTCATGTATAAGCTCAGTTATATAATTATGCATCAGAAATACACTCTCATTATGAGAAACTTAGTTTCTCTGAACATTCAGTCATGCATTCATGAATCAGTTACACATGCATCAGAAATGCATGTTCAGTATGTTATGTTCAGCTTGTCAGTCATGAGATCATGTTCCAGTTATTCATGTTCAGTTCATATTCAGATTATTCTTTCCCCTCTCAGTTTGTCTCATTCGAGGATGAATGTTCTCAATGGGGAGATATTGTAATAACCCAAAAAAATTTAGAAAATTTAGTCCCAAGAATGCCTAGTATTATCTTCTAAAAAGATGTATAATTATTTCATGTGGAAGATTCAATAAGCTTTCCATCGATATATGATTCACTTAAATCCGATAACCGGGTAAGAAGTTATGACTATATCAAGTTCCCATAGTAAAACAGCGCCATATTAGTCAGTGGCCCGCCGCGCCACAAGAGAAAATAGAATTTGGCAATTTTCAGTAGCTGTACGTGATTATGGAGTGTCACGCCAAAGTTCCAGGTCACGAAGGAAGAGGCAGCGCAATGGCTCCACGTCGCGCCATCCCTCAATTTCCCAATTGTCAAATTCTAGTGACACGGCTCGATAGCGCCGCATCGCTCCAAGGATTCAATTCGGGAAATTTTTACAGAAATTACAAGACGTGTCCAGGGTTAAAAGGGTCAATTTCCCACCCCTATTTAAGCTCTTTAACACATGATTCAGGCACTTTTACCCTAAATACACTCTTTTTTCTCAAGTTTCTCTCAAAAACAAGCTAGGGTTTTCATACAAGATCCAATCTCAAGTTGGAAGGGTGTTAATACCGTGCCACGGGTACTAACGCTAGTTGTGTGGATCCACTAAACTGATATAATAGCTAACGGTCTAAGGGTGTCAAGCCTGAACTAATGGGTGACCCCTGTGAGATAGTCAAGCCTAATCTGATAGGTGACTTCTCATATCCTACGTTGTCTACGTAGTTCTGGAGTATAGGGACTGCTATTAAAGACTCTGCCTATTTGATGGGGAAGCCGTCATCCCTACACTCACTCAGTGCTAAATCCTACTCCAAACTGAAGGACACTAAAATACTAGACTGTTCTGAGTTTAACTGACTGATATCTGACTATTTTGATAATGCTCATAGTATGTTTTGAAGACTATTCTTTAATGTACTATGACTAAACTACATAAACAGCAATGGTTTTTGGGTATTCAATACCCCTAGGACTCAAAAACAACAATGGTAAAATGACACTAAAGCTTGGGGAAAAAAGCATGAAGGCTTTTATTAAATCAATCACTCTTGTAGGCATTTTATTAAACACTTGTAGTTCATGGTTTAAAACAATCATAGGAATGTCATGGAACTTATAGAAATAGAATAAATTTGACATAGCAGTATCAAATCATGGTTTAATTCGATAAATAATAATATCAAAACATGGAGGATTGAATAACAGCAATAATTTTATTGAATCATGGTATAAAATCAATAGTACATGGAGATTCATGGGTGAAATCACAATTTAAAATCAATTAACTTGCAATGATCAAAATTTTATAATTTAAATAGGATACTTGGACTCCATGGATGAAAGGAATCCATGGATGAACATCTAACATACCTTAACTGATGAATTTCTTGAAGTTCTTGGTGAATTCTTGAGGGTCGGCATTGAATCTGAGAGCTAGGGTTTCATTAGCTGCTTGGTTGTAAGACCGTACAAAATTCTCTCATAGAATGAGCCTTAGGGCGTTTCAAGTGAGGCGTGATTTCGGCCCTAAAAGATTGAGAAGTGACTTCCTAAGTGAGTATCGTGTTAACCATTTACCCGGGTAAGAAGTTATGGCTAATTTAAGTCCTAGTCGTAAATCAGCATCATTTTAGTGCTTGGCAAGTTGCGGAGAGGGTCTATTTGACAATTGTCAAATTCCAGTGGAACTCCGCGATAGTGGCACGTCGCGGAGGACCCTAATTTGAGAGCTAGGGTTTGTATTTTATAGAGAAAGCTCTTAAATTTGGGGGAAAATTGAGTGAATAATGAACTTAAAACATTTTTAGGGCTTAAATATCACACCTGGGTGGATTAAAATAATGGGAAAGGACTGTTTTAACCCTGGGCGACATTTTTCATTTTCGTCAAATTTTTCCAAAAAACACCACTAGCGCGACACGGCGCTATCGCACCGTGTCTCTGGAATTGGACAACTGGGAAAATGCAAAGTGGCACAATACGGTACGATTGCGTTGCCACCTTTTTTGCAACCTGGAATATCACCGCGACGCGGTGGTATCTCGTGGGATCACTGGAAATTGATAATTCTGAACTGAGCCTATGGCGCGACGCGCCAACATCGCGGAAGCCTATTGGTTTTTGACAATTGTCATCTAGACTGGCTCCGTGATGAGCTAAGGGTCAAAATAATGGTGTTTAACAACAGAAACTTAAAATCTCTATAACCTCTTACCCGGTTATCGAATTTGGGTGAATTTTATATCGTTGGAAAGATAATTCAATTTTCTACACAATGGCAGGCTCTAAACTAAAAATAATGATTGTTTCAAAAATTTTATGTACGAATACTCTTGTATTGGGACTTAGATTATTCTAAGGAAATGCGGGGTATTACAATATCTCCCCCTTGGGATCATTCAACCTCGAATGAAACTAGTTAAGATAAGGGAAAACTGATGGACTGATCTTACACACTGAACGCGCATATCTGATGCATGGAATGCATGAAAGAACTAACTCATGAATGCATGACTGACATGAACTTGATGTGCAACTGAAACTAAGCATGATAGAGAGAAATCTTAAGAATAATAATACCTTATACTGAATCTGGATACGCGGATAAAAGATGAAGCTACTAGGTCAGCATATCTGCTTCTTTTTCCCAAGTGGCTCCCTCAACGGACTTATTCCGCCAGAGGACTTTGACCAATGGAACTTCTTTGTTCCTTATTCTACGAACTTGATGATCAAGAATTTCGACTAGAACTACCTCAAAGGAAAGACTATTCTGAATATCTATACTTTCTAAGGGAACAACTACAGCTGGATCACCAATACACTTTTTCAATGATGAGACATGGAACACTGGGTGTACTGATGCTAAATCTGAAGGTAAATCAAGCCCGTAAGTGACCTTTCCAAAATGACTGAGAATTCTTAAGGGACCGACATATCGGGGACTGATTTTCCCTTTTTTGCTGAATCTCTTCACTCTCTTCATGGGAGAGATTTTCAAGTACACAAAATCACCAACCTCAAACTCAAGATCCTTTATCCTCACATTTGCATATGATTTTTGTCGGCTTTAGTCTGCCCTAAGCCTTTATCTGATCAACTGAACCTTCCCTAACGCATCAAACACCAAGTTAGGCCCTACTATTACGGTCTCACCTACTTTAAACCAACCAATTGGAGATCTACATCTTCTACCATAGAGAGCCTCAAATTTTCTACACTAGTCACATACAATCTACCCTGACAACGCAATACACCATCTCCCCCTTGGGAGAAAACCACCACCTTCTGATCTCTAACTGATTCTTTCAACTTAACTAGACTGGGATCTCTATCCTGCTTTTCCTTCACCTTAGAAACTAGAGATGATTCTGATCTACTCTACACCCATACACTACCTTCTGCTGAATCAAGTAAGCAGACACCTAGTTGGGCAAGTTGATAAACTTCCTGAGCTAACTTTCTTTTACCATCCTCAACATGAGAAACACTCGGTTCATTAAGACTATGAAGGCTGTTGAGGCATTTGTGAGACCAAAGTACATAACTAGAAACTCGAAGTGACCATACCGAGTTCGAAGAGCTATTTTCAGAATGTCACATTCCCTGACTCTAAGTTGATGATAACCTGATCTGTGGTCTGTCTTTGAAAAATAGCTGGCACCCTAAAGTTGATCAAACAAGTCATTGATTCTAGGAAGTGGATATCTGTTCTTGAATGTGACTTCATTTAACTGGTGGTAGTCTATGCATATTCTGAGACAACCATCTTTCTTACGCATGAATAGAATAGGTGTGCCCCACTGGAAGACGTTGGGTATGATGAATCCCTTATTTAGAAATCCTTTAACTATTCTTTTAACTCCTTGAGTTCTTCTAGAGCCATTTTGTATGGCGAAATAGATATGGGTTGAGTATCTGGAAGAAGGTCTATTCCAAAGTCGATTTTCCTTTCGGGAGGAACTCGAGAAGATCTTCAGGAAATACATCTGAGAATTTATTTACTACTGGAACTGATTCAAGAGTTAAAGTTTTTGAGTTAGAGTCTTTGACTCACATAAGATATAAAATACACCCCTTCGATATCATCTTTCTCGCTCTAAGGTACGAAATAAACTGGCCCCTAAGAGCTATAGTACTACCCTTAAAAGAAGGGAAACTTTTTCCTAAATGCCTTGTAGCCTCTCGTCCATAAGTGTGGTGCGCTATACACTCATGCAAAAAACTCTACTTGATGCGGCTTTCAGACTTTCTAGGATACTTTAAAACCTTAGGTTCTGGTACCAAGTTTGTAACACCCCAAGAGCATACCCTGGGCATCACACGGTGCTCACAGTTCTAAGGAACCAGTAGCTAACCCATGAGATGGTACCTGCTTTGAGCACTGGATAACATAATCATAAATACTAAAGAATTCTGACATGCCATAAGGTTTTAATAACTAGATTCAAAACTGAAAAATAAGTCTATAGAAATAACGGATTGAATCTAATAAAATACTGATAAACTGGATAACTAACTGTAATGTCTGAATACTGAGTAACTGGCTCTAATGTCTAATAACCATCTAAAACTAAATGACTATGAGTTGATGGGACAGGCTCCAACTAACTCCAACTAACTACTAAACTGATACATGAAATAAAATAAGCATGTCCTAAAATTATGAGGACTCGCCAATACTGTTGCTGAGGATCTGATAAGTCTAATCGCGAGCCCGGAACTGAGCGTCAGAACCTATATAATACATCATAACACAAAATAAAAGGTATGCGATCAGTACTTTTAATGTACTGTTATGCTAAATAAGGTAGGCCGATATGCATGGTTTCATGGACAGAACTAATAATTAATTGAAAATGCATATAAATCATGGAGTACTGAATAGAGAGCATGAAATCTTTAGGTATTAGGAATATGTGGAAATTTGTAAATACTGAATATGCATGAAAATCTATAAATACTGAAGATACATGAAAATCTACAGATAATGAGGATGCATGACCAAGCATATAACATGAACTGAGTAAAATCTGTAAATTGAAATACTGAAATAAGTGAAATTTGTATGCTTTGGTCAAATAACACTAAGTCTGAATAATTGAACTTAGACTGTAACTGAGACTATATCTGAGACTGTGGGAGGTATAATCTAACCAACATTCCCTAATTTGAGCTAATTGGGGTCCACCCTATAACTTCAGTTGGAAGGGCGTTAATACCATGTGACGGGTACTAACATTGGCTGTGTAGATCTATTAAACTGATAGAATATCTAAAGGAGTAAGGGTGTCAAGCCTGAACTGACAGGTGACCCCTACGAGATAGTCAATCCTAATCTGATGGGTGACTTCTCATATCCTATGGTAGCTACGTACTTCTAGAGTATAGGGACTGCTATTAACGACTCTGTCTATCTGACGGGGAAGCCATTGTCCCTACACTCACTCGGTACTAAATCCTACTCCCAACTAAAAGACACTAAAATGCTAGACTGTTCTGAGTTTAACTGACTGATATCTGACCATTCTGATAACGCTTATAGTATGTTTTGAAGACTATTCTGTAATATACTGAGACTAGACAACATAAACAGTTATGGTTTTTGGGTATTCAATACCCTTAGGACTCAAAAAAAAACAATGGTAAAATGACACTAAAGCTTGGGGAACAAAGTATGAAGGCTTTTATTAAATCAATCACTCTTATAGGCATTTTATCAAACACTTGTAGTTCATGGTTTAAAACAATCATAGGAATGTCATGGAACTTATAGAAATAGAATGAATTTGAGATAGTAGTATTAAATCATGGTTTAATTCGATATATAATAATATCAAAACATGGAGGATTGAATAACAGAAATAATTTCATTGAATCATGGTATAAAATCAATAGTACATGGAGATTCATGGGTAAAATCACAATTTAAAATCAATTAACTTGCAATGATCATAATTTTATAATTTAAATAGGATACTTGAACTCCATGGATGAAAGGAATCCATGGATGAAGATCTAACATACCTAAACTGATGAATTTCTTGAAGTTCTTGGTGAATTCTTGAGAGTTGGCCTTGAATTTGAGAGCTAGGGTTTGTATTTTAGAGAGAAAGCTCTGAATTTTTGGGGAGAATTGAGTGAATAATGAACTTAAAATATTTTTAGGGCTTAAATATCACACCTGGGTGGATTAAAATAATGGGAAAGAACTGTTTTAACCCTGGGCGACACTTTTAATTTTTGTCAAATTTTTTCAAAAAACACCACTGGCATAATGTTGCGATATCAGGCCATGTCACTGGAATTAGGCAACCGGGAAAATGCACAGTGGTGCAATGTGGTGCAATCCCGTTGCCACCTTATTTTTGACCTGGAATCTCACCACGATGCGGTGGTATCGCGTGGGATTATTGGAAATTGACAATTCTAAAATGAGCCTATGGCGCGACGCGCCAACATCACGGAGGTCTACTGGTTTTTGACAATTGTCATCTACACTAGCTCCACGATGCGCTATGGGTCAAAATGACGGTGTTTAATAAATTAAACTTAAAATCGCCCTAACATCTTTCCCAATTATTGGATTTGGGCGAATTTTATATTGTTGGAAAGCTAATTTAATTTCTTATGCAATGAAAGGATCTAAACTAAAAATAATGAGTGTTTCAAAAATTTTATGTACGAATACTCATGTATTGGGACTTAGATTATGCTAAGGAAATACAAGGTATTACACTCTGTCCCACCAGAGGGAAATCTCTTTGTCATATGGAGTGCAGATGTTGTCTATCCTTGCTCCTAATTATACCACTCCATATGGGGTTCCACCTGTCCCTACTAGTCCTTCTTGAGCTTCTCGATATGATTACTGTTGTACTCAGCATCCCCAGAGATACATCTCTAATGTAGAGTTTTGTCAGCCTAATCATATGTTTGCCCAACAGGTGTCATCATAGTCCAGTCAGTCTGATCATGATAGTCTTGTTGTTAGTCCATCTGAGGTCAGTCAGGTTGGCCAGTTTATGAGGATGAATCCCCCAACCTTTATAGGCTCTAAAGTTGAGGAGGATTCACAAGGGTTTATTTATGAGACGTCAAAAATATTTAGAGTAATGCATACTACTGATTTGAAGTGTACGGAATTTGTTTCCTATCAGTTGAAAGATGTGGCTTAATAGTGGTATGAAGAGTGGGAAGTGATGAGGGGTAATGTTGCTGAACAGGCAGTATGGGATAACTTTTTTGGTATTTTTCTTGATCACTTCTTTCCTCAAGAGTTGAGGGAAGTTAAGGCTAAAGAGTTTATTAACTTTAAGTATATTAAGATGAGTGTCAAGAAGTATGCACAGAAGGTCCATCAGTTGTCTGTTATGATCCAGAGTCAGTGTCTAATATAAGGTCTCGAACGAGAAAGTTTACTTCTGGCTTGTCCCATAATTTGGTGTTAGAGTAAAGCCTGCAATGTTGAACAATGATATGGATATCTCTAGGATAATCTTTTATATACAGTAGGCAAAGAATGAGAGAAAGAAGCAAGTAGAGATGGGAGAGATACAGAATAAGAAGTTTAGATATTCAGAGTAGGGTGCAGGTTAACAGAATAGTGGGAGAGATGGTAGAGAGTGGACCAAAAAGAAGAATTGGGGAAGTTCTTATTCGACAGCTAGTGCTCCTTATCCTAAGCCTTCAGATGATCGTCACTTTCAGACTAGTAGTGGTCCTAAGGCACAGGGTGTCCAGACTCAGGTTAGTGGAGCTCAGTCAACCCCTCTTTATCCTCCTTATCGATGTTGTGGAAAATTTCACCATGGTTATTGTGAGGAGGAGAGGAACTTATGTTTCAATTATGGTCAGACTAGTCATCTGTAGAGAAATTATCCCATAGATAAAGTTGACACTAGAGCTAATAAGGTTCCGATGGCCGTTTTTCAACTTCTGCGCCAAAGGGTGCTACTTCTAATACCAGTACTGGCTCTAATTGTCTTTATGCACTTGTTACTTGGCAGGAATCTGAGGTATCCCTAGATGTTGTCACTGGTATGTTACAGGTCTTCTCTTGTGATGTTTATTATTTGCTTGATCTGGGTTCTACCCTTTCTGATGTAACCCCTTATGTTGCTATACACCTTGGTTTCAATCCTGAAAACATTGCCAACCCCTTTTATGTTTCTACTCTGATGGGTGATTCAATAGTTGCTAGAAAAATCTTTAAGGTTGTACGGTGTTCATCTTGCATAGGGAGATATTGGTGGATCTTATAGGGCTTGATATGGTGGATTTTGATGTGATCTTGGGGATGGATTGGCTTTATTTGTGCTATTCTTCTCTGGATTGAAGGACCTGAAAGGTCAGTTTTCACTTCCCTAATGAATCGGTATTAGAAAGAGAAGGGAGTTCTTTAGTGCCCAAAGGGAGATTTGTCTTATATCTTAGAGCTTGGAAATTTATTTCCAAAAGATGTTTGTACCATCTAGTACGGGTTAAAGATTCTAACTCTGAGAGCCCTTCTCTATAATCTATCCTTGTGATTAATGAATTTCCTAATATTTTTCATGATGATCTTCCTAGAATTTCTCTAAATAGAAAAATAGATTTTGGGATTGATCTTCTACCAGATACCCATCCCATTTTAATTCCTCCTTATAGAATGGCTCTGGCTGAACTAAAGAAGCTAAAGGAGCAGTTAAAAGATCTACTTCATAAAGGTTTCATTCGTCCTAGTGTTTCTCCTTAGGGTGCTCATGTGCTTTTCGTGTGAAATAAGGATGGGTTTCTTCGGATGTGTATAGACTATCATCAGCTGAATAAGGTTACAGTGAAAAATAAGTACCCACTTTCTAGAATTAATAATTTTTTTTACCAGCTTCAGGGTGCTAGGTATTTCTTTAAGATTAATCTTTATTCGAGCTATCATCAGCTAAAAATTAGGGAGATTGATATTCCTAAGATTGTTTTTCGAACCCGGTATGCCCATTATGAGTTTTTGGTTATGTCATTTGGGTTGACTAATGCTCTAGGTGCTTTTATGGATCTAATGAATCAGGTGTTTAGGTAATTTCTTGATTTGTTTGTTATAGTCTACATTGATGACATCTTGGTGTACTCAAAGAGTGAGGAGGATCATGCCAATCACCTCCGAATTGTATTGCAGACTCTTAAGGATAGGAAGTTATATGCAAAATTTTCTAAGTGTGAATTTTTGCTAAGTGTTGTGACCTTTCTTGGGCATGTTGTTTCTAGTGAAAGGATCAAGGTGGATCTACAGAAAGTTGAGGCATTTAAGAAATGGCCTAGGTCCATGACTCCAACTGATATTAGCAGCTTCTACGAATTAGTTGGGTACCACAAGAGGTTTGTGGAGAGTTTCGCTTCTATTGTCACTCTGTTGACAAGGTTTACACAAAAAAAGGTTAAGGTCTTCTTGTCCGATTCTTGTGAAGGTAGTTTTGAGAACTTAAAGGATAAGTTGACTTCTAAGCCAGTTTTGACCTTGCTCGAGGGTAGTGATGGTTTTGTTGTGTATTGTGATGCATCCCATGTGGGACTGGGTTGTGTTTTGATACACTATGGTAAGTTTATGACCTATGCTTCTAATCAGCTTAAGGTTCATAAGAGGAATTACCCGACTAACGATCTAGAGTTAGAGGCTGTAGTTTTTTCTTTGAAGATGGGCATCATTATCTATACATGGTGTATGTGGACATTTATTCAGATTATAAAAGCTTACAGTATGTGTCTAATTAGAAAAAATTGAACCTTAGGCAGAGGCGGTGGCTCGAATTGCTTAGGGATTTTGACATGAGCCTTCACTACCATCCAAGTAAGGCTAATGTGATTGTTGATGCTCTTAGAAATTTGTCCATGGGGAGCCTGTCTCATGTTAATGAGGAGAAAAAAGGTTGGTGAAGGATATTCACAGGTTGGCTAACTTGGAAGTTCATCTCTTGGACTTGAGGATGGAGTAGTGGTTGTTCAGAAAGTTGTAAAGTTATCTCTTGGTGCTGAGGTGAAGGAGAAGCAAGCTTTGGATCCCATACTTATGCAGATTAAGGATGATGAGGGGTCAGCAAAAGGTTATGGCATTTGAGATTGGGGGAGATAGCATCTTGAGTTATCAAGGTAGGTTGTGTGTTCCTGATATTGATGGCTTGCGAGAAAGGATTTTGACTGATGCTCATGAGTCCAGATATACAATTCATCCGGGTTCGACAAAGATGTATCATGACTTAAAGAATATCTACTGGTGGAACAATATAAAGAGAGATATGGTGAATTTGGTTGCTAAGTGTATGGTATGTCATCAAGCCAACGTTGAGAATTTGAGGCCAAGTGGCATGTCTTAAGAGATAGAATTTCCCATGTGGAAGTGGGAGATAATTAATATAAACTTCGTTACAGGTCTTTTGCGGTCTCGCAATTAGTATGATTCTATTTGGGTCATTATGGATAGAATGACCAAGTCTGGACACTTCTTGCCTGTGAGGACCAACTACTCAGGAGAGGATTCTTCTAAGTTGTTCATTCTGGAGATTATGAATTTGCATAGAGCACCGGTGTCTATCATTTCAAACTGAGGTATGTGGTTTTCTTCTCACTTATTGCACTCTTTTCAGAAAGGTTTGGGTACTCAGGTGAACCTTAGCACCACTTTCCACCCTCAAACGATTGGGCAAGCATAGCTTACTATTTAGACTTTGGATATTATGCAAAGGGTCTGTGTGATTGATTTTAAGGGAAGTTTGGTTGACCATTTTCCTCTTATTGAGTTTGCATATAACAACAGCTATCATTTTAGCATTCAAATGGCACCTTTAGAGGCTTTTTATGGTAGAAGGTGTAGGTCTCCTATTGGGTGGTTTGAGATAGGTGAGACTAGGTTGTTTGTCCTTGACTTGGTTCACCAAGCCCTGGAGAAGGTGAAGGTAATTAGAGAAAGACTTAAAGCTGCTTAAAATTCCAAAACTCATATATAGATGTGAGATGAAGGGGGTTGGAGTTTGAAGTAAGTGATTGGGTGTTCTTGAAGGTTTCTACTATGAAAGGATTTGTGAGGTTTGGAAAAAAGGGGAAGCTCAGTCTCCATTACATAGGTCTGTATTAAGTTGTGAGGAGAATTGGAAACATCGCTTATGATTACGAGTTAGAGTTACCAATAATTTTGGCCTCTATTTATCCTGTTTTTCATGTGTCTATGCTGAAAAAGTGTGTAGGTGATCCTTCTTTGGTGTTACGGATTCATTGTCTTGTAAGGAAGTCCCGGTAGAGATATTGGATAGGTAGGTTCATGGATTGAGGACTAAGGATGTAGCTTCGGTGAAGGTCCTTTGGAGAAACCAAAAGGTGGAAAAGATACATGGGAAGCAAAGAAAAATATGAAGGCTAAGTACCCGTTCTTGTTCCCCGTGTTGGACGAAAGTGGTTAAGATATGAATTTTGTTCCTTTTCAAATTTGTCACTAGGTCCTGATGTATTCTTACTATTATCGTGCTAATAAATTAACCTAACTCCTCATTCGGGGATGAATGATCCTGAGGAGGGGATAATGTGAGACCCCGTAAAACTTCAATAATTTTATTTTTGACCCTCCCACGTTTATAATGTCAATTTTACATGAATTATGTTTAGGGATTTTAAAAGGGTATTTGGGAAAATTTAGAAATTTTTGAAATGGGTTCGGGACCATTTTGGGATTTCGAGGCAATGATTCTCTGTGATATTGGCATGTCACGAAGGTTAACCTCCGCGATAAGGGTGTGGCACGGAGGCTAACCTCCGCGATATTGGCGTGTCACGCTTATGTATTAATTTTGCCCAGTTTTTATTTTTTCACTTGGGGTGAAGATCTTTTGGTATTTTTACCCCTTGTACGACTTATATACATAAAATTACCCTTTTCCCTTTAGTTTTAAAAAATCAAAATCATTTTTTTTCTCTTTAACTCAAAACTCAAGAAAGCTCAAAGATTTTACAAGGAATTAACCATCCAAGCTCCAAATTTCTAATTCTCTCAAATTTCTTGTGTATTTCAAGCATGTATCTCATTCCCTAACTTTAATTTTACTTTATACTCCCTCCGACCCAGATTATGTGTCGCCATTACCTTTTTGATCCGTCCCAAAAAGAATGTAGCCTTTTCTTAGTTAGTAAGTTTTTAAAAACACAATTATAATTTTACCCTTAGTGGTCCCACTTAACTTTAAATACTATTACTTCTTTTTTTATTTTTTTTTAATTAAATGTGGTCCCATTTGATTTTAAATACGATTATTTCTTTTTTTAAGAAGGATAATTTTGTAACTTTAACAAAGTCAATACTTATTTCTTAAATATCGTGTCCGGTCAAATGGCGACACATAATTTGGAACGGAGGGAGTAGCATTTATTTACTCATTATCCATGTATTTTGAATGATGGGTTTGAATTAGGGTTGAGGGATTTTGATTGATATTACGTGAATTGATTTTCCAATGTTTTAAATTGATGATTTATGCTTTAAATTTATGATTTATGGACTAAATAGGTTAATTGTTATGGAAATTGAAATGGAAAACATGGGCTACCTCAAAATGATGACTTTTTGGCTTAGTAATGAAATTAACCCCAACCCACTTGTAAAATTGGTTTTGAACATGAATATTTGCATAATTCAACTTACATATGAACCCATTTCATTGCATTAAGGGATAAATGGATAAAACAGATATGAAAGGCTCGTTATGGCCATGGTTTTGGATTTAAAAATGGAAGTCAAATGATTTCATGGATTGGTTTGGCATAATTATATAAGCTTACAAGCATAATTGGTATGATGATACCAAGTGGTAAATGCCTTAATAAAAAACTCCTGGGCTAATGGTTGGGTTTATGTGCAAACTATTTTGAATATTGGCTTAAAGTAAATTGTGTAGCTCATTGTGAAGGTGTAGTCCCGGGAGGATAACACTGGAAACCACGTTTACCAGTGTGGGAGTCTATATAACCGTGTGATTGGTTCACACATTATATTTTGAAATGGTTAAAGCCTTGGTTTCTTTATCCTTTCCTTCAGATTCCTCGATTCGTGTGGCTAACACGCATTGGTACCCTTTCAATAGGGGGAGTTGAACCCATATAGCCCATGGGTATCTTTAGGATGGAGCGAGCTACATAGTTCAGGTTGATGATTTAAACTCTCATGTTCATGACCCTTGTCCCTACCCCGTCATCCTATATACAACAACAACGACAATATACCCTGTATATTCCCACCAAGTGGGGTCTGGGGAGGGTAAGTGTATGCAGTTCATACCCTACCTCAAATGTGAGATAGAAAAGTTGTTTTCGATAGATTCCCGCTCAAAATAAAACAATCTAGATAAGGAATAGTAAAAGAACAAGATACAATAGAAAGTAACATATCCAATAATATCATAAACAAGATACTCCAAGTAACACACCAAAAGATACAACCTCCTAAACTCAAACTAACTTTCTACCCTAATCCGCCTTCTCCAAACTTCCTATCCAGGGTCATATTCTTAGTAAATTGGAGCTACTCCATGTACTGTCTAATCACCTTCCTCCAATATTTCTTCAGTCTACCTCTACCCTACTTAAAATTATCCCTACCCAACCTCTCACGTCTCTACACTGGGGCATCTGTGCTCCTCCTCATCACATGACCGAACCATCTCAACCTCATTTTCCTTATCTTAGCTTCTGCCGAAGCCACTCCGACTTTGTATCGAATAACCTCATTTCTAATTATATCCTTCCTAGTACACCCACACATCCATCGAAGCATTCTTATTTCTGCCACCTTCATCTTATGGATGTGGGCCTTCTTACAGGCCAACACTCCACCCTATACAACAAAGTCGGTCTAACCACCACTCTGTAAAAATTTCTTGTAAGTTTGGGAGGTACCTTTTTGTCACACAAGATACAGGAGGCGAGCCTCCATTTCATCCACCCTACCCCAATCCGATGAGTGACATCTTCGTCAATTTCTCTATTTTCCTGAATCATAAACCTCGACATCCTATATATTTATATATAATTGTTGTACATATGGTTTTGACTAGTTTTTAGCATTGACATTATTTTACCACTTTTCCTGTGTTACATGCAAGTGCTTATCTCACTGACCATCCCAAAATGCTGCATCATTTCATGATGTAGGGTTTTAGGGCTTTTCTGTTACTCATGTGCAGCATTAGGTGGTTCGGTACATTTGTTGAGTGGTTGTGAAGTGGTAAGCCTCCATCTTTCGAAAAGCCCAATCATTTCATCTATTTTCTTTCTTTCTTAGTATTCTATGTAGGATTCTTTTGGTTCATGGTTGGGGGTATGTCCTGACCTATTTGGCATTTTTGGCTTTAGAGGCTTTTGTGGAAAAGTGTGGGTTGGATGTTTGTTTTGATTCATAGAGTCTACATTTGATTATCTATCCTTTTTATTTCTATTTGGTTGGCTTCCGTTGTATTCTTTTATTGTGTTCTGGATGTTAGGCTAAGGGGATGGTCTCCGGCTCACGATGGGTTTGAGATACCCGTCACGACGAGGTCCTGATTCGAATTGTGACATGGTCAAACATAACTTCAACTCCAACTTCAAAAAATAATGATTTTCATGATCAAACGGGGCCTATATTGTCAATGTTGCCGGCTTAATTTGACTTTGACATCTCATGTGATTTGTAGAATTTTTGGGAGAATCATCAATTTTTTTTAGTTTCTTCGTTCCTAATTAGTTGTCGTTCAAAAATAAATGTTCCTTTATACTTATCATTTCACAAAATTAATGCATAATTAGTTGTTTGTTTATACAATTACCCTTAATAATAAATATAAAAAGATATTAATATAGCAAAAAAAAAGCATTAACTAAAAATAAATAATAAATAAGAATAATTTAATTAAACTATCTTAAATTAATGTTTTTCTTAAGAATGTACAACTTTAAAACATAGACAAATAAATAGGAACGAAGATGTTAGCATTTGTATGATATTTTCATATTTTGCATGGTCCTAAAACTCTGGGTCCCACTGTTTCTAAGACTTTTCCGGCTCAAATAAAAGGTCAATAAAGAGTAGGTAAAAGTCTCCTCCCAATTTATTAGATGGAGTAAACCAATTGTATCATATTGAAGAAAGAAATTTCAAATGATTCCCCTACTCAATTTATTTTAAACTCAAAAACTTATTTACTGTACGTGTATGTTACTAGGTAAAATATTCTTTGTTTCGTATTAGTAACGTTTTATTTTTAGAGAATTCATTCAATTAATTTTTGAATAGATATATGAAATTAGGTTAATTTAATATTTTAAAAGTATCATTTAGTTATTTTAAAGTTATATGAAATATATTATATCTTGCAAATTCTTCTCATATCAATATGTTATAAAAATATATATATATATATCTTAAAATATTGTTGTTAGTACTGGAAGAAATTGAACTCTTTGAAAGATACAATATCACACTGGTATACACAAGATCAGTTCATTCTGATAGCTAATGGGAAATATTCAATTACTAAGGTCTATCTTAATTTAGTTGGAGAGCATGCTATGTTGGATTAAACTGAATTAGTATGAAATAGTGTATCATTACCAAAGTAAAGATTTATTATGTGAACCACCAGAGTTGGCATAGTGGTTCAACGCTATATCCCTTAAGCAAGAGGTCGGGGGTTCGATTCCCGCCTTTGGCGAATGAAGCAAACTATGTGGCCAGTTCCCTACTGCAAAATGCGCTGACCGAGAAACGAAGAATTAGTCTCACGGCTGCCGGCTGTGGGGATACCTTGGGAAACAAAAAAAAAAAAAGATTTATTATGTGGCTTTTAGTGCATGATAGATTGCTTACAAAGGCTAGATTGAAGCACTTACACATGCACGTAGAAGATGTTCATCGCTGCCTGTTTCAACAGTCATGTGTGGAAACTAGCAGGCACCTATTTGTTGATTGTGACATTGCTAAATCAGTGAGAGCTGGAGTAGAACGGTGGTCAAATATTACTTTGTCTGCTGCAGACTTGAAGAGTATTTTGACACTAATCAACAGGAAGCACTGGAGGAAGTTTAAGAAACAAGTAGATGCAGCTCTATAGGGTGAAATGGTGTATTATATTTGGAAAGCTCAAAATTGAAAATAGTTTAGAGGTGTACAGCTACAAAGTACAAATATAGTAGGGCAACTTACTAGTGAGATTGTAGATATATAGGAGAGAAATCTTAAACATACAAAGAGAGCTATTAGAAGTAGAGTTTTTTGGCAGAAATTTTTGGAAGTAGAGTGTTCGAGTTTTCGGGGGCCTAATTGATCATAGCAACCTTCCTAGAAGGGGGTTATGAGATTGAGTGCCTTTAGTTTGTAAGTTCTTGTTTGTTTTAATGGTAATTTTTACATTCGTTGCCAAAAAGAAAATTATTTAGTTTGACTCTTAAGAAAAGAAAAACCTAAAGTATTCTGAGATGAAAAGAATAATAAAAATCATTTTAACTATAAAAGTTGAACCGCTTTAATTTTCATACCACATGTAACCCCTTGATTTTTTATATATAAAATTGTAGTCAACAATAGATTTCGACTGGACTTTAACAATGTTAACAATTGTCCTAGAAGCATGTTGGATTCGAAATCGAGAGGGCGTCATGCGGAAACTTAAAATTTGTAAACTAATATGGTGATAATTCAGATGACACAAAACTAAACTAAAAAAATACGATAATTTTGATATGGTTTGACCAATTTGCCTACATATTAAAAACAAAATAAAAAAATATTAAAAAAACTATGAGAAAAAATCTCCCCATAAACAACTCTTTTTAGGACTACATTGTGGATGTTATTCAGTTATTGGTATGAAAAGAGAGGGTCTTCTATTTATAGTGTTCCAAAACTTTTCCTCTTAGAAAGAGGTTAGTCAAATATGGAAATGGAAAAGTTTTATATTTTCCTTTCAGAAAAAGTATAATTATGGTATTAATTTTATTTTTCTTTCAAGAAAAGTATAACTTAATTTTGGTAGGAAAATCAGGGCAAAAACCCTAATAAATCTCCTCTTTTTGACTTAATTTTCTGGCAAAATAATTTTGATCTTCCTTGTTCACATGATCTTCATATATCGCTGCTACTTACCATGACTAAAAATTCATATGGGTTAAAAATTGAAGCCCTATGCGTTAAAAATAAAAGCACGGGTTGATATTATTGAAGTCTTGTGTTATAGTAAACAGGATTGAAAATGAAGTCTTGTGCATTGAAAGTGAGCACAGATTAAAAGTGGATCTCATGCGTTAAAAATAAATACACGAGTTGAAAAGAGCTCAAGCATTGAAAGTAAGAAGGGTTTAAAAGTTGGATCCCATAGACATGGGTTGAAAATTGATTAGATTTTAAAGATGAATTAGCAGTAAGATTGTTGAAAATTTGTATGAAACTTTTCTCCACATGTAGCTAGACAAAGATATTCATTATCGCCAAATTGGTTGCAATTTTGATCTCAACATGTCCTCAATCTGAATCACTGGACCATTGAACCATGGGCTCTGATACCACTTGTCAGGTTCGAAATCGAGAGGGCGACATGTGGAAGCTTAAAATTTGCAAACTAATATCGTGATAATTCAGATGACACAAAACTAAACTGAAAAAACATAATAGTATTGATATGGTTTGACCAATCAACCTACATATTAAAAACTAAATCAAAAAACATAAAAAAAAACTATAAGAGAAAATCTTCCCATAAACAAGACTCTTTTTAGGACTACATTGTGGATGTTATTCAGTTATTGGTATGAGAAGAGAGAGTGTTCTATTTATAGAGTTCCAAAACATTTCCTCTTAGAAAGAGGTTAGCCAAATATAAAAAAATTTTATATTTTCCTTTCAGGAAAAGTAAAAATAATTATGGTATTACTTTTATTTTTCTTTCAAGAAAAGTATAACTTAATTTTTGTAAGAAAATCAGGGCAAAAATCCTAACAAAGCAGTGGCGCAGGAAAATTGATGATCATCAAAGTAAAATGTATAATATAAAAGCAATTTTGTCTTTTTGGTCACATAAAAACTATCTAATCAAGCCTAACTAACTGAAATGTAATCTGGCAAGAAACCACATATTTGAATTAAAAAAAAATGATATGGTTCTTCAAATTATTTATAGACTTAATAAAATGTATTAAATGTAGTAATACATCTTAATACTCAATACAGAAAAGGGCCTAAAATGTCCTTCAACTGTGTGAAATGGTGAAAAAATGTCTCTTGTTTGCCTGTTGGGCCTAAAATGCTCTTCCTATCTACCTATTGGACCTAAAATGCCCTTTTCGTTTACCTATTGGGGACTATTTGTCCTTTTATTTAAGAAAAAAATTATATAATACCACAATTTAGCTTTATTAAACTACATAAAATCCCTATAATTTTTATTAATATTAACCAAATAAATAGTGCACAATATCAATTTTTCGTCGTTCTAAATTGATTTGATAAATAAAAAGAAAAATAACATAAATAGCCATTTTAAAAAAATTATTACATATACATAGCCGTATTATTTGGTTGTTAGATATAGCATATAAAATATTTACTTTTATAATAGATTATAATATATAGAAATAATAATAATTTATTAAATTCCCATATTTCTTATTTACTGCTTATTTTTAGGAAAGCCTCTGTTCTTCATTTTTATATATTATATCAAAATTTTATGTTTTTCATTTTTATTGTCTGCTTTCACGATGCCTCCATAAAAATATATTGTATATTTATATCATAAAAATTCATGGTATATTTATATATTATACAAATTATATTTATATCATAAAAATACATGGTATATTTATACCATACAAATTATAGTTATACCATAAACATACATGATATATTTTAGATATAAAAAGTTTATACCATGTAATACTAAAAATACATATTTATATTTAATAAATAATTTTTTAACAAGAAAAGTACTTCCGACATAATGAGATATACCATGAATATTTATCTCATAAATTATATCAAAAATATAATAATAATCTTACCTTGACATAAATTATATCTATAGAATAAAAATACATGGTATATCTGTACCTGCATAATGATTTTTATTCCATAAATATTTATCGATAAAAAACTATGGTTAACCCATTACATTAGAATTAAAAATAAACGATAACGAAATAATACTAGATGATTAACATACATGAAAATAAAATGAAACATACACAAGAAAATAATGGAATACTTAGTTTATTTAAAAATATTTAAATTTTGAATATAAGAGACAGAAAGATTTGAAAGCAAGGGTTATCTTTTCCACTTTTAATTTGAAGATTGAAAATATATTTCTTAAATTAATGTGAATTGATAATTAGTTATAGTATTAAATTAGGAATTATAATTATCTTTTCTGATTTTTTTAAATGGCTATATATGTAAAAAAAACTTTTATTTTTGTAATATTAAAAAAGTACTATTATTTATGTAATTAGGTTTAAAGGATGGTCTTTTCATGAAATTTTCCTAAATAAAGGGACCAAATAGGCTCAATAGTTAATCGAAAAGGGCATTTTAGGCCTAATAGGTAGGTGAGAAGGCATTTTAGGCCCAATAGGTAGATGGAAAGAGCATTTTAGGCTCAATAGGAAGACGGAGGGCATTTTGGGAAAAGAACAGAAACGATACTTCAAATTAAACTATTTCCATGAAAATCTCCATGGAATTTCACTTTCTAGCTATTTTAATTTACTGGCTTGTTTTATACAGCTTCTACACACCTTCGATACAGTTTCTGTCCATATCTTATACATATAAATATTCTATACGGAAATTATTCAGTTTTGATACACAATTTATACAATAACTGTATATATTTTTTGCATGTTTTATACAATAATTATATAATTTTCATACACTTTCTATATATTTTTTATATATATTGTATACATATACATATTTGATAGAATTATACAATTTCTATAGATATATCTTATATAGATACATATCCTATTTAACAATTATATCATTTTTATATAATTTAATTATTATTTTGAAACAATAGAAAAAGTAGAATATTTGATCAGTTAAAAAATTTATAACAAAAAAATTGAAATATTTTTATAAGGTCCGAATTGCCTAAGTTGAATACTGTATCAGTATTGTGTATGGAATGTATGTGGACTACGTAGGCCAAAATGATCCAAATTAGAAATGGCTATAAAGCGAAAATAGTAAATCTGACTGACCACTTTTTGAAAAGTTTTTAAACTTGGGCTATTTGTTTTAAAAAATGCTATAGAGTGTCCTTTTCCAGGGCATTTTTGCACCATTTTACATAATTGAATGAAATTTTAGGCCTTTTTCGTACCCAATATAAACACACGGACGAACACAATATATTCATTCGATTGCATATCGTTGGATGTTTTGTTTTTCTTTTCTTTTTTTTTAAAAAAACATAGTTTATTCTTAAAAAAGTGAATATATATATATATATATATATATATATATATATATATATATATATATATATATATATATATATATATATATATATATATATATATATATATATAGGAGAAAAGACTCAACAAGAAAATACGAAAATATTAAAAACTCTAGAGATATTAGAAGACCTGCAAAACAACCAAAAGAAATTGTTAGATAAAATTGAATTAAATTTTGATTTCCTAAAAAAAAACCAACAAACAGAATTAGAAAAGAAATTCAAAGATTTAATTAATAAAGACAAAGGTAATTTGGAAAATCTTGAAATAAGGCTAGTATTACAAGAGGTATAAAAAGAAATTAATCAAATAAGACATATAATACTCTCATGAATGATATAATACAAGATAAACTTTATTTAGCAATATTACAAAAGGCTGCACAAATTCAATCAAAGCCCGAAGGAATATCAGATCATCAACCCCAAGGAAAAACAGACTCTTTAATCATAAAATAAAATAATATTATAATTTTGTTACTATTAGAACTTAATAAGAACCTAAAAAAACAAAAACAACAAGACAGTCAAGATAAAAATATAGAAGAATTAATAGAACAACTAAAAAGGATAGAAATAACCCCTCAAAAAGAATTAAAAGAAGCTAAAATAATTAAACCAACTAAGCCAAAAGCATGGACCTTTTTTCAGCATCCCCAAGTAGACAAAGATCAAGTTTTACCCAAAACAGTTTAACAAATAATGTGCTATCAAAAATAATAAATAAACCAAGAATGACTTCAAGACAGCAGTTAGAAGAAGTAATAGACGTAGATAAAGAAATACAATTTTTTCAACAAAATAAATTAAATTTGTTAAATGCTAAAACATTATATAATGAAGGAATGTTTTCAAGAGCACAACTATATAGGCATTATAGAGAAGAACAGATGCGTGTTATCGAAGAAAATAGTTGTAGCATAAATTTAATAAGCTCAGACTCTTTAAAAAAAATTATAAAATTAAACATGAATCTTATGCACATGGGATTAATAGTAATAGGCATAAAAGGATTAACTAGAAAAAAATTAGGAACTAAAGTATTAATCACAATATATGATAATAGATGGTCAGACTCAGAAAGAACTATAATAGGAATAACTGAAGTAGACATGACTAATAATGGAGGACTTTTTTATTGTAGTCCAGATTATATGATAAATACCTTAGAATTCGGAAAGCATATTAAAATAGGGGTACAGACTAAAGAACATGAGGAAATGAATAATGGAAATAATTTACTTATATGTGTAGGATTTATAGGAAAACTTGCCACTAATAGTAGTATAAAGTTTAATTTAAAAATAGATGAAGTAGTAAGTTTAATGGGAAATAAAGGTATTAAATTAATGAAACCCCCAAAAATAAACTCAGAAAAATATGCCGGATTAGAATGGAATTTAGAAAGATTTACTAAGAAAGAAATACTAAAGTCAACCGATCATTTAATGTATATAAACAGTAAAGGAAAAGCTTCAGTAAGATTCACAAACTACCAATATACAAATGAAAAAGAAACTGATGAAGAAATTGAAGAATGTGAGAATACTAATTTTATGAATATAGAAATATTAGAAGAAGGTTTTGAAGTAAATAAAGCTATAATAAAAGCAGAAGCCCTATATGAAATAAATAGCAATAGCGTATTTAAATGCACAGGCTGTAAATTAGGAAACTTAGACCCTGAGGAAGTGAAAGAGCATTTTATAAAATGTGAATTAAGAACATATAATTATGATTATACACATAAAAAGAAAATAAAAAGTGAAGACTCAGAATCAATTTATAGTATAGACGAAAGTATAAAAGAATTTATGGAAAGCGCGGAAAGCTCCTCAAGCCCTTTTCAAAGAACAACCGGTATGAAAAACGTACCATTAACAACAAGAAATTTACCAAGACATACAGTATTTAGAACAAACCCAAACACTCTGACAGAACAAGACATAAAACCTAGAGGAAAAAGAATGTCAATAGAAGAATCCATTAGATTACAAGAAGGTGGTAATAAAGGAAAAATTCTAAATTTACCAGCTCATGACCCTCAGGCATAGAATAATGTAATAGATATATGGAAAAATGTAGTTGTAGCAGACTATATACAACATATACAGGGTAATCAAGAATCAGATGCAGAAATTATGTATAGATATTTATAAACATTTCTAGGAGAAAATACTAAAGCACTTTGGGATGCTTATAAGATAATATTCCCATAAGACTCTCAAGAATTAGTAGAACTAGGCTCAAATCCATACAATTTTGTAAACAAACTACATACTTTACTAATAGGTCGGGATCCCAATAGTGGATTAATAGTATTACAACAAAGAGCTTTAATAAATTTAGAACAACTAAGTATTAATCATTGGTCAATAATTAAAGATTTTTTAAATGATTACTTTTATTATTGTACAATTAGTGGGAACTCATTTGATCAAACTCTAGAATCTAGATTATTTAATAAATTATCAAGGGCTCTAGAATGAGAGATAGAAGAAAAATGGTCCAAGAGAGAAGGAGTAATACAAAACCCAAACAACCCATCGTCAATAGGACAAAGAATACAACATGTAATGGATATATTACAAGAAAAATGTACAAATATACAGATAAAAAAATAATTAAAAAGAAGCGATACAGATTTTTGTAAAAACATATATACTACACAAAATTATGACCAAGATTATAAAAAGAAGAAATATAGAAAGGCATATAAAAAAGACTATCGTCCCAAGAAGAAATATTTTTTAAGAAGACCAACTGCAAAGAAGCCATACCTAGATAAGGATAAACATGTAAAAAAATATAACACCAGTAGACCCTACAAAAATAAATTAGAATGTTTTACCTGTGGTAGTATAGAGCACTTAGCAAATACTTGTCCAAGAAGAATCAATAATAAATCTAGGAATGCACAATTAATAGAAGATGTAAATGAAAATTTAATAAATGTAGACGAATATATGTTAGATAATGAAAGTATATACTTTATTAGAAGCATGGAAGTCTTTGAAGAAGAACAAATTAAATCTGATTCTTCAGATTCTGGAGAAGATGAATTTATAAATGAAATAGGATTAGAAAAGAAAAATTCAGACTATTATGATTTAGTAAATTTGATAGAAGAATGTGAGCATGAATTTGAGAAAAGAAAAGGATGACAGTAATCAGTGTTGTTTTTGTAAATGGTTTCCAAGTAAAAAAAAAAAGAAAAAATGTAGGAAATGTTACAAGGAAGGATGCATAAAATGTATAGAAAAAACCTTAGAAATCTTTAAAAAATTTAAAAATCAACAAACAATTTAAGTAATTTTCACAAAAAAACAACCTGAACCAATAGTTAAAACACCAGACAATAAAATATTAGAATTAGAGGAAAGACTAAAAATATTAGAAATGAGAGTTTATAACCTCAAAAAACATAAAGAGGTAATTACAGAGGAAGACTTATTAGAAGTAGAATTATTAAATACATTTGCTGAAAATAATAGAGTTAGACAGAAAAAATCAATGATGATACCATTTGAAGGAATGGTATGTAATGAAGAAAAGAAAATTAGCCCAGACAAAGTTTTAGAAAGAATAAAAATTCAAGACTATGAGTTCGAGACTTTAGCTATAGTTGATTCAGGATGTACAAGGAGCATTTTAAATAGCAGAATTTTATCAGCAAAACTAATTAAAAAATTACCAAAACCTCAAGAATTCATGCAAATGGACAGAACATATAATACCTATACAGACTATATACCAAAAGCAAAAATAAATTTTATTTATACTTGTGAAAAATTCTACCAACCATCATATACACTTAGTGAAATACTAGTTAGAGATTTAAACATAAAAGCAGACTTTATGTTAGGATTAGACTTTATGGTACAAAATAATGGAGGATGTTTAGTTACAAAAAATTGGGTAATATTCGCCAGTAATATCACTCACTCACCAGTACAGACACAACCTACTTTAACTAAATATCATTTTCTTAAGGATAAGTCAGATGACCAAATAAAACCTAAAATGCCACTAGAATGTGATAAAAAAGAAAATTGTACTTGTAATGATAATAAAAAGGCAACAATATATGAAGAATTATAAGATTTATTAGTAGTAGAAGAAATAGAAAAAGACTATACTTTAATAGAAATGGATACAAAATTATACAATTTTAAGAAAGGTATATAGCAGATAGGGGTAATAAAAAATCGAAAAGACTTAGAAAAAATAATACAAATCCTAGACAAGCTAGAGATAATTGGAGAAAAGCCGTAGCAACATTGGGACTCCAATCAAATTACCTGCAAATTAGAAATAATTAATCCAGAATATACTATAAAAACAGCATCTATAGAAGCTACAAATGAAGACCTTAAAGACTTTGAAATACAAATAAAAGAGCTACTAGAATTAGGAATAATTAGAAGATCTGCATCAAGACATAGGTCAGCAGCTTTCATAGTAAGAAACCATAGTAAAATAATAAGAGAAAAAGCTAGAATGGTAATAAATTACAAAAGACTAAATGATAATACTGTAATGGAAGGATATAAGTTACCAGACAAAACAGAATTAATAAATAGAATACAAGGAAGAAAAGTATTTAGTAAATTTGCTTGTAAATCTGAATATTGACAGATTAAAATGCATGAAGATAGTATAGAATGGACAGCTTTTACATGTCCAGAAGGACATTTTGAATGGTTGGTCATGCCGTTCGGATTAAAGACGGCTCCTCCAATTTTTCAAAGAAAAATGGATAGTATTTTTAGAGACTATAAAAATTTTGTATTAGTTTACGTAGATGATATTTTAGTTTTTAGTAATAATATGAGAGAACATTTAGGACATTTACAATAAGTTTTTAAATTATTTGTAGATAATGGAATAATAATAAGCAGAAAGAAAATGAAATTATGTAAAAATAGTATTAATTTCTTAGAAGTAGTTATTGGAAATGGTAGAATAAAATTACAACTGCACATAGTTAAAAAGGTCTTAGAAATGTCCGATAAATTATACAAAACTAAAGATTTACAAAAATTCTTAGGATTATTAAATTATGCTAGAGCTTTTATTAAAGATTTAGGAAAAGTAGCAGGACCACTATACTCTAAAACAGGATCGACAAGCCAAAAATCCTTTAATACTGAAGACATAAAATTAGTCCAACAACTTAAGCGCATGATACAAGATATCCCAGACTTAACATTACCATTAGAAACAGATTATTTAATAGTTGAGATAGACGGAAGCCTTCAAGGATGGGGAGCAATATTAAAGGCAAAACTCAATAAATACAGTAATAAAAAGGATGAAAAAATTTGTGCTTATTCAAGTGGAAAATATAAAGAAAATGGAAAGTTAAATAGCATAGATGCGGAGACACTAGCAGTAATTTATGGTTGAATAGTTTTGAACTTTATATATTAAATAAGCCCGAAATACTAGTAAGAACAGACTGCAAGGCTATAGTAAAGTTTTATCAAAAAATAAAAGATAAGAATAGTAGTCAAAGGAGATGGTTAAATTTTCTAGATGCTACTTCAATCTATAATATTGTTTTAGAACACATTAAAGGAAAGGATAATAACTTAGCAGATCATTTAAGTAGAATAATGAAAGAAGACAACTAACGATTTTTGTTTCAGTATGAATACAGAAAAAGAAAAAGGAAAGGCAGAAGTCTCATCATCCCAAGACTATATAAAGACACTAATGAGCAACACTCATTTCAGACCACTTACGATGCTAGAATAATCAAAATTAGATAGAATAATTTTTGGACCCCACAACTTGGTATGTTACGAACCATCCAACTTAACTTTCAGACGAAGGCCAGAAGTACAAGTGGATAAGCCGCAGATATGTCTACTAGACAATTTATGGATAGCATATAATAGAAGAGACATTGATGGTTGACACTTTGCCAAAAAGTGAAGGGAGAATACTCCCAGCTAGTTTTAAAACCACAGGTACTCAGACAACAGATGAAGGAAGTTCTTCTCAGAATAAGAAGAGATTTTCATTAATAAAAAAGAAAAATGAAAAAAGAAATATAGAAAATATAGTAGTAGACTCAATTAAAAAGTTGTTAGCAGAACAATTGCCTAAGGAGATAGCAATGAATCCAGAACCACCAGAGCAAAGACCCAAAATTTCTTTAATTCCAAGAGAAGAAACAAGATCACCTAGAACGGAAATAAGACTGGAATTATCAGACGGAGACAGTGACGAGTATGAACGAGAATACAACTCAGTCATGGATCAATTTGCCCAAGACCCAAACGTAGACGATGATTCAGGAATGGAGTTTGACTCAAAAGATTTACATAATTTGTATACGTAAGCAATGAAGATGTCTACAAAAGATAAAATAACAAACGTATGCAATATCAGATAAATAAATAGACGGAGGAGAATTAAAGAAAGATATTAGCCGTCCGGCCCACCCAAGTTGATAAAGTCTTGCTAAAGTCTTTAGAAAAGATTTGAAATCCACAGAAAAGTTAAGATTTGAAGTCCACAAATGCCTATAAATACCCCCTTTATGAAAGACTAAAACATGGACCAAAGAGAGAGAAAAGCAAGAAAAAATCAAGAGTGAGAATGTTATCTAGTTTTCTTAAGTTTTTTAAGTTTCTTAGTTTCTAAAGTTAGTAAAGTTACTTCAAAATTAAAAAAAAAAAAAAGAGTGTGAAAAGTGTGAAAAATTTTCTTAGTTCTTCATTTTCAGTAGCTGTCAACTTTCAGGGGACTCCCGAAAGGAAAACCTCACTTCTTCCTTAAGACATGTAAGTAGTATTCACATAGATCTTTGTATTTTTCTCCCAAGTTTGTAAATTATGTTCGAATTAATCAAGTTTATATTTTTCTTCACATGTGTTTTATTTTTATTAAGATCTGGATCGCCAGCGGTTTTCCGCCAGTTTTCTGATCTTGTAAAATCTGTAAATTACTTATAAAAATACCCTCAGTATATTGTTATTCTCTCAGTATTTTAATAATAATGATGGATTAATCTGTAAATTCCTAGGGACTTGGAAAGTCCGAAGAAGATTAAAAAGGACTGTTGTTATTCTCCCGGAGTGTGATTAAAGAAGATATTGCTAAATACCTAAAACTGAAGAGAAAGAGATGAACAGGGTATAAATTAAAAAAAAAATCAAATCAAAAAACCAAAAAATGCAAAAATAATCTATTTTGGGAGAAAATATACTTAGATATTTATGACTTGGACTCTTACACTGGACTAAGGACAACGAAGGAGGGAGTACTGAGTAGGACTTTACACCATATTAAAACACAACCTTGATAACTCTGCTGTAATATTTTTAATAACTTGTCGTACTTACCTGCTTTAATAACTTAAAATTTCTTACCTGCTTTAATAACTTAAAATTACTTACCTGCTTTAATAACTTCTTATAATAATTTGCTTGCTATATTTATCTGTCTATAGTATTATAATAACTATATAATCTACGATATATTATATTATAATACATATACTAAAGAATATATATATATACATATCTAAGTAATAGATATTCTTGCTTATTGTTTACTAAGTAGTAGTATAACTTGTCCATATATAAGACTATACTATATTTATTCTTGTTAATATTATATATATATATATATATATATATATATATATTTATAGATAGATAGATAGATAGATATACTTAGACTTATATTGCGTATATATATAAATACTAGTTACTATCTATTATTATTAATTTTGTTTATAATATTATTAATATTTCTATCTATCCGACCTGTCTATTATTATTATTTATCTATCTGTATTAACTCTACTTGTCCATTTTATTATTATCTGTCCTATTATTATTATTTATCTATCTATATTATATTCACTTCTCTATTATATTGTTATCACAGCCGTAAGATTCTAGGAGACCTTATTATATATGTTTTCAAGAACTCAGAAAAGAAAGCCTAGACCCTACGAACGTTTAATAATATTAGATTCGGAATATTATTGGTCTCAGAGAAATTTAAAGGAACAACTTAAAAAATTATATAACGTCTTATTGCTACATAGACAATTAAATATTAAATTATTTGAACTTTCTCCACAATTTAGAGAAGAAGTTTGGACTAAACTACAAGAAGTAAATAATAGATTAAGAGAAGTTAGAGAACAAATAGCTTATATTAACCACGAGCTTTGGGTAGATAAGATTTTAAGAGATATGTATCCTTTTTATTTGACTTAATGAATACACCACATAAAATACAAAAACATTTAAAGAAATCGAAAATAATTTGTATAGTTTATACATAGAATATAAAAGACTTAGTACTACAAAAGAAGACCCTATAACCTTAGATAAACTAATTCCTACAATATCTGAATTAGAATATTCTTTAATAAAACTTCTTAAGACTAGAAATAATAATAAATGAAAAGACATCCTTTTGCTAACGATATACGACTAAGATATTGATTTTTAAACGAAGAAATAAAACAAAGGCAGAGAAAGAAAAACTAGAAATATTTTTAAGTATTTATTTAGATTTATTAAAATGTATAGACACTTCACAATCAGAATTATTCAAAGAATATGTAAGTGAAATAAGTTGGGAATTACAGGAAATTAGTATTGACATATCTAATCATAATAAAAGAATAAGCTATTATAAGAGACGTTGTGACCAAGTAATTATTCCTTTAGGGTAAAAATACATGAAAGCACATCCTTTTGCGAGACAAATACAAATAGAATGTAATCAATTATATAAGGAAATAAAACAAAGAAACGATTTTTTAAGAATAGAACAAAGACTAATAAATCAAATAGAAATAATAGAAACTACAGAATTACCAGAAGCAATCATTATTTCAGACTTTATAAATTTAGTAAATTGCATAAATCATATAAGTTTGTTAAAGTGTAGATTGGAAAGTATTAGATATTGTATAGACTAGAAATTTTAGAATACAAACAGCTAGAAAACAGTGTTGTAACAATACACCCTTGTTAGAATAAAGAATAGTAGTTTAAAAATAGATAATTTAAAGAAGCTAGAATATTTAGATCTAACAATCCTAGCTGAAAAGAAATACAGACGTTTTAAAGATAATTCTCTTAGTAGATGTAATTTTAACAACGGAGAACATACATTACATGGAGAAAATCCACAATTAAATACCATTAAAGATTTTATATTAAAATCTGTAATGGTATATATACATATATATACATATGTATACATACATATATACATATATATACATACATATGTATACATACATATATACATATATATACATACATATGTATACATACATATATACATATATATACATACATATATATACATACATATATATACATACATACATATATATACATATATACATATATATACATACATATATACATATATATACATACACACACACACACACACACATATATATATATATACATACACACATATATATATATACATACACACATATATATATATACATACACACATATATATATATACATACACACATATATATATATATATACATACACACACACATATATATATATACATACATATATATATATATACATATATATATATGACTAACGATAGCTAGATGGCATATTTCAACTCCGTGAACAGTTCATGTGGTTTGACCAATGTTTTGTGAAAGTTTAAACTCCATAGATTGATCTAGGAATTTCACTTGTAAAGCTTCAGACTTCACCGTGTGTTGATATTCTATCTTAGCTAAATAAATTCTTATTTAAATTTTTACATTGAAATGATTATCTTTCAGTTAAATTTGAAAGAAGGCTAAACTTCAATTTACGGCTCCCACCAAATCTTTATCAGAAAAATAAACAAAATTGGGATTCAAACAATTATATATATTGCATCATAAGCTGCTTGACTCTTTACTTGACGCTGCTAATAGAATATAGAACCTCACATTTGCGTTAGATCTCCACCAACCTCGCTAGCCAAAAAAACAATTTAAAAGAGGGACCAAATCTCCTTTCGTGATCCAAAACTCAAGTCGTGATGGTATCTATATCCACTATAATAATTAAGTCAACCCAACACTCAAATAATAATAATCAAGTAAATACGCGGAAGAAGTAAAATATTGATAGGTCGCAAAACTGAATTGCACAAACAACTCGATAAAGAAGTACACAAAAACCAACAAACACCACTCAAATTTCGAAATTCATAAGTACAAGCTTCTTATGATGAAATCAATACAACGGGAGTTTAATTATCTCAATTCGTTACTATCCACTAATAAAAGTACTTTCGTCCTCGAAAGTCAATGGATAGAAAAAGATCGAAAGCTCAAAAGAATGAGGTACTGGCCTACATGCCCCGTGCAAGCCTCCTTAGATAACCTCTAAGGCCAACCAACGTTTCCAAGAGATTTTGCCAAAGGTATCCTTTTTACATTAACATCCTTATTTCACTTTCCAAACATCTAAAAGCTCCTCCTCAACAACTAACTGGCCTACTAAACCGAGCACGGCCAAAGCGCACAAACCCAAACCACAATATACTACATCACACTGATATAAGCACAACAAAGCAGATACTCAACCAGGCTAAAGAAAATCAAGGCATGAACCACACATCTAACTCATAACTTTCAATAACATTCCATTGCCTTTTTAAACGTGATGCCTACTCTAAACTACACGAAATCTCTCCAGCATCATCCAAGTCCTTCCCGCATAATCATACTAACCTAACCTTAAAAGTTTGGAGTTGATGGACGAAAGATCCATATGGACTAGCATAAGAATGAAGACCATAAGGTTCCACTTGAATACTCAAATAGTGCTGACTAATGTCTGGAATCTCTGCCAAAGCTACTAATTGGTCCGGATGACCCTCGAAACCAATAGTCATGAGTTCGAAGCCCAGTCTCTTAAAACTAAACGATCCTCTCCAGAATGCCCTATCAACTATGGGTGAAACCATGCAAAATCCAACTTGAGTACACTTCTTCCGCTAAGTAGATAATGAAAATTCTGATAAAAATTAAATACCAAGTGCCAATGGACCATCCTTCAAGTATCTACCTAACACAATCTCCTTGAACTAAATAAAACTGAATCGATATATGAAGAGTAGGCCTAGTCAACCTATCAATGAACGTTCAGCTAAATAGGGATGCAACTAAGTTACACAATTCATAGCTATAATCTCAATATTGGAGCTTCCACAACTCTCAAGTCATCATTTAAAACATCAAAAATCACAATTGGAGCCAACAAGTCTTCACTACGTTTAAATACCCAAATCAATCTCAATATTAGAAATCAAGAATATACCCCGAAATAATCTTACCTTCAGAGACTAAACATATATTCAATGGACCCTATAAGGGATGAAACTAAAATATTACCGATGAATATAATCATAACTTAGTAAAACCATAGGCTCAAGGATACAAGCAATTAAATTCATATACTCTGAGGTCATAACACATCAGGTATAATAAAGAAGTCACCAGGCTACAAAGTGTACTAATGATAGCCAAATCTCGAACAACTCGGAGAAATATGATCTTAGACTATATTTTGTCAAAATAATACTCAATCTATGTTAGCGCATAAAAGACATCCACTTGGTTACCAACAGCTGATACACAAGCACATATCACCAAGTAGAAGCATTCCATAAAGTCATATTAGTTCGATCAAAGCTAAAATGAGAAAGTTTTGAATTCACCCATTTAAATCAACCTTAACTTAACTGGACCATAACCCACATTTTAGAAAGAATGAAGTACCCAACTCAACGCTACTACCAAGATCAAGACTACTATCGGGTGACGAACCAGTCAAATCGAAAGAAAACTCTCAACTAGTTAATAGTTGGAGTATGCTACAGAAAAGGGATCGTCAATACTAAAATCACAACAAAACCATGGAAGGCCAACCCTTTCTTCCCATAACCCTCTCAATAATAGATCTAACCTTACTGACAGAAGATAAAACCAACCAACCAAGGTTCTAAGCGAAACGGACAAGAATCGAAAGAAAAAAACACTAATAACATAATATTAGTCTAGCCGTCTATCGAGTAAGGATCTATCAAAGTTTAAAAAATCAGCAATAATAACAATAAGATAAAGTATAGGTGGAACCAAAAACATAAATCACAATCAGTACCACTTTGAACTCATAACAAGGCTATTATGCCAAAGGAAATGAGATTTGCCCAAGCGTTACACCCTGAATCAAATACAATACTGATCTACTCAATCCATTACTAAAATAAAATGTCTATGGGGATAGCCAAATATGCATAAAATCTAAACAAAGTCTTACAACAACTAATATACTAATAGCAAGGCACAAAGACACCGATGGGTATGAACAACCCAATTTAATTCAAATAGAAACTAAAAGATAAGTAAATTAAAATTACACCTATAATAAAGGAATCTAAAAATACATACCCTAAACTGCCCGAAGATGTACGAATATGAACTCTTCCAAACTTATACTGGTGTTTGAACGACTATTAAATACACTAAGTGTACTACATCTGACCGAAGGTGCTACATCCCTAAGAGATTGATTGATTGTACTGACTACTAAATAATCCATGTTAAGGACACTCTCTAGAACAATGGACAATCTCTCTGTAGTCATAACAAATTCCTGAAGCTCTAACCTAGCAAGAAATACGATCTGGCCCTAACTCATTCCTGAGGAACTCCCTAGATCGGTGACCAATCTCTCCTTAATCAAAACAGTCCCTTGTAATTCTCTAATGCAATGTACATGCTAATATAGAACAGTTGTCATAGACAAAAGACTCAGACCGAGAACCCCATAATACCTGACCAAAACTCTGCTCATTAAGATCAACACTACCTGTCTAGGAGTCATTTGTAATTTGAGGTGCTACCTGAGTAGTTATGATGGGATGCAAGTGATACTGACCTCTTCTAGGAGTATTCTTACCTCAAAAAGAAATACCACTAATGTTGAATTATTGACATGGCCTCCTACTGCCACCTCTATATATCTCTAGGCATGCCCTCTCTAAAGCCCTTGTTTGATCAACAGCTTGAAGAAAATTAGGTTCAATTGATATCATATGCTCTAATTCCAAATAAAGAGAAAATGCAAGTATGCTGATAAACGCATGCACCATCTCATGATCTATAGGATATAACATAAAAATATGTTTGGCCCACTTGAGAAACCCTATCTCATACTCTAAAAATGACAGAGAGCCTTGTTGAACACCAACAAACCCAATTCTATCCTGAGAACCACTCGATGTACTAGGCACTACTACTGACTGTGAAGTGTCTATGAAAAGACTTAAAATCCCTAACATGATATCTCGATAAGATGAAGCGGTTATAAACTCTGCTAGAGATTGGTTGGCCCTAGACCCTCTAGTTGATGCTGAAGATCCTCGATATAAAGCTCTAACTCTCTGGACTGACTCTAAGCTAAAACTTTTTAAATACGTGTAGAAGTTCTAAATATATCTATCAACAACCTCATGCTATCCATTTGAGAAGGAGTGAAGTCAAAAGAAAGAGTTGATAGAAGTCATGAAACACGATGAAGAATCAAGAAATGGAATTTCCTAAGAATGCCTTATACCTCCCGAATATAGGATACGGATGTCATTGCACCAATCCACGAGATAGTACTAGGCATTTTGCTGTTGTACCTACAACATTGCTAAACCTAGGATCTAATATCAAATTGTCACGACCTAATATCTCAGGTCATGATGAAACCTACCATAATTCACTGGTAGGTAAGTCAACCCATAGTCCAAAACATCTAGCAGCGGACTTCTAAGAAAAACGAAAGTCAAGACTAATAAAATAAAAAGAAGATAAGAAGAAAGTAAACATTTTCCCCAAAGACTGGTGAGGTTAGTACAAGAGCCACTATCAATCAAGATTCCAAAGTAAACATAATATATATATATATATATATATATATGTACGTAGAATAATCTCTAAAAAAATAAAGAAAAGATCAGACCAGCAAAAGAGGGAGGGCAGGAACAACTCCAAATGTCGGTAGCTCATCCCAAATCTCTAATCCATGGCAGCTCTGCACGATGCATAAATCATAAAAAAAAATCATATTATGATCTGTAGGGTGAGAAAATATTGTATGAGTACCTACATAAGGTACTTAGTAGGCATAGGACGACTAAAATCTAAAGGTAATGCAAGTATAAATAACATGTAGTGAAGAAATATATATAAATGATAACTATATAAGAAATAAAACACAATAAGGGAAATATATTGGTACATGTGACTTACTATATTCCATCAATAATTAGGAATAATGATACTACGTACTAAGTAGTTGAACAATATGTTATAATAGTACGAAGGAAGAGATATACAAGAGATATATAATAATAATAACACAAAAAGGATGTATATATATATATATATATATATATATATAATACTAATATATAGGAAAATTTCCATATATAATAAGAATAGCTAAGCCTAAAAATGCTAACCTGAGGGGGCTAGTCTAACATCATTGGAATCATAACCCAATAGGGAATCTAACTCTAACATAATCAGGGTCTCTAACAAAAATATGAATAATCATAAAGTAATCTAACAACAATAAATCTTAGTGTTGTTCCCAAGCGCACACACAAGTGTAAGTGGTCTCACAAAGTAGTAAAGTGGCCCTTTAGAAGCCAAGTATCGATCCCACAAGGACTAGTGTTAAGAAAATATCCAATTTTAGTTTAACTATAGAGATTAAAGTCGTGTAAAAGTAACGAAAGACTTTTAGAGTTGTAAACTAACTTAAAGTAAACAATGCAGAAAAATAAGAGGTTGGACAATCAATAAATAGAAACCCGGGGTTAAAGCACTGCGAACAATCATACTAAGTTATTGAACTTCATTGGTTAGATTACTTATCTACGTTGTTGATTCACAGGGTTAATTTTATGATCATGGTTTCTCGAGCCTCTAATCGTCTATCTAACATAGCCTCACAATTACATCGTTGAGTGGGGATATGAGAACTAAGCTAAACACATTTATATTTAATCTCCTAAATAACCAAATAAGGCTTCTAGGTATATCTCTATACTAAACGCTAATTGAAATTCCTTATTTTATAAAATAATAAGAATCTTACTCTATTTACCCCCATATTTTGCCGCCTCTGCATCTCTTTACCCCCCCCCCCCAACACTCCTTCGCCTGCCATCCTTTCACTTTTATCAGTCACTCTTTCCCCTCATACCTCTTCATATTACCTTCTTTATCTTTTCCAACAGTTACCTACATCTCTCATCTCTTTCTCATTCCTCTTAATCGTCCTCTTCTCTCACTTTCTGTCCCCTTTAAAATTTATCTTTTCTTTTCTCCCATGACCATAACCTATTTTATGTCAAACATACCTAAAACTCTCCCCAATGCCCTCCTTGACAGTCCTATTCTCTTCTCTGAATCCTCTAACAAATCCTCAACAGGCTCTCAGTCAACTCTTATCAAGAGACATCGTCCTACTCCTAGTCCATCCCCCTCCACTAAGAAACCTCATCCCAACCTTCTTCACTTTCTCCCTTCAGAGGACATACATAAGTTCTGGACATGCTCTCACAAAGACAAATTCTCTGCCTTTAAAAATTGCTCTATTGTACCCGGTTGCATTATCAATCTCCATTAAGTAAAAGATTCCTTATGTAATGGTAGTCACTTCTTTAAGTTTCAAGATTTGTCCCTTGTTTTTAGTCTCTCTGGACTTCTGGTTTATGAGGATCCAATTCGCATGTTTTATATGAATCTTCGCCTCTCCCCTGATAGAGGTGAACTAGAGACTCTTATGTTTGGCACAAGAATCATTTTGAATGATTTTCTGTTCGAAAATACTTTTGATACAAAGTTCTCTGGTGACATCCTTTTTATAAATGGCAACTGGCCCGATGATTTTGAGGTCAGCATTGAAGAAGCCAAAAGGGTCTGCCAGACCCTGACTTTATTTTGACCAATTTTGGTCCCTCGGCCTTCTGTTTTAAGTTTCACATTATGGCTCACATAATTGCTACTACACTAATTCCTTGGAAAGGATCCCTCAGCAATATTATCGGTCGTGATATTTTTGTAATGTATTGTCTGGTTAAGAAAATCAAAATCAATTGGGCAACTTCGATCCGTGAGTACATGCTTGAAAGTTCAGTCGATGTTCATGCCTCTGCCAGTTTATCGTATGGCCTGCTCATTACGCAAATTCTTATGTATTACTCAATTGATCTCTCTGTCTACCCCCTAGTGGAGGTTGTTTCCACTTATGACTCCAAGACTTTTGCCACTATGGGCTACGTCTTGGTTGAAGATGAATGGTGCAAGAAGGGTTCTGCCCGGTCAAGGTCGGAACTTCCCAAGGTAAGCAAATCTGTTTCTAACCCTATGATTTCTATCTCGAAAGAACTGAAGAAGATTAAAGATCACTTCAAAGCCATCAAGGAAGGTGTTGCTCTACTTCAAGAGTCGACTTTAAAACTTCTGGACCTCGGGAAAAGCACCAGCACAGACATAGACATGGTTTGATTGTCTCTTAACGGGTTCAAGAAGGAGGGTATAAAATTTTTTACTCGGGTGTTCACCCGAATGGATTTCATCAAGATCCAAGTCCACTCCTCTAATAATGATCTATCTATTTTCGTTCAGAACTCCTATTCCTTCTTCTTCAAAAATGTTGAAAAATCATATGACACCTTCTGTCATAACATGCATAATACTCTAACCTACTTTCTCAAAAAGTGGTGAACAATGATGACTTTGATTTTTATTTAAAGGGGGTCCTGCCCCTTGTTTTTATGGGTTGTAAGATGATTTTTAACACACTATCTACCATATTTTTTTCTCTGCCTAGTGATTGTTAGTCAATAGATTATATCTCTATTATTTATATATTGTTTCTTTTTGTTATTCTTTTTTATTTATATCAAAAGGGGGAGAAAGACAGGAACATCAAAAAATCAGGAAGTGCCTACCAGTCACGGGAAGCAAGTCGACAACTGATAAATGAAAGTCTACTGATACTCAAGAAACTTGGAACAATAGAAATATGTACAAGTCGGGGGGAGCAAGCTGACTACTGTGACAAATAGGGAAGTCAACTGATGTTTATACTTGTTTGTTATTATCAAAAGGGTGAGATTGTTAGCATCTTATATTGAAGTTTTAATAATGACAAACTAATGAGTGGAATTTTGCAGGATATTGGAAGATTGCTAATGACAGAAGGATGTCTCACACAAAGATATGAAGGATCAAAAAAGACTAATTCAACATGTAAGTAAGCAAGAGAGGTGGCTCCAAAAATAGAAGGGCATCTAATCATGAAGATCCACGGCCAGGACATCTAAATATTATGGCAAGCAAATCAATCAAGCATTTGAATTGAAGGAATAAGGATCACAGTCCCAAAATCACGGAAAATCAAATCAATGAAGAATTAGAACAAAAGGAAGGAAGACCACAACCTCTACATAGACATATCTGATGTGGACATGTATAGCTGTGGAAGTTGCACCACGTATAGACATATCTGATATGGACATACTTTATGGTGTCATCCCTCAATCAAGAAATCAATTCAAATCCTTGATTGAGAAAAAATCTCTCGGGCTTTCTTTCAAGAAGCAACGACAGAGGAAGCTAGAAACTATAAACAAAGAGACAAAAGGCTGAAGCACACGCGCAACTTCAAAGAGAAACCTCAAAGTGTCTCAATCTTAGTCCCACAAAGCTTTGTAATCTTTAGCTTACAATTGTTATATAAAGAATAGGATCGAGTTAACTTTATAATAAAAAATAAAGTTGTGTCACAAGATCTGAAAAACAAAATAAGTCTCCGTAACTTGTTTCTCATTATTGTACTCGAGCCAACACTGGAAGATCTAAGGAAATGTTGAAACCCAAGGAGATTGAAAGTAGGCACCACATTGGTGTTCCGAACCAGGATAAATCTTCGTGTTCTTTACTTTAAATTCAGTTGTTTATTTAAGTGTTTGTTTCAAATATAATCTGTTTTGTGAAGTATACTGATTTGTAGGAAAGTCGACTATGAGGAGTCAATAGTCGACTCACAAAAAATTTCCAATTCACCCCCCTCTCCTTGAATTTCAAAAACTATTAGATGGACAACATGTGGTTCGTGACTCAGATTCAACTTTTAGAGGGAATTAAATATAATTTATTGATTTGATGCATACAAGTACTTTTGTATATAATATTTCAAACCAACACATGAAGCTTTTGTTCTCATTAGCTATGTTCATCTATTTATCAAAGACATTTTATTCCAAATCAATATTATCAAGATGAATTATCTTGATTACACAATCTGAAAATTATGTTCTTAACTCAATTTTATTGAGAAACCAACTTTATGAATGTCAAACTGCAGGTTGACAATAAATGTAGATGTGGTCATCTTATTGATGCATGTTTTCAATATATCACATGATAGGTGAAAGGGCTCGTATTCACCTTTTATAATTTTCAGATTTTAAGGGATCCAATTCCAATATTAGTTGGTCGAACCAACTTATCATGAAAACAGGAAACATGCAAAGTTCATGAAGAATTTTCTTGGCATAATACATAAATATGACCCTAAACTGGACACCAAATTATAACTTTGACCTTAAACTTTGACAGTGCACAAATATGATATTTAACTATTCAAAATTGCACAAATATGACATCCGATCCTACGTGGCAAAACACGTGTTCAACACGTAAAACTGGGCGAGTCCAACTTAAAATCTAAGGACATAATACATAAATATGACCCTAAACTTGACACCAAATTTATAACTTTAACCTTAAACTTTGACAGTGCACAAATATGACCTTTAACTATTTAAAACTGCACATATATGACCTTTAAATAACTTTTCACTATTATTTTTTTATTAATTTCGGCTCAAAGATGAAAATGGCATCTAATTTCTTTTGTCATTGCGGAAAAAGAGCAATATTGAAGATTTATTAATTAGGTGGGTCAGCCTCATACGAAAATTATAAAGCAAAGGGCGAATTTATGTTATATAATATATCTAAATATAATTTATTTAAATATTAAATTAAAGATGAAACTATACTAATAACAAAAAAAATTATAGTTTTGATAAAACGTTATTAAGGATAGTAGTAGTAGTATATTAAATTAACGTTATTAAAATGTTAGTATTAAATTAACGTTATCAAAACGTTATTAAATTAACGCAGGGGTGGACCTACGTGGTTGTCATGGGGTTCACCCGAACCCCCTCGGTAAAAAGATTGTGTTGTATATATAAGGTAGAAAATCTATATTTATGTACGTATATTAATGTTGAACCCCATGAAACAAGACACTTAGATAGCCCAGTGGTGTTATTTTCTCTTCTTGGGAGCTTCCTTCATCCTACTGCGCGGTTCGATCCCTGCTAGTGATTTTTTTTTTTAACAAAAAAAAGCAAGGTGCTGCTGCTATAGTAATAAATAAATAATAATAATAAATAATAATAATAATAATAATAATAATAATAATAATAATAATAAATACCAACCTTTTGTAAGTAATTACACTCTCTCTCACTTTTTTAATTACTTTACTCTCTCTCCCTATTAATATACATAACATAGCCGACATATATATAGCATTCTGTGTATATGTTGGGATTTTTGTAATATGTTTAGGGAGTTGAGATTTTTTGTAATATTGGAAACATAAGTTGTGTATTTGTGTAATTTTTAGTAATAATAATAATAATAATAATAATAATAATAATAATAAAACGACGTCGTTTTAACACAAAAAGCAAAACTTTGACAGTGCACAAATATGACCTTTAACTATTCAAAACTGCACAAATATGACCTCCCTCCAAGTCAGTCCTTTTAACGATGTGGCACCGTGTGATTGGATGAGCTTTTCACGTAGGCGCGAATGAAACTCACGCATGGGGTTGCAAAATCGGAGGTCATATTTGTTCAGGTTTTGAATAGTTAAAAGTTCTATTTGTGCACTATCAAAGTTTAAGGTCAAAGTTCTAATTTGGTATCAAGTTTAGGGTCATATTTATGTATTATGCCAATTTTCTAATTCTTCAATATTTGTTTAATTCATAATATGCATATCTTTGGAATGTCATAATCGTTCATGTCAACTTATGAACTTTTTTGTACTAGTAAACTCCAACTTTACCATGACCTGTGTCTTTTACTTTAGTAAACTTCTTGTTTGCCATGACAAGAATTTTGTATTAATAAACAATACTCTTAATTTATTATGGCATGTGATCTCATCATCATGCTTGGGTAACTTTTCACATTTGTGGTTCTTATCATAGTAGCTTGGAGATATTCAATCTTTCAACTGTTCTACCTCATTTGGAGGTGGATTGTGATATCTTCACAACTAAGAACAATCGAATTTTTATACAACTATATTCACCCCTAGGGTATAGTTTGTATTTATAATAATCAAAATTATCATTTTCCGGGGATGAAATATAATCGTGCCTTAAGCGTATCAAAGTGTGATGGTTTAGAATACATTTCAAGATATTGTTACTTTAGGAGCAAACTGAGACATACATAAGATTGTAGAGAGTTTTTTTTTCCTCTAACATATCTTTCAAAATATATCACGCTTCAAAGCACTTATTAATTTAAGGGTTAGAATTATTGTCGTTCTTTTTCCATATTCATGTACATTCATTCCATCGCTTGTCTTTTTTCAGACATATTATGTACTGCTACCACATTTACTTCGGGGAATGGGGCATATTAATAGGACATATTTCATGACTTTCATAAAAAACACATTATTTTGCCTTAACCATCATTATATCATCAATATGTTGCATTGAGATTCAAACTCAACGTCTTATCCATATAAAGGTGTCTTAGGCGATAAATCACTGAAACTTGAGCATAATTAACCAATGACATCAAAGTTCAATAGAACTCACCCTTGATTATTAATTTGATGAAATAAACGAATCAAATTCGTTCTTTTCAGACACTGCCTCATTGGATCTGGTAGGTAAATTAACTTTTATCTTGATCCAAAATCACCAAGTAAACTCTTTTGTACGCTTAGATAGAATATGATTATAAGTGAGCAGAATCAAAATAAATTGATATTCAATCTACAAGATACATACAGTAGTAACATATTAGCATGTTCTTAGTTGCATTATTATTCGATCAACACCATGGGTTCGTACACTGCAACTCAGTGTGAAAGTTAAATACTAAAATACTGATGGAGTTTACTAATATATCTATCGTGCAGAATGAGATCCAATTTATAAGATTGTTTAGAATAAATTTTATAAAATTAATAATACATAAACAGTATTAATTCAATAACATTAGCGATTAGTGATATGTAGGACACTTTTCAATTTTGCCATACTCAAAACGGTAGGACTCGTATATATGCAGTGCAACTGGCACACGGACCAAAAACAATTGATAAAGAAATCAACTTATTCTACTAACCCTGGACAAGGCTCGTGCAATTATCCATAAAGCACCAAAAATTAAAGCACAATAATTAGACATACCTTTTCTTAAGTGATAGGTTCATCTATAGTTAGGCGTGATAACTATTAGAGTCTCGTGCTGATAAAATGTTATAAAATATAAAATAAAAACAAGAAGAATGGAGCGAAAAGAGAGAATGATCATTATTTCTGTGGAGAGGTTTCTTGATGGGAAGAATTCCAAGGAAATCTCTTTTATTTATAGGGAAAACTAACTTTGGGGTTTCTAACTTTTTTCATAAATAAACATTTACTATATATGATAAAGTAAACATTCACAATATATGATAAAATAGACATTCATTATATATGTGGTAATATATTTGTAACAAACTATTCATTATTTAACCATTTTTTAATATAAAAATAAAATTTTAACAAAAACATCTAAGTTAAAATGCGAAGAATGCACCAGAAATATTTAAAAGTTTAAATTCCTTAAATCATTATTGAAGTTTGAATTGATAAAGATTTCAATTCCACAAGTCATTAGTGGAGTTTAAAACTCCATTAAGTTTTCACTCTTTAATTGTGATAAATTTAAAGTCCATGAGCCATTTTAGATTTTCACATCAAAAAGTACTCCTAAAATGAGGGAAAAGTTTTTCATGGCCTCACATTCCACGTAATACGTGTGTGAGGCCTTTAACTTTTTTCCAAGTGGACTTTGAAGGCCCCATTTCTCAGTCATAGTCAACCTTTTTTTTTTTGTTCTCTCTCCTTGTTCCTTTTTTTTCTTTAACAAATTATCTTTTGCTCAAATTTTTTTGGGGTGTTTATTTCTTTATTATTTTTTATATAGTAGTTCTTTTTTACTGTCACTTTTTAAATTTATTTGGATATTATAAGTCTAGAGATTATTTAATTATTCTGTAGATATTTAAAAAGTAGAAATTTTTTTATCAGTTTAATCATCATAATTATTTTTTCTTTTTATTATTCTCTTTGTTTATGTTGAATTCGATAGCGTAAGGCTAACGATTTATTTTTTTATATCATCACCATATTTTAAAGAAAAAATTATACCAAAAATTCAGAAAAAGAAATAATTTCTTTGTTCACTTTTACTTGTCATTATTTTGTTTCTCAAGATCAATTTGGATAAATTTTAAAGATAAAATTAAAGTAGATTAATTTAATATTTTAAATTTAAAATATAGATCATCGAAAATAATACGAAAAACGTAATAAATTGAATTTTTTTTCATATTAATATGATGAAAGAATAAATATTAAAATATTTATCAAAGTTCATATAGTTTGACCTTGAAAAATGAAATAGTGACAAATAAAAGTGATTGTATGAAGTAGCTAAGAAGAAAAGATGACTAGAAAAAGAGAAGGAAGAAAACACCAAGTGAACAATTGGTCAGAAAAATAAAAAAAAATACTTTAGTTGAAATCTTTAAAGTTGAAGCTAAAGTTAGAATTATATTTGATAATACATTTTACACTAAATACGCAGAATTTAAATATATTTTTTTAAAAAATAATATACTTAATCTAAATATGAAACATAATTTAACTAATGTTATTTTATAAAAGTAAAAAATTTAGAATAAAATAAAAATGAAAATAAGACTTCACCTGTTTTTCAAATTTCAAATAAAATTTAAATTATATTTGAGATTTTTATGGTCAAACATTAATTTTCAAATAAATTGACAAAAGTTATTGAAAAATTTGAAAAAACCTGAGTGGTGGATAAGCAATAGGAATAGAAAATACTTTCTTCGTTTTAAATTATCTGTCCTAAATTGAAATGACACATTGATTAAGAAAAAATTAATAATATATCTAGTTTACCACAATATTCTAATTAAATGATGTTTATATTTTAATTTAAAGAAAAAATAATTAATGCAAAGGTTAAAACATGAATTTTTTTTTATCTCTTCTTGATTAATGAAAAAGACAAGAAAAATAAGAAATTAAATTAGAAAATTTGAGACGAATAATTTAAGACGGAGGAAGTAAAAAAAAGAATTTTCATGAAACTGCATTGTATTTAGTGATGGGGCCAAATAAACACAAGTGTCCAAAAATAAAGGCCTCACACACGTATTACATGGAATGTGAGGCCTAGGATAAAATTTCTCTAAAATGAGGACTAAACTTTAATAGAGGGGCAAAAATTGATCTATCTCACCAACTTTTACAATCTTGAGTTGGGACCAACCCAATTGCCGCCGCTAGCGATAGTATGTATGGATACTTTTCGCTTGAGTTGATCTCCACCGACTTCACTGACTAAATGAAGAATTATATATAAAAAAAAAAGGATCTAGTTCTCCCCTATAAATAAGCATTATGATCCTTAATATTTTCCATACAATATCCCATTACAAAAAACCTTCTTTTTAGTCCTTTCAACAATATTTCCTTGCCTAAATCTAATTGACCATACCATGGCTTCTGCTCCTCAACCACCAACTCTATCTGAAAAAACCACTAATCTCTCACCGGAAAACAACAATGTTACTATCACCGGAAAGATATATACAAGAGTCCGCCTTGCTACAAAATCTGATCTGCACCATGCATACCAGTTGTTTTACCAAATCCACGCATACCATAACCAATTTCATTTATTCAAAGCAACAGAGTCCTCCTTATCGGACTTGCTCTTTAAAGAAAATCCTCTTCCCCTTTTCTACGGACCAACCCTACTTCTACTCGAAGTCTCCCCGACCGCTTTTACTGAACCCAAAAATAACAAGGATGAAGGGTTCAAACCCGTCTTTACAGCGCTCGACCTTAAATTTCCTGTCGTGGAAGGACAAGTTGAGGAGTTTCGGTCCAAATATGATGATGGAACCGATAAACGTGATGTGTTCATCGCGGGATATGCTTACTTTTTCGCTAATTATTCACTCTTCGGGAACGACAAACCGGGGATCCATTTCGACAGTCTTTACTTCAGGGAAAGTTATAGAAAATTGGGAATGGGAAAATTGTTGTTTGGAACTGTTGCGTCTATCGCTGCGAACAATGGGTTTGCTGCGGTGGAGGGAATAGTAGCAGTTTGGAATAAAAAGTCATATGATTTTTACGTGAGTATGGGTGTTGAAATACATGATGACTTTAGGTTTGGCAAATTGGACGGTGAAAATCTTCAAAAGTATGCTGATAAGGAGAAAAATGGTGCAGGAAGCTGTTAGTTTGTTTTACCTTTTTAGTATATATACCGGAAGTGCTATTAATAAATTTCTATCTAATTTCGTATGTTCTTTATATGATAAATTTTTGTGATAAAGATCTTTCTTGAAATTTCACATAATGGAAGTTATAGTGGAGCAAATTATATTTGTATATGTGTAATTTAATATTGGAAGTGCTGTAAGTTAGTATGATGAGCGGTCGTAATATTGTAATACATTTATACTTGGAAATATTAAGTTGATTATCATATAATATAACATAAACTCTCTGATTAATTTAATTTTATCTGGCACAATTATTATTTGGGAAATCACCAACACCAAGGTTGTTGTTTTTCTATTTGCCACGATTTTATTTCTCATAATTTTCTGGTTATTATTGATTAACTATTGTGACCTTACTGTCTTTTATAATTTTCAAATGCCTATGTAAATTTACTTCTAAAAGTTCTCTCATGTATCTTCCTGGATTTTTAGGCTAACTTGATGTTTCCATGGTACATAATTTTCCAAGGTGGTAATGGAAACGTCCAAACTTAGAAAAAGGTCTAGTATAACATTTGTTTAATACTTTCTCCGTTCCAAATTTCCTAATTTAATTTTCCATTTTACTTGTTTTTTTTCATTTATCAAGAAGAGACAATTTTTTTTTTCATGTTTTACTCTTTGCATTAATTACTTTTTCTTCAAATTAAAATGTAAACATCATTTAATAGGGATATTATGGTAAACTAGACATGTTATTAATTATTTTTCTTAACTAATGTGTAATCTCAATTTGGGACGAATAATTTGGGACGGAGGGAGTAATAACTATTGTGACCTTACTGTTTCTTTTAGAATTTTCATAATCTCAATTTGGGACGGAGGGAGTAATAACTATTGTGACCTTACTGTTTCTTTTAGAATTTTCAAATGGCTATGTAAATTTACTTCTAAAAGTTCTCTCATGTATCTTCCTGGATTTTTAGGCTAACTTGATGTTTCCATGGTACATAATTTTCCAAGCTGGTAATGGAAACTTCCAAACTTAGAAAAAGGGCTACTATAACATTTGTTAAAACCTATTGAAAAGTCAATGGATCGTACTTATTGTTGTGAATACTAGTCAATTCATCTTATCCTTATCCAACGCAACTTGTTTGGAATTTTACTTCAGGCCTCATATACGTAGTCCTAAAGATTTTCTATCCTTGTATGCTGAAATTGTCAAATTTTTAATTATGGAAGAAATTTCGGTTTTATCGTAGATGTTAGTTACTCCACTTGCCTATTTTTGCATGTTTGATTTGACAGACCACTAATAAAGTAATAAATAAAATAATAACTTATTATATTATTTTTTTTAATTATAAGTGATCTAAATATTAGGTAATGAATCTATCTATACTATGTTAAAAGTGAAAGGGTCTTAGAAATGTTGTTTGAACTTTTTGTGCTTCATAAAAAGCTTTAGGTTTAGCCCTTTCACTAGTTTCATAATATTTAAGAATTAAAATTAATAAAATACTTATACTAAAAGTAATTCTAAAGCAACTAAAATTGATTTTAAAAAGATTTGAAAAATCTAGAAATAAATATGAAAGCGTTAGAATAAGAAAAATATGGGAAGTACCAAATTTTTAAAAGTTTTAAGTAAGTAATCAAAGATTTTCTAAAGATATAACTTTAAAAATAAGAAAAGATTTTAAATATAAAAAAAATAAAGGAATAATAATACTACACTAGCAGCAAGGAAACGAGGTTCTGCATGATAAACAAAAAAGTGGTGGTTCATTAACCACTTGAAACTTCTGGTGGTAATATATATATAAAAATATATGTGCTTACAAAAATATATATATAAAAACAAAATATATGTTATATTTACATCATTGTATTAAAGTGTGAAGGATCATTGAGAAGTGATTTGAATTTTTTGTATTTTATTAAAAACCTTCGCAATAGACAAAATTATCTAATTTTATATAATCGAAAGTTACACGTGCGATGAAACTAGTAATATCTAATAATAAGGATAAAATAGAGGCAAAATATAAATTTTCTTTTAATTTTTCAAACTAAACATATAAAGTTGGATAATTATTTTTAGTATACTGGACAAGTTGGATAATTATTTTTAGTATACTGGACAAGTTAAACTGGACAGAGAAAGTAACAACTATTCAAGGTTTGCTTTTGAGAATGACTTCTATAACTTAGTTATACAATTACATCTTTAACAAATTCTATGTGAATTAATAAGACTACGTTAAAATTAATCTAAAAAAGTAGCAATATGAAAGAAGAAGTAAACAAGAAAATAAGGAGACAAGACAAGAGATGATAGTTTTTTTATTTTTTCAAGAGAAAAGACATGTTTTCACCCCTGAACTTGTTGACTCAACTTACTTTAGCACTTAAACTAAACTTCTATTTATTTACCTCCCTTAACAATTTAATAGTGAATTAATTTCAGCCCTCAACTGAATATCACTCTCACAATGGAGAGTGTGTTACACTCGCCTATACATCAGCGCCACGTCAGAGCCACGTCAGAGCCACGCAAGCAAAATATTTTAAAAATATAAATAAATATATATAAATATTTTTAAATATATATAAAATATTTTTAAATAAAAAAAATACAACCCCCCTCCCTTCTATCTTCTTCAAACCACTCATCCTTCCACACCCTCCCTTTCTTTCTCTAGCCACCCCCACCCCTGCAGACACCCCGTCCACCCCCACCCCCTGCAAACACCTTTCTTTTCCTATCTTTGGCCACCCCCAATCCACCCTCATCCCTACAAACACCATTTTTTTTCTTTCTTTGGCCACCCTCTGCTCACCCCCACACCTGCAAACATCGACCCTCCCTTTCCCCGTATCAAACAAACCCATCAATCCCCCACCCCTACAAACACCTAAAAAAAATACACACATAAAATTGGCAAAACATTGGTACCACCGGCAAAATTCATATTCCAGTAAAATATTATTTCTCTTTCATATTCCGACAATAACAATTACCAAATCTCTTTCATATTCCGGCAAAACTCACCGAAAATGATTAAAATAAACCCATAAAAAAATATACGCACAAAACTAACACCATCGCCACCATTAGAACCACCATCATTAACACCACCGCTAATAACTTTTCGTCAATTTCAATTTCATTTCATATTTTCAAATCCACAAAGATGATTTTTAATTTTTCAAATTCAATTCATTCTTTTTTATCTTAAGTCGAGGGGTTGAACAAAGAGAAATTGAAGGTCGGAGTGAAATATTTGGTAATTGAAGGAGAAAAAATTGGGATTTGGGGAAGGGGGTGGTGGCTGGTGGTGGTGAAATTGGTTAGAAAAAGAGGAAGATCAGACACTTCGTAGGATAATTAGGATGGGGGTGGGGGTTTAGAAGAAGAAGGGAAATTATTCTTCTTCTATTATGTGTGTGTGTGTATATATATATATATGTATGTGTATATATATATATATATATTAGTAGACTTTTTTTTTTTTAAAAAATCTACGCAATTTTTTTCTTTTTAAAAAATGTCACGTCAGCATTAGGGGTGAAATTAATACACTTTAAAGATGTAAGGGGATAAATAAACGGAATTTTAGTTTAAGTGCTAAAGTAGGTTGAGCGGACAAGTTCGGGGAGGGGGGATGATGTAACTGTACAATTGCATACAATATGAACCCTTATGCCTCTATTTATAATGTCATATAGAGACATGGAAAAGGTTGTCATAAACATGACATTAACCATTAACATAATGGAGTGTTAATAGAGAAGGTTATGGATATGTAAGGTTACAAGAATAATGGTATGGTTATGAATGGTAGAAGTTATCTTTATAATGAAGGATAGAGATAAGTAGTGGGAGTAATTTCAAGAGTAGTGGCCATCTACACTTAATAGTTCTACAACACTCCACCTTGGATGTCCATAGATGATGTTCCTCCTTAAAACCTTACTGGAAAAAAATTCTATGGGAAAAAATTTCTAGTGAAGGAAAAAGAGTTCATATATCTTGTAATACGTGTTTGTTTGTTGTCCCGTTAAAAACCTTGCAAGATAAACTCATTGGGACAAAACCTGGGACAAGGGAAAAAGATTGCAAAACGTATTTTACTTTCCCTGATGAAAATATCATTTCACTTCTCAAAGACGACGAATCTCAATCTTATATGTCAATTTTCAAATGTTGATATTGACTGTGCCATTGTGATCAAATCACATTCATGAAGATGTTGCATTCTTGAAATCATCCTGAAATGTCATTTTCTTGTTTCTTGGATATGTTAAACCTTTGAAATCAGCCAGATAAATTCTTGAAAATCACTTTATTTGTGACCTTATCGTCGCAAGCCATTTATACGTTGAACTTGTTTGTAGAAACAATCAATTAGTTATGAAAATTTTCATTTACTTGATATTAAAATTAATCATAGATCAAATATTCTTCCTGCATTTGCATAACCAACAATCCTTTGACAATATTTGTTAGAAATAATAAATTCATATCAATAATATTTGATTTCACTCACATTCACATAAAAGTGAAATTATGTCTTTTCTACACATTAATAAAACTTATTATCTCATATATACAAAATAGCAGGATACATAAATGAACCAATTGCACTAATGCATGGTATTTTCTAACCATTTTTATGAGACCAAAATTGATCTTTTTTTATGGTAAGCGATCTCGCAACAATTAGGATATTCAATGGATTAAGTCTCTTTTAAATTCTTTAAGGATTTTCCTATTGCATTTATCGTCTTGCTAGATATGACAGTCATTCGTTATACACATTCAAGATTTTCATATATTTTCAAATTTAAAGAGATCTTATAGCATCTACCATAGAAGAACACATCTCCAAATAATAATGCCAGGTGTTTTGTGAATAACCTTTATGCCTTAAGGCACAAGTCATACTTAATATCTTATGATTTTATTTTTTACACAATCAAATATTTATACTCCACTGGCATTATATCTTACTCTATGGACTAATTCAAAGCATCACTTTTCAAGTGACATATAATGACACGACATGACCCCGGGCATTGTCGTAATGGGCATCCTAAGTCCAACTAGGACCTGGGGCGTTACCCAATCCAACCACCTATACCCAGCCTTAGATGGGCTGAATTTCAAGCATATAATAAGATAGTATAAATTCTCTTATGAAGACTCTGAGATAGGGTTACAACCATAACTGACCCAACCGAGTCCAACCGTACCAAATCAACCATCCAACCATACCAACCAAACCGTAGTCCATAAACCAGGACATAGCCAAAGAGAAAAACAAAACATAATATGATAATTTATCCCAAAATGTAATACGATGGAACAGTAAGAAATCATGTCCAATGATGCCAGCCTCTCAGCTTATTCTAATGCCAAGGCCAACATCAATACCGATCCCGCTCATACCAACATCCAGAAGTACCACAAAGCCTCTATCCAAAAAAGTAAATAAATTTGGTTGGGACATGCCCCCAACCATGGCCAAAACCAATATCCAAAATAAAGTCAAAACATCTAACAATATCCACAGCATGAAATAATGCCTTCCGAAAGAATGGAAGCTCCCCACTTTAGTCCAAATGCTATTCCCGAGTCAATCACTATGTAGAAGGAGTCCAACGGTCAATTCCTGCATAGAGTAGGTATACATCCGCCAGTAGATGGGTTAGCGAGTGACCGCTAGTATGAATCTCAGGATAAGAATAAAATAATACCAGTTATAAAATCAAGTAAAACCATCCAATGCACACAACCATACATATATATATATATAAGTGCCAAAAAAGGGGAACGGTTTAGCATGTCTTTAAGACCTTTACCTAGGCTATATAGCTTGGTCGTTCTAAACCACCCACGGGCGATATGGGTTCAGCTCCCCCTGCTGAAAGGGCCCTAGTTTGTGTAGCCGCATGACCAGGGAAGTATCCCATGGGATGACTAGTATATCCCCCAATAGTGTGACATGATGCACACGGTCTACTAAGACTAATTCTCATATCGGCAAATACGAGTTTCCAGTTTTGGTCCCCCCTCCTGAGACCGCCACCTTCCAAGGTTTTGCAACACACCCTGCCATTAATGCCCAATTAAAATCAGTTTCCAAATAACCAAACCATTATCTATTTTCTATTTTATTAACTGATAACGCTCAAATTACACCTCTCTTACGAGAGAGTAAGCGGTTTTTGTCAAATATATAACCCAACTAGGTTGGGGTAGAATCCCACAGGGAATATGATGCTAATTAAGTTGTATGCAGATTAGTTGACTTTTAATCGTTTGTTTCCGTAAAATAAATAGGGGGATTTGGTTCAGCTCACAAATTAATGGTTTCAGATAAAAATGATGAAATATGTGTAGTAGTATTCAAATTCAGAGAAATAGCAAGCTAGGGTTATGTCCACCTTGTAGTTTTCAATACATTCTAACTATGGGCTTTACGAATTCATACATGCATCGTGTTTACAAAGAAACGTATTGTATTTAACAACATAATCCTAGTGTTTCTCAACCATCAAGGACTAATTCACTTTAGTTCTCTCGAATCAAAAGCATTTACCAAAAACAATACAAAATCTCCAAGTAGTTAATCCTGCTAAGGCATTAACTTATAAAATAGGGGTTGGTAATCCTATTTTCTTGTCACTACTCTCTTTTTCGAACATCAATCTTTCTTTCAAAAAAGTTGCATTTTAAGGCATATCCTCTATGTTTGCAATCACGAAAATTCAAGATAAGCAAATAGAGTATGATGTAAACAAATCAATGTATAATGAATTCAAAATCCAAAGTGATAGATTGTATGCTACAAGGCTTCCATAACCCTAACTAATAAACTTAGCTACTCATGAATAAAACGAAAAACATCATAAATATATTCGTCATACCAAAAACTAGAAGACGATCTTGGTGTGCGAATAGTGAAACAAGAGAGAAATATTTTTCTCTCTCCACCCTAAGTCGCTATTCCCTTCTCAGAATACTACAGAATAATTCTATAATGAATAAAAATTCAGCATTAAGCCTTTTAGTAATCTTTTCTCTCATAATTTCCTTCTAAGTCCTTGAACTAATTATAAATGACAAACTAGTCTTGGACATAGTTTTTAGGGGCCACATTTGGTCCAGATTTCTACTCTCTCTTGTGTCATATGCCATCCGCATTCCATAGTCCCATAATGTCTTCATCTACCTCATTAATACCTGAAATCATGCTAATCACATCGGTTAGCTCAATTACATAGAAGTAGAGTAAAAACATAAGAAACTAGGCACTTTGTTCTCTAAACATAGCTAAAATATGGATAAATTATGGTGCTTAGGCGTATAAATACACCCAAGATCATTAAACAAGGCCAATATTAGTGGTATCGACATACCACCCCTTTCTTGCAAGCAATATCCATAGCCAAACTATTTAGGTTAAAGAGACTTTCAAGTACCCTTACATATACCATATTAAACCACTTGGAAGACTTCCATGTTCCCCACAAGCATAACCATTTAGCCTTTATCCTTTTCAAACTATTTAAATCTTTATTACATAAATTGAAAACAAAAAAGAGTTCAATGCAATGAATATACCTTTATAAGTATTTTATCAAACACCTTGGGGGCATAATATAACCAAAATTAATTTCAAAGATCATTAAACCATTACCATGCAATCCAATTATCCAAAACCACCATTAATGCATATAAAAGCATAATTAAAACCGTAGAAAACCATAACCAAGCATTTAATATCAAAACCCCTAAATAATAGTTGAAAGCCACAATCATGAAATAGTAAAACCATGAAATCAATCATATAACCATGCCTTTAGTTGAAATTACAATGAGGAGAGAGAATCATGCCTTATACCGAAGAAGATAATGGAAGAAAATCACCAAAACAATCCCCAAGCAATCCTTTAGTTGAAACCCTGGCTCTTTTGCCCCAAAAACTCTTGAGAGAATTATGGAGTGTTTTGGAATAGTTTCTAAGTGTTAATGAATACAATAATGAAGTAAATAACCTCCTAAGTGCATTAAAAGTCGTGGGTCTTAATGAGGGTAAGTAGAAAAATATCCAGAATACCCCCACTTAAGTTGCACAAAATCCCGTCATTGGGATACAACTGACCCATATGAGTCGTACCCTCCTATATGATTGGTTTCCACCACTCATATCCAAGCCTCACCCTTTGGATCAGATACTGTTTAGTGTACGACTCATCCAACCATGTCGTAACCACAACATACAATCCGTACCCATGACCCGTATCCCTAGCAGAATGAAATACCAGGAGGATCAAAACACTGTCCACCATACGAGTCCCTACTATGACTCGTACCAAGCCCTACGACTCATAACCCTAATTCGTACCCATTACAGTGACCAAAACCATCCCACCAACTAACACTGGTCAGCATATGATAGGACCATACCATCCGTACCCCAATATACGGCTCATACCCATGAGTCGTATTGGGTTCGGAGAATGGAAATTCTAGAAAATTTTCTAAGGGTCAAAACCCAGGATGTTTCATATAATATACTTGAATTTCGTATTGTATCTGTCCATAATATTTGACAGATTTAAATTCAAGATCCTTGTTACTATTTATAATTGTGAGTGCAATATTATACCAAAAATACCATCGATAGTTATTTGATATCGATTCCAATTCGACATAACTTATTGAGATCTCTTTATATCATCATTTTCAGGTGCCTGAAGTTTTGTCAAGGTTTTATGAAGAGTTATGTCATAGTGTTTTTAAAATCACATGCCTTTTTTTAAGACCATCTTGATTATCTGCTCCTCTACTTCTTTAAGGAGTTTTGCATTTGAAACCAATTGGTATATCGCTTCAGGCGTTCCATATATTCTTTCGTTCAAGGACTTTTCATTAGAGCATTTACAGCTGAATGATCTTGCAATATTTTATAAATTACAAATTATCTATTGAACTTCAAGTTTATTTTTTATGAGAATCTAGATAATTCATTCCATACATTTCAAATATTAATCATATCTCTCCATAATGTTAGGAAATCTAGCATTCACCCCAACCTTATTTGGGGATCCATCTTTGTATGTGGTGGATATTACACATTTAATTTTTTAGATAGATTTATTTGGTTCCTGGCCTTGAACCAACAATATAGGGGAACCTTATTGCCTTGATACATTGTCACAACCAGAACCATGGCTTGATCGTGATGGGCATCTCAAGTCTGTCGAGGACCGAAAACCACTCTCATTTTTTTAGTCAACAGAACACAACACACACTAACATAGACTGAAGTCCAAACATATAACAAGATAGAGTAACATAAGTTCAAAAATTTGAAGTCATATAAATAGCTGTCAACTGATACTGATAACCAATACCAACTACCAACATAACACCCAAGTCCATAGTACCCACAAAGACTCTAACAAAAGAGAATATCAATAATGTATCGGTACATGCCCCAGACCATAGCCAAAAATAAGTATGCAACAAAGTCAAAGACATAAAAAACCAACACATAAAATGAAGTCTTCCGAAGGATGGAAGCTTACCACTTTAACTCAACTCACGAACTATCCATGAACACCTAATCATTGCACAGGAAAGGTAGAAAATTTTTTGGCGCCTTCATCACATGGGGATACAGCGTCTGGAGACGGTTAGCGGTTGAAGCGCTAGTATGTAGCTCAAGGATAAGGGATCAAATAATGTCATGAGTAGTAATTCAAATCCAATGCACATCATCAAATCCAAATACATACATCTATATATATATATCATATGCCGGGTAGAAAACAAGGCTTAAAATGAACTTTTAAAATCTTAACTTGAATTGTGTAGCATAACCATTATATTAAAGGCACCTACGGGCTATATGGGACCAGATCTCCCCCAGTTGGAAGGGCCCCAGTTCATGTAGCTATACAAACCAAAGGATAATCATATGTCATATGCCTGATGAGGGTCTTAAAGCTCCCGAAATAAATCAAAGGTGACTTAAGCACAAATTTATATAACATGGGGGATTTGAACCTCTCAATCATATAATAATAATAATAATAAGAGGGACTCAAACCTTCCGGTCCTTTAGACCCCCGCACCGGCTAGCACGATTTTTGGTGTTAGTTTCTTAGGACCACCACTTTCACGGCCCGGCTACATAACCCATTTTTAAGCCAGATTAAAATATTTTAACACATATTTCCAATTTATTAAATTAATTATGCATTGAGGGATCCCGTTGGTATCGTAATACCAACCCCACTTGCAAGTTTATTATCATGCCACAATCCATTAACTATCACACGGGAAAATTCATGACCCCTTAGGTTCAATTAACATTCACGCGGGAAATTTACATACCCCAAAGTTCAATAAAATCTACCATGGTTTATTAACCTTTTATGCCAATGTATTAGTTTAATTAAGCAAGAAAAACATGTGACAAAGCCATGTATCATTATCTATTTCATATTTAGGTTGAGGGAACTCAATTTCCAAAACCATATGTCAAAGAAAAATTCATCACAATTGGGGAAAATATAACCCCTTTAATTATTCACCAATCCCATGCACCCCATAAGTTCAAAACTATTAACAAAGCATGAATAATACATAAAAACCAGGAGATATCAATTTAAGAACCATTCATGTCAAAGCCCTCAACCATATCAAAACCCTTATTTCAAATCCACATAATTAACCATATGAATTTATGTAATAGATAAAATGAATTTGAGGGTGCCTAAAAACCCCAATATTATGGAGAAAATTCAAACCTTGAAGCTCTACTTGACCCCCTTCTTGGAAACCCTAAGTATTGATGCTTGAGAGGATTTAAGAGAGAAGAGAGAAGAGAGAAGAGAGTGTATTTAATATGTATTATGGATGAAAATAGGTCCCCAAGTATATTTATAGGTTATGGGTTATTATTGAAATGAGAGGAAAATATCTAAAATACTCTTATTAAAAGCTGGGAAATAAACCGCCAGTCATTACAGGTGACTTTACGACTCTTATAGTCACCCTACGACTGATTTTCCATCAATAATAGTCTAGACAACATCCTGGACCACCAACACTGGTCAAGTTATGGAAAAGTCCTTACAACTCGAACCGAGTCCATACGACTCATTACATCCTAGTTGTACTCAAGATAAAACACTTTGGGCATCACACTGCTTTCCTTATGGAAAGGACTATACGAGCCGTTTAGAGTCCTTACGACACATAACATGGTAGTCGTAGTCAAAATAGTGACTTAGAAAAATCTCAGTGGGCACTTCACGACTGGGTCCTATGACCCATAATGACTCCTTATGACCCATAAGGAGAGTCGTAGTAAAGGAAATAAGCTCAGAACTCAGAATTTTCTAGGGACCAACATCTGGGGTATTTCATTCTCCCGCACCCCTTAGGATCATATGTCCCTGTAACACCTTAAGTTTTAGTCCTTGAAAATTTCTGAAATTTTTCCTCAATGCTTTGTCTACAACTTAACCTTATAAGTCGTAGGATGTTTTGACGAGGCCTGGGGACCCATTGTAAAATAGTAAGTTTGTAACTAATTTCTTCTTTGAGTACGAGTGGTAAACTAAGAGTCGTAAGGAATCATTATGAGTCTTTGGGTATAAATAATAGGATATCCAGTGTTTACCCAAAATGGGTTCTGTGTTGACTACGACTGGACCCTACAAGTCTATGGTCTCTTTACAAGTCGTAGTAGTTTATTCATAAGGTAAACAGTGTGTGGGTGCCTTATAAACTATCTTGGATATGACTCATGGTGACGAGTCGTAATGAAACCTTATGAGTCGTATAGTGACCCATAGTCAATGATGATAAGATTTCAGTATTTAAATTGAGGGCACTTTGGATAATTCCCTCCTTACCCAATTAAAACCCCACATTCTTAAGGTACTTAAGAGGGGTTATTTCTCATTTATAATGTACTCAAACACTTCCAAAAATCTCTCAAATCTCTCAAGCAGCCATACTTAGGGTTTCCAAGAAGTAGGTTATCTAAGGGCTCAAGGGTGAAATTCTCCATAAACCTGGATATTTCAGGCATGTTACTCTTCCCTAATTTCTAATTTGTTAAAATCATAAGTTTTAAAGTATTGTCCATACGGTATTGATGTTGGTTTTGAAAACACGGGTTGAAGGTTTTTTAATAACTATTGTTTATATGATGTTTCATGTTTGTCCTTGTATGGCTTATGTTTTAATGGTGGTTTTAAAATCAAATTGATGCATGTGAGTGGTAAATAAATTAAGGGATTGTGATTTCCCCAAACTTGTGAATTTTGAAGTGGTTATGCCCTGACCTCAACCCCTTATTGTGGATTTGGTTTTGAATATGAAAAATATGTACATTGAACTACCCTTGAACTAGTGCATAATATGAAAGGTTAATAAAGCATAATTGTTTTAAATTGAATCTTATGGGGTTGTGTAATTCCCCAAGCTAATGTATAATTGAACCAAAGAGGATTGTAAATTCCCCCAAGTGATGGTAATTGGTGTGGCATGTTGATGTTACCATGAAAGTATAGTTGGTATGGCGATACCAACAATGTATTCCTTAATGTGTAATATGGTTCAATGAATGGGAATATGTGATACTTGTTTTAATTGGGTTTTAATGAGAGTTGTGTAACTGAGCCATAAAAGTGGAGGTCCCGAGGGACCAACACCGAAACCCTCGATTGCCGATGCGAGAGTCTATATGATCGGGTAGTTTGAGTCCTCCGTATTATTATGACATGATTGTGACGTTTGAGTCCCCCATATTATATTACATAATTTGGTGCTCATGTCACCTTGAAATGCCGGGAGGTTCAATTCTCCCTTAGTGCATATGTATACCCTCTGGTTTATGCAGCCACATGCACTGAGGCCCTACTAGATGGGGAGAGATGGGCCCATATAGCCCATGGGTGACTTCTTATGTTATGACGGTTGATCCACATAATCCATGCTAAAGTTTTAAAGTGCATGTTAAGCCCTGTTCCCTATCTCGGCATGTGATATATATATGTATAAACATTTGATTATGTGCATTAGTTTTGAACTGTTGATCACAGTATTATGTTATCTTTATCCCTGATTTACGTGCTAGTGTTCACCCCACTAACCATCTCCAGAGCTGTATCCCCATATGATATAGGAATCAAACATACCTCTAATTTTCCTGCACAGAGTTAGGTGGATTATCTTAGTTTCTCGGTTCGTAGTGGTGAAGTAGTGAGCTTCTATTCTCCAGAAGGCTTAGACATTTCATCAGTTTCCATTCTTAGATTTGAGTTGAGTTTTCATTATCATTTTTATTGATATTTGTCAGAGTCGTGTACATGTTCCAACCAAGACTGGTTTTGGGATTTCTTTGCATAAAGGCTTTGTCGGATTACTATAGACTTGGGTGACGTTGGTTGATTATTTGGCTAGTTATTGGTTATCGGTCATAATTTGATATTTTATTCCTAAATATTATCTTGTGTTATCTTTTCATATGTTTGAAACTCATCCAACTTTAGGGATATTGTGTTTACTTGGTTAGGTGTAAGGGGGTGGTATTCAGTTCATGTAGGACTTGAGATGCCTGTCATGGCCAGGCCCTGGTTCGTGTCATGACAAAGATGGTATTAGAGCCTAGGTTTGGTGTCATTGGGTTTCCACAAAGTCATGTCAAGTAGAGTCACTTTTATGGATATGTAGTGCACCATACTTATAAGGGAGAGGCTACGAGACATTTAAAAATGTTTCATTTTCTTGTGTTCTATTTCGGGCTATAGAGTCTAAGGTCTTGAATCTCCTCTAATTTCTTTATATTTGCTTTTTAGAATATTCCTCCAGGAAGATCTGATACTCGTGGAAACTCTTTTCTCCCTTCTGAGGACAATATGGATGGAACTCATCCTACTCTAGGAGTTTAGACCCAATCTAGGGTCGCTACTTCTGATTGCTCTAATGGAGCCTCAACGGTTCCCCCTATTATGCCTCAGGTTCCTCGAGCTGATTTGTCTAATGTTGAGTTTTGCCAGTTGATTCATTTGCTTACCCAGTTGGAGTTCTTCCAAACTAAGCGAGTTACTTTTGTCGCTCCATCCTCCGAGGCAACTAGAGTTGGGCAATTTATGAGGTTGAGCCCTCCGACCTTCATTGGTTCTAAGGTTGAGAAATATCTTTAAAATTTCATTGATGAGATAGAAAATATCTTTCGTGTAATACATGCTACAAATATGGAATGTGTAGAATTTGTTGCTTATCAGTTGAAGGATGTAGCATACCAATGGTATAAAAAGTGGGAGAAGCTTAGGGGGGATGATGTTGATTCTGCTTTGTGGGATGACTTCAATAGTGATTTTCTTAATAGTTTTTTTCCTCAGGAGTTGAGGGAGCGAAGTCTGAGAAATTCGTGAATTTGAAGTAAGTCAGGATGAGAGTAAAAGAGTATGCCTTGAATTTTCATTAGCTATCACGTTATGCTCCTAAGTTGGTGTCTAGCATGGGGGATAGAATTAGAAAGTTAGATTTTGGGTTGTTCTTTGAGTTGATCTTGGAGTGGAAGGTCTCCTTGTTGAACAAATATTTGGATATCTCTAGACTTATGGTGTATAATCAAAAAGTGAAAGAGGAAAAGAAGAAACAAGCGGCGATGAGTGAAAGATAAAATAAGAAGTTTCGATATTTGGATTAGGGTGGAGGGTAATAATAGAGTAGTAAAGATGGTGGAAAGTGGTCTATGAAGAAATAGGGAAATTCTGGTTCCAACTCTACGACTAGTGCTCCTTATTTGAAGTCATCGGGTGATCGTTGTTGTTAGTATGATTGTGGGTTTAGAGCACCAGGAGCCCAGCCTCAGGCTAGTGGTTCTCAGTAAGCTCCATTATATCCTCCTTGTAGATTTTAATGCCAGGTGCATCATGGTGTTTGTGAAGAGGAGAGAAACAAGTGCTTTAAATATGGTCAGATTTTCCATATACAGAGGGACTGTCCTTCTAAGGATACTTTCGAGGAAAATAAGATTCCTATTAATACTTCATCATCTCCTGTACCAAAGGGTGCTACTTTTGCTTCTGGCTACAACACTGGACGAAATCTTATGTATGCTTTTTCCACCCGCCAGGATTCTGAGGCATCCTCCGATATTATTATCGGTACGCTTAAAATTTTCTCTTGTGATGTATATTTTTTGCTTGATCCTGGGTCTACCTTTTTTTGTGACCCCTTATGTGGCCATCCATTTTGGTTTTGATCCTAAATATATTTTGGACCCCTTTTCTGTGTCCACCTTGGTAGGTGACTCTATTGTGGCTAGAAGGGTTTATAGGGGTTGTTTGATATCGGTCTGTGGTAGGGAGACCTTCGTGGATCTGATAGAGTTGGACATGCTATAATTTGATGTGATTTTAGGAATAGATTGATTACATTCGTGCTATGCATCTTTTGATTGTTGGACCCGAAGGGTCAGTTTTTCTTTCCCTAATGAGTTGGAGATTGAATGGGAAGGTAGTTCTTTAGCGCCTAAGGGAATGTTTATTTCGTATCTTAGAGCCCAAAATTTGGTTTCTAAAGGGTTCCTCTATCACTTAGTGCATGTTAAGGATTCTAGATCCGAAGGTCCTTATTTGTCGACTGTCCCTATGGTTTATGAATTTCTCGAGGTGTTCCCTGACGATCTTTCAGATGTTTCTCCCAATAGGGAAATTGATTTTGGGATTGATATTTTTTTAGAGACTCGTCCTATTTCTATCCCTCCTTACAAAATAGCTCCGGCTAAGTTGAAACAACTCAAGGTTCAGTTGAAAGAACTTTTGTATAAGGGTTTTATCTGCCCTAGTGTGTCTCTAAGGGGTTCTCTTGGTAAGTGGTAAATTTACCACTCATACACATCCACATCTACGCACACTACTATGATTAAAAGGTGTTAATGAGATAAATTTGTCATTTGAATTCACTAATTCCCATGTTTTGAAGGCATACAGGTGATGAGAAGAAAAGAAGTGAAATAAGCTAAAAAGAGATTAAAAAGGGAAGAGTTAGTGAAAAAGATGGAAAAGTAGAAGTAGGAACTGACCCTCAGTTACCGCAGTCACGGTCTAAGGGTCGCGATCACGACCATCCCAAATCAGTTAAGGTACGCAATCGCGATGGTTCACCGTGATCACGGGAGCTACATTTGCGATCAAGAACCGGCGATCACGATTGAGAGAAAAATAGCCTAGGGGCAATTTTGTTATTTCCCACAACTGGTTCCAATTCTCTATAGGAAAAAAACCTTTTCACTTTTTGGATGTCATCAACTAGAATTCATGTTTTTCTTTGTAAAAACCCTACAAAATTGGGCAAGATTATTGTGGCTTATTTTCTAATTGAGTTTAGTTGTAATTGAAGTTAAATTGGAGACTACTCTTGCTTGCATTTTCAATGGAAGCATTGAATGATTATTTTCGTATATTTCTTTCCTTAAATATTATGGGTAGCTAAACATCTATCTTGGGATTATGTTGAAATAGGGTGCAAATATGTGTGGTTTTTGATTATTAATGTATACCCTTGGTTAATGATGTTGGGTTTCACTAATACTTGCTTGTTGACTTGGAATTTATGGGTGAAAATCCTAAATTCCCAAAATCTCACATTATCCTTGGAGGAAGGATGTGGGTATGCTTTTGGATCCTATATCATTCTTGAAAGAGGGATATGAGTGACAAGGTATTTGTGAACAATAATTAGAAATAGGGATGGACTGTGAATTTGCTATGTCTTGGGCATCTTCCTAGAAATAGGGATGCCCAATTGAGGATTTGGTGGATTTGTTTGTCACACCCATGAGATATTCGAAAGGGTACATATGTGATATTTTTGGTGGTTGGTTGAAAAACTAGCATCAAAACCCCTAACCTAGCCTACCCATATAGTCATTAACTAGAATTTGCATTTGATTATCATAAACCCAGGCATTATTTTCCCCTAGGAAGGCATAATCCCAAGACTATTCACCTATCAGTATATTAACTACATTTGTTGCTGTTAATTGGTAGTTTGAATAGATTTTGTCAAAACAACCTTCCAAACCATACCCCCCCAGTTTTAATTAATGTTTTACTTTATGTCTACATTACGGGTATATCTTTAGTAGCTTTCAATACCCATAGGATTTGAATACTAAATCCACTCCTCGAGAATTCAAACCCAACTCAAGATGGGTTATTATATTTGACAATGATCGCATTGCCCATAAATCATGGAGTAATTTGAGCGTGATAACTCCCATGCTCTTCGTTCTTAAGAAGGATGGTTCCCTTTGGATGTGTATTGATTACCGCTAATTGAATAAGTGACCGTGAAGAATAAGTACCCACTTTCGAAGATGGATGATCTCTTTGATCAGATTTAGGATGCTAAGTACTTTTATAAGATTGATCTTCGATCTGGGTACCATCATTTGAAGATTAGGGAGACGGATATCCCTAAGACCGCTTTCCTAACTCGGTACGATCATTTTGAGTTTTTGGAGATGTACTTTGGATTAACTAATTCCCCAGAAGCATCTATGGATCTTATGAATTAATTTTTTCATCAATTTTCAGACTTGTTTGTCATTATCTTCATAGATGATATTTTGGTGTATTCCAAGAGTGAGGCGGATGATGTCAACCATCACTGCCTTGTGTTGCAGACCCTAAATGATCAATATTTCTATGCTAAGTTCTCTAAGTATAAGTTCTGGTTGAATGTCGTGACTTATCTGGTTCACGTTGTTTCAAGTGAAGAGATCATAGTGGATCCTAAGAAAGTTTCGGTAGTTAAAAGGTGGCCTAGACCATGATTCCAATCGACTTTCAGAGATTCTTGGGTTTATTCGGTTATTATAGAATGTTTGTGGAGAGTTTTTCTTCTATTGTTGCCGCATTGACTAAGTTTACTCAAAAGAAGATAAAATTCTTGTGTACTCAGAAGAAGGTGAAATTTTTGTGGTCTGATGCTTGTGAGGGTAGTTACGAGAAGTTTAAGAATAAATTAACTTTGGCTCTGGTCTTGACTCTGCCCCAAGAGCACTGATGGTTTTGTTGTCTATTGTGATGCCTCTCGGGTGGGATTGGGTTGTGTGTTGATGCAATATGCAAAGGTGGTTTCTTATGCTTCTAGACAATTGAAAGTTCATGAGAAGAATTACCCAACTTATGATTTGAAATTGTTGGTTGTAGTGTTTGCATTGAATACACGGGGACATTGTTTGTATGGGGTTCGCATTGATATTTATTATGATTATAAGAGCCTGCAATATATGTTCACTCAGAAGGGTCTAAATCTTAGGCAAAGGAGATGGCTTGATTTTCTCAAAGATTATGACATGAGTCTTCACTATTATCCATGTAAAGATAATGTGGTTGTTAATGCTCTTAGCAGGTTGTCCATGGGAAGCTTATCTCATGTGAACAAAGAGAAACGGGATTTGGTGATGGATATTCACCATTTAGCTAATCTCGGAGTCCCTCTCTTGGACTCTGAGGATGGTGGTGTGATTGTACAAGAGATGACGAAGACATCTCTTAGTGTTGAGGTGTAAGAGAAACAAGTTTTGGACCCTATCTTGATGCAAATTGAAAATGATGTGGGTAGGCAAAGGGTGATAGTTTCGAGATTGGTGGTGATGGTATCTTGAGATACCAAGGCAGATTATGCAAATTGTTTACTCTTGTATCGAATTAATCTAAACTATGAACTAAAATTGAACCGTTGTTAGATCAAGTCTCTGTGGGATCGATACTTGGATTCTTGAAGGCCACTTTACTACTTGACAAGACCACGTACACTTGCATGTGCGCTTGGGCGCTGTCAGGTACTAAGAGCATAGAGACGGTTCCAACCAGTACCGGAGCTAGAAGTGGCACCCTTTGGTGCAGGAGATGATGAAGTAGCAATAGGAACCTTGTTGGGCCCAGAAGCAACCTTTCAAGGACAATCTCGCTATATTTGACCAATCTGACCACAACTAAAGCACTGGTTCCTCCCCTTCTCACACTGACCATGGTGCAACTGACTATAGAATCTGCAAGAAGGATACAATGGTGTTGATTAGGCCACACTGGACTGAGATGGGCACCCTGTGCCCTAGAACCATGACCACTCTGAAAACGTCGATCACCGTATAGCTTTGGGTAAAGAGCACTAGTAGTCGAATAGGAGTTAGGACTCCCCCAATTCCTTTTCTGAGACCATTTCCCACAATCTCTACCACTCTTCTATTGTCCCCCACCCTGCTATGAATGTCTAAATCTTTTACTCTGTCTTTCCCCTATCTCGGCTTGTTTCTTTTTTTCCTCTTTGACTTGTTGCATATACACCACAAGTCTAGAGCTGTCCATATCCTTGTTCAACAAGGTAGCCTTGCTCTCCAAAATCAAATTACAGGACAACCTATAAGCAAATTTTCTCATTCTAGCCCTCATGCTAGATACTAACTCAGGATCATATCGTGACAATTCATGGAATTTTGAGGCATACTCTTTTACCTGCATCCTGCCTTGCCTCATATTTACGAACTCCTCAGATTTTTCCTCCCTCAACTCCTGAGGAAAAAAGTGATCAATAAAGGCACCCAAAAAATATCCCACAAAGTTGACTCAGCATCATTACCCCTAGACTGATCCCACTCCTCATAACACAGATACACCACATCCTTCAACTGATAATCAGTGAACTCTACACCCTCTACATCAGTAGTATGCATCAATCGATAGATTTTTTCTATTTCATCTATGACCCTTTGAGGATCCTCCTCAACCTTAGTACCAATTAAAGTCGTGCAACCTCATAAACTAGCCAACTCTAATGGCCTCAGAAGAACTCACAACAATACCAACAAGACCCAACTGTTTTGACTGTGATGTCACCAATTAGGCCAACAGATGAATAGAGCGATGAAACTCAGCATTGGTAACATCTCCCTGGGTTGACTAAGCGTGAGTGTCACCCTCTAGAATAGGACCAGTAGAGATCGGTAGAACTCTACGGGGGAAATCAAAAGCAGCGACCCTAGACCAGGTCTATACCCCAAAAGTAGGACGAGCTCCATCCACATTACCCTCAGACGGGACAGAAGAATTTTCATGAATAACAGATCTTATGAGAGGCATGATCTGAAAAGAGAACATACGGGAATTAGAGGAGATTTTAAGATCTTAGACTCTAAAGCTCAAAATAGAACAACAAGAAAGAGAAACATTCCTAAATTCCCCGTAGCCTCTCCCTTATAAGTGTGGTATGCTAAACACTCATAAAAGATACTCTACTTAACACAGCTTTGTGGACACCCAATTGACCATAAACCTAGGCTCTGATACAAAATTTATCATGACCTGAACCAGGGCATAGCCGTGATGGGCATCTCATGTCTGTCAAGGACCGGAGACCACCCTCATTTCCTATTCAACAAAACACAACACACACTAACATGGACTGCAGTTCAAAAATATAACAAGATAAAGTAACATAAGTTCAAAGATTCAAAGTAATATCAATTACCACCAACTTATACCGATAACAAATACCAACTACCAGTATAACACCCAAGTCCACAGTACCCATAAAGTCTCTAACAAAATCAAATACCAATAAAGTGTCGGGATATGCCCCCGACCATAGCCAAAAACAAGTTTGTAACAAAGTCTAAGACATAAGAAATTAAAACATGAAATGAAGTCTTCTGAAGGATGAAAGATCGACACTTAAAGTCAACTCACGAACTATCCACAACCACCTGATCACAGCGTAGGAAAGGTATAAGAATTTTTGGATCTTGCATCGCATGGGTATACAACGTTTAGAGATGGTTAGTGGTTAGAGAGCTAGCATGTAACTCAGGAATAAGAAATCAAATAATGCCATGAGTAATAATTCAAATCCAATGTACATTATCAAATGCAAATACAGACGTATACATACATATAAATATATATATATATATATATCACATGTTGGGATAGGGAACAAGGCTTAGCATGAACTTTTAAAATCTTAACCTGAACTGTGTAGCATAACCATCATAATCAAGGCACCCACGGGATATATGGGCACAAATCTCCCTATGATGAAAGGCCCCAGTGCATGTAACCACACGAACCAGAGGATAATCATGTGTCATATGCCCGATGGAGGACTCGAAACTCCCGGCATAAATCAAAGGTGACTTAAGCACCAATTTCTATAACATGAGGGACTCAAACCTCACAATCATATAATAATAGTAAGGAGGACTCGAAACTCCCTGTCATGTAGACCTCCACGGTGGCTAGCGCGGTTTTTAGTGTTGGTTTCTTGGGACCTCCACTTTCACGGTCCGGCTATACACCCGCTTTTAAGCCCAATTAAAATATTTTAACACACATTTCTAATTTATTGAACTGATTATGCATTTAAGCACTCCGTTGGTATGCCATACCAACCTCACTTGTAAGTTCATTATCATACCACAATCAATTAACCATCACACAGGGAAAATTCATGACCCCTTAGGCTCAATTAATAGTCACACGGGGAATTCACATACCCTAAAGTTCAATAAAATCATACCATGGTTCATTAACCTTTTATTCTAATGCATTAGTTCAAGTGATCAAGTCAAAAGATGTGAAAAAACCATGTATAATTATCAATTTCACATTTAGGTTGAGGGAACTCAATTTTCAAAACTATATGTCAAAGAAAAATTCATCACAATCGGGAAAAACAAAACCCCTTTGATTATTCACATATCTCATGCACCCCATAAGTTTAAAATCGTTAACAAAGCAGGAATAATGCATAGTAAACCGGGAGATATCAATTTAAGAACCATTCATGTCAAAGCCCTCAACCATATCAAAATTATTATTTCAAATCCACAAAATTAACCATGTAAATTCATGCATTAGATAATACAAGTTTGAGAGTAGAGTCACATGCCTGAAATATCCAAGATTATGGAGAGAATTCAACCCTCTCTACTTGACCCCCTTCTTGGAAATTCTATGTATTGATGCTTGAGAGGATTTCAGAGTTAAGAGAGTGTATTATGGATGAAAATAGGGTCCCAAGTATGTTTATAGGTCATGAGTTATTATTGTAATAAGAGGAAAATTTCTAAAATACCTTATTATCAGTTGGGAAATAAAGCGCCAACCTTTAGGTGTGACATAACGACTCGTAGGGTCACCCTATGACTCATTTTTCCTCAGTCGTAGTCTGCACAGTGTCCCAGACCACCAAAATTGCTTTGATTATGAAAAGGACCTTACGACTCATAATGAGTCCATACGACTCGTTACATCCTAGTCGTACTCAGGACAGAATATTTTGGGCATAACACTGATTTTCTTTCGGAAAGGACTATATAATTCATTTAGAGTCCTTACAACTCATAACATGGTAGTCGTAGTCAAAACAATGACTTAGACAAATCTCACTAGGCACGTACAAATGGATTCTATGACCCGTAATAACTCTCTACAACTCGCAAAGAGAGTCGTAGCCAGGGCAATAAGCTCAGAACTCAGATTTTCCAAGGACCAACACCTGGGGTGTTTCATGCATACAAATGTTGCTATAGTTAAATAAACTTGTCTCATACTAAAATCTTTTTTGGGAGATTTGTTCTCATAATCAATGATTCAGCTATAATTAGAGGCACACAACTTTCTGCTAAACCAATCAACCTTATCAACTTTTATAGTTTGGAATTATGCTCTCAATTTAACAATTTGAGCAAACAACCTTGCAAGAACCAAATTATAAGTTGATAGCAAAGCGCATGTGACAAACCATAGATGCATCTCATTTAATAATAATGGTCCACATGGAAGGTGAACGAAACAATATTTACCTTGCTGTACGTTCCAAAAATTTAAGGATAAAATCATAACGTTAGTCGATATAATATTTATCATGAGAACAAGCAACATAAGAGAGTTCTCGAAGAATCTTTTAATTCTTATCAATGTAAAATCGCTTGAATTCTCAATTGCATCACATTTAAATTGGAATAGTCAACCGATCATGCCAACTTATATATTTTCTATAAACTTTTAGTTTACTGCCGCATGTGATTCATCACCATACTCATATTTATATCAACAAATAGTATAAACACGAGTAGCCTTTTTCATAAATATTTATCCCCCTTATCGATTGTAGTAATATGAAGATATAAAAACTTTTCAAGTTTTATAGTCTCAAAACAGTAATAATTTCTTTTCTTGTCAATTTTCTTGAATTTTAAAAAGTTTCTTTAGGAGACTTACTACAATATCAATATCATAAATAATTTTATTTCTCAGTGTAGTAACACATCAGCTTTTCGAAGCTATCAAATATTTGTGTACTACCTCATATTTCAAAACACTATTTGTATGTTGACCATCTCCTTTTAGGAAGAAAATTATTGTCATTATAGTCAATATCATTATATGCAAGACCTTTTTCTTTCTTTACTTTTTCCTTTAATAGTTTATTTTTATAACATTTGACAAAGTTCTTTTTAGCGTAATATATTTATACGATCAATGACTAATTCATTCGATAACACCATAATATCCATTTTGGTCATGGCCAAAGTTTTTATAGGCAAAAATCACTTATTGATTTTACCCTTTGGAAGATCATGATAAAACATACTATAGCATCATTGACCTTTTTATACCAAATTAACATATTTTTTTATTTCTCTCAAACCTACTGTAGAGGTGAGTTTTGGTGTGTATCCAACCATATATAAGCACGTATTGATCCGTGAATTTTATCACATCTTAATACATTCACTTTCATGAACGGTCGGACATCCACAATGTTTATCACAAGTCACTTTCTCTTCAAGAAATGGACTAATATATTGTATGTGCTCAATGTCTTAACATTTATCATCTTGATATGATATATACCTTAACATCATTTTGAAAGATTAAAATGTACCACCACTTTATATTCTTTTGATGGAGAATTTATAACATTTATCAAATAAAATCGCACGATAACTACATGTCTATTGACCTTTTAAATCAAATTGATGGAAAAAAATTACCATCACTTGTGGAAGGTCATTTTAAGAACTCATAATGTTCTTTCTTTTTTAATTACCACAATGATTACTTTGTCATGTGCTACACCCACATTCATTTGTACAACCACAATAGTATGTCGTCTTAATTTTAGACTTATTATTTGTACAATCATAGTTAATTTTTATCATCTTTCAAACTTATATGCACAACTATTACATTCATCAAGGAAAGGAGCAAATCAATATAATGTGGTGGGTTTCATGAATTTTTCTCAAAAACATATAATTTTGTTTTAGTCATCAATATATCATTTTGGGACTTGAACCCAACATCTTACACATATGAAGCCATATCGTCTATAATTCATAGGAACTTAAACCTACTTTCTTATCATCATTTATACCGGAGTTCAAACCGATGTCTTACACTCAACTAATTTAAAAAATAGATCAAAGTATAATAAGATCTTTGAGCATTTAAATATTAGTAGCAACAACAGAAAAAATAAATCACAAATTAAATCGGGTGAGAAACATAATGTTTCTTTCAAATGAAGTAGCTAAATATGCATAGTGATTCTAATTAGTATTATAATCATGCTAAGTTAGTAATCTGTTAAAGCTTAAAAGTAAGTAGATTTTAACAAATAATATGAAAAAAAGAAGTAAAAGAACACAAAATAGTCATGCAACAGAATTACAATAACTAAGTTAGAAAATTTGATATTTTAAAACTATTTAATTGTAATATATTTAATCGTGCCAAATTCATGAAAACACAAAGAGAGAATAATTATGACTTTTACAACTTGAATGTGTCTGTGCCTAAAAAAATAGAATTATGTTACCTTCCAACAAATCAGATAAAACAAATGAAACTAGGCTCAGATATCCAATCTCAACTAATATAGAATTAAAGTATAATTTATAGAAATATATAATCAAATTGTGTCCAAACTTACTTCACTGGAAACGATATTAACAATAATATACTACTATGAGAATTAGTACTAATAATGCAACTTCTTAATTTATTTGACATAATTTACCTTTAACCATTGAGCTTCGTGCTGATAACGTGTTAAAATTAATCTAAAAGAGTGGCAATATGAAAGAAGAAGTAAACAAGAAAACAAGGAGACAAGACAAGAGATGAAAGTTTTTCTTTCTTCCAATTGTTCAAGTGTACAATTGTATCCAATATGAACCCTTATGCCTCTATTTATAGTATCATATATGGGCATGCAAAAGGTTGTCATAAACATGACATTAACCATTAACATAATGGAGGAGGTTATGGATATGTAAGGTTACAAGAATAATGGTCATGAACGATGGAAGTTAACTTTATAATGGAGAAAAGTAATGGAGATAAGTAGTGAGAATAATTTCTAGAGCAGTGGATATCTACACTTATTACTTTTACAACATTCCCCTTGAATGTGAATGTTTTTCACATGTTATAAAGATAATTTTTTACCCAAAACTTCATTTAATCTATGACACTTGTTATCCTTTATTCAGAGAATTGATTGTCAGGCACTTAATAATTTACTTGCATATATATTTTGTGGGTGAAAATACATACATACATACATATATATAGTTAAATCAGAAAGAGTTGCAACACTCATAAACTATAATCTTCGACTAGGCTAGCATTTTTTTTTATTTCTCACCTTATTTTCGCACATTTGAATCAAAAGGAGTCACACGGCTTAAAAATTAATAAAATTATATTTCATAATTTTTAATATAATGTAACTTGTTAAGAAAAATTTCATCACATGTTATATAATATTTTTCATTTCAAAAATAAAATTTAGCTCATCCTAATATTTAATATAAAAATGGTTACTCAACATGTTTTTTCATTTCATTGATACCATGTTAGAGCTAAATATTATCAAATGTTATTCAAACAATAACACATGTAAATTATTTTAAGATTAATATATGCACTTGTATTTAAGGGTGGGCATGATATGATATGATATAATATTTAAAATTTTGGTACAATAATTTTGATATTCGAATTTTAAAAATACGATATCATTATCATATCATATTAATTCGATATGGTTCAATATTTTGAAGCATGATTTTGATAAATTTGCGGTATAGTAATCAGTAATCATAGTTTATTCAACTTCAATAATATATACTTGTAGAATACAGTATTTTGATTTTCACTTTTCTAAAACGCATCTCAATTGTATCGTACTAACACATTACATATGTAGAAACATATATTCAAAAGAAAGTAAAAATAACTCCTTTTGTTAATTAATTACATAAAAAGGACATTTCAATCAAGATAGAGTTATCGAAATTTCAATGTCTAAGCATTTAATTTTATGCTAATACTAAGTTGTATATTTGTTAATATTTTAATAATATATATAAAAGTTATTTATGCAACTATATACTTTGATATGATATTTGATATTTCGGTATATATCATTTATAAATATCAAATACCTTACCAATTGTCAAAATATTTAAAATATAGACCATATACCATATCAACTATCATAATACTACCAAAATAATGACACTAAAATTTTTATTTAGTTTAATAATTTGGTATATATCATACCATATCTACCCCTACTTATAACACTCTTTTTTAAAACAATCTCAAAAATACAAGAATCATAATTTTTTTTCGTGATGACTATTTTTTTTCATATCAAGAGGCCCATGATTTCAAGAATTAATAAAACTTTATGTTGATGAAAAATAGTATCACTTTATTCATGAAAATGTATTAGATAGAAGTGTTTCTTCTTTTTCTCTACTTGATAAAGAAATTAAAAAAAAATATTTGCTCATCCATCTCTTCTCTTTCATCTCTTGAAGAGATTCAGTGACGTTAAAGCGATTGATGTTAGATCTCCTATTTTACTATTAGAAATTTGTTGTTGTATATGCCACAAATTACAATAAATTACAATTAAAAATTAGAAAAAAGTTCGGTGCACTAAGATCCTGCTATGCGCAGAGTCCGTAAAAGAGTCCGACCACAAGAGTCTATTGTACGCTTGACATATTTTTATTCTTTTATATATTGAATAAAATGAAAAGTGTAAATAATTTTCTTTATCTCAATTCTTGCTTTCACTACTCTAACCTTACTACACGTTATAATATTTTTTCACAATTCACATAATTCTCATATTAAAACACAAGACAAAAATACCACTATTTATATTTGTAAAGTTCTTCCATAGGTTTTTAAGATATAATAATGCGATGGAGTAATTATATTGTAAAACATGGGTTGGTGATGGTAATTAGTGGTAAATAAAATGTCGACCATGGCATAAATGGTTACATAAGTTACAACAAAAATAATAATAACCTTCTTGTCATTTTACACCCACTAACATAAAAAAATAATGTACTTTAATATTAAAATTTCATAACACCAACCATAACATTTGTATGATATTTTTATATTTTGCATGGTCCTAATTAAAACATGGCCTGCTTATATCTTTTAAGCATTATCTCACTCAAAGAAAACATCCAAAAAATTGGTGAAAGTTTGTCTCACTGTAGATGGGTGGAGCACACCAATTATTCACCAATGAAGCCCTGTACCTGTGAAGAATGACTTCTATCACTTTTTATATACTATTAGAGATGGTTTCAACATGTCAGTTTTGGGACATTAAAGAAAAGTTTTAGGGTATTAAAGTCAGGGGGCAGAGCCAATTTTTGACATAGAGATTCATTCAAATTCTTTTTGATTAAAAATTATATTATTTATATATAATTATATTTATTTTTTATGTATATATAATAAATGTCTAACTTTCTTCTATTTATTTATCTTTAAATTTTGAATTCCTTTATAAAAATTCGAACTCCACCTCTATTAAAGTGTTTGAAATATACTGCAAAATCACCTTATTCAAGAAAGTCGTCTTTTATGTTCTATTATTTGGATCTTATCTGTAGGAATATTAGAAGAGAGAGTTTCAACGCCTAGATTTTGGGCATTAAAAAAAGATTCTAGGGTATTAAAGTCTTTGAAATATTTGACAAAATCACCTTATTTAGAAAAGTTGTCTTGTGTGTTCTATTACTTGGACCTGATCAAACAGTTCTAAGGAAAAATCGATCTTATTTTGTTTAATTACAAATATACCGTCCACTGAATTGTTAGTCGGGTTTCTACAGGTAAACTACATAAACGAAAAAGGGGCTAGTTTACCTCTCTACTTTGATAAATTGGCTAAAAATATATTCTTCATTATATTTTAGAGCTAAATTTATTCTTATTGTCATACTTTGAGGTCAAATTTACCTCTCTACTTTAAAAATTAGCTAAATATACCCTTTGTCATACTTTGGGGGTCAAATTTGTCCTTGATGTCATGCTTTGGGGTTAAATTTATCCTGATTTTTCAGAAATCTTTCATATATACTTTTTTCTAATAAATAAGCTCAAATTAACATTAAATATCCCTTTTTTTAAAACTAAAATACACTTTGATCTAACCCATTCAATCCAACCCGAGCCACAAAAAAGACACAAATAAATATATCCCCTTCAGTTCTGTTGGTCAAACTTTTTCAACGAGATTAAGCTACTAGATATTTATCAATGCATAACTCATGAAAAATTAATCTGCATCAATGCAAACACAAAAAATATATCCCTCTTTCAGTTTATGGATTTGCTCAGTGTAGAGCTCATGAAAAATGACATTTGACGATCCAAATACAATAGATTAAGCCCATTAGATATTTCTCTGGATGATTGAGTTAGGTCTCCCTATGTGTCAATCGTGACATCTCTTCATTAATATATCATTATATGCAATTTAGATCTATACAAAATTTTCATTATGTCATTTGCTCAGAAAATTTATTCACCGATTATAAAATGTAGATGCACATAAAATTGCATACCAAATTTTGAACTTTGAACATAATTGAACAAGAGCAGAGTTTTAGTTCCATGCTTCTATGTTATGCCATTCCGTTTTATGTTTTTTTTTCATTTGAAAACAATCTATCAATGTTGCTCTTGAAAGAGAAGTATTTTTGTTTGTTGAAAAAATTCGATCAATAAAATTGGGGGAGGAATATATTTATTTGTGTATTTTTTGTGAGTCGGATCTGGCGAATTAGATTAGGGTATGATTTATTTTTAAAAATTGAGCAATTTAACGTTGATTTGAACTTTTCTATTAAAGGGTACAAGTGAAAAGTTTCTTAACAATAAAGGTAAATATGAGCCCCAAAGTATGAAATAGAGAAAAAATATGGCCTCAAAGTATGACGGAGAGTATATTTAGTCAACTTTTTAAAGTAGAGGGGTAAATTTGGCCCTAAAGTATATGACCTATAGATTTGAGATGCCTTATAGATGTGATGTTCCTCATATTTATGATATATGGCCTAGTGATATGTTATATCTCCTAGATGTGAGATGCCTTACTTATAATATCCCTCCTAGGTATGAGACGATTATAAATATGTTTTAAGTCCTATAGATATGTTATGCCTCATAGTTACTTTACGCTCGGATACGTATGCGGGCCTAAGGCCGTGATTACGATGTTATAATTATTTCGGACACATTATTGGGCCAAAGGCCATGTTATAATATTGGTTGGATATCCGAGAAGTAATTATCCTTGTAAATGATATGACTGTAGTTTATGAATATATATATATATATATATATTTATGTACACATCTCTCCAGTATGGGATAGAGAAAGGTGCGGTATAATGTATGATCCCAATGTTGTAATGCTGGTGATGACATGCATAAATTTGGTACATCCATGGTAATTATATTGGTAAATGATGTGATTCTAATTAGTATATGATATTATGACTATTCTTCCTAATTAAGGGTTAAACCCCACTTTTCATCTTAAAAATAGATTTTTTTATAGTAGTAACTGCCTAACTGAATGGATAATTTACATACATAAAAGAGGCTAATAATGATGTTTTATTGAATTGACCGAGAACAATTTCGGTCCATTATTTGACATTACTGTTTACTCCGATCATGAGATATTTTGATCCTTTCTACACTTTTATAATGATTTAGTCCCAAAGTTCAATTCGGGCAATGGACTTATGGATTCAAACTCTTTTTAGCCAAGGCTTGCGTCCATGCATATATTTTTGTGATATAAAATCTAGGTAAAACTCGATGACAGATTTTATTATTGATGTTATATATATTTATTGATGATTCTGATGATATGTTTATATACACGGCAAGGTTGGAGGACATCGTGGTCATATATTGATACCCGACAAGGCCGGAGGATGATGTGATGATGATATTGATACCTAGAAAGGCTGGAGGATGATTATGATGATACACTCGGCAAAGCCGGAGGATGATTATATTGATGTGCCTATGTGTACATCTATCTATTCGAGTTCGGCTAGCTGTATGTATGACATTCATATATATATACTCGGCAAGGCTGAAAGATGATTATGATAAGGATGTTATGGTGATGATGATTATGATGATGATGATTATGATGAGGATGGATATGACATTGATGGTTATGATGATGGTATTATGATATTGTAGAATCGGTTGCATTCATACTTGTATGCGCACCGCCTATCACTAGTATCCACATATGTCTATCAGCTTGTATGGGAGGGATACATAGATATAGGTGATGACTATTCCTTGTGTTGTAGTATGCTGATTAAAACATTTGATTCTAGGGCGGTGGGGGCACACATATGCACGACTAGGTATTTGGTTATCCGTAATAGCTGACTACTCGCACTGGTATTAATATTTTCACTATCATTGTTATGATTATTGTTGTGTCTATCTTACAAAAAATTGATCATTGATTCGGTATCGAGATTCGGGGTATGATTCTGCCCTTTTTAATCTTTTGATTTCATTATTATGCATGATAAATTCATTATGGCACAAATGGATTAGAAACTCTAAGTATGTTAGTACAAAATCTTGATAGATTATAATAAGTCCTTAAAAATTAAGATATGATGGTTTAGGTTGTTCTTTGAGTTTACCTTATATCTATATATAGTTATATCTAGCTATATGTAGCTATGGTATTACTGGATACCCCTTCCTCCATTTGTTCATATTGTATATTTATTCCTCGGCCTTGTATATTGCTATATAATCTTCTTTAGTCCTTTATTCGTATATTGGCTAAGGATATACGATATAATGTTGAGATTTCCAAGTATGGATGGAATAGGATAGCTCATCCTTGATACTTTCTTAGCCTTACTATGTTAGTCCCTTGGACATGAATAGGATAGGTTATCCTTATTATCTCATTGGCAATTTTATATGGTTGCTGAGCATTGGGTGTAGTTTCCATTATGTTTATATGTTATATATAGTGGCTTTATCTTTGGAGCTCTGCTGGCAATTGACTTTTGAGTACCATTCGTTTGTACTCATACTATATGATAACGCTCAAACTACAGCTCTCGTAAGAGTGTAAGCGGTCGTCGTCAAATATAGAACCCAACTGGGTTGGGTGTCGAATCCCACAGGGAATACTTGGTCACTAAGTATGCAACGATTAGTAGACTGTTGATCGAAAATTCTACGAAAAAGTGGGGATTTAATTGTAGCGTGAACTAAGAGTATCAAAGTAACAAATAAAAACGGAATGTTTAGTAGGTTTTAATCAAGGAGAATTGTAAGTTAGGGTTATGTCCACCTTATGAGTTTTACGTATCTATTGGCTATGAGTTATGCGGAATTCAGACATGCATGCACTTATAGAGATTCGTATTCTATGGTAAATCCTAGTGTCTTTCGACCATCAAGGATTATATCACTTTAACTCTTTCGAGCTTAAAGCGTATACTAATGGTACGAATTCTCCAAGAGGTTAATCCAGTTACGGTACTAACTTTTAAACAGGGGTTGGTAGCCCTATTTCCTTGTCATTCTCTCTTTTCCAGACATGTAACTTTTCTTTCGAACAAGTTAATGCTATACTGGCGTATTCTATATGTTTGCAACCACAAGAATTCAATTAAGATGAAGAGAGTAATGATATAAGAAGCATACGTATCAAGAATTCACAAACTCATAGCAATAGATAGTATCTCATAAGGCTTCCATAACCCTAACAAAGAAGTTTAGATACTCATAATTGTGAAGGAAAACCACGAGGATATCATCATACCAAAGCAATAACAATATCACGATAAGGAAGTATTGGCGTCACTTGTGGCGTGAATTCCTTGATAGTAGCGTTTCTCTTGTCGTGAAAATTAAAAGTCGAATAGATGAAGAATAATGTCAACAACGAATTTAAGAATAGAAGAGAGTAAGAATGAATTGAAAGAGAATGATTGAGAATAATAAAAGCTTCAGCAACATAGGGTATTTATAACACCCATATCCTATTTCTACTAGGCTACTGCGTACTTATCCTAATCCTACTAGGTTACTGCATCCTTATCCTAATCCTACTAAGTTACTGCTGATCCCCAAAGTCTTTAGAAATGCTGTTTTTGCCCGGGACAAGTTATCCATGCATCACTTTCAGTCCATAGGCGTCCAAACGCTGCTTTCCTTCTTTCGTGAAGCTTCCTTGGGCGTCAAGTTATCCATAAAGTGCTGGAATCTTCATTGTTTATACCTGAAAACTTGCTAATCACATTTGTTAGCTCACTTACAGGAAAAAGGACTAAAAGTGCATAATTATATATTTTGTTCTCAAAACTTAGCTAAAATATGGGTAAATTAAGGTGCTTTAGGCGTGTAAATACGCCTATCATCAACACCCCACACTTAAAACTTTGTTCGTCCTCGAATAATATATCATGTACATATAAACATCTACTTAGGGTTTCACAGTAACAACACAAAATATTCATCAAGACAGGCACAACAATTATTAACAAAGAGTAGTTTTCTAATCACTTCTAGAAACAATTCAACCTCTAATATAGACTTGTGATGATGGTTAATTCGTATCCACAAGTTAAGCCACAAAGAATCATACAAGACTACCCAAAACTCATCAACCATGTGTGTCTCACATAAGATATTACCCATACTCACTCTCAAATATTGCATTTTTCAGAACATGGGTATAAGATTATCCTTGCTCTCACTCTCACAAAGAATTCATATGTTGCAACTGATGACCATAGGCTTGCCCTTAGTGTAATGCTCTACTAATATCAGAATGCTAAGCATAGGATCAAATAGGTCTTTACAGGTTGTAATGTAGGCTAAGGGACGGGTAGGACTATTTTGGCCAGAAATAGTGACTAAGTTCCCTAAGCGCTTTAATACATCACATTATGCCATTTACACTTTCTTTCAAACATCCTTTCTACTTTCTTTTAATCTACCACCCCTTCTCACCTCTTTTGTTTTTCAATTTTAAACATAACTAAATTTTTAGTTTTCTTTTCATTTTTCTTTTCATAACACACCTCTATGATAGCAATTTTTTTTCATAACAAATTCAAGCACCAATACATTCTAAGGCATCACACTCATCCAATTTCCTCTTATTTTGTCACATGACTTTACAATTTAAAGCGCTTTGGAATTTGGATCAAATTATGGTCTTGAAAAAAAATGGATTAGGCTACATATGAGGCTGTCAAAGAAAATAGGCTAAAGGCTCAAAGGGGTTGACTAGGATAATGTCCACGGGTAGGTAAAACGAAGGTAAACTATCACAGGTTGCCAAGGAAATGCCTAAATCATCTCCTAAACTCACATTCTTTATTTCACTTCACACACACACCAGGAAAGTTCTAGCATCAGCCACAAACACAGAATATACTATAACCTCACACGCACAAGGCACATGGTCAACTTTATTGGGAGTATTATAAACTTTTGACCCTAACAGATGAATGAATTAAACCACACAATTATCACACAGTGAGTCACACTTAGAGCCTAAATGTCTCAATAGTAATGATTCTAGCACAAACTCTTGTCATAACACCATGCCGCCTATCAGAACAATTTCATGCATCAAAATCTAAAAAAAATCTACGACTAATTAAAACAAACAAAAAAATTATGACAATAAATGTAGGCAAAGAAGTACAACATACGAATACCAGCAACCCACACTTAGACGGGACACACTGCCCTCAGTGGAAAATAAATACGGAAAACCTGATTAGTCGGACTCCTCTTCTATGTCTGGGGTCATACCCCTTACGTCGGAATCATCATCAGAGTCGTCATCCTCAGATTTTCCTCAAATTGTACCCCACTTGATCCAAAAGTGCGTTGAGGTATTTGTAGCGAGGAGGATTCAGCTTGCCCTTTTCTTCCGCTTTCCTAACCTTTCTGTGAGGTGGATACTTTTTGTTTTTCTTGTCGTCCTTTTGAGGCCATTCTACCTGAGATCCTAATAAAGTCATGTTAGCTTCATCTCAGAAGATTCAATTGATAAACAAACAGTAATGGCACCACCCCACTCTTAAGTTGTTGGCACAGACTAATTAAGTGAGTGATGTCGACTACTCAAACTTCATCGTCATACATTTGGGCGATATGTTCCAACAATATGTTCAGCACAGTCATACTTTCATGTCGTCTTAACTATCCTTTCTAACTCTATTTCATGTAATCTTGATCATTCTCTCATGTTTGGATTAATGCATTTTTTTGAACAAGACTACTGCATAGAGATCGTATCAAGTTATGGCATAGAAATAATCACAACGTCTCATGCTTGTATTCAATCATGATCTTTATCTCGATGAACGAGTCATTCAAACATTCAAGCATTCAATTTTGAAGATTATGCAATTAACTTCACCATGTCGACTCCGCAAAAGTATGACAGTGTATAACAATCAAATACAAGTCAGAACAAAATCAAGAACATCATTACGTATTCTTTCACTCACTTAATTGTATCACAACAAATCAACCATATTCAAATCACCAATACTACTTCAAGATTTAACAATTTATTATAGGCGTAGTAGTGTAGTACTTACGGAATATAAAAGAAGAACAAAGAAGTACTTACTTGGTTGATGGCCTCGGAAGATGTTCTTGCAAAGTAAAAGAGCAAAAGGAAAATTTTTGAGAGATTTTGGAGAGGTAGGCGGCGCCTAGGTTGAGGTTGCAATGCATTTTTGTTCTAAGACTAAGGTTCTATTTATAGGACAAGCTTGGGTCTGGTTTTGACCCATTTGGAATCGGATTTGGAGACCAAAAGTGACCATAGGCGGCGCCTAATGCTTTGCCTATGCTTGGCATAGGCGGCGCCTAATGCTTTGCCTATGCTTGGCATAGGCGGCGCCTATTATATGGCATTGTTAAGCATAGGAGGCGCCTATGCTATGGCATACTAGATTCAGAGACAAAATGCCTTTCCATAGGCGGCGCCTATGCTATGGCATTGTTGAGCATAGGCGGCACCTATGCTATGGCACTCTAGAATCTGAGAGCTTAGGCCATAGCATAGACCATGCCTTGTTCGTGGCCTATATTTACATAGGCCTTGCCTTGTTCTTAACCTATATTTTCATAGGAAATGCCTAACCCATATCCTTTTGCTTCTTCATTCCTAACTTACCACCTTCAACATGCAATACTTCCAAATCAAAATTTGAAACCAATCTCCTCCTTTACACCTCTTGCACCTACATTTACTCAAAAACAACAAAAACGATTAGAACGATGGGTTGCCTCCCATCAAGCGCCTTAGTTTTGGTCGTGGCTCGACAAAATCTTAAGAAAACAAAACAATTAAAAACGATGGGTTGCCTCCTACCAAGCTCTTGATTTATTGTCGCGGCACGACATAGCTATCTCGATTACTTAGACTTCATCGAGATAGATGGGGCATTGTTTTCTGAATGGATTCAGACGACGCTGATGCTTACTTGTAGGCATTCAATCTTCTTCGATATGACTCTTGTGCATACATATCCCAGGAGGGATACCAATTATATCATCAATAGTCCAACCCATAGCTCTCTTGTATCTCGTCAGAGCAGAGATGAGAGCCTCTACGTGCTGTTCACTTAAATCATCCGCCACACTCACCGGAAGTGTATTTCCACTTCCCCAAGAATGCATACCTTAGATAATTGGGGAGCTCTTTCGATTCTAGCACTGGGGGCTCTTCAATGGAAGTCTTCGCTGTTGGTGACGGTTGATTCTTAAGATCAAGGTACGGCTGCTTAGGAGTATGAGAATAAGACCCTATTTCTGTTAGAGCACACATAGTTTCTTTATAATCTTCATCGTCCTCATGCTCAACATTCAGCAGCGCAGCAGACAATGGCTCAGCAGTAAGATGATTCTCTACAGATAATGCTTTCTTATCCTCACAATGAACATCATCAACGGAGAACACATTCATATCGCTGGGCTGCTTCATTGCTTTGCATATATCAAAGCGGACAACTTCATCATTCAACCAAAATAAAAGCTCATTAGCTCTCATGTCAATAAGCACACTTCCTGTTGCAAGGAAAGGACGTCCCAAGATTATGGGAACTTCAGAATCCACCTCGCAATCCAAAATCACGTCTGCAGGAAAAATGAAGGTAGACACCTTCACCAACACATCATTCAAGATACCCACAGGTTGTTTTACCGACCTATCTACCATCACGAGCCGTATATTGGTTGGTGTAGGGTCGCCCAACCCCAACTTTCTGTAGACGGATAGTGGCATCAAATTGATGCTAGCTCCCAAATCGCACAATGCCTTAGCAAAATTCATAGATCCAACCGTGCAAGGAATAGTGAAAGCACCAGGGTCTGCCTTCTTCTGTACTAAGGACCTTGTGGCAATTGCACTGCAATGATGAATATTATCTACCGGCTCATAGCTTACTGCCCGCTTCTTTGTTAAAAGGTCCTTCATGAATTTAGCGTATCCGGGCATCTGTTCTAGCGCTTCCACCAAAGGAACATTAATAGTCAGCTGCTTCAACATAGTCATGAATTTACTGAACCTGGTATCATCAGCTTTCTTCTTCAGTCTCTGCGGAAAAGGTGGTGGTGGAAGGGGAATTTTTTTCTCCACCACTTCCTTTTTATCTTGCTTCCGATTATCAACCTTTTTAGGAGTGTCGTCAGCCTTCTTCTTCAGTCTCTGAGGAAAAGGTGGTGGTGGAAGGGGAATAGTTTTCTCCACCACTTTCTTTTTACCTTGCTTCCAACTATCAATCTTTTCAGGCTGCAAACGTCTAGGGGTGACGTCATGAACACACTCTTCAGCTTCTTCGGCCTCTTCACATTCTGCATCAATAACATTATCCGCTATATCATCAACCACCTGCTTGTCCTTGGATGGATTTTCCAACACTTTACCACTCCGGGTAGTAATAGCCATGCATGATCTGTCGTTCCTTGGATTTTACACCGTATCACTGGGTAGTGTTCCATCCTTTCTTTGGTTGAATGCCGCAGATAATTGACTCAATTGTTGCTCCAGCTGTTTTATTGAAGTGGAATGCAAGTCAACCAATTGCTTCATTGAGGACAGATCATTTATTACCTCAGTTACTCCTGTGCTGGTTGCCTCTACTCCTTTCAGCAGCTTAGCCATCATATCTTCCATGGACATATTTCCAGAACCAGATGCAGCGGCGTCACGTCTTCCAGGAGGAACATAAAAACCACTCCTGTCGGTATTATTTTTCCAACTACCTTGATCGCGGTCCTTGTATCCAGATTTATCATAATATATCCGACCTTGGTTTCCTTGGGTATTGCCTCGGAAACCCCCCTGATTGTTCAAGTAGTTGGCTTCTTCCTCGGAATCGGATTCCTCTCTTCATTTTGACGCAACAGCTTTGATTTTTTCGGTCTTCCCTGATAATAGATGCTTTGTAAGAAGATCCATTTGTGTTTTCATGTGCGCCATATATTGATCGCGTTCTTCCTCTCTTCGCCTTTGTTCTGCTGTCATGCCAATAGATACAGTAGGGCTTGCTACCTCAGAATCTCTGGTATGCCAAGCTCTACTTTGCTTTGTCATACGATCTAGCATATCACTTGCCTGAATAAAAGTGAGGTCCATGAATGATCCACATGCTGCGTTATCAACCACTGGCTTAGTCACCGAGTTGAAAGATCTATATAATATCTCCATCAAGTGGATGTTGGTCATCTAATGATTTGGGCACCACATAAGCTTCTTCTTGAATCTCTCCCATGTTTCGTGGAGAGCTTCAGTTGGAAGCTATCGGAAATTGCTGATCTCATCTCTCAACTGTGCTCTCTTGGATGGCGGAAAGAATCTTTCTAGGAAAGCGTCTTTCAGTTGCCTCCAATTAGTAATAGAATCAGGAGTTAGCCCGTTTGGCCATAGAGTTGCCTCCCCAGACAGAGACAATGGAAATAAGCGCAGTTTAATTGCATTCTGTCCAACGCCAGGATTGTCAAATGACTTGCATGTTGAAATAAAATTAACCAGATGCATATTTGGATCATCGCCTGCAAGTCCACCAAATAAACCTTTGAGCTGCAATAGCTGAATCATGGTGCTAGTGATATTGAACTTAGCTTCGGGTGCCAAAGGTGGAGGAATAATAGCCCCTGTGGCACCAGCTCCATCAAGATCGTCATCATCATCATCAAAAGGAGCCTGCACATCTCGGCGGTCAGGTCTCATTCTAGCTTGACGATCTCTCCTGTGCATAGGTGCTACCACCTCATCTGCACGCCGTGGATTAAGTAACTCATCATCACCCAGGTCCTCATCATCAGGATTTGTTGCCCGACCTGGGTTATCAATATTCTGTTGATGCACTTGAGCAGCTGCCAGTGCAGCTAGTCTAGCCTGCTCCTGTTGAGCCACCCTTCTGTCAATGTCACGTTGTGCATCCATCCTGCCAATAAGTTGCGGTTCAGGGTTTATGGGTAATAATGGTTGTCCCGAACTTTGAGTATGGGGCATGTACTGAACAAAACCTGCAGAAAACAAAAACAACTAAAAGTAAAATACGAGAATCTTTGACCAAAGGGTCTAGTAATTATCACAAACTTAGTTGACAACTGTATTCCCCGGCAATGGCGCCAAAATTTGATAACGCTCAAACTACAGCTCTCGTAAGAGTGTAAGCAGTCGTCGTCAAATATAGAACCCAACTGGGTTGGGTGTCGAATCCCACAGGGAATACTTGGTCACTAAGTATGCAACGATTAGTAGACTGTTGATCGAAAATTCTACGAAAAAGGGGGGATTTAATTGTAGTGTGAACTAAGAGTATCAAAGTAACAAAGAAAAACGGAATGTTTAGTAGGTTTTAATCTGTGAGAATTGTAAGTTAGGGTTATGTCCACCTTATGAGTTTTACGTATCTATTGGCTATGAGTTATGCGGAATTCAGATATGCATGCGCTTATAGAGATTCGTATTCTATGGTAAATCCTAGTGTCTTTCGACCATCAAGGATTATATCACTTTAACTCTTTCGATCTTAAAGCGTATACTAATGGTACGAATTCTCCAAGAGGTTAATCCAGTTACGACACTAACTTTTAAACAGGGGTTGGTAGCCCTACTTCCTTGTCATTCTCTCTTTTCCAGACATGTAACTTTTCTTTCGAACAAGTTAATGCTATACTGGCGTATTCTATATGTTTGCAACCACAAGAATTCAATTAAGATGAAGAGAGTAATGATATAAGAAGCATACGTATCAAGAATTCACAAACTCATAGCAATAGATAGTATCTCATAAGGCTTCCATAACCCTAACAGAGAAGTTTAGCTACTCATAATTGTGAAGGAAAACCACGAGGATATCATCATACCAAAGCAATAACAATATCACGATAAGGAAGTATTGGCGCCACTTGTGGCGTGAATTCCTTGCTAGTAGCGTTTCTCTTGTTATGAAAATTAAAAGTCGAATAGATGAAGAATAATGTCAACAACGAATTTAAGAATAGAAGAGAGTAAGAATGAATTGAAAGAGAATGATTGAGAATAATAAAAGCTTCAGCAACATAGGGTATTTATAACACCCATATCCTATTCCTACTAGGCTACTGCGTACTTATCCTAATCCTACTAGGTTACTGCATCCTTATCCTAATCCTACTAAGTTACTGGTGATCCCCAAAGTCTTTAGAAATGCTGTTTTTTCCCAGGACAAGTTATCCATGCATCACTTTCAGTCCATAGGCGTCCAAACGCTGCTTTCCTTCTTTCGTGAAGCTTCCTTGGGCGTCAAGTTATCCATAAAGTGCTGGAATCTTCATTGTTTATACCTGAAAACTTGCTAATCACGTTTGTTAGCTCACTTACAGGAAAAAGGACTAAAAGTGCATGAATTATATATTTTGTTCTCAAAACTTAACCAAAATATGGGTAAATTAAGGTGCTTTAGGCGTGTAAATACGCCTATCATCACTACACTTCTGCAACTTGCAAATAATAGTACGAGTTATCGCCGTTGATGTGTGCATCATGCGAAGAAGCCATGGTTCAGATACTAGAGTGAGTTCCTTATGTTTGGAGTATTACTTTCCTCCTTCTTATGTATTAGACTAATCTTCATATTGTATTTGGAGATAAGTTGTAACAGTGTAATTCTCTTAGTAATTCATTCTTGTACTCTTGTTTTATTAGAAGCTCTTGTACTGATACCACCATGTTTTGGGGCTTCATTATGTATTTGATCTTCTATTTCATCTATTTCGTATTCTTTCTTTATATATATTGAGTAGTCCATTAATAGCCATTCCAGAAAACGTGTTTGGCTTGCCTACTGGTGGGTTATAGTAGACGCCATCTTGACCTAAGAATTTTTCTCAAGATACAATCCCATTGAAGATGGAATCGAAATTGAGTTAGACATCATCAAAATATAAATTTTTCACTTTACCAAGTAAAGCCACAATTTCAAGTTCAAATACCATTATTTGAAGGTGAAATCCCAAATTAATTGTTGAGTAATTATCAAATATAGATTTAAAAACTTACCCAATTGAGAAACCTTGAAAAAATATCTTTGAAATTCCTCAAAATTGATCTTCCAAGCCTTATACATGGAGAAATGGGGTTTAAAGCCAAAAACTATTTGTACTGTTCTATAAATAGTACCTCATATTTGCGACAATACTTTGCATTTGTGAAAGAGATTGACCCATACTCACTTCTGTCGCGGTATATCGGTCGTAATCAAGATGCATCAGCATCGACCCAAAACCATCTCACCCCTTTGCATCGCGCTCCCATCATTGTGATCATGAAGGATAACAATTTCCTTCCCATGAACACAACATAGGTGGATGAGCTACACCAGAAACCTTGTATCAGTTGTGAACTAAGGGAGAAATAGTCTCGATCGGACCCTCAGGATTTGATTAGGACCCTAAAAAAATAAACCAACAATGCTACTAGGCGACATTTGATGTTTTGGACTCAATAAAACCATCAAATCCCAAATGGAGGTCATTTTAAATAAGTTTCACCTAAGAATAACTTTAGGAAATATAAACTAGTTTATCTCTCAAATACTCAAAATCACAATAGGATCTCGAAACACGAACCGACCATGTTACTAACTCAAAATCAATATTTTGGAGTTAATGGAACTAATAGATTTTTAAATCGATGCATGATGTTGGATGTTGGCTAAAGTCAACTATATCAATCCAAAAACATTTTAGAAGAAAAATCTCACATAAAACTCTCCGTCACCATAAAACCCACGCCATGCCACCAACTCCCATAAATAAAAAATACTACAAAGTAACGATGTGGGAGGAGGGAAAATAGTCAAAATCCCAAAAAGTCTAAAAATCACCATGAGGGTTGTTACATTATTCATCACTAAGACACACTTTCTTCCTTGAACTTAAGGTAGGAAAGCATCTAAATTGGTGAAAATCTAGGGGTATCTACTTCACATGTTGGACTCGATCTCCGATATAGCCTCATTAATCGGATGATGTCTCCATTGAAGTTTTACTAAAAAAATATTCTTGGGTCTCAACTTACTAGTTTACTTATCCAAAATAGCTATAGCCTCCTCCTAAAACTATAGGTTATCTCCCTAACTCTCTCAAGAATCTCGAAAGGCCCAATGAACCTCGAGCGAAGCTTTTCTTTCTTTACACCCTTCATGGGTGAAACGTTAAAAAAAACCGCTCACCTTGAATACATTCCACATCATGAAATCGCTAGTCAGCGTAGCTCTTCTATCTACTTTGGGATTCCATAAGACCATCTTGGATCAGTCATACTTTGTCTATTAAGTCTCTTAACAAATCAGTATCCCAAAGACTAACCTCGAATGAATCAAATCATTCTATGGGGGATTTACACCTTCTCGCATATAAAGCCACAAATGACACTAACTGAAGGTTGGAAGGGTAAATATTATTGTAGACAAACTCTGCTAACGGTAAGGAGTGGTCCCAATGACTAACTAAAGTCCAAAACACAAGAACAAAATATGTCCTCTAACAACTAAATAGTTTGCTCCGACTGTCCATCTCTCTGTGGTTGACATGTTGTGCTCATCTCAAGTTGGGCTCCCAAATTTCGTTGCATAGAACACTAAATTAAAGTTAAACTGAGTATCTCTATCAAAAATTATAAAAATGGGCATGCCATGAAAATGAACTATCTCTTTGATGTATATATTAACCAACTTTTCTGCATTAAAGATCATGTCCACATGCACAAAGTGCGCTCATTTCATAAATCTATCCACAATCACCCAAATAGAATTGAACTTCCCCAAAGTTTGATGTAGACCAACCACATAGTGTATAGTAATCTACTTCCACTTTCACTCAGGTATAGGTATATAATGCATCTAACCCCCCAATCGATGGTGCTCATACATTACCTACTATAAATAAAGATACTTGGCCATAAAATCCACAATGATTCTTCTTTACTCCACTCCACCACTAGTGTTGCTTTAAGTCATGGTACATTTTAGCTGCTCCTAGATGGATAAAACACCCCAAACTATGATCCTCCTACAAAATTAGTCCAATTAAGTCACCAACCATCGACATATAAACTCGACCTCCAATCCTTAAAACACCCACTGAATCCAGAAATGCCACTTTAGACTGGCCACTCAACTCTTTATCCCAAATCGGCCTCAATTTCTTATCATCAAACTATTAAGCTCAAACCAACTACAAAAACAAGGACCTAGCCTTGACATTAGCTAAAACTTGCACAAGGACTAAAATATTAAGTCATTCCAATTAGTTAGCCAAAGACGAAATGTCCAAGGCCAAGGGTTGTTCCTCTGCTATAAGATAAGTCAAACTCCCCATGCTCACCATTTTTTGAGTCAAGGTATCTGGCATAATATTGGCCTTGACATTATGATAATTAATAGCTAAATAATAATCTTTAAGCAACTCCAACCATCTACACTATGTCATATTAGGAACCTACTATTTGAAGAAGTATTGACGGTTGTGATGAATGTTAAAAACCCCATAAAGAACTCCATACAAATAATGATGCCACAACTTCAACACGAGTACAACCACTGCTTTCTTTTTACAGTTTATTAACTATCTAGAGGCATAAATATCACTTTATCCTTTTGCATCAATACAATACATAAACAACCTCCAGAACCATCAGAATACATTGTGAAACCCATGTCCTCCTTGACAAACATCAAGATAGGATCCAAAGTCAACGATGTATTTGGAAAATGACATTTTTCTTAGTCAATCTAGTCAAAGAGGTTGTAAGGGAAGATAAACCCTGCACAAACTACCGGTAATAGCCTTCTAACCCAAAAAAATTTGAGATCTGACTATGATTAGTAGGTCTAGCCCAATCATAAACCACCATAACCTTGTCCTGATCGATCATGATACCATCATTGGTCATCATATGACCCGAGAAATACACTGAATCCAACTAAAACTCACACTTAGAGAACATGGCATAAAACTTCTCATCTCACATTTTTTGATGTACAGTCCTTAAATACCTCGCATGCTCCACCTCACTCATGGAATACACAAAGATATCATCGATGAACATAATCAGAAATGAATCAAGGTATGGCTGAAATACTTTGTTCATCAACACTAAAACACCACTAAGACATTAGTCAGTTCAAAATTCACAACCAAAAACTCATAATGAAATGCATGCAAAGTTGTCTATAGAAATTTCAAAGCTATAATCTTCAGTTGATGAAACCCAGACTGCAAATCAATCTTAGAGAACATGATCACACTCTGAAGATGATCAAATAAATCATCAATAAAGGAAAGAGGGTACTTGTTCTTGATGGTCACTTTTTTCAAATTTTGATAATAAATATACATACTAATGGTCATATCTTTATTCTTAATAAACAAGGCAGGAGCACGCCCAAGAAAAAAAACTCGGTCTAATAAACCCTTTACTCAACAAATCCTGCAGTTGCTCCTTCAACTCTGTTAATTCTACCAGTTCTATCCTATAAGGAAAAACAGAAATGGGCTTGGTGGCATACTTCAAGTTAATAACAAAATCAATGTCCATATCCAGAGGAGCTCCAGGTAAGTCTGTAGGTTTCACAACCAAAAATATAAATCGTGATGGCACTCGTCACACCCTCCAATATAGGTAAGCCTATCATTACACAAATACTATTATCAATGTAAAACTAAAAGCAAACGAATTAAGAATGGACATAATCTCCAAATGTTATGAAGGAAGTACACTATCATAATAATATTCTAGGTCCGAGTCAGTAGTACATGTCTCTAATACTAAATATAGTGAAAAAGACTAAAGTGTCACAAATGTCAAGAAGCAAAAGATAAAATAAAGATAGGTTTGAGTAAGCTCTGAGATCCATTGGCTGCTACCTCAATCTATGTAAAAGCTGACATTAAGAGTCATAATCGATGCTTAGACACTCCTTCAATACTTACACATAATGCAACAAAAAAATGCAGGGGTGAGTATGAAATAGATGTATGCAACAGGCATTATCGACAATCGATGCTTAGACACTCGCTCTTAATACTTACACAGTGCAACAAGAAAAGAAATCTAGAGGTGAGTATGAAACACATGTATACAACATGCATTCTCGACAATTGATCCTAATACAAAGTGATAGCGAGAACCACCACACCAACCTCTAAGATTACCCTAAATAAACATACATTTTAAAACGTCTCAACCTATCCTAGAAATACAATAGTTAATAAGATAACCAAAATAGTTTAGTTAAGGTAGACACATATAGGTTTAAGCTCAACCATATAGTAATAAGTCACATCATGAGGGAATTTCACCAACACTGTATATTAGATACACTCGATATGCCAAGCCAATAATTAAGGATAAGATAGAGAAATTGCATATCATTCATAGAAATGACACAATGGTCTCAATGGATCAAGCCATAATCAATAAAAAATATATAATAACATCTCGTCCACAATATCACTTAAGAGAAAGTGCAATGCAACACAATATGGTGGCATGAGATGAAATGCAATAGCTAAAGTACAACTTGTATAAACCTTCTGAGCCTAATCTCCATAAAAGAACCATAGGGGCTCATTATCCATATACTAATCACAATTTCATTAATAAACCTTGCATGCACTTCCCTTAGCTAAGGTAATACATAAAATGGTTTTTTCTTTCACAACGAATCCAAGTTCTATAGTATTACCAATTCTATGAAATTACAGATGAGTGACTATGCATGATTCATGGAAAAATCAACGATGTACAACAATCAACTCAACAATGGTATAAATGAACCCAAATTATCCAAATCTCAGTAAATCATGTACAATCCTCGGCATGGGCGTCTTAATAATAATAAGAAACTATTAATACTCAAATAAGATCAACACCATCCATCTCACAGACATTGCAATGATAATAATCTCTCAATAAATAATAAGGTCAACATAAGCCTCACTTGAGCATCACAATGATAATAAACTCACCAAGGAACAGTAAAGTTAACACAAGCCCCACTCGGGCATCATAACAATAATCAACATAATCAATAATAAGGTTCACACAAGCCCCACATGACCATCACAATATTAATAATCAACCCAAATATTGTGACAAAGAGAATTTACTCAACCCATACCTTGCTTTACATGATAAGTTTCGTACCTTCCCCTATTATGCCAAAATTAGACTCAACTACTCACAAGGTAAAATATACTCACCCATAAGCATGTGCAAAAGTTTCATTTGCATTACATAGTATTGAAGCTAAGACTCCTCTTTTAAACTTCTTATTTACAAACTGCAATCTCTTTGTACGTTAAGTGGTTACTAACTCTAGTTGTTCCATCGAATTCAACTAAACATAATTCAAACCATCAATTAGATACTCACTATCAATTATTCATGATCAATTAGTCATTTATAAACACCATTTACCATAAACATATCAACAACTAGAGAGAACAATCAACATGTTTATTGTATTACTTTTAGCCCAACAATAAACACTAGTAACCCAATATATACTCACCATCTCATATATAGGACCCTGAAATACCCGATTATTTATAACATACAAGCAACTAGCACATAACACGTAAATACATCAGAAAAGAGCTAAGGTAAATAAACTTTCCTTAAGAAAAACCCAAAAAGTAAAATCACAATCCAAAGAACAAATGGGAAGCTCTACTCTACATAAATGCCTTGGAACAAGCTCAATTTATTATGAGATGTACACATAAATACGAGACCACTTATACCCATATTGACATATTTTTGTTTATATGTTCAAAATTATCTCAAAACTCAACCCCAAAAGTAAAATGATAAAATTTTTTTTTTTAGAAAATGACTTTACCCATAGTCTAAGGGTCTCAAATCTAAAATCCCATTAAAATCAAAATCGAGTAAGAAATTATCAAAATATCCATATTTTATTTTATTGATAAAATCTCAAAATCTCAATTTTTAAAAATCATTATAATTTAAGGTGATATTTTAATTTAATCAATGGGTAATGATCAAAACAAGTTTTAGAAACTCACCTAAGGTTTAGATCTTGAAAACCCACTTAAGATCACTTCAATCTGAGCTGTAAAGCTCTAAAAATGGTGAAAATGGTGCTTCAAATCTCAACTTTTGATAGAAATCATGAAAAACAAAATAGAAGTTTTTGGAAAATGGATTAATAAAGGTTATAAACATGTACCTACAAACTATATGAGAAAAACACATTAAGAATCACCTCAATCGGAGCTCCCTAGGTCCCAAAATTTCAAAAATATGAAGAATCCCAAATTTGTCCCGTATTTATACACAAAGGCACCCCTTTGGTGGCAAAACATTACTTTTGCATCAAAAAGACCATTTTTCCCGCAAAATGACTGCTTTTGAGGTAAAATGATGCTTTTACGATAGCACCTGCAAAGCCACTATAACTTAACTGAAACATGCGTAACTTTCTCATATAGACTTAAAATTTATTGATTCCTTTTGTGTTGGTTCTAAAATTTTTATAAGGGTCTAATGGTAACATATAAGTACCCAAAGTAGCTCATTAAATTCAGGTGATTCTATTAAGACTCAACAACGTAAAACACCAAAATCCGAACAAGTACCCAAAATTTATCTGAGACCTCCCCAACACAAACCAATAGTGCAAACCACTTGTACAACACATTTTGAACATGATGAAATTGCAAGGATTCCAATCAGATGCTTGAATAACCAAATATTAATCAAATCCTACTATAACCACATAAAAGCTTCTAAAAACTAAAAAATCGTTTAAAACTCTATTGAATACTTCAGGGACCCCCTTCACCCACTACTGCAACTCACAAATACAATAAGGCAACAATAGGGAAAAGTAAAATGGTGAAAATACAAAAAAATCTAAAAATCCCTACGAGGGCATCCATCAACTCCTTACGACTCTCACAGGGCCTAATGGAGGCAAATCAACACCGGTATCATGCACATAAGCCAAGTAAAATACCCTCCTACAAGCACGATGAAAGAAATATATCCACTGAGGATGCAAACTAGGAGTACCCTTCCACTCTAACCTCAGTACATTAGTCATAACAAGAGTAATTGCCTTGACAAGACAATCCAAATGTAATAACAAGAAGACAACAAGTCCTACCCAAAAAATATCAAAGTTAATCATACCAAGAATACTCAAAACTATCCACATGTCATACTCTAAAAGAGTCACCACACAAGATCGAATACACCCGATCCACTACTAAGGAATCACCCATGTGGATAAAACCACGACTGGGTTCAACAAGGGACTCACATATAGAATCAATAATGTTCTTGAAATATGCACACACATGAGAGAATGCATACCCTAGATCAAATAACATTGAAGTGATAATCATAAATTGGGATGATACCTACAATAACAACATCAAAGATCTCTATTTTTGGTCTCTCTAGAAAATTATAGCACCACCCATGTTCACCTATGACTCGAGCACTCCTCATCCTCCACCATAATCTTCTAAAGATCCACCTTGGGTACCCTAAGAACCACTTTTACCTCTCTACACACCTCTGGAGGTGTTGGTACTTGATAAGTCTAAAGTTGTAAACTCCACTATAGATAATGAAACACATATCTTTGGCAATCCCCCACTATATATGACCAACATCTTCTACTAGTAGAATCATGTTGTCATGGTTTAGAAGAACTAGACCCCCTATAGCTAGAAGAATCAGAACAAAATCATCTGCCTATCTGACTTGACATTTCACCACCCAAAGCCTCATAACCTAAAACCCACTACTAGAACCCTCCACAGCTACCTAAATTAGCCTACTATAATGCCTATGACAACCTCTACCCAAAGACACTCTAACTCAGAATGAATGAACACCAAAACTATCCTACTTATGGATCCTCTTACGTCTACCAATGAGAGCATCATTTGAAATAACCTTAAACCTTATAGCATGATCCACAATGCTTTAGAAAGAACCACTTATAGTCATAAGTTTAGAAGTGACTAACAGAGGAGTAGTAGTCAATCCTTTCACATACTTTCTGATCCTCTTACCCTCTATCAAAATACAAGCAATAACATGCCTATACAAGGCATGAAAATGAGCTTCATACATATCAACAACATAGAGCTCTACTATAAATCATAAAAATTATACCTCATTATATCTCTCAAACTGAAGGGTGCATACCTCTTTAGAAAGATTTTTGAAAACTCAGCCTACGTCAAAAGATGAAAACTAACTATCCTACAACCCATGAGAGACCTATACCACTACTTAGAACCACCAACCAAACAAAATTAAAATAACGCACATCGAACAGTGTAAACTAAGATTATTTATCCTCTCCTAATAGTTAATCATCAATACACAAAAAGCTTTCTTGAGAGAAGCATTAGACGTAAGAGGAACAAATATCATAAACCTCCCAAATCTCTTATGATCATTAGCCGACATCACTGGCTCGAGATCCACAATAGTAACAAAAAGTTTGATAGGTAAAACATCAATCTGTGGGACCACTACAACATCTAACTACACCTCGGGCATCTGAAATCCCTAAACTATAACTAGTCCGGGTGGCTGAGCACCCTCTCTAGTTTGAGAGTTACTTGGGTAACAAGTAGTGTGCCTATCTTAGATAAATAATTCAAATGACTCTAAAGTCTAATTGTAATATCCTAAAACACTAGTATAGTGATGAATCCTTAAGGGGATTGGGATGGTCCCATACTTTCTAGATCATAAGCCATAACAACAAGCCCAATCACTGGCTTAAGATATGTTGCCCTAGCATATCCCCTTATCGAAGATGCTTATGAGTCCTGCGTCTACCTTTATCATGGAAAAAACCCTACCTCGTTCCTTGACTAGGACCCCCCAATGGGTGCAATATTCACACCATTAAAAGTACCTGATTGTGTTCTCACCATCTATGGAAAAAGAGTGAAATACAAGTTTAGAATGCTATATTTGAATAATGGCACACGATAAGGAATTAAAAATACAGAACTTCCCTAAAAATGTCCTATAGGATCCCCTCCCCAAGATAGATATGGATGTTAATGTATTGATTCATGGGACTCAACTTGACATTTGCTCATACTCATGAGACTAGTGAACCAATCACTCTGACACCAACTAGTCACAACCCAAATCCCCAAGATTCTTATGGCACCTACCCCAACCCAACCATGGTAGATAAGCCTTAACTTAACCATTCATATTTCAACATAAAATATAAGATGAACATGATAAACTAATAATATCTCTAAATAATCCTAAATGACACTAATACAAAGTCTAAGCCAACACGAAATACAAATATCAAGACTTAGATGTCATAAGTACAAGACCAACTATACAATACTAAAATTAAATAACAACAACTATTTGAAGAAAATAAGATCAAATTAAGATAGATGAAGCCTAGAAAAACTCTAAACTGAGGAGATCACCATAGCTTTGGAATTCCTTAATCTACATGTTTAAGAATCGCAAGGCTCAACAGTACTGGGACCTGCACCAAAAGGGTACATAAAAGCAGAAGTTACTATGGTTCACTTGTACTTAGTAGGCAACATAGGTTGATCAAACTAGCTTAGACAACCATCAAGCAAAGAAAACTGTGTATAGAGTGAATTCCCTACACCCAAAAAAGTCCCAAGCAGATCAAGCAACAAAAATTACACAATATACGATTATTTTTCAATCATAATATATATACCCTATGTGTGAAGATATCTCAATAACAATATCAACCAAAAAAAATATGAAAAGAAATGCAATGCAATTATATGGAATAAATGTTATAGCCATAGTACACCCAGTATAAACCTTTTGAGCCTAAGCTTCCTGGAAAGTACCCATGGGGCCTTTACAACCTATATACTAATCACAATCTCAATATTCAATCTAGTTGGCACTTTCTTAGGTCAATTTATTTCACAATATCACATCACATGCTGGTAAAGTCTTCGGTCAGGGTTTTATAAAATGGTTCATTTTATTTTACATAAAATTCAAGTGTATCAATAATGCCAATTCCATGAAAAATGATATGAATGCATATGCGTGTTCAGGGAAAAATCAATAGTGCCTAAAAATTAGCTCAACAATAGTATGTATGAACTAAAACCTCCTAAATATCAGTATAATACGACACAAGCCTCAACATGAGTAACACAAGGATAAAAAGGAACTCAAATTTCCTATCAAAGATAATATAACCCCCACACGAGCAACACAATGATATAATCAACTCAAGGTAATGATGAAATCCCATCAAGCCCCAATATAGGAATCATAGCAATAAAAAACTAAGTAAGAAACTAAAAAGGTTAACACAAACCCCCTATATGGGCCTCACAATGATGTTAAACACCCTAATCAATAATAAGATCAATACAAGCCCTTACGCGGACATCTCAATGATAATAACAAACCTAAATAATGTATACATCAAGATTTTATCCAGTCCATAGCATGCTTTGCATGATAAGCTCCCTAACCAACTAATTTGATGAAAATTAAGTCATAACTTACCTTAAAGCCGAACCATATGCCAAAAAATGTCAACATTGAACTATACCCTTTCGAGCAACCTTTGAATGTTGATAATTTATGAAAAATAGCATTTAAATATAAATATGAGTCCAATGATACCCATATTGATATATTTTTTTTCCAAGTCCAAAAACTCAATATGAAAATCAACCAAGCGAATAAATTGGTAAAACTAGAATTTTTATATAAAATTCCCTTACCCTTACTTTAAGGATTTTAAATAAAAAATTCCATAAAAATAGAGTTGAAATCAAGTTAAAAATTATTAAAATATAAATTTCTCACTTTATCAAGTAAATTCCATAATTTCAAGTTCAAAAACCCTTATTTTGAAGGTGAAATCACAAATCATTGACAAGTTTGATCAAATATAGATTTAGAAGACTTGTTCCACTTCTAATATTAATGAAAACTCCATAAGATACAAATGAACAATCAAATGTTTATGAACATGTAACAATGTATTAAACCATCAACACCTCATTATCGGTATATACATACTAAGGGGATATATCTGTCTAATAGTCATGACCTATAACGGACCAGCTTCGTCCATGTACAGTACCAACATGGTGTCTGACCCTTTAAATATCAACAGATAAGTAATATGTACAAGCAAGTACCTGACCCTCTAAATACTACTATGAATGAATGTTAATTAAATACAAACTAGGAAGCAATGTAGTGCACCAATATTCCATTACACACTTTGTCTAGACACTTCGTGAAAATCTGGTTCATGTATATAACCAAAATTCACACACTCATAGGACCACAAGTATTGCTGAAGGCCAATTCTTATAAATAGGTATGGAATCCAAATCAAGTTTATTACTACAACTTTAATTAGAATAACTTATATGATCAATTCAACCCTTAATCTCACCTAATCCATACTTAGAATTTATCCACCCTAGACGCATCATTATTAGACTTTGTTAACCACCATTATTCTACTAGGCCACTAAAAACATATATCTAGGCTAGTTCTTTGGATCACCTACTCCTATGATTCATTATTGATACATACAAGTACCTATACATGAGCGATTTATAATAAAATTTGTACAACATGCCACATTTAATAAATAATTTCCACATATCCCACATTAACACTAAAAAAACTCTTTTTATGATATTTTACCATATTTTATCCATCCATACATCATACTCATAGGCCTAAGCATAATTTTACCTATTAAATTTAAATTGTGAATATGTTTTCCTAATATTAGTCTGCTACTCAAAAATCATAACCTACCTCAATTTTGTGTATGTGTCAACATTCGTTGATTCTATCCTAACAATTTTGATTGAGAATTTGCAAAAATTATATTTAGACACGTTCTTCTAACACCTTACCTCACTGTTCTAGTAATTTTTGTCCTATAAATAGATCAAGGGTATTTTTAGGAGAACAAAACATGCCAAAATAAGTATATATAAAAATTATTTAAAATCCCAAGTAGGACTCTTTTTAGACCTACTATAGTGGCCCACAATTCACCAGAATAGGCCTATAGTAGTGAGCTAGTGACCATGGAAATGGTCCTAGGCAATCAACCCACCCATCTTTAATTTCGAGCTAAGAGTTTTTTTATGCCCCTAATGATGGCTAATCACTACATTGACTTGACATTGATGTAACATATTAAATTTAGGTAATTACCATGGTATTTTTAATAACGAGTAGTTGGATCATTGCATTAGATGATAATTTACCAACTATTCATCCCCGAATGGCATGAAGGAAAGGAAATTATATCTCAAACCATTTTAAAGGAAAGTTTCTATCTAGTCAATGCCTCATCTCATCTTGTACACATTTACCTGGCCCCACTATCAAGGCCTTCCAAATCCTGACATGTAGAAATTGACATTGTTCTATAATAATAAAATCCCCACATGCGACAATGGTCTACAGGAAAGGATTATCAATATGAAGTTTGGAGAGTAGGAAATTAGCCATGATAAATATTTGTAATACCCTGCATGTTTCTAAGATAGGAAGTGAATAAGTTTTCCTATGTATAAAACCTCCTATCCTGTGAGTATCATTTTAGTGAATGACTTACAATGAATATCCTAGTGATAGGATAGCTTGTGATGTCTTAAGCATGCTGATATGAGTCGCTTAGAGTGATGCAAACTAAGAGTCTTTGAATCCATCAAGTTTTCGTGTTCAATTTTGTAAGGATCATTTTTGAACAAGAATAACGTGATTGATATATGACATTTTGGCTGATTTAGACCAACCAAATTGTATAGAATCAAATTAGCTTTCCAACGATACCAATTTTATCAAAATTTGATACCCGAGAAAGGAGTTATGGCCTTTCAAAGTAGAATGCGTCACCTAACCAATCGCACATGGCCACTGGAAAGCATATGCGATAGAATATGCGGCGCCTATGTAAATATAGGCGATATCATAAGTGGTGCCTATGTAAATATAGGCGATATCATATGCGGCACACATCTATGATTTAAGCCACGAAAACACTTAGTTTTTGAGTTATTTTGAGGGTAGTTAAGTCTCTTAACACTCCTTACATGTCCCTAAACTTAACCTCACAATATTTATAGCTTCTAAACACATTAAAACCCTATTAACATATCAAAGTTCATTATCCAAGATCACCATAGGATAAAAATAACTAGGGTTGCACAATCAAGCTCGAAGATCAAATTTCTAGGAAATTCCTCCGTCAATCATCAAGAACCTCCATTCCAAGGTATGCGTAGTGTTCATCCACGGATTCCTTTCATCCGTGGAGTTCAACAATCAACATTTAAAAATACAAAAGCTTGGTCTGTTGTGGTGATATGATCATACCCATGTTGATGCTTGTTTGTTTTCCTATATAATAGTATCGTGACTGTATATCTCATGAAAGTTATGTTGTTAGTTGAAAAACATGATCTTTAGGTGGATTGATAGAATGCAAGTATGAAATCCACCTATGCCTTAAAGAATGCATGCAAGGTGTTCAATAAAATTCCTAGTATGTTAGAACTTCATATTTACATGATTTCATGATATCTAAATAAAATGTTCATGTTAGCCATACACTCCAATATGAATTTCCATGCAAATTATGTGTTGTTATTGTTGTGGTATAAAGCATGTATGATAATGGAGATATAAATTATGTACACAAAATATATCCATTCTTTTCCTATCATGTTTGAAATGTTGAATAAATACATGAAGTATACTATCCCCTGCTTATGATATTGTGAATTGTGGACTCAAATCTTGTGATCAAGTAATGTCATGTGTATCAGTTTCCTCCTATCGAGTCCTAGGAGTATTCATACCTGAAAACTATAGCTGTGTGCCTAGATCCATGTCATGTTTCATGATATCCAAATTCAAGCTATGATTCCATAGACTTCAGTCAGTCATGTGACTCAGGGAAACCTCATGATCTCAGTCAGTTGTCAGATATCAGTAACATTCCGCCAGTCAATGGAATTCAGTAAGATTAAATTATGTATAGTCAGTTATTCATGTCCAGTCCCTCCAGATGGGAGTAGAGGTTAGCACCGAGTGAACCTAAGGATGGGAACTCACCCGCCAGTTCAGGGTGTGATTCTTAGTAGTCATCCTTGTGTTCCAGAACTACGTAGCCAGCGTAGGTTAAGACATCTTAACCTATCAGATTAGGGTTGATGAGGTGGTTTAACCTGTCAGTTTAGGTTTCCCACCATTCTTACTGAGTACCTACCAGATAAGGGTCACTTACAAGCTGTCCTTACTCGTGGCACGGTATTAACAACCCTCTAGTCAGGGCAGAGATTGGACCCTAGGTTAGCCATAACGGCATACATGGGGCATGTCGGTTAAAAACTACCTCCCACAGTTTCAGTATCAGTCTCAGTAAAAAAACTCAGGTGTTCTTCTGATTTCAGTATATACAGGACTGTCAGATACAGTCGTCCATGTTATCAGCTTGCAGTATCAGTCATGACAGTTATCAGTAAGCCATGTATTAGCTTACAGGTCTTGCTATCACACATTCATGGTCCTAGTTTCTATATATATATGTTTGCACTCCCACATTCATTTTAGTCAGTCAGTGTTGTTCATGCATGAAACCCTTTATGTTCAGCCTACCTTCCTCGTATACTCAGTACTTCAGTTGTACTGACGCATTTGCACTATGGTACTTTCTTTTTATGTTACACCATAGGTTCCGAGACAAGAGCTCCAGCCTAGAAGTAGCAGTAGCATTCCTGTCGCAGAGACACAGTGAGTCCTCATTGATTTGAGGACAATATGATTTGATACATTTATTTATTTCTTCAGTTTAGTGTTACGGAGTTTGTTGGAGACATGTTCCTTCAACTCTTTATTCAGATAGTTTAGAGGCTTTAAGATTTATGTTCAGACTTAGCTTTTAGATTGAGTTGTTTTGGTTATTTTCACGCACATGGACGTTATGATTTTCAGACATGGTTTTATTCAGTTGAAGCTTATGGCCTTAAAGTTTTACGTATTCCGCATTATTATGTCATGATTTGTAGTATACAGGTACAGATATCATTCATGGGTTAGCTTGTGGTCCCTCGGGGTCATGAGCACCGTGTAGCATTCCGATTCAGCAAAGCGGGGCGTTACAAACTTGGTATCAGATCCTAAGGTTCAATAGAGTCCTAGGAAGTCTAAAAGCCGCATCTAGTAGAGTCTTGTACATAGGTGTGTTGCGCGCCACATTTATGAATAGGAGTCTATAAGATGTTTTAGGAACAGTCCCCTTTCTTCAGTATTCATTTCATGCTAGTGAGCATAATCACAAGTTAAATCTCAGTCTAATCTGTTCTTCTCTTATTTCAGACCATGGCCTCAAAGAGAAGAAACTAGCCATCTCCTCAGCCCGAAGATCCTTTGGGCGAACATGTTTCCTATGCGGAATTTAGAGCCGCATTTACCATACTTGCTCAGTCTGTGGCTGCACAGAATGAACGGCCACAAGTCATTCTGGACAATCCAGTGGCCAATCCCATAGAATCTAGGGTTCGGGATTTCACCCGGATGAACCCTCTATCTTTCCATGGGTCTAAGTCTGATGAGGACCCTCAGGAGTTCATTGACCAAGTACAGAAAGTCATTGACATCATGGGTGTTACTTCTATTAAGAGTGCTGAGTTAGCTACATATCAGTTACAAGATGTGGCTCATGCTTGGTACAAACAGTGGAAGTCTGAGAGAGTAGAGGATGTAGGTCCTATTGAGTGGGAGGAATTTGTCACGGCTTTCTTAGACGGATTCTTTCCCCAAGAGCTGAGAAAAGCCAAAGTTCTTGAGTTCATCAACCTTAGGCAGGGGAATATGATGGTTAGGAAGTATTCTCTCAGATTTACTCAGTTATCCAGGTATGCTCTTCATGTGGTTACAGACAATAGGGCTAAGATGAGCAAGTTTGTGTCAGGGGTCAATGATAGCATGGTAAATGAGTGTAGGTCTGCGATGCTGATCGGTGATATGACCTTAGACAGACTCATGAACCAGGCCCAGCAAGTAGAAGATCAAAAGAGTAGAAGGTTAAGACTAGGGAGAGGCAGAACAAGAGAGCAAGGTCAGGTAACTTCAACTTTGCTCACCCCAAGTCAGATGGAGGAAACCGTTCACATTTTTGCTCCAAGTCAGCCATTCCAGCCCCTTCCTCTGCCAGCACTCCAGTGCCAAAGTTCAGAGATGGAAACAAAGACAAAGCGCCAGGCTCTAAATCATAGGGTAGTGTTAGCAGTGCCCAAACGAATCCCCTTTGCCAGACTTGTGGTAAGAACCACAAGGGCATTTGTAGAGCCGGTAGTGATGTCTGTTTTGGTTGTGGCAATCCAAACCACAGGATTAGGGAGTGTCCGCAGTCAAGTTTTCAGGGTCAGCAAAATTATTCTGCAGCTCAGTCCGGTCGCCTGAACCAGCAGGGTGCTATTTCCAGTGCTACCAGTAGGCAACGCCCAAAAAGACTCTATGCTCTTTAGTCCCGGAAGGATCAGGAAAATTCTCCTGATGTCGTTACTGGTGTGTTACAGATTTTCCATGTTCATGTTTATGCTTTGCTAGACCCAGGTGCATCCTTGTCTTTTGTTACTCCATACATAGCAGGTGATTTCGGAATCAGTCCTAAAATTCTAGCAGAGCCCTTTTTAGTCTCTACCCCAGTAGGTAAAACCATCATAGCCTGAAGGGTATACAGGAACTGCCCGATTATGATATCTCAGAAATCCACGTCAGAAGATTTAGTTGAGTTAGAGATGACTAATTTTGATGTCATTCTCGGCATGGATTGACTTCATTCCTGCTATGCCACAGTCGACTGTAGAAACAGGATAGTTCAGTTTTAGTTCCCAACAAAGCCCGTCCTAGAGTGGAAGGGTAGCATTTTAGCGTTCAGGGGTCAACTTGTTTCCTACCTTTGGGAAAGAAAAATAATTTCTAAGGGGTGTGTGTATCATCTCATGTATGTTAAAGATTCTAGTTCTGAATCTCCCAGTCTCGAAATAATCCCAGTTGTTAATGAATACTCAGATGTCTTTCCCGAAGATCTTCCAGGCATTCCTCCCGAAAGGGAAATAGACTTCGGCATAGATATTCTTCCGGATACTCAACCTATTTCTTTTCTGCCATACAGAATAGCACCAGCAGAACTCAAGGAACTGAAAGATTAGTTGAAGGATCTCTTAGATAAGGGATTAATTAGACCAAATATTTCCCCATGGGGTGCGCCAGTATTATTCGTGCGCAACAAAGACGGTTTTCTCAGGATGTGTATTGATTACCATCAACTCAACAAGGTCACGATCAAGAACAGATATCCTCTTCCCAGGATTGATGATCTATTCGACCAAATTCAGGGTGCTAGTTACTTCTCCAAGATAGACCTCAGATCAGGCTATCATCAACTCAGAGTTAGAGAATGTGACACTCTAAAGACAACTTTCCGTACTCGGTATGGTCACTTTAAATTTTTAGTTATGTCATTTGGTCTTACCAATGCCCCTGCAGCTTTCATGGATTTAATGAACCGTGTGTTCAAGCAGTACTTGGACATGTTTATCATAGTCTTTATAGATGATATTCTGGTCTATTCTCGCACAGAACGTGATCATGCAGACTATCTCAGGATTGTTCTTCAGACTCTCAGGGATCATCAGTTATTCACTAAGTTCAGCAAGTGCGAATTTTGGCTAAGATCAGTAGCATTCCCTCGCCATATTTTTTCCGATGATGGCATTAGAGTAGATCCTCAGAAAACTGAGGCAGTAAGAAACTTGCCCAGACCTGCATCTCCATCAGATATCAGGAGTTTCTTGGGTTTGGATGGCTATTACAGACGGTTTGTCGAGGGATTTTCTTCTATTGCATCTCCCATGTCCAGATTGACTCAGAAGAAGATTAAGTTTTAGTGGTCAGATTCATATGAGAAGAGCTTTCAAGAGTTGAAGACTCGACTCACCTCAACTCCATTTCTAGCTCTTCCAGATGGTTCAGACGATTTTGTAGTCCATTGTGATGCATCCAGAGTAGGTTTAGGTTGTGTCCTCATGCAGCATGGTAAGGTCATAGCCTACGCCTCCAGACAGTTAAAGCCACATGAAAAGAATTATCCCACTCATGATCTTGAGTTAGCAGCGGTAGTTTTTGCCTTGAAGATTTGGAGGCATTATATCTATGGAGTTCATGTAGATGTCTTCACAGACAATAAAATCCTCCAGTATGTCTTTTCCCAAAAAGATCTCAATCTTCATCAGAGAAGGTGGTTAGAGCTCTTGAAGGATTACGACATGAGTATTCTTTATCATTCGGCCAAGGCCAATGTTGTGGCCGACGCTCTTAGTAGACTCTCCATGGGTAGTATTTCTCACGTTGAGGGTAGCAAGAAAAAGATGGCTCAGGAGATCCATCAGCTTGCCAGACTAGGCGTTCACTTAGTCGATTCTTCAAAGGGTGGTGTATTTGTTCACAGTAGTTCAGAGTCATCTTTAGTTTCCGAGGTGAAAGAGAAGCAAGACAGGGATCCTAGCCTTGTCAAGCTCAAAGAGTAAGTTCAGAATTAGAAAGTCAAGGTTTTCTCCCAAATGGTGTTCTTCGTTGTCAGGGTCGTCTATGTGTTCCAGGTGTAGATGAATTGAGGCAGTAAATTCTTGTAGAAGCGAATGGTGCGTGATACTCTATTCATCCAGGGGCCACTAAGATGTACCATGACATGCGGGAGATCTATTGGTGGAGTGGGATGAAGAGAGATATAGTAGAGTTTGTGGCTAAGTGCTCTACATGTCAGCAAGTTAAGATAGAGCATTAGAAACCTAGTGGTTTCATGCAAGAGTTCACCATTCCTACTTGGAAGTGGGAAGAAGTGAACATGGACTTCGTGATGGGTTTTCCTAGAACTCGCCATCAGCATGATTCAGTCTGGGTCATTATAGATGGAATAACCAAGTCAGCTCATTTCCTTCCTGTTCGTACTTCTTATTCCGCTGAGGATTATGCCAAACTCTATATCAGGGAGTTAGTCAGGTTACATGGTATTCCACTATCTATAATCTCAGACAGAGATACTCAGTTCACCTCTTACTTTTGGAAAGCGTTCCAAAAGGGTCTCGGTACCCAAGTACATCTCAGCACAACATTTCATCCTCAGACAGATGGTCAAGCAGAGAGGACCATTTAGACTCTTGAAGATATGCTAAGGGCGTGTGCAATTGACTTCAAGGGAATTCGGGATGACCACTTGCCTTTGATTGAGTTTGGATACAACAATAGCTATCATTCTAGTATTCAGATGGCTCCATTCGAAGCTCTCTATGGTAGGAGATGTAGATATCCGATTAGTTGGTTTGAAGTTAGTGAGGCCTCAGTCATAGGTCCTGACTGAGTATTCGACGCCTTAGAGAAAGTTCAATTGATCAGAGAGAGACTCTGGGCTGCTCAGAGCCGACAGAAGTCCTATGCAGATGTTCGTAGAAAGGATCTCGAGTTCAAGGTCAATGACTATGTCTATCTTAAGATATCTCCCATGAAGGGAGTGAAGTGGTTCGGCAAGAAAGGGAAACTCAGTCCCCGATATGTTGGTCCTTTCAAAATTCTCTATCGCTTTGGCAAGGTAGCTTATGAGCTTGAGTTGCCTTCAGATCTAGCCTCAGACCATCCAGTCTTCCATGTCTCTTTGCTCAAGAAGTGCATAGGTGACCCAGAAGTTGTTTTCCCTATTCAGAGCATCGATATTTAGAAAAACCTCTCTTATGAAGATATTCCAGTGAAAATCTTAGATTATTAGACTCGTAGATTGAGGAACAAAGAAGTCTCTCTAGTAAAGGTTCTTTGGCGAAATTAGTCTCATGAGGGATCTACTTAGGAAGAAGAAGCAGATATGCGTACCAAGTATCCTCACCTCTTCCCCGCCAATTCAGATCAAGCTCAAGGTAACAGTTCTCCTTAAGCTTATTTAGTTTCATGTTCATGTTTCCAGTATAAACTTGGTACCTATTAATCATTGCATACATAGTCATGCATTCATGTATCAGTTGTCCGTGCATCAGATATGCACGAGTTTAGTATGTTTAGCATGTCAGTCATGAGATCAAGTTTCAGTTCTTTATGTTTACTTCCGGTTCTGTTGTCTTGTATCCCCTCTCAGTAAATTCTCATTCAAGGACGAATGTTCCCAAGGGGGAGAAATTGTAATACCCCGCATGTTTCTAAGCTAGGAAGTGAATAAGTTTTCCTACGTATGAAATCTCCTATCCTGTGAGTAGCATTTTAGTGCATGACTTACAATGAATATCCTAGCGATATGATAGCTTGCGATGTCTTAAGCATGCTCATATGAGTCGCTTAGAGTGATGCAAGCTAAGAGTTTTTGAATCCATTAAGTCTTAGTGTTCGATTTTGCAAGGTCCATCTTTGAACAAGAGTAAAGTGATTGATATGTAACATTTTTGAAAATTTATACCCACTAAATTGTACAGAATCAAATTAGCTTTCCAACGATACCAATTTCATCAAAATTTGACACCCGAGCAAGGAGTTATGGCCTTTCAAAGTAGAATGCATTGCCTACCAATCACACATGGCCACTGGAAAGCATATGCGATAGAATATGCGGCGCCTATGTAAATATAGGTGATATCATATGCAGCGCCTATGTAAATATAGGCGATATCATATGCGGCGCACATCTATAATTTAAGCCACGAAAATACTTAGTTTTTGAGTTATTTTGAGGGTAGTTAAGTCTTTTAACACTCCTTACATGTCCCTAAACTTAACCTCATGAAATTTTTAGATTCTAAACACATTACAACCCTATTAACATCTCAAAGTTCATTATCCAAGAGCACCATAAGAGAAAAACAACTAGGGTTGCACAATCAAGCTTGAAGATCAAATTTCAAAGAAATTCCTTCGTCAATCATCAAGAACCTCCCTTCCAAGGTATGTGTAGTGTTCATCCACGGATTCCTTTCGTCCGTGGAGTTCAAGAATTAATCTTTAAAAATACAAAAGCTTGGTTAGTTGTGGTGATATGATCATACCCATGTTGATGCTATTTTGTTTTGCTATATAATAGTATCGTGACTGTATATCTCATGAAAGTTATGTTGTTAGTTAAAAATCATGATCTTTAGGTGGATTGATAGAATGCAAGTATGAAATCCACCTATGCCTTAAATAATGCATGCAAGGAGTTCGATAAAATGCCTAGTATGTTAGAACTTCATATTTACATGATTTCATGATATCTAAATAACAAGTTCATGTTAGCCATACACTCCAATATGAATTTTCATGCAAATTATGTGTTGTTATTGTTGTGGTATAAAACATGTATGATAATGGAGATATAAATTATGTACACAAAATATATCCATTCTTTTCCTATCATGTTTGAAATGTTGAATAAATACATGAAGTATACTATCCCTTGCTTATGATATTGTGAATTGTGGATTCAAATCTTGTGATCAAGTCATGTCATGTGAGTCAGTTTTCTCCTATCGAGTCCTGGGGGTATTTGTACCCGAAAACTATAGCTGTGTTCCTAGAGCCATGTCATGTTTCACGATATCCGAACTCAAGCTATGATTCCATAGACTTCAGTCAGTCATGTGACTCAGGGAAACCTCATGATCTCAGTCAGTTGTCAGATATCAGTAACATTCCGCCAGTCAATGGAATTTAATAAGATTAAGTCATGTATAGTCAGTTATTCATGTCCAGTCCCTCCAGATGGGAATAGAGATTAGCACCAAGTGAACCTAAGGATGAGAACTCACCCGCCAGTTCAGGGTGTGATTCTTAGTAGTTATCCTTGTGTTCCAGAGCTACGTAGCTAGTGTAGGTTGAGATGTCTTAACCTATAAGATTAGGGTTGATGAGGTGGTTTAACCTGTCAGTTTAGGGTTCCCACCATTCTTATTGAGTACCTTCCAGATAAGGGTCACTTACAAGCTGTCCTTACCCGTGGCACGGTATTGACACCCCTCCAGTTGGGGCAGAAATTGGACCCCAGCTTTGCCATAATGGCATACATGGGGCATGTTGGTTAAACACTACCTCCCACAGTTTTATTATTAGTCTCAGTAAAAGAACTCAAGGTGTTCTTCAGATTTCAGTATATACAGAACTGTCAGATACAATCGTCCATGTTATCAGCTTGCAGTATCAGTCATGACAGTTATCAGTAAACCATGTATTAGCTTACAGGTCTTTCTATCACGCATTCACGGCTCCCGTTTCTATATATGTATGTTTGCACTCCCACATTCATATTAGCTAGTCAGTGTTGTTCATGCATGAAACCCTTTATGTTCAGCCTACCTTCCTCGTATACTCAGTACTCCAGTTGTACTGACGCATTTTCTCTATGGTGCTTTCTTTTCATGTTACACCATAGGTTCCGAGACACGAGCTCCAGCACAGTAGTAGTGGTAGCATTCCAGTCGCAGAGACACAGTGAGTCCTCATTGATTCGAGGACAATATGATTTGATTCATTTATTTATTTCTTCAGTGCAGTGTTATGGAGTTAGTTGGAGTCATGTTCCTTCAACTCCTTATTCAGACAGTTTAGAGGCTTTCAGATTTATGTTCAGATTTACATTCAGACTTAGCTTTCAGATTGAGTTGTTTTGGGTATTTTCACCCACATGGACGTTATGATTTTCAGAAATGGTTTTATTCAGTTGAACCTTATGGCCTTACAATTTTACGTATTCCGCATTATTATGTCATGATTTGTAGTATACAAGTACAGATATCAGTCATGGGTTAGCTTGTGGTCCCTCGGGGTCATGAGAATTGTGTAGCGTTCCGGTTTAGCAAAACGGGGCGTTACAATTATGTTACAAAAAATAAAACAGCCTGGAAGGTCCCATATTGGATTGCTGCAGTGGCCAAGCATTCGTTATAGTAGATAATTGGTCGCTACAGCATTCTACTTCAGCAGACAATGGGCCACTACATTGGTGCTTGATAGTTTTTAAAAAAGTGGAAATATTTTTATTCCCCCTCACTTTTACTCTCACAAGACTATCTCTACTCCCATTTTCTCTCTAATCTTCCCTCTTCTCATCGAGTTTCCAAGGTAATTCCCTCTCTTCTTTGCTTGATTAGGTCGTATATGACTCTAAATTAATAAAACATATTAAAATTGATTGTTATGGGAAAGATTTGGGTTAATTGGGAAAGGTTTGATGCTTGCCCAATTTCATATGTATTTTAGATGCATGATTGTTTCAACTATATTTTCTACACTCGTATAGCATTCGGTGTGTCAGTACTACAAAGTTAATGGGGTTTTTGAACCCGAAGTTGTATGGCAGATAAATGATTGTTCTTTGAATAAATTCAAGCTTTTTGAGGCTTGTCTTGGGTGCTAAACTTCATAAAAATGGTGTAGAATAGTCCTTCACAACTCCCTCATGCCCGATCCATGTTTAAAATCGAGCAAACAAAGCAAAAATTCAAGAATAGGGTTGGTTTCATTTAGTAAAGATGAAGTCCCACTGTAGAGGGCCACTTTTATTGAAGCATACCCATTGTAGCAGAGGTCTTTCACCATAGAGGCCCCAGTGTAGATGACCCCAGGTTACTACAACAACAAAGGGTAGGATACTATTTTGTAATTTCTAAGCTCTTTTTTTTATAGTTCTTTATTTTTTTCACCTAATTTCCTTATCAAACATTATGAGACACTTATCTATTGATTCTCACCTCTAATTTTGATACTATAAGCATTATGGTGGGAGAAGGTGACATTCCCTATGCCTACAAGAAATTCTTTGACCCATAATGTAGGAAGCACTATTTTGCCATGCACTAGCATGGATTTGTGATGGACAGGGTAGAGGAGGAGGTACCAAATTGGTATACATAAATTTAAGATAAGAGTTGGGAAAACCTGGTGCACGCGATAGGCAAGTGCAACAAGGAGTGGGTAGGGAAGTTCTACACTACTCATCATATGGTGACTTGGAATGAGGTGAACCCCTATATCAAACTTAAGTTAAAGTTGTCCCGATAGTGTCTAATGTGGTCAGCAAGGTTTTCGGGGTACTTGACCCCACAAATGTCAGGTACCAATCAATGGAGAAAGAGAACAACAGCCAGTTGTTGGCCAATTTATTTATAGTGGATGGAAAGAAAGATAAGGTTCCTTAGGCTTGTACAACAAGGGGATCAAGAGCATAAATTTAACTACCAAGGCTTCGAGATGATTGAACCTAGTTTACCAAAGGGTCCATCCCTGAAGAAACATTACTAATATGGCTTCCCCAACAGTACCAATAGAGTCTTGCATTCTGGTTGAGATATTTTTGAATGTAATAAAATATATTGTGGTGGAATGGAAGTCCCTCTTCCATACTTTGTAGGACCTCTTGTTTCCCTCTTTGATCACCTAGTTGTACCAGAGGCCAAAGGTACCCGTAGAGCTGGGGATATTGAGATTGTGTGTGATGTGTCTTTTGACTCATTAAAAGTGAAGGGTGCTTAGAGAGGAGCAAAAAAAAAGAAAAATGAGTATTAAATGAAAGAGAAAAAGAGCCTCAAAAGGTGAAGTGTGGGGGCTATTCCCCCACGTCTATCATGGCCTTTCCAATGACAAGAGTCATATCTAATTGTAGTATAGGACATGTTGATGAGGATGCACATTTCTCTCAAGGTTATACCTCTTCCATTGTGGCGGGAAATTCTGATGTAGATATTGCTTATCTTTCCACATATAGCTAAGAAGGATCTGGAGATTGAGAAGAAGAAAAGGCAATGCCAGAACTAATTGCTTATCCGAGTATGGAAGTGTGAGAAGGTCATCATAAAGTTATTTACTTTAAATAAAAAGTCACTAATGTGGTGTGGAAACATGTCATTTTCAATGCTTAAAACCACAATTTTAGGCGTGAACTTAGGATATTTTGTTATATATGATGCAGTTTGGTGTATATTGCAGGTGAAACAGGTCTACAATGGTGTTGGAATGAAAAGAGAAGAAAACACCTGAAAAGACAAACTCTAATCAGGATACGAGTTAGCTTTTGAGTCATAAATATCCAATACGACTCTCATGCTGAATCTTATGCACAACATAACCAAGAGCCAATCTGAAAAGCCAAGTATGAGGAAGATACGACTCTAGTATCCAAGTCATAAGCCAGGATACGAGTCGTATAGAGAAGTTGTAAGCATAATAGAACCTCAGCTACTACTCAAGAACTGATGTTTAAAAAGTATACAATTCGAAAGTCTGAGTATGACTTGTATAGGGAAGTTGTATACAAGCCAAAGTTCAAGACTTGGAAAGACTAAAGTCCCAGGTGGATATGAGTGAAGGACATGAGTCGTACACTCAGGTATGACTCATAAGAGAAAGTCGTATGTTGAACAAAAAGTTGAAGCCTTGGGAGAACAAACACTGGAACAGATACGAGAAGGCAGGGTACGACTCGTATGATGTCGACACAAGTGAAGACCGAGTCCTACCGACTGCCGACATAACTTTACCTTCCCTATTTTTATTAGGATTTTATTGTTATTTTAAGATAAAATAAATACCCTAGGGTTTATATTTTACTAGGTTACATTTTTTTACGCTCTTTTACATAATATTAGAATACTTTTACAATTTCTCTTGAGATTTTGAGTTTTTATTCAATAAAAGATTTTGGAGTTTATTCATTTTATTCTTGTTCAATTAAATTTATGTGTTTTTCATTAATAATCATGATTTCTTGAACAAACATGAGCGGCTAATATCCTTGAATAGGGTTGTGGGAACCCTAGCGGATTAGCTACGTAGAGGAAGTATGATATTAATCTATTCTAAGGTTTCTGAATGTATCTTAATCTTCTTCATGATAATTAACCTTAAGTAGCTGCAGTAACTTGAGATAGAAAATATTCACATCCACCCCACAAAGGAGTTTGTGGTTGGGAAAAAAATATTAGGACAAAGATTTGGGATTCACCTCCAGCTTTTAGTCCCCGCCATCTCATCTAATCACTAGATCCCAAAAGGTGATAGTGAACTGAGATCGTAGGAAGGAGAACCAAGGCAATGACCTGAGACTTAACTAGTAAAGGGTGTGAGATTTATCTTCACGCCCACAAGGTGGCTGATAATACCTACCTTGTAGACTTCGCATGTAGAACAACATAATAGTTGGGTTGATCATGAGAAATTGATGTTGGGCGTATTTATACCCCTAAGAACCATAATTTACCCATATTTTAGCTAAGTTTTGAGGATAGAATATATAATTCCTGCACTTTTAGTCCATTTTCCTTAAAGTGAGCTAACCTATGTGATTAGCATGTTTTCAGGTATTAATGATGAAGATTTCAGCACTTTGTGAACCTTTGGGCAGCAAAGAAAAACTTCATATAAGAGGGAAGGGAGCTTTTGGAAACTGTTGGGCTGAATGTGACGCATGGAGAATTTGTCCCGGGCAAAATTAGTATTTCTAAATACTTAGGGATGCAACAGTAACTTAGTAGACAAGGATATTATAAAAACCCTATTGCTGAATTTTTCAGCAGCATTTTTTATTGATCAATTATCATTAGTCATTATTCAGTTTACAGATTCTGTAAGTTTTGGGACAGAGAAACACGACTCACACTTGGAAACGGCTAGAGAAAAAACGTTACTCTCTTTGTGACGCTAAGATCACTTCCATAGCCAAGATTGTTCTAGGTTGTGGTATGATGATTATGTCTATTTTGATTTCCGTCGTATCCATGAGTAGCTAAACTTCTCTGTTAGGGTTATGGAAACCTTGTAAGATACTATTTGTTGCTATGAGTTTGTGAATTCTTGATGTGTATGCTACTTATATCATTACTCTCTTCGTTTTAATTAAATTCTCATGGTTGCAAACATAGAGAACATGCCATTATAGCATTAACTTGTTCGGGAGAAAAGTTACATGTTTGGAAAAGAGAGTGTGACAAGGAAATAGGGCTTCTAACCTCTATTTACACGTTAATGCCTTAACCGGATTAACTTCTTGGAGAATTTGTACCATTTGTTATACACTTTAGGCTCAGGAGAGCTAAAGTGAAATAAATCCTTGATGGTTGGGAAACACTTGGATTTAGAATTAGAATACGATTATTTATAAGTGCATGCATGTCTAAATTCCGCGTTACTCATAGTTAATAGAGAAGTAGAAACTACAAGGTGGACATAACCCTAACTTATTATTCTCTGTGATTAACCTTTACTAAAAAAATCATTCATTCGTTACTTTGATATTATTAATTCACGCCTAAAGCAAAACCCCCCTTTTCCGTGGAATTTTCGACCAACAGTCTACTAACAATTGCAACACATAGTGACCAAGTATTCCCTGTGGGATTCGACACCCAACCCAGTTGGGTTCTATATTTGACAGTGACCACTTACACTTTCTAACGAGAGCTGTAGTTTAGGCATTATCAGAAATTTTGGCGCCGTTGCCGGGGAATACGGTTGTCAACTAAGTTTGTGATAGTTAATAGACCCTTTGGTCAAAGATTCTTGAATTTTACTTTTTGTTTGTTGTTTTTGTTTTGTTCAGGTTTATTGGAGTGCATGCCAAATACACGAAGTTCTGATCAACCGTTATTACCTATAAATCCTGAACCACATCTTATTGACAGAATAGATGCGCAACGAAACCTTGAACAGATGGCTGCTCAACAGGAGCAGGAAAGATTAGCTGCATTGGCAACTGCTCAAGTGCATCAACAGAATATTGATAACCCAGGTCGGGCAACAAATCTTGATGAAGAGGACCTGGGTGATGATGAGTTATTAAATCCAAGGCGTGCAGATGATGTGGCTGCACTAGTGAACAGGAATGTCAACAGAGATCGTCAAGCGAGAATGAGACCTGAACGCCGAGCTGTGCAAATCGCTTTTGATGATGATGATGACGACTTGGACGAGCTGGTGCCACAGGGGCTATTATTCCTCCGCCCTTGGCACCCGGAGCCAAGTTCAATATCACTAGCACCATGATCCAGCTATTACAACTCAAAGGTTTATTTGGTGGACTTGCAGGCGATGATCCGAATATGCATCTGATCAACTTTATCTCAACATGTAAATCGTTTGACAATCCAGGAGTTGGACAGAATGCAATTCGACTGCGCTTATTTCCATTTTCTCTATCTGGAGAGGCAACTCTATGGTTGAACGGGCTGACTCCTAACTCTATTACTAATTAGAGGCAACTGAAAGACGCTTTCCTAGAAAGATTCTTTCCACCATCTAAGAGAGCACAGTTACGAGATGAGATCAGCAATTCTCGACAGCTTCTAACTGAAGCTCTCCACGAAACATGGGAGAGGTTCAAGAAGAAGCTTATGCGGTGCCCAAATCATCAGATGACCAACATCCACTTGATGGAAATAATATATAGGGCGTTGAATTCGGTGACTAAGCCAGTGGTTGATAATGCTGCAGGTGGGTCATTCATGGACCTTACTTTTATTGAGGCTGGTGATATGTTGGATCGTATGACAAAGCAGAGTAGAGCTTGGCATATCAGGGATTCTGAGGTAGCAAGCTCTACTGTATCTACTGGCATGACAGCAGAACAGAGACGAAGAGAAGAGGAACGTGACCAAGATATGGCTCACTTGAAAATGCAGATGGACCTTCTTACCAAGCATTTATTATCAGGAAAGACAGAAAAGGTCAAGGCTGTTGTATCACAGGGTAGAGATGAATCCGATTCTGGGGAGGAAGCGAATTATTTGAACAATCAGAGGGGTTTCCGAGGCAATGCCTAAGGAAACCAAGGTCGGAACTATTATGAAAAATCTGGATTCAAGAATAAGACTGACAGGAGTGGTTTGTATGTCCCTCCTGGAAATCGTGAAGCTGTTGCAACTAGTTCTGGGAAGATGTCCATGGAGGACATGATGGCCAAGCTTTTGAAAGGAGTGGAGGCAACCAACACGGGACTTGCTGAGGTAAAAAATGATTTGTCCTCCAAAAATTAATTGGTTGACTCGCATTCCACTGCAATAAAACAGCTGGAACAACAAATGAGTCAACTATCAGCGACATTTAATCAAAGAAAAGCTGGCACTTTACCTAGTAACACTGTGCAAAATCCACGGAATGATGGATCATGTATGGATATTACTACCAGGAGTGGTAAGGTGTTGGAAAATCCATCCAAAGGCAAGCAGGTGGTTGATAATACAGAAGAGAATATTATTGAAGCAGATTGTGATGATTCTGTAGAAGCTGAAAATCAGAATGAGAACGTTCATGACACTACACCTAGATGTCACCAGCCTGAAAAGATTGATAATCGGAAGAAAAACCAAAAGAAAGTGGTGGAAAAGACTCTTCCAAATCCACCACCACCTTTTCCTCAGAGACTGAAGAAGAAGGCTGATGACACCAGGTTTAGTAAATTCATGACCATGCTGAAGCAGCTGACTATTAATGTGCCTTTGGTGGAGGCACTGGAGCAGATGCCAGGGTACGCCAAATTCATGAAGGACCTTTTGACAAAGAAAAGGGCAGTAAGTTATGAACTGACAGATAATGTTCATTATTGCAGTGCAATTGCCACGAGATCTTTAGTACAGAAAAAGGCGGATCCTGGTGCTTTTACTATTCCTTGCACAGTTGGATCATTGGATTTTGCTAAGGCGTTGTGCGATTTGGGTGCTAGCATCAATTTGATGCCGCTATCTATTTACAGAAAATTAGGGTTGGGCGATCCTTCACCAACCAATATGCGGCTCGTGATGGCTAATAGGTTGGTAAAACGACCTGTTGGTATCTTATATGATGTATTGGTGAAGGTTTCTACCTTCATTTTTCTTACAGACTTTGTTATTTTGGATTGCGAGGCGGATTCTGAAGTACCCATAATCTTGGGTCATCTTTTCCTTGCAACAGGAAGTGTGCTTATTGATTTACGAGCTAATGAGCTTTTGTTTCGGATGAATGACGAAGTGGTTCATTTTGATGTATGCAAATCAATGAAGCAGCCAAATGATATGAATGTGTTTTCTATTGCTGATGTTTATCATGAGGATGCGAAGGAACTATCGTTAGAAAAGTAGCCTACTGTTGAACCATTGTCTGCTGAGCGTTTGAATTTTGAGCGTGAGGATGTAGAAGATTATGAAGAAACTATTTGTACTCTAACAGGAATAGGGTCCTATTCTCATGCTCCTAAGAAGCTGGACCTTGATCTTAAGAATCGATCCTCACCACCAGCAAAACCATCCATTGAGGAGCCACTAGTGCTAGAATTGGAAGATCTACCCAGTCACCTAAAGTATGCATTTTTGGGAAGTGGTGATACACTTCTGGTTATTGTTGCGGCTTATTTAGGTGAACAACAAGTAGAGGCTCTCATTTCTGTTCTGAAGAGGTACAAGAGAGCTATTGATTGGACTATTGATGATATAATTGGTATCCCTCCTAGGATATGTATGCACAAGATTCATCTTGAAGAAGATTGCGTGCCCACAATTAATTATCAATGTCGTCTGAATCCATTCAGAAAATGATGCACCATATATCTCGATGAAGTCTAAGTAATCGAGATGACTATGTCGTGCCGCGACAATAAATCAAGTGCTACATGGGAGGCAACCCATCGTTTTAATCGTTTTGTTTTACTAGGAGTTTGTTTTTGTTAAATTAATATCCAAAAAGAAGGGTCGAGCCACGACCCAAACTAAGGCGCTTGGTGGGAGGCAACCCATCATTCTAATCGTGTTTGTTGTTTTTGATTAAGTGTAGGTGCAAGACGTACAAAGGAGGGGATTAGTCCTAAAATTTTGATTTGAAAGTGAGCCATGCTAAGGGTGGTAAGCTAGGAATGATGGAGCAAATGCTATTGGTTAGGCATTGCTTATGCTAATCTAGGCAATGGACAAGGCAAGGCCTATGCTAATCTAGGCAGTGGACAAGGTAGAATGGCACCGAAAGAACGACAAGGAAAAGAAAAAGTGTCCACCTCACAGAAAGGTCAGAAAATGGGAAGAAAAGATCAAGCTGAGTCCTCATCTCTACAAATACCTCAACGCACTTTCGGGATAAAGTGGGTCCTAGAGGAGAAAGGAAAGGAGTGGTACAAGAACAACAAAGTGAAAAAATATGTTCACGTGGATTTGATGCAGAAGGAGAGTCTAGCAAAGAGAGAGCCCCAAAGACTTTTTCTAGTCTAAAATCATGGCGTTAAATCTTGATTTCATTTTTTGAGATATGGGGGAATGCAATCTTGATCTAACGCGAGAGTTCTATGCCAATTGTTCCCCAAAGACTACCGGAAGTGAAATGAAGATTCGGGGCCAAGTCTTGCAACTAAATGCGGAGTTTTTCAACTCTTTTCTGGGTCTTCCATCTGTGGATCCATCACCGCTCAAGGAACTTTATCACAGACCTCCCTACAGGGCAATCAGACACACACTGTGCGGAACAAGGTCAATGGCACTGTGGATTCATCACAAGGATAACGGTCGGCACAATACCTTCCCGTATGCTTCCTTGAACATAGAAGCTCGTATATGGTTGAGGATAGTCAACTCTTGCCTAATTCCTGGGACACAGTACACAAAGATCACACGTGATAGAGTATGCTTAGTGTACGCACTGATGATGAATATTCCCATCAACATTGGTGTGGTTAGACGATCGTCAATACGTAAGGCTAGGCTACACAAAAGGTCCCATTTCAGCTTTCGCAATTTGTTGACTGTGATCTTAAGGAAGGAGCACATTGAAGAGGAACCTGCAGATCATAAACTTCCACACAACCCAAAGAAGGTTGATCTTACGAAAGTTAAAGAGCCTGAAACTGGTCATGGCATCAACCTTACCACTGCAGAGCGGCATGCTCGAGATGAAAGCTTCTTTCGCCATCTATATGGCATGACGAGGTTTACCAAGATGAGTGGGGGTCGTATTCCGACTGATGCAGAGCTCCAGCAGTTGGACTATGACTACCCGATGAATGAGCATGCGCGGGCTATGTGTGGAGTAGGGGTATATTTTGAGGAAACTCTCGATGTTGATGTGCCGACTGACGATGATCGCCGACTGCCAGACTCATACGTGGAGGACAACTCTTATGGCGACGACTCTGATGATGATTCCGACGCAGGGGGTATGACCCCAGACATAGAGGAGGAGTCCGACTAATCAGGTTTTCCTTATTTATTTTCCACTGAGGGCAGTGTGTCCCGTCTAAGTGTGGGGTACTGGTATTTGTATGTTGTATTGTACTTCTTTGCCTACAATTTATTCTTGTTCTTGTTTGTTAGTTAGTTAAATTCTAGATTTTTTTTAGATTTTGCATGAAATTATTCTGATAGAAGGCATGGTAGTATAACAAGAGTTTGTGCTAAATCATTACTATTGAGACATTTAGGCTCTACGTGTGACTCATTGTGTGATAATTGTGTGGTTTAATTCATTCATCTATTGGGTCAAGAGTCTATACTGCTCCCAATAAAGTTGACCATGTGCCTTGTGTGTGTGAGGATATAGTATTTTCTATGTTGTGACTGATGCTAGAACTTTCCTGGTGTGTGTGTAAAGCAAAATAAAGAGTGTGAGTTTAGGAGATGATTTAGGCATTTCTTTGGCAGCCTATAATTGTTTACCATCTTTTTACCTACCTTTGTACATCATCCTAGTGAACCCCCTTTGAGCCTTTAGCTATTTTCTTTGACAGCCTCATATGTAACCTAATCCATTTTTTTTCAAGACCATAATTTGATCCAAATTCCTAAGCGCTTTAAATTGTAGAGTCATGTGACAAAATAAGAGGAAATTGGTGACAATAATGTCTCAGAGTGTATTGGTGCTTGAAAATGTTGTGAAAAAGAGTGGCTATCATAGGGATGTTTAAAAAAAAAAAGAAAAAAAAACTAAATAAAAAAATAAATATTTGTGTTTATGATTGAATAACAAATTGGGTGAAAAGGGGTTGGTAGATGAAAGGAAGGTAGAGTGGTTGTTAAGAGTTGGTGTATATGACATATTGTAGTGTATTAAAGCGCTTAGGGAACATAGTCACTATTTCTGGCCAAAATAGTCCTCCCTGTCCCTTAGCCTACATTACAACCTGTAAAGACCTATTTGATCCTAAGCTTAGCATTCTGATATTAGTAGAGCATTACACTAAGGGCAAGCATATGGTCATCAGTTGCAATATAAGAATTCTTTGTGAGAGTGAGAGCAAGGAGAGTCTTATACCCATGTTTCGAATAATGCAAAACTTTTGAGTGATTATGGGTGATATCTTGTGTGAGACACACATGGTTGATGATATTTGGGTAGTGTTATATGATTCTTTGTGGCTTAACTTGTGGATACGAATTAACCATCCTCACGAGTCTGTGTTGGAGGTTGAATTGTTTCTAGGAGTGATCAAGAAACCTACTCTTTGTTAATGATTGCCGTGCATGTCTTGTTGAACATTTCATGTTGCTATTGTGAAATTCTAGTTAGATGTTTGCATGGACGTAATATTTTGTTCGAGGACGAACAAAGCTTTAAGTGTGGGGTGGTGATGTTGGGCGTATTTATACCACTAAGAACCATAATTTACCCATATTTTAGTTAAGTTTTGAGGATAGAATATATAATTCCTGCACTTTTAGTCCATTTTACTTTAAGTGAGCTAACCTATGTGATTAGCATGTTTTCAGGTATTAATGATGAAGATTTCAGCACTTTGTGGACCTTTGGGCAGCAAAGGAAAACTTCATATAAGAGGGAAGGCAACTTTTGGAAGCTGTTGGACTGAATGTGACGCATGGAGAATTTGTCCCGGGCAAAATTAGTATTTCTAAATACTTAGGGATGCAGCAGTAACTTAGTAGACAAGGATATTATAAAAACCCTATTGCTGAAATTTTCAGCAGCATTTTTTATTGATCAATTATCATTAGTCATTATTCAGTTTATAGATTCTGTAAGTTTTGGGACAGAGAAACACGGCTCACACTTGGAAACGGCTAGAGAAAAAACGTTACTCTCTTTGTGACGCTAAGATCACTTCCATCGCCAAGATTGTTCTAGGTTGTGGTATGATGATTATGTCTATTTTGATTTCCGTCGTATCCATGAGTAGCTAAACTTCTCTGTTAGGGTTATGGAAACCTTGTAAGATACTATTTGTTGCTATGAGTTTGTGAATTCTTGATGTGTATGCTACTTATATCATTACTCTCTTCGTTTTAATTAAATTCTCATGTTTGCAAACATAGAGAACATGCCATTATAGCATTAACTTGTTCGGGAGAAAAGTTACATGTTTGGAAAAGAGAGTGTGACAAGGAAATAGGGCTTCTAACCTCTATTTACACGTTAATGCCTTAACCAGATTAACTTCTTGGAGAATTTGTACCATTTGTTATACACTTTAGGCTCGAGAGAGCTAAAGTGAAATAAATCCTTGATGGTTGGGAAACACTTGGATTTAGAATTAGAATACGATTCTCTATAAGTGCATGCATGTCTAAATTCCGCGTTACTCATAGTTAATAGAGAAGTAGAAACTACAAGGTGGACATAACCCTAACTTATTATTCTCTGTGATTAACCTTTACTAAACAAATCATTCATTTGTTACTTTGATATTATTAATTCACGCCTAAAGCAAAACCCCCCTTTTCCGTGGAATTTTCGACCAACAGTCTACTAACAATTGCAACACTTAGTGACCAAGTATTCCCTGTGGGATTCGACACCCAACCCAGTTGGGTTCTATATTTGACAGCGACCGCTTACACTTTCTAACGAGAGCTGTAGTTTGGGCGTTATCAGAAATTTATGGAGTTAAGAAGCAAGGGGGAACACAAGACTAGTGTTCATCACATATTGTCTACAACTCAAAAGCACTCAAGATTTGGTTGCTACTTCAGTGATACTAAAATTCCCCTATTTAATTTCCTGTACTTATCTTGGATTCCATCAAAGTCAAGCAACTTTTCACGTTTTCCATGTGGTATCGACCCTAACCTTGTTGGGTTATTATATTTGCAATCGATCGTATTATACTTCTCATTGGAGTGTAGTTTTAGGCAACATCAAATTTTTGCACCGTTGCTAAGGAATTACGGTTTAAGTAGTGAACTAAATTTGTGAAGTTCGCGGGTTTTTAGTTTCTATTTTTGATTTGGCAAATGCCGGTATATGCCAAGTATTAGGAGTAGAGGCAATCCCATACTCCTTTTTGATCTAGAACTAGAGGAATTCTTCAAGCTCTATAAAAGATGTATGGACAAGTTTAAGATTGGGTTCAATATCCCCTACCTGTGGATTCAAATGCGGCACTCCGTCATATTCTATTATATCCAAAGAACGTTACAGACTTACAGACACAACAACTGTTGGAGCGAGAGCGTAGAGAAGTAAAAAAGGATAGACTTGTTGCAGTGGTAGATTTAGCTTAGCAAGGTGGACTAGTCAGACCTAGATAGGTTGTTGATCATCAATTTTAGAGAGGTATAACTCTATTTATTTGGGCATATCAATACCTAAACCCATATGAGAAGGAGGATTAAGAGCTGGGTTATGTTGAGCCAACTGAGTCTGGAGCCAATGTTCCTCCTACTTTAGCCCCAAATGTGAAGTTTGATATGATGAGTGCTATGATCCAATTTTCAAATATGAAGGGTGTATTTTTGGGTGTAGCTAAGGATGATGCAAATATGCACCTTGCAATTTTTCTTCGGATTTGCGCACTTTAGACTATTTAGGGGTTGATCAGGAAGCATTGAGATTGAGGTTTTTCCCATTTTATTTGATAGGAGAAACGTCACTATGGTTAGGGGAACTTCCAAAAGGTTCTATCATTACTTGGCACGAGTTGAAGAAATAGTTTCTGATTGGATTTTTCCCTCCTTCACAGATGCTACAATTGAAGGATGAAATTTATAATTTCAGATAACTACTTGTAGAGTGTATGTATGAGGTGTGGTTTTGATTCAAGAAGAAGCTGAGCGTGGTACCAAATCACAGAATCAGAGGATCTAACTTATCAGAAATCTTTTATAGATCACTGAATGACAATTTGAGAGTTATGGTAGATACTATTTCAGGAGGAGCATTTATGCGTCTTCATTGGGATGCTACGTAGAAGATGCTGGAGGATATTGAAGTGATTAATAGAGGATGGAACACGAGAGATTCAAAATGATGTGGTGGTACATATGCTATTAGAGCAACAAATGCCTATGGATCATGTAATGTTATGGTAGTATAAAAGGTTTCCCAGATTCGTACAGATATTGGTTTGCTTACAAAATAGTTTGCTACAATAAGTGTTGAGAAAGTAAATGCAGTGGAGACATAGAGGTTTAATTCAAAATACTTCAAGATTGAATCTGATGAAGAGGTGAAGTATCTTGATCGTAGATTGGCAGATTTTTTAGCCAAATGGCAAGGAAATCAAGGTCGGATCTATTATAATGATAGATACAGAGATAGGATTTGAGATAGAGATGGTGATTGGTAGTGTAAGGATGAATATAAGGAGAAGAGTGACAAGTATATTCTAGTAGGTAGTCGAGATCCTGAGTTTGGAATGGAGGCACTCTTGTCTAAGCTGGTCAAGGGAAAGAGAGTCAAGAGAACTACCTGAAGAATATCAAAGTTGATCTATCAGGATTAAACTAGAAAGTTGAGTCATATGCTATAGTAATTAAGTAGTTGGAGCAGTAATTTGGTCAGATGTCATCCACAGTAAATCAGAGATAGCCTGGTATTCTTCTATGCAATACGGTGGTAAATCCTAGAAATGATAGTCAATTCCATTCCATTACCACTTGGAGTTGTAAGGTCACTATTGATCCACTTGTATCCACTTTATATGAGTTGGTTGAAGTAGAGAGAAGTAGCAAGCCATATGAAAAAGAAGAGAAGTCTATAACACCTGTGCTGAAACCCATTATGAAACCTCTTCCTTTGTATCCACAAAGGTTGTAAAAGAAACAAGAAGATGGTAAGTACCAGAAATTTTTTTCTATGCTAAAAGAACTATCAATAAACATACCACTGGTAGAGGCATTAGAGAAGATGCCTGGATATGTAAAATTTTAGAAGGATCTTATCACCAAGAAGACAGCAGTTAGTTATGACCCAGTTGAGAATGTTCATCATTGTAGTGTTGTAGCTACAAGATCATTGGTTGAAAGGAAGAAGGATCCTGGTGCATTCACTATACCTTGCACGATAGGATCTTCCAACTTTGTGCGTCCTTTGTGTGACTTGGGTGCTAACATCAACCTCATGCCATTTGATGTATTCAAGTAATTAGGGTCAAAATATCCAAAACTCACCACCATGAGACTAGTAATGGCAGACAGAAGTGTGAAATAAACAGTTGGAATTTTATATGATGTTTGGTGAAGGTGGCTTCTTTTATTTTTCCTGCTGATTTTGTTGTCTTAGATTGTGAAGTGGACTTCCAAGTCCCTATTATCCTTGTAAGACCATTTCTGGCTATAGGAAGGACATTTATTGATTTGGATTTGGGGCATCTAATAGTGAGATTGAATGATGAACAAGTAATATTCAATGTATGCAAGTCCATAAGGTAGCCTGATGAATTGAGAGTGATATCTATTATTAATGTGTATGATGAGGAGGTATAATTATTCCATGATGTTGATGCAGTGACTCTGTGGGGTGATGGATCTAATGCGGTTATTCCTATTGAAGAGAGACTAGGTGTTGAAGCACTGGCAACTATAATCATGAACTTTGACTCTGAGGGTATTAAGGAGTATGAGGTGTTAGAAACTGCACTGTACGGGAGTGGTTCTTATAATTTTTCACCAAAGAAGCTTAATTTGGACTTGAAGAATAGAATGCTCCATCTGCTCGCTCATCCATTGAGGAACCACCTGTGTTATAGTTGAAGGCCCTCCTATCTCACTTACGATATGTATTTTTGGGGGACAACAACACTTTATCGATTATTATTGTAGCTGATCTGAGATAGTCAGTAGTAAAAGCACTATTGTCAGTATTGTAGAATTTCAAGAGGGACATTGGATGGTCCATTGCAAATATTGTGGCTATTCTACCTGGTTTGTGTACTTACAAAATATAACTTGAATAGGAGTGTGTTCCATCTATTAAAAATTAGTAGTGACTTAATTCTCCTATGCAGGAGGTGGCAAAGATAGAGATCATCAAGTGGTTGGATGCTGGTGTGGTATTTTCCATTATTGGCAGCAAGTGGGTTAATATGGTTAAATGTATTTTGAAGAAAGGTGGAATAACTATTGTTCCTAACAAGAAGAAAGAGCTAGTGCCTATGAGAACGGTCACTGGACGGAGAGTGTGCACGGATCATAGAAAGTTGAATGCATGGACTCATGAGGATCATTATCCTATGCCTTTCATGGATCAAATATTAGACATGTTAGAAGGAAAAGGATGGTACTATTTTCCTGATGGGTACTCAGTCTACAATCAGATCTCTACTGCACTTGAGGACCAAAAAAAATAACTTTTACATGTCCTTATGGGACCTTTACATTCAAATGAATGCCATTCGGACTCAGCAATGACCCATCCATATTTCAGAGATGTATGATATACATTTTCTTTGATATGGTAGAAGACACCATTGAAGTTTTTATGGATAATTTTGGGGTTGTTGGCGACTCTTTTGATGACTGTCTGAGGCACTTGGAAAAGGCTCTACAAAGGTGTGGAGAATGCCACTTGGTACTTAATTGGGAAAAGTATCATTTTATGGTCAAATAAGGAATTATGCTTGGACACAAGATTTCAAAGAGAGGCATAGAGGTTGATCGACTGAAGATTTGAGTGATTGAAAAATAACCTTACCCAATTTCTGTGAAGGGAATTCAACGTTTTCTAGGGCATGCAGGTTTGTATTGGCAATTTATTAAGGAAATCTCAAAGATTGCTAATCCTCTTTTCAAATTTCTTAAGAAAGAAGCAAAGTTTAATTTTGATGATGCATGTAATAAGGATTTTGAAATCCTAAAAGTGAAGTTGGTGTCTGCCCTAATCATTGTGTCTCCTGATTGGTCCTCACCTTTCGAGATTATGTGTGACGCTTGTGGATTGGCTTTAGGGACTGTACTAGGCCAACAAAAATAAAAGATCCTTCATCCTATCTACTACGCTAGTAAGGCACTAAATCATGCTCAAAAGAACTATACCGTGATGAAGCAAGAGTTATTGGCAGTGGTTATTGCTTTTGAAAATTTTAGATCTTATTTGATGGCACAAAGGTGATTATACACGCTGATCATGTATCATTGTGGTACCTAATGGCTAAAAAAGACGCAAAACCTAGGCTTATTCAGTGGGTGTTGTTGTTGCAAGAATTTGACTTTGAAGTCAAGGTCATAAAAAACATAAAAAATCAAGTTACAAATCACTTGTCTAGATTGGAGGAGGAAGCTATGCAAAAGATTTCTAATGGGATAGAGATTGATGACAGTTTTCTAGATAAACAGATATTAGAAGCTTCCTAAAATCTAATTCCATGATTTGTAGACTATGTAAATTACTTATCCAGTGATCTAGTCGCAGAAGATCTTTCATAACTGCAAAAGAAGAAGTTTATGTATGAGGTAAGGAAATTTTTCTGAGATAAACCTTACTTATTTAAAATTTATGCAGATGGAATCATTTGTGGGTATATACCTGAGGTGGAGATGATTAGCATACTTGAGGATCGTCACTCATTACTAATTGGGGGCAATCATGTAGGGGCCCGAACAGCTCATAAAATCCTGCAATGCGGTTATATTGGAGAACCATATACAAAGATGCTCATGATTTTTCTTCTTCTTGTGATCAATGCCAGTGACAAGGTACTATTTCTAGAAGACATAAATTTTTTATGACTCCTATTTTAGAATTGGAAGTGTTTGTTGTATGGGTCATATATTTCATGCGACCTTTCGTGAGTTTATTTTGCATGAAATATATACTTGTGGCTATAGACTATGTCTCAAAGTAAGTGGAAGAAATTGTGCTTCCTAACAATGAAGCATGTAGTATCACTGCATTCTTGAGAAAGAACATCTTTCCTCAATTTGGTATGCCTTGGGCTATTATTAGTGATGGAGGGTCACATTCTTGCAATTACCTACTCAAGAGTCTTCTTGATAAATATGGAGTGAAACACAGGGTGGCAACACCCTATCATCCGTAGACTAGTGGACTAGTTGAAGTGTCAAACAGAGAAATCAAGTCCATATTGGCAAATACTGTGAATACCAATAGGACTAATTAGGCAAGAAAGTTAGATAATTCATTGTGGGCTTACCACATTGCTTATAAACCCCCTATAGGTGCCTCACCTTATCATTTGGTGTATGGCAAGGCTTGCCACTTACCAATTGAGCTTGAGCATAAGGCGTTATGGGCATTGAAAAAGATGAATCTAGAATGGAAGGACGTAGCCAAGTCATGGTTGAATAATATCAATGAGTTGTATGAATTCCAACTCCAGGCATATGAAATTTCAGAACTTTACAAAGAAAAGATGAAGTTGTATCATGACCGAAAGATTGAGAAGTGTGTATTTGAAAAAGGTGACCAGGTGTTGCTATATAATTCCAAGCTTCATTTGTTTCCGGGTAAGATAAGGTCAAGGTGGTATGGTCCATTCACAGTTACAAGAGTTTATCCCTATGGTTCTTTAGAATTGAAGAGGGATGGAGGGCCCCCATTAAAAGTAAATGGGCAGAGAGTGAAGCACTATCTGAGAAATACAGAAGGTATGAATGAGGTAGCTGATATTGAACTTAATGAAGACTAAGTAATCAAGGCAATTACATCATGTTGCAACATTTAATCAAGCTCTGCATGGGAGGCAACCTATGTTTTTGTACTATTTTAATAATAGGGTAATATGTTTGTTTAGTGTGCAGGGCTAAGAAAATCAGAAAATACCCAAAGGAGTTACCGAATTTTTGGTCATACGGACTCTTTACGAGTCATATCAAGCTGGTACGACTCGACAGTAGGAGTCGTATTAACCTAGGAAAAATTAGAATCAGGTAAAAGTTTTTGGAATGGATACAATTCTCCGAACGAGTCATATCCTATTGATACTATTCGTCACCTTAAGTCGTACCCAGTCCAGAATATAGGTAAGTTCTAGGTCTATAAGATTCAAAGAAATGACCCATAAGCCTGGGTACAAGTCATATATATAACTCATACCCATGCTTACCAGGTTAGATCGCGGATTGACCAGACCCAACTTTTCAATAAAAAAGAAAAAAGGACACCTGATCGAGCACCCGATTAACCCAACTCATACCCATATCATTTTTCACCCTAATTTTAAGTAGTAATCTGCAAAATCAATTTGTATTCAACTAGATTGAGATACCAAAAACTTCAACTCTTTCACTCTTTTTGATTTAAACTTGTATTTGGAAAGAAATAGAATTTGAAATTGAGAACTGAGATTCTTCAAGAACCAAGTAAGTTCTTTAACTTATTTTCTTTACTTTTCTAGTTGAAATGAATGGTGTTTGCTACTATGAACTTGGTTTGAGTAAGAAGTATACAAATATTGAATTGTTGGTAACCTAGTTTAGGTTTTTTTGTTGAAAATTAGAAATTATTGTAGAACTAGGTTTTGGAAAATAGTTGGTATGTTTGTGTGGACTAAAATCATGGATATAAATGAAACTTGTAGTGGGTATTTTAGAAAATTGCTTTGGAGTAAACTTTAAAGTTGGACTTCTATGTTGCAGTATATACGAGACCTCTTATGACTCGTACCTACTGGTATGGGAGTCGGAATGGCATTCGACCCACTGACAACATAGAAGTTTAACAAATTTAAGGTTTAGGACTAGATAAGACTCGATCATACAAGTGGTACCCAGACCATACGACCCGTACTCTCTTAGTCGTACCTACCTGGGATGATTTAAGTTAGAATAAATGTTTCTAATCTGCTTACGACTATGGGTAACGAGTCGTATCCTTTTAGTGCGGCTGGTTATGAGGAGTCGTAATCTAAACAATGAACAAAAGCATGCTCTGTACAATATATGACTTGGTTATATGAGTCGTACCTATTTGGTACGACCAGTACCCACCAGTCGTAATAGAATCAAAACAAGCACATTGAACTTTAGTTTTAAATTTTTTCTTTTCTTTTCTTTAATTAGTTACTAATGAGGGTATATTTGTAGGAACTATGCCACCAAAGAATGTATCCTTATCCAAACAACCTACTAAGAATAATAATAAACAAGAACCAGCTGCTAGTGTGGAATTGAGTAATTTAGAGTACGAGATATCATCCTTTAGCAGTGGTGAAGTTTATGAAGGAATCACAGCAAAGAAAGCTGCACAAAGGGAAAGGCAACTGAGAAAGATAAGGGGACAAAGGTTCTTCCCCAAGAATCAGAATAACCTCTGAAAGGCTCAAGGAGAAAGAATCCCACTACATCTCCTTCCCACACACCACAACTTGATGACAAAGATGATGATGCGGCTGAATCTTATTCTGTAGAAGAAAGTTTAGAAGAAGCTCAGGTTTTCAAAGAGGTAGATGCTACCCCCATAGATAGACAGGACCCCTCACTTGCACTGATTACTATTTTGGTACTCATTATTCAACAATGGGGGTACCTCAATATACAGTAGATATTCAATAGTAGGTTGTTCAAACTTTATGGTGGTAAGATAAAGAGAGTACTATATCCAGAGTAATGACTGAGTACTACTAGGATGTCAGAATTACATGGTTTCAAAGAAAGCATCAGACAATACGAGTTTGAGTAGATGATGAGAGAGCCCAAAAGATACAGTGATGTCCTTGTTTGTGAGTTTTATACAGCATACAAAGGTAAGATACAAAGTCAATATCCACAGGGCCAGTTGTAGAAGGGAGGTGAGCCTATCACTTTTATTATAATTCATGGAGTTCGGGTTGATATTCCTCCCCACACCATTGAGAGATTCTTGTATGGACCAGAATATCAGGCTTCGATCAACATTGCAGAGATGGAATATATGATGGAAGAGATAAGGAATATAACTTGGTGGATGCTGGGTTCTAAAGATAAAATGGTAATTTTTAGGTGGATTACGGAGCGTATTGCTTCAAATGGCATAAATAAAGTTTGGGATTTAGGAGGCCCCGGGGTGGACACACTATAGATAAAGAATAATACACCCAACTTTGAGGTAAGGACTTGGTGGACACTAGCCTGATACTGGCTATGTCTTACCACAGGTGATGATGTTCTCCTGGTTTGGGTAGCCATGATAACCGATTTTATGAACGGATATGATTTTTATATCACTGAGTTCCTATATCAAGAGGTGAGGGATAGGGAAATTAGGGGTCAAAAGGAATTACTGGCCTACCTATGTATGATCACATAGATATGCCTGGCAGCGAGAGGCTGGAACTCCCTGGGATAGATAAAATGATTGAGGCCCTGAGGACATGTGACATTGGACTAATTAGGGATGCGGCCAACCCTTTAACCCAACCAGTGAGATAGGCATCAAATATTTTTGCAGATTTGTTCCATCAGGATTATCAGACTAACACTCTTATTGCAGTTGAGGCTACTGAGGCAAGAGCATAAACAGAGGCCTCCCATACTGACATAGTGTCCACTTCTAGTGCCCCACCACCAGTACAGTCTGTGTATCCTAGGACATGGGTTATGCCTCCTGGTATAATAATGATCTCACAGGAAGTGTAGACCGAGGTTGTGACCAAATTAGCCACACTTGATGCAAAAGTCAGTCATATTGCAGGAGGAGTGAAAAATTGGCTTGACAAGCAATTTGATGACCAAGATAGGTGAGTCTAAGGGCACCTAGATAATTTTGAGTTAAGGTTTAGTTGAAATTTAGGTAGTTAGCAGACACCCAATGTTGTTGATATCAGATTCGAGTTTGCATAAATTAAGAAAATGGTCATCAAGCTTTATGAGAGATCGGTGGTTGTTGAGCCCATTGTAGGGACAGTGATTCCTACTGTCCATGTGCCTAATATTTTTGTAGACCTGGTTGATGCACTAGTTGATAAGATCTAAGAACAAATAAGAGAATAAAGAGAAAGAAGATAGAGCAGCTAATAAGAAGGCTAGACATGAGAGTACTTAGAATGAGCTAGACCGACAGACACGGGTCCATGAGATGGCTGTTAGAGCTAGTGGTTTGAGATCACTAGTCAGTGATATTGAGGGGGTGATGCTAGGCCCCTGACTGTTGTGGTTGATCCAGTCCCAGTTGATAAGATAGTAGCTGATGAGAGTAGGACCCGATCTGAGGGCCCATGTGCGAATGTCAATGACCCGGCGCCTTGAGTACTAGGTATGACCTTTATCCTTACTCAATTTATTTTTCAGCATTAGGGATAGTGCACCGATTTTTAGTTGGGGGTGGGGTTTCTTCCAAAAAAAATTGGGAGTAGCTAAAAAGTAAAAGTAGCTAAGACTAAAATTCTGTTATGTCTTGCATGTTTGATGCGGACGGCTAAGATAGGGAGTAAATTAGCGTGCCTATGGTAGTAGGCTATTTTTCATTATGATTTTTGAGGATTTTGAAAAAATTTTAGTTGTAATGAAAGATTTTGTTTTTATTTTTATTTGTGGTTTTTGAAACACTGCTGATTTGAAATGCTTATTTGAAAAGTTATGTTAAATTGTGCTGAAATTATAATGAAAATTATGTCCATCAAAAATTTTAATATTGTTCTATCTGATTTGTATGCTTGTGAGATGGTTGCGAATCTTGAAATGATATTAGGATTAGGGATAGAACAGTTAGGGAAAAAACAGTTGCATAGTTAGATAACTAGTACTTAGCAATGTAGCCCTGTGTAAGTGCTTGTAGGTAGGAAGTGATCACAAGCCCTGTTTGTTGAGTCCACTTGAGCCTAAAATGCCCTAACCAAATGAATAAATCCCTTTAATCCAAATATTTAAGCCTTCGTAGAGCAATTTTTCTTGTTAAACTTATCACCTTCCCATTTACCTTACAATGATCCTTTTTGGCCCTAGTCCTTCTCCTTTGGACACTTGCACCTCAACTCAGACAAATAGCCTAAGTTGAGGGTGGCTATTATAAGGGTGCGTGAGAGAAAATGAGTATGAAGAAATTATGAAGAAAGGAAATAGTTGAAATTTGAGTAGGCGTGGTGAAAAGAAAAGAATGAAAAGTGCAATCAAAAGCAATTGAAAAATAATACAAAAAATAAAATGCTACAAAACCACACTTGACCCAATTAGAATGTGCTTAAAAGAAAAAGGGAGACATAAGGGCGAAAATAAAAGAAGAAGAGAAAAAGGAGTGGGCCCTAAGAAATGCATAGTGTCTAGGAGGAAAAGTCACTAAATAAATCACCAAAAGATATCATACCAGTACCAATCCTATGTTACAAGCTGAATAAAGTCCTATAGTGATCTTACCGTAATTGTCTGATAACTTAGGCAAAGAGCATAAGGGCAAGCCTATGGTATTCTGTACTCACCGGTGATAGTTATTTATAAGCTAGAGAGTCATTTTTTATATCCCAAATAGATGGGTTTATCCAAACGTAGAGTGAATGGGATTTCTTTTATCGTGAGCGCACATGGATTATATTGCTAGGTTGCTAGATTGTTTGATAAATGTAATATGTGTCTATGACCAAGTGTCTATTAATAATGTAATACCATCACCGGATTCCCTCATGTTTCCATATGTGCTAAATTGTTATATGCAGTTTGAGTTTTGAAGTTAGAATTAGGAGCGGAACCACAAGATTTAACTCGAGTTCAAAATCATTGCCATGGGTTGCTTGAGATCTTCCAGTTTAGGCATCGTCTCTATGATATAAAGTAGTATTTGGTTTTTTTGCTTGAGGACATACAAATGTATAAGTTGAGGTTGTTGATGTGGCATTGAAACATGACACTTTCGATGCTTAAAACCATGATTTAGGCTTGAACTTAGGATATATTGTTAGATATGACACACTTTGGTGTATATTGTAGGTAAAACAGGTCTAAAATGGTGTTGGAATGAAAAGAGAAGAAAAAGACTTAAAAAAGACCAACTCTAATAAGGATACGAGTCAGTTTTTGAGTTATAAACATCCGAACAACTCGTATGTTGAATTGTATGTTCAACAGAACCAAGAGGCAATCTGAAAAACCAAGTATAAGGAAAATACGATTCTAGTATCAAAGTCGTAAGCCAAGATATGGGCCGTATAGAGAAGTCATAAGCATAATAGAATCTCAGATACTACTCAAGAATTGAAGTCACAAAAGTATATGAGTTGGAAGTATGATTACAACTCGTATAAGGAAGTCATATACAAACCAGTGTTCAAGACTTGGAAAGACTAAAGTCCCAGATGGATACGAGTGAAAGACATGAGTCGTACACTCAGGTACGACTCATAAGATGAAGTCATATGCTGAATATAAATTTGAAGCCATGAGAGAATAGACACTGGAACGGATTTGAGAAGTTAGGGTACAACTCATATGATGTCGATACGAGTGAAGACCGAGTCGTACCGACTGCCGACATAACTTTAACTTTCCTATTTTTATTAAGATTTTAATGTTATTTTGAGATACTATAAATACCCTAGGGTTTATCTTTAATTAGATTATGTTCTTTTACGCTCTTTTACATAATAATACTATAATCTTACAATTGCTCTTGAGAATTAATGTTTTTATTCAATAAAAGACTTTGGAGTTTATTTATCTTATTCTGGTGCGATTGAATTTATGTGTTCTTCATTGATAGTCATAGTTTCTTGCATAAATATGAGTGGCTAATATCCTTTACTAGGGTTGAAGGAACCCTGGCAGATTAGATACCTAGAGGAAGTGTGATATTCATTTATTCTAGGGTTTTTGCATGTATCTTAATCTTCTTCATGATAATTAACCTCAAGTAGTTGCAGTAACTTGAGATAGACTGTATTCACATCCATCCTACAAGGGAGTTTGTGGTTGGGAAAAGAAGATTATGACAGAGATTTGGGATTCCACCTTTTAGTCCTCCCCATCTCATCTAATCACTAGATCCTAAAAGTTGATAGTGAACTGAGGTCGTAGCAAGGAGTAACAAGGCGACGCCCCATGACTTAACCGGTAAAGGGTGAGATTTATATTTTCTCCCACAAGGCAGCTGATAATACCTATCTTGTAGACTATGCATGCAAAATCACAGAATAGTTGGGTTAATCATGAGAAATTTATGGAGTTGAGAAGTCAGGGGGAACACAATCCTAGTGTTCGTCTCATATTATCGACAACTCAAAAGCACTCAAGATTTGGTTACTACTTAAGTGATACTAAAAATTCTCCATTTACTTTCCTGTACTACTCGTGGATTCCATCAAAGTCAAGCAACTATTCACATTTTTGTTGTCGAATTGACCCTAGCCTAGTTGGGTTATTATATTTGCAATCGACCGCATTATACTTCTTATTGGAGTGTAGTTTTGGGCGACATCAGGCACCCAAGGTAAAGATATTGGAAGCAAAAGAAGGACATCAGATGAATAGAATTTTTTCTTTTTTAGTGGACTAGAAAAGGAAGGTTCTAACACATTTAGCCATAGAATAAGAACATGACCAGTCAGACCTAGATTGGGACTCTCTCCCCCCTCCTATTCAGTACGCTGGTTTTTCCCCTTTATGGGCATGTTTAATACATCTTTTTTATTTTTTACACTATGAATTTAAGACTCTTTTTCTATATTCCAGTGTTGTTGGTGGCATCTACGGATGATGGCCTTGTTCTTAGGCCCGTACTTTAAAGGAATAATATATTAGCATCTAGATTTTGCTTTAGCAGCACATTTTTAAAAAATAAAGTTTTCTAAAAAATAAGGTTGAGATTTCTGCCTATGACTGCTATAGTGGAATATCATCGCTCTGGTCCCACTATAGCAATTGGGCTCCCGTTATAGCGGTACCTCACCCGTTGTAGTAGTCCCATAATAGAAATCGAGTTCCTACTACAGCGGCCCCAACCAATAGCCTTGAGGAACTTTTTCATGTCTCCCTTCCCTATAGCATGATATGACAATCTCAATGTGATTTTTATGGGTAGACATCCACCCACGATGGTCATAATTACTCTATTGGTTGTTAATTCGCACCCTACAAGAGTTTTACTATCACACCCATAAAGAAAGAATATTTAAATCAATATTAGAAGGGGCACACTACTTCAGTTAATTTACCCTTCATCCTTCATTCATCACTGCCTTATCACCAATAAAAATTCACCAATTCTACAAATGCATTCAACTAATTATCTTACTAATCTTATTCAATTCAGCAGATAAAGGCAACTAGCATATATCAAAGCATAGAATTATCATAAACACAACATACACGTGCTACCTATTAATAATAATCATAGCATGAGTTAGCCTAACGTAACACTCTGATACTACTCCTAGATGTCACAAGGTTCTTAGAACCACAAGTGATCCCAAGTTAACCCATGTAAAACATAATTCGTGAGCAACTAAATAAAATACTATAATGACCGAAACCCGGCCCTGGCCGTGACAGGAATCTCAAGCCCACCATGGACTGGAGACAACCCTTTTAGACATACCTTAAGAGCACAATAAAAATAAATAGCGGAAGCCAACCAAAATAATAAGAGTGATAGACAAGTCAAATGAAAATATAAGAGTCGAATCAAAGAAAACATACCCCAATACTATCCACAAAAGCCTCTCAACAAAGAATACCATCTAAGTATGTACGTGCCCCTGACTATGACAAAAGAAATCCATAAATACAAGAATGATAAAGAAAACCTAATGAAATGATCGGGCCTTCCAAACGATGGAGGCTCACCACTTCACAACAGATCCACAGGAGTACAAAACTACCTACGTTGCTCAGGGTCAACAAAAAATTCTTTGGAACCTACATCATGAAATGATGTAGCATCCATAGACGATCAGTAGGGAAAGCACTGACATACATCTTAAGGGAAAGGTATTAAATAATGCATTTACCAAAAGCTAGTAAAAATCACATACATAACAAATATATATACATATATAGGATGCTGAGATAGGGACAATGGGCATAAAAAATGATAGTTTAAAACACTAGCCTACACTATGTAGTTCATACCAATATTCTAGACACCCACAGGCTATATGGGTTGAGATGCCCTAATCGGAAGGGCCCCAGTCTATGTTAGTCGCATGTACCAAGAAATAGCTAAAGACACCAAGGTGATAGCTGTCTAAAATATAATATGTACAATATACAAAATGGTCTTAGATGCCCAATATCGTCAAACATGGTTTCCAATGCTAGTCCTCCCGGGACTATACCTTTTCGGTGAGCTACGCAATTCCCTCTAAGCTAAAGTTAAAATGATGTGCACATAAACCAACCATTAACCATGGAGTCCATTTCAATTAGGCAATACCAACTTGTTATCATCATAACAATAGACTTGCAAGATACTCTGTTTATTCAAAACCAATCCATACAACCAAATTGACTCCAATTACCAATTTAAAAACCAAACCAAAGCCACCAAGGGCATCCAAATCCTTTTTATCCATTTATCATTTAACACAACACAATGTTTTCAAAAGATAAGTTAAATTATGTAAAAATCCATATTCAAGACCAAGATTACAGTATGGGTTGAGGTTAATGGTATTACCATGCCAAAAATTCATCAATTTGGTGAAACCCATGTCACCCGTTTTATTCGTTATAGCAATGCACCAATTCAGTTTCAAAAGCCATCAATTAAATCATGAACATTTTGTTAAATACATGGGAAAAGTAATGTGGGTATTATCAACCAAAAACTTTCAACCTAATTTCAAACCCATTATTTAAAACACATGAATATTGAATAAATTAATGTCACAATGAAAAATATGAGTTAGGGAATAAGCAACATGCCTGAAAAATGTAAAAATTTTAAAGAATTTGTAGTTTGGAGTCTGGAGTAATGCTTTCTTGTAAAACCCTTATTTTCTCTTAGTTTGGGAGAGAAATAAGAGAAGAGAAATGTTTGATCTTGATAACTGAACTCTATGGGGTTATTTGAGTGTTTTTAAGTAATTTAAGGGGCACAGAACCAAAATTCCCTTGCCCCCAAGTGGAAAAAACAAACTGGAAAAAAATTACATAGCATCGTGGCATGCCTCTATTGCGGAAGGTAGCCAGTGTGTCACACTCTTATTGTAGTGACTAAGTGGCATAGGATGCCATTATTATGGAACCTCACTACCTCAAGGTCCCAAAATAAGCCTGAGCCCCTTTTGAAAATTCTAAAACTGTTACATCCTTTATCGTATGTAACTACCCGAGACTACCCCCTAGTCGTTACACGGTGCTTACGGTCCCAAGAGACTACAAGCTAACCAATGAGCTAGTACTTACTGTGAGCAATGAATAACGGGATCATAAATATGGAAGAATACTGACATGCCATAAGGTTTTAAGAACTGAATTTAAAACTGAAATATGAGTCTATAGAAATAACTGACTGAATATGATAAAATAATGATAAACTGGATAGCTAACTATGCTATCTGAATACTAAATAACTAACTCTAATGTCTGGAAAGACTCTAAAATTGACTGACTGAATATGATTTGATGGGACAGGCCCTAACTAACTACTAACTGAGACATGAAATAAAGTAAGCCTGGCCTCAAAGTATGAGGACTCACCACTGTTATTGCTGTGGATCTGATAAGTCTACTTACGAGCCGGGAACTAAGCATTAGAACCTATGATATAATACATCATAGCACAAAAGAAAAGGTATGCGATCAATACTTTGAATGTACTGGTATGCTAAATAAGACAGGCTGATATGCATGGTTTCATGAACAGAACAAATAATTAACTGGATATGTATATAAAGCATGGTGTACTGAATAGAGAGCATGGAATTTGTAGATACTGAAAATGCATGAAAATCTATAAATACTGAGGATGCATGACCAAGCACATAACATGGACTGAGTAAAATCTGTAAAATGAAATACTGAGACTAAATAAACAGCTATGGTTTTCGGGTATTCAATACCCCCAAGACTCAACACAACATTACTGAAAAGACACTAATTCTTGAAGACCAAAACATGAAGGCTCTTATTAAATAAATCAATCTTGTAGGCATTTTATCAAACACTTGTAGTTCATGGTTAAAATCAATCATAGAAATGTCATGGAATTTGTAGAAATAGCATGAATTCATCATAATAGCATTAAATCATAGTTTAATTCAGTAAATAATAATATTAAAACATGGAATATTGAATAATAACAATAATTTTATGGTAACCTGGTATAAAATCAATAGTACATGGAGATTCATGGATGAAATCATAATTTAAAATATAAATCTTGAAAAGAACACAATTTTATGATTTAAAAGGGTTGCTTGGACTCCATGGATGAAAGGTATCCATGGATAAACATCTAACATACCTGGGTTAATGAATTTGAAGAGATGAATGAAGAGTTCTTGAGAAATTACCTTGAATTTGAGAGTTAGGGTTTCTTGTTCTTGAAAATGAGATCTTTAATTTTGAAGAAGCATTGATTAATGATGAGTACTTAGGTCACTAATAGGTTAAATCTTGTGTTTTAGATGGATTAGGGACATGGGAAAAGTCCCAAATACCATTAAATGAATTTAAAAATGGAAGCCGAAAACTGACCATCCCGATTTTTGGCCTTGGCGCGACGTGCCACTATCGTGCCAAGCTACTGGAAAGGGGAAAACTGGGACCTAGACAAACGCCGCGATGCTCCACTATCGCAATAAGCCTATGGATGCCAATTTGGCCATCTCCGTGACACGCCATGATTGTGGAGTCCCATTGGAAATTGACAAACGGGAAATTAGCCTGCTCCGCGATGCGCCATGATCGTAGAGTTACACTGGAAATTGATAATTGTTATTTGGACTATCTATGTGATGCGCTAAGGGTTAAAATAACATTGCTTAACGACTGAAACTTAAAATTGCCATAACTTCTTACCCGGTTATCGGATTTAGGTGAATTTTATATTGTTGGAAAGCTAACTGAATTTCCTACACAATGACAGGCTCTAAACTGAAAATAATGAGTGTTTAAAAAATTTCATATATGAATACTCATGTATTGAGACTTAGATTATGCTAGGGAAATATAGGGTGTTACATCATAATTCATGTAAAAAAATTAATTTTACGCAATGGAAGGGTCAAAAGTAAATTGGTCAAAATTTTTAGGGGTCTCATATTATCCCTCCCTACCCCCCCCCCCCCATTTGGATCACTCATCCTTGAATGAGAAGTTAGGATATTTTTAGCACAACAATAGAAATAACACAGTTGAATCGAAGGACAAATTCAAAATGCAACAAGAGGGAAATGAAACTTATACCTTACACACTTTCATCCAACGTTGGAAACAAGAATGGGTATTTGTCTTTTATATTTTTTTCAGATTCCCATGTAGCCTCTTCTACCTTTTGATTTCTCCAAAGAAGCTTTTATCAAGGTTATATCCTTAGTCCTTAATTTATGTACGTGCCTATCAAATATTTCTACTAGGATTTCCTCATAGGACAACGAATCTCTCACACCAATATCCTCAAAAGGCACTATCAAAGAAGGGTCATGCACACACTCTTTAAGCATGGACACATAGAAAATAGAATAAATAGAGGCCGAATTCGCTAATAACTCTAATTTATAAGAGACATTCCCAATTCTCCTTAAAATCTTATATTGACCACTATAATGGGATTGAGCATCCCTTTCTTCCAAATATCATAATTTCTTTCATAGGAGAAACCTTTAAGAATACACAATCGCCAACTCCAAACTCCAACTCCCTTCGCCTCATATTTGCATAAGACTTTGGGCGACTTTGAGTAGTCTTAAGTCTTTCTCTAATCATCTTTACCTACTCCATGGCTTGGTGAACCATGTCAGGGCCAAACAACCTAGACTTCCCCACTTCAAACGCCCCAATAAGAGACCTGCACCTTCTACCATAAAGAGCATTTAAAGGAGCAATTTAGACACTGAAATAATAACTATTATTGTAAGCAAACTCAACAAGGGGCAAATATTCTACCCAAATACCCTTAAAGATTAATTAAATTGGCCCATAGAATATCCTCTAAAGTTTGAATAGTACGGTCTGCTTGTCCTTCCGTTTGAGGTCTGCTTGTACGAAGATTAACCTGAGTACCCAACCCTTTTTGAAAAGAATACTAGAAATAAGAAGAGAACTACGTACCTTGGTTTGAAATGATGGACACTGATGTGGCATGGAAACATGACACTTTCGATGCTTAAAACTATGAATTTATGCGTGAACTTAGCTTATTTTGTTAGATATGATGCACTGTGGTATGAATTGAAGGTAAAATAGGTCTACAATAGTGTTGGAATAAAAAGAAAAGAAAGAGGCCTAAAAATACCAACTCCAATCAGTATACGAGTCAGACTTTAAGTCGTAACTAATAGATATGACACATATGCTGAATCGTATGAGTAATAAAACCAAAAGCCAAACTAAAAATCCAAGTATGAGGAATATACAACTAAAGTACCCCAGTCGTAGGACAGGGTATGAGTCATATACCGAAGTCATGATCATAAAAGAATCGAAGCTACAATCCAGGATTTGAAGTGTCAAAAGTATACGAGTCAGAAGTCTGAGCACGACTCATATAGGGATGTCAAATACAAACTAGTGTCCAAAACATGAAGAGACTAAAGTCCCAGGTGGATACGAGTAAAGGACACGAGTCATACATTTGGGTATGAATCATATGAAGAAGTCGTGTTATTGAACAAAATGTGGAAGCTTTAGGAAGATCAAACACTGGAATGGATACGAGAAGGCAGGGTACGACTTGTATTGAGAAGATACGAGAGAAGGACGAGTTGTACTGACTGCCAACATTGCTTTACCTTTCCCATTTTTACAAGGATTTTTGGTTATTTTGTCATACTATAAATACCCTAGGGTTTTTATTTTATTAGTTTACGCTCTATTACTCATTCTTATGTTTCTTTACATTTTTTTTTCAATACTTTCACAATTGTTCTTGAGATTTTAGGGTTTATTCAATTAAAGACTTTAGAGTTTATTCATCTTATTCATATGCAATTTATTTTATGTGTTCTTCATTGATAATCATGGTTTATTGCACAAACATGGGTGGCTAATCTCCTTCACAAGGGTTGTGGGAAACCTGGCAGATTAACTATATAGAAAAAGTGTGAGACTCAATTGTTTTAGTGTTTCTGCATGTATCTTAATTAGTCTTCACAATAATCAATCTCAAGTAGCTGTAGTATCTTGAGAAAGCATGTATTCGCTTCCAATCGATAGCCAAGAATCTTGCAATTAGGAAAAGAAGATTAAGAAAGTGATTTGGGATTCCTACCTCTACCTTATAGTCCCTGCATCTCATCTTATCACTTGATCCTACCTCAACAAGTGTAACTGAGGTAGTAGCAAAGGGCAACAAGGAAACATCCTAAGACGATAACCAAGTAAAGGGTGAAATTTATCTTTTAGCTTACCCAATAGTTGATAAGACTTATCTTGTAGGCTTTGCATGTAGAACAACAAAATAATTGGGTTGATCACAAGAAATTTATGTAGTTGAGAAGCCAGTGGGAACACAAACCTAGTGTTCGTCTTATATTGATTACAACTCAAAAGCTCTCAAGACTTGGTTACTATTTCCTAGTGATCACAAAAATCCCCCCATTTACTTTCCCGTACTACTCATGGATTACATCAAGGCAAGCAATTATTCATGTTTTCCCTATGGGATCGACCCTAACCTTATTGGGTTATTATATTTGCAATTAATTATACTATTTCTAGCTAAGGTATAGTTTTAAACAATATCAAATTTTTGCACCATTTCTAAGGAAGATGGTTTGAATAGTGAATTGAATTGGTAAAGTTCAAGAGTTTTTATTTTTCTTATTTGATTTTGCATACGATGGTGTATGCCGAGAACTAAGAGTAGAGACAATCCCTTACTCCCTTTTGATCCCAAACCAGAGATAATCCTTCAAACACCTAGAAGGATGTCAAGACAAGTTTCTGATAGGGTGCAAGATCCCCCACCTGTAGACCCAAATGCGTCACTCCTGCATGCTCTATTAGATCCAAAGAATATTGCAGACTTACAGACACAACAAATGTTAGAGCAAGAATGTAGACAAGCTGAAGAGGTTAGATATGCTGCAGAGGTAGAGAATGCTTAGAATGGTGGACTAGTTATGCCTAGACAGATTACTGATAGTCGAGTTCAGAGAGGAAGAGCTATATTTGTTCCGACATATCAATCCTTAGACCCAGATGAAGAAGATGATGAATATTTAGGTTATGTCAAACCTACTAACTCGGGAGTCGTTGTTATTCCTCCATTAGATCCAAATGTGAAGCTTAATATTACTTGTGCTATGATTTAATTGTTTAATATAAAGGGTGTGTTTTCGAGTGTTTCTAAGGATGACACAAAAACGAACGTTATAAACTTTATTGGGATCTACACATATTATAATAATCTGGGTTAAACAGAAAGCATTAAGATTGAGGGTGTTCCCATTTTCTTTGACTTGGAAAACATCTCTATGGTTAAGGAAACTACCAAGAGGATCTATCACCACTTGGTACGAATTGAAGCAATAGTTTCTAAATAAATTTTTTCCTCCTGCACGGATGCTATAGTTGAAAGATGAGATTTACAATTTCAGACAATTACCTGGAGAATCTATGTAAAAGGCTTGGTTCTAATTAAAGAAGAAGATGAGGCTGATACCAAATCAGAGGATTTAATTTGTCAGAAATCTTCTATAGGTAAGTGAATGATAGTTCTAGAGCTATGGTAGACACTATCTCAGGAGGAGCACTTATGTGTCTTCATTGGGATGCTACGCAAGAGATGCTGGATGATATTGTAGAGACTAACAGATGATGGCATACAACAAATTCAGAACATGATGGATATACATATGGTATTGGAGCAACCAATACTTATGGAGCAGGTAATGATATGGTAGCATAAGAGCTTACACAACTTCGTACATATATTGAGTTTCTTACTAAGTATTTTGCATTAATGAGTGATGAGAAGGTGAATACTGTTACGGCACAGGGATCTACTTCCAAAATATTTGAGATTAAATCTGAAGAATAGGCAAAGTATCTTAATCGTAGATTAGTGGATTTCCAAACATAAGGGAAAGGGAATCAAGGTTAGAACTATTACAATAATAGATACAGAGATAAGAGCAGAGATAGGGATAGGGATTGGAGACATAAGGATGACTATAAGGAGAAAGGTGAAAAATACATTCCACTAGGTAGTCGAGATACAGAGTCCATAATGGAGGAACTTTTGTCTAAGATGGTCAAAACACAAGAAAGTAAAGAGAATTATCTGAAGGATATAAAAGTTGATCTGTCAGGATTGAACTAAAAATTTGATTTGCATGCTACAACAACCAAGCAATTAGAGCAGCAATTTAGTAAGATGTCAGCCACAGTGAATTAGAGACAACCTGGCACTTTTCAAAGTAACACAGTGGTAAATCCCTAAAATAATAGTCAATGTCACGCCATTACCACTTAGAGCGGTAAGGTCACTACAGATCCACTTGTACCCATTTTTAATGATCAGAAGAATGATGATGAGTCAATTAAGGAAGGGACCATCAACAAGAAGAATGAAGAAGAAAATAAAGTTATAGAGCCCGTACAAAAGCCCATTCTAAAACCTCTCCTTCCTTATCCACAGAGAATGAAAAAAAAAACAAGAAGAAGGTAAGTATCAAAAATTTTAAGCTATGTTAAATGAGTTATCTATCAATATACCCCTTGTATAGGCATTAGAGAAGATTCCAGGATATGCAAAATTCATGAAGGATTTGATTACCAAGAATAGGTCAGTTAATTATGAGCCAGTTGATAATATTCATCATCGTAGTGTTGTAGTTACTAGATCTTTGGTAGAGAAGAAGGAGGATCCTGGCACTTTCACAATAACTTACACTATTGGTTTTTCTCACTTCACTCGAGCCTTATGTGATTTGGGGCTAGAATCAACCTCATGCCCTTTTTTATATTCAAGTAGTTGGGGTTGGGAGATACCAAACCAACCACCATAATACTAGTGATGGCAGACAGTGTAGTGAAGAAACCTATTGGTATCCTTTATGATTTTTTGGTAAAAATATCTTCTTTTATATTTCCTGTTGATTTTGTTATATTAGATTGTGAAGTGGATTTTCAGGTCTCAATTATTTTGGGAAGAACATTTTTGGCTATAGGTAGGACATTGATTTATGGGTAGAAAGGACATATGGTGCTGAGACTCAATGAAGAATAGGTGACATTCAACGTGTGCAACTTGATGAGGCAACCTGATGAATTGAGATTGGTCTCGGTGATTGATATGTATGATGAAGAAGCAAATTTATTCCATGATACTGATGCAGTAATGATGTGGGATGATGGTTCAGATATGATTATTTCGATTGAAGAGAGACTAGGTGTTGAAGCACTTTCAGTTGTGATCATGAATTTTAACTTTGATGGTATTATAGAGTACGAGGAGTTGGTAGGTGCATTACATGGGAATGGTTATAATCTTGTGCCAAAGAATATTGATTTAGATTTGAAGAATAGAACTACTCCACATGCTTGTCCATCTATTGAGGAACCACCGGTGTTAGAGTTAAAGGCTCTCTTATCTCACTTGTGATATGCATTTTTGGGGGCTAACAACACTTTGCTGATTATTATTGCAGCTGATTTAATGTAGTTAAAGGTTGAAGCATTATTGTTGGCTTTGCAGAATTTAAATAGGACCATTGGTTTGTCCATTGTAGATATTGTGGGCATTTCTCCTGGTTTATGTACTTACAAAATTCAGCTTAAGCTGGATTGTGTTCTATTTATTGAACATCACCATTGACTTAATCCTCCTATGTAGGAGGTGTTTAAGAAAGAGATCATCAAGTGGTCGGATGCTGGTGTAGTGTTTCCCATCACTAATAGCAAGTGGGTTAGTCCGGTTCAATGTATTTTGAAGAAGGTCAGAATAACTGTTGTGCCTAATGAGAAAAATAAGCTAGTGCCTATGAGACTAATCACTGGATGGAAAGTATGCATGGATTATATAAAGATGAATACATGAACTCAGAAGGACCATTTTATAATATCGTTCATGGATCAGATGTTCGACAGGTTGACGGGTAGAGGATGGTACTATTTTCTTGATGGGTACTTTTGTTACAATCAGATCACGATTGCACTGGAAGACAAAGATAAGACAACTTTTACTTGTACTTATATGACCTTTGCATTCAAACAAATTCCATTCGGGCTATGCAATTCTCCAACCACGTTTAAGAGATGTATGACGTCTACTTTCTCTGATATGGTCGAAGACACCATTGATTTTTTTATGGATAATTTCTCAGTGGTTAGTGATTCTTTTGATTATTGCCTCATTCACTTGGCAAAGGCTCTACAAAGGTGTGAACAATGCAACTTGGTACTTAATTAGAAAAAGTGTCATTTTATGGTTAAAGAAGGAATAATGCTTGGGCATAAGATTTTGAATAAAGGCAAAGAGGTTGACGAGCGAAGGTTGAGGTGATTGAAAAATTACCTTACCCAATTTTTTTGAAGGGAATTCAGAGTTTTCTAAGGAATACAGGCTCTTATAGGTGATTTATCAAGGACTTCTCAAAGATTGGTAGTCCTTTTTGCAAGCTTCTTGAGAAGGAGGTAAAATTTAATTTTAATGATGCATGTAAGAAGGAATTTGAAAGAATAAAAGAGAAGTTGGTGAATGCTTCAATCATTGTGTCTCCTGATTAGTCTGCACCATTTGAGATTATGTGTGATGGTAGTGGATTAGCCGTAGGGGTTGTACTGGGTTAACGGAATGAGAAGATCCTTCATCCTATCTATTGTGCTACTAAGACACTAAATCCTGCTCAAAAGAACTATACCGTGATGGAGTAAGAGTTGTTGGCAATGGTTTTTTCCTTTGATAAGTTTAGATCTTATTTGTTTGGGGCAAAGGTGATTGTGCACATAGATTAGCAGCATTGCAGTACTTAATAGACAAAAAGGATGCTAAGCTGAGGCTTATTCGATAGGTGTTGTTGTTGCAAGAATTCAACTATGAGGTGAAGGATAGAAAAGGCACAGAAAATCTAGTTACAGATCACTTGTCTAGATTGGAGTAGGAAGCTATGAAAAAGGTTGCTAACGAGTAAGAGATTGATGATAGTTTTTTAGATCAACAGATATTGGAAGCATTCCAAGACCTTATTCCATGGCTTGCAGATTTTGCAAATTACTTAGCAAGTGATCTAGTCCTAGAAAATCATTCATATCAGCAAAGGAAGAAGTTCATGCATGAGTTAAGAAAATTTTTCTGGGGTGAAACTTACTTATTTAAGATTTTTGCAAATGAAATCATTTGCAGATACATTCCTGAAGTGGAGATGATGAGCATACTTGAAGCTTGTCATTCATCTCCAGTTGGGGGTCATCATAAAGGAGCCCGTACCTCTCATAATATCCTTCAACGTGGCTACTATTGGCCAACCATATAGAAAGATGTTCATGACTATGTTGTCGCTTGTGATCAATGCCAACGACAAGGTTCTATTTCTAGAATACATGAACTACCTATGAACCCTATCTTAGAATTGGAAGTATTTGATTATGGGGCATAGATTTTATGGGACCTTTCATGAGTTGGTGTGTCATGAAGTACATACTTGTTGCTGTTGACTACGTTTTGAAGTGGGTTGAAGCAATTGTGCTTTCTAACAATGAAGAAAAGAGTGTCACTATATTTTTTAGAAAGAACATCTTTTCTCGGTTTGCCACGTGCTATTATTAGTAACAGAGGGTCATATTTTTGCAATTATCATTTCAAGAGTCTACTTGAAAAATATGAAGTGAATCACAAGGTGGCAGCACCTTATCATCCACAGACTAGTGGACAAGTTAAAGTGTCCACTAGAGAAATTAAGTCAATATTGGCAAAGACTGTGAATACCAATAGGACTGATTGGGCAAGAAAGTTGGATGATGCATTATGGTCTTACCGTAAAGCTTATAAAATCCCCATAGGTGCTTCACCTTATCATCTTATCTATGGAAAGTCTTGCCATTTACCAATTAAGCTTGAGCATAAGTCACTATGGGCATTGAAGAAGCTGAATCTAGAGTGGAAGGATGTAGCCAAGTCAAGGTTGAATAACATCAATGAGTTGGATGAATTTCGGCTCAAGGTATATGAAAGTTTAGCACTTTACAAGGAAAATATGAAGTTTCATCATGATCGCAAGATTGAGAAGAGGGTATTTGAAAAAGGTGACCAAGTGCTACTAAATAATTCCAAGCTTCATTTGTTTCCTGGTAAGCTAAAGTCAAGGTGGCATGGTCCATTCACAGTTTCAAAAGTCTATCCCTATGGTGTTTTAAAACTAAAGAAGGGGGTTCACACCCATTCAAGGTAAACAGACAAAGAGTAAAGCACTATATGGGAAATATAGAAGAGGAAAAGAAAGTAGTTGATATTGACCTTGATGAAGTGTGAGTAATCAAGAAAATTACGTCGTACCGCAACATTAAATCAAGAGCTGAGTGGTAAGAAACCTATGTTTTTTTACTCATTTCATTTATAGGGTAATATGTTTGTTCAATGTGCAGGACTAAAGAATGCAGACAAAATCCAAAGAAGTTGAAAAAATTATATCATACGGACTATTTACGAGTCATATCTATATGGTACGACTCGTGAGTAGGAGTCGTATTGACCTAGGAGAAAAAGCAGAATTAGACATTAGTTTCTGGAATGAATGCAACTCTCAATACGAATCGTATCCTTTGGGTACGGTTTGTGATTGAGAATCGTATTCACTCAAGAACATAGGTAAGTCCCTAGGCTATACGAGTCAAATAAATGACCTGTAAGCCTGGGTATGAGTCATATACACCACTCATACCCAAACTTACTTGGTTAATTCTCAGGTTGACTCAGCCCAGACCTATGATTAGAAGAAGAAAAATAGACCCAAATCGGGCACCCAATAATTTCAACTCGTACCCGATGCAATTTTCACCCAAAATACAAACTTCAAATCATAAAAATCAAAGTGTTTTCAACAAAATCTAACTACCAACAACCTCAAATATATAAATTTTTGTGGTTTTAACTCGAATTTGAGGCCAATAAGATCCAATATTGAAATCTACTCCTCTCCACTAACCAAGTAAGTTTCTCAACTTATTTTTACTAATTTATATGATGAAATGTGTATTATGTGATATTGTCAACTTGGTTTTAGTAGAATTTTTACATATGTTGATTTGTTGGTACACTTTTGTGGTGTTTTTGTTGGGTTTGAAAATGAGCGTAGAACTAGGGTTTTGAAATGGATTTTGATGTATATTTGTGGTTTAAAATGCTGGATATAGCTAAATATAGTAGTGGGTACTTTGGGAATTTCATCAGAGTCAAACTTTTAAGTTGGACTTCTATGTTGCAATGGATATGAGAATTCTTACGACTCGTACCCATTGGTACGAGAGTCGTAATGGGACTCATACCCACTGACAACATGGAAGTCTAATAAATTCAAAGTTCTGAAATGTATACGACTCAACCATACGAGTCATATCTAGACCGTATGACTCGTACACACTAATCGTAACCACTTGGGAAGAATGACAATAGAATAAAAGTTTTTGATTACATTACGACTGTTGGTCATGAGTCGTACCTATTTGGTATGACTGGTAAGGAGGAGTCATAAGATGATCAGTGGATAAAGGTCATGTACTGTCTAGGATACAACCCAGGTAAACGAGTCATACCCAGTGGATACGACTAGTGTCCACCACTCGTACCCAACTAAAACCAAGCATATTGAACTTTAGTTTTAAATTTTGCTTTTATTTTCTTTTCTTAGTTACTAACATTAGTATATTTGTAGGAATCATGCCTCTAAAGAATGCTTCTTCATCCAAAATAGTTGCTAATAATGGGAATAAACAAGCACTAGTTGAGAGTAAGGAAACCAATTTCTCCGAGTCTGAAACAATATTTGAAAATAGCGGAGAAGAATATAATGGAACCTCATCCAAGAAAGTTGCTTAGAAAGGAAAGGCAGCTGCCAAAGCAAAGGGGAAGAAAGTAGTTCCCCAAGAGTCTGAGACACTACCAAAGGGGCCGCGAAGAAAGAATGCAAGTATTTCTCCTCCTTATACACCACAGCCGACTGATGACGACGATGATAATGAAGAGGAATATAGCTCAACAGAGGCTACGTTTGAAGAATCTTGGTGTTCTAAGGAGGTTGATTCTACCCCAATAGATAGACAAGACCCACCACTCGTATTGACCACTGCTCCGATGCCCATCATTGAACGATGGGATTACTCCAGTAAGAAAGAGACATTCAACATGGGTCTGTATCATCTTCGGGGTGGTAAGATAAAGAGAGTTCTATATCCAGATAGGAGAATGAATACCTTGGGGATGTATGAGCTACCCATTTTTGAAGAATGCTTCAGGAATTATGGATTTGGGTGGATGATTAGAGTGCCCTGCAGATATAGCAAGGTCCTCATTCATGAGTTCTATACAGCTAATAAGGGCGAACTACAGTGGAAGTATCCATAAAGTATGTTGTGGGAGGGACAAAATCCTATTACCTCTTTGATGATTCAAGGAGTTAGAGTTGACATCTCTCTCAGCACTATCAGGAGATTCTTATATAGGCCAGAATATCAAGCTCCGGCCAACACAAGGGAGATGGATTAAAGAATGGCCGAGATGAGAAAGATCACTAATCAGACATTGGGCACTGATGATAAAATGGTAATGTTTAGGTGGATAGATGAGCTGATAATTGCACGTGGTGAGCATGCTAATTAGGTTGCAGGATGTATTAGTAATTCACAATATATAAAGAAGGGTACCCTTAGCATCGAGGGTAAAGATTAATGGATACTAGCCCGATACAGGTTGTGTTCCACTATAAGAGATAACATTTTGAGCATGGTCTGGGCTTCTATGATAGCTGGTTTCATAGCCAAGTATTCATTCAATGTTGGTGAGTTCCTAGACCAGGAGTTGAGAGATACGACAGTAGGGGGTCAAAAGGCACTGTTGGCCTACCCCTATATAATCACACAGATATGATTAGCTGTGGGAGTGTTGGAGATACCCAGGATTGATGAGATGATTGAGGCTAGGAGGACGTTTGACATTAGGCTAATTTGAGATGCGGCCTACCCTCTAGCCCAACCTATGCGACAGTCTATAGATGATATGGCAGGAACGTTCTTGCAAGATGAATAGACAGATGCCCCTGCTTCAGTTGAGGCTACTAAGGTAGATGCATAGACTGAGGTTGCACACACAGATGTAATAAGTACTTCCAATGACCTACTGCCAGTCCAGTTTGTGCTACCTAGGCCACGTGGTATGACTCCTGGTGTTATGTTGATTTCTCAGGCTGTATAGAAAGAAGTTATGAGCAAATTAGCTACGCTTACTACAAAGGTTGATCATATAGAAAAACATATTAGAAATTGGATGGACAGGCAGTTCAAGGCACAGAATAGGCGAGTTCAAGGATGCCTATATGCATTTGAGTAGAGGGTCTTGATGTGGCGTGGAAACATAACACTTTCGGTGCTTAAAACCATGAATTTATGCATGAACTTAGGGTGTTTTGTTAAATATGAAGCACTTTGGTCTGAATAGAAGGTAAAACAGGTCGACAAGAGTATTGGAATGAAAAGAGAAGAAAAAGACCTAAAAAGGACCAACACTGATTAGTATACGAGTAAGCCTCTGAGTCATAACCAATATATACAACTCGTATGATGTATCGTATGAGTAACACTGAGGAGCCAAGTATGAGGAAGATATGACTCAAGTACCCCAGTCGTAGGCCAGGGTACAAGTCATACACGAAAGTCATGAGCATAACTGAATCATAGCTTCAATCCAGGAGATAAAGTATCAAAAGTATACTAGTCAGAATTCAGAGTATGACTTATATAGGGATGCGTACACAAACTAGTGTCCAAGACTTGAAGAGACTGAAGTCCCAGGTGGATATGAGTAAAGCACATGAGTTGTACATTAGGTTACGACTCATATGAAGAAGTCATATTGCTTAACAAAAATTGGAAGATTTGGTAAGATCAAATATTGGAATAGATACGAGAAGGCAGGGTACGACTCGTATTGAGATAATACAAGAGAAGGATGAGTCGTACCGACTGCCGACATTACTTTACCTTTCCTATTTTTAATAGGATTTTTGGTTATTTTGTGATACTATAAATACTCTAGAGTTTATATTTTATTAGCTTACACTCTATTACTCATTATTACGTTCGTTTACATTATTTTTACAATACTTTCACAATTGGTCTTGAGATTTTAGGGTTTATTCAATTAAAGACTTTGGAGTTTATTCATCTTGTTCTTGTTCAATTGATTTTATATGTTCTTCATTGATAATCATGGTTTATTTCACAAACATGAGCGTCTAATCTTCTTAGCTAGGGTTATGGGAACCCTGGTTGATTAACTACGTAGAGAAAGTGTGAGACTCAATTGTTCTAGGTTTTCTTCATGAATCTTAATTATTCCTTGCTATAATCAATCTCAAGTAGCTGCAGTAGCTTGAGGAATCCTGTATTAGCATCTATTCAATCACCAAGAATCTTGCGATTAGGAAAAGAAGATTAAGAAAGTGATTCGGGATTTATACCTCCACCTTTTAGTCCCCGCATCTCATATTATCACTTGATCCTACCCCGGCAAGGGTAACTGAGGCTGTAGCAAGGGAAAACAAGGCAACATCCTGAGATGATAACCAAGTAAAGGGGAAATATATCTTCTAGCTTACCCCGCAGTTGATAAGACTTATCTTGTAGGCTTTGCATGTAGAACAAGAGAACAATTGGGTTGATCACGAGAAATTTATGCAGTTGAGAAGCCTGGGGAAACACAGACCTAGTTTTCATCTCCTATTGATTACAACTCAAAAGCTCTTAAGACTTGGATGCTATTTACAATTGATCATAAAAATTCCCCTATTTACTTTCCTGTACTACTCGTGGATTACATCAAGTCAAGCAACTATTCACATTTTCCTTGTGGTATTGACCCCAAACATTGTTGGGTTATTATATTTGTAATCGACCACACTATACTTCTGCCTGAGGTGTGGTTTTGGCCGACATCAGACACTGGAACTCCATGCAACTTAACTACTTATTGAATGAACAACTTATCATAATCCTTCCTTGAGTAACTAGTTCTCACAAACAAGAAGTGAGAAGACTTGGTCATTCTACCTATGATGATCCAAATAGAATTACACTGATTTTGAGATCTCAGAATACCCATATTGAAATCCATATTAGTTATCTCCCACTTTAACATGGGCAATTCTATATCCTAGGACATGACACCATGCCTCAAATGATCAACCTTGACATGCTGACAAACCATACATTTAGAAACAAATTTCCATATCTCTTCTTATATTATTCCACTTATAGATTTCTTCAAATCATGATACATTTAGGTAAAACTCGGATGAACTGTATATCTGGACTCATGAGCTTTGGTCAAAATCCTTTGTCACAACCCATAAACACCAGGAACACACAATCTTCCTAGACATATAAAGATGCCATCTCCCCAAATCTCAAAAACCATAACCTTTTGCTAACCTGCATCATCTTTGATTTGCATGAGTATGGAATCCAAAAGATGTTTCTCCTGGGCCTCAGCACCAAGAGATGATTTAACCACCTTTTGAGCAATCACTCCTTGTAATCCCTCGGGAGTACACCCTGGATTCTACACGGTGCTTACAGCCCTGAAGGACCACAAGCTAACCCATAAGTTGGTACCTTCTGTGACCACTGAATAAAATAACAAAGACATGTGCGAAACTTAACTGAAAATTGCCATAAGGTTTTAACAACTGAAAAATCAATGCTGAATCATAGTTTTATAACATTTGAAACATACTATCAATAGTTAAAAAATAACTGATAAAAAAATAGCTGAAAACTGACTATCTATTTGTACTAGTCTGAAAGCCTCTAAATTGACTGACTGTGGAGTTGATGGGATAATTCTCCAACTAACTTCGACTGACTAAATAAATGAACTATTAGAATAACTGAATATGAGATAAATTGACCTCGAAGGATGAAGACTCACCCCCGCTGCTGCTTCTGATGCACTGGAAGGTCTAAGTACGGTTAGGAGCCTGTTCGTCCGAACCTATGATATAAGACATGACGGTGCAAGAAACGAGTATGCGATTAGTATTTTGAATGCACTGGTACATTTGATAAGGTAGGCGGAAATGCATGGGTTTATATGCATGAAGTGATAACTAACTGAATGTATACCATGAGATTCATCAAACACTTGAAATTCATCAAAACTCATTCCTTTGGGCATTTCATCAAACTCTTGAAATTCATGGTTTAAACATGGGAATATTTTTAAACATGTATTAATATCATGATTTCAATACTAAATTACAATTTAAGGTACAAACCAACGAATAAGCATTATGTATTAATATCATGATTTCAATACTAAATTACAATTTAAGGTACAAACCAATGAATAAGCATTATCCAAACATGTAGGGTTTAACTTCAACAACAAATTATGTGTAAACATAATATAAAAATAAAAATTCATGGGAATTCATGATAACATGTAAAAATCCTATCTTTAAACTTGAAATTTGGATTTGGCCTACATGGGTAAAAAGGGCCCATGGATGAACATCTAATATACCTCTAAGGATTAAATCCTGAAGAATATCACAATCTTGGAAGATGCCAATTCTTGATCTTTCTTAGATGGAAAGAAGGTTTAGCTTAACCTGAAGAATATCATAAGCTTGAATCTTCTTGGTTTGGAAGATGCCAATTCTTGATCTTTCTTGGATGGAAACAAGGTTTAGCTTGATGAACAATAAGAGAGTTTAGGGTTTCTTGTTGAATAAAATTGGGGGATGTCGGCAAATTATGCCCTTTCTGCAGTTTAATCACGTATTTTCACGATTTGGGGTGGTGGAAAAAGACCAGACTACCCCTGGGAAATTAAAATTCATAACTGGAACTGAATTTGAACATCACCATGATGCGCCAAGGCTTCCACTGCTATAGCCACCATGACACACCATAATCACGTTGACTTGCTATTTTGGAAATCCAAACGTGGTCCAAACCTCGTCCGAAAGATACAAAACTTACCCGAGACATGTTAGTTACACCCCTAAACATAACTTAACTTAAAATTTTACATCTCGAGGTCAGGAAGGTCACTTTAAAAATCATCAAAGTTGAGAGGCCAAAAATAAGACTAAGTCCCCAATACTTAGCCAAATTTTTAGGTTCTAAGCCTCTTATACCTGCACTATGAGTTGGACTGAACTTAGAAATATATGGCGTATTACACTCCTCTATCCTTAGAATCTAATAGATGAACTCCCAAATTATCCACCCTGTGAATATCCTTCACTAATCCTTATTTATCCTCCAGAACATGGGACACACTATCCATTGACAACTTACTGAGAGCATCAACAACAACATTAGCTTTACCTCAATGGTAGTGCAAACTTATGTCGTAGTCCTTAAGTAATTCAATCCAAAAACTTTGCCTGAGGTTCAATTCCTTCGCATGAACAAATACTGAAAGCTCTTATTCTCTGAATAAGTATCCATATACACCTTATAAAAATAATAGTGCCAAATCTTCAAAGTAAAGACCACAGCCGCCAACTCTAGATCATGAGTTAGGTAATTCCTCTCATGGACCATAAACTGCCTATAAGCATAGGCCGCAACCTTACCATGCTGCATTAACACACAACCCAGTCCCACAAGGGATGCATCATAATACACAACAAACCCCTCAGTACCCTCGGGTAGGGTCAAAACTGGAGCAAAAGTAAGCTTATCATTTAACTTCTCAAAACTACCTTCACAAGTATCAGACCACGAAAACTTAACCTTTTTATGAGTTAACTTCATTAATGAAGCAATAATAAATGAGAAACTCTCCACAAATGTCATGACCTAAACTAGGGAGATTGGCCATGATAGGTATCTTAAGTCCCACGTGGACTGGAGACCACCCCCTACACCTAACCAAGTAAACATAATATTCCCAAATATCGGATGAATTTTGAATATATAACAAGATAGATTGAAGAATAAATAGAATTTCAACGATCAATATCTAATAACCCGGCCGAAACAACCGACCAATACCACCCATGTTCATAGTAATCCAACAAAGCCTTATGAACAAGAACCAAAACTAAACATCAATAAGGTGTCGTGGCATGCCCCCAACTAAAGCCAAAAATAAGTCTAAATAGTCTAAAACATAAGGGAACCAAAACATGAAATATAATCTTCTAGTGTATGGAAACTCACCACTTTAATGTCAACTCAGGAACCGATAAGGAATCCTAATCACTGAGCAGGAGAAGTAGAAGTATGGCCAGTTCCTGTATCGCGTGGGTATACATCGTACGTGGACGGTTAGTAGTTGGAGCGCTAGCATGTAACTCAAGAATATGGGATAACATAATTCCATGATCAACAGTTCAAATTATTCAAGATTCTATGCACAACATCCAATGCATATACATAAATATATATATCACATGTTGGGATAGAGAACAAGGGTTAACATGTAGTTTAAAATCTTAATCTGGATTTTATAGCTCAATCGTCATATAATAGTTTCCACGGGCTATATAGGCCCTAGATCTCACCCCCTGGTTGGGCCCCAATGCTTGTAGATACACTAACCGAAGAAAGATCATATATATATATACATGGGGGAATCGAACCCTCCAATCATATACTAAGGTGACTTAAGTACTGGATCATGAAATGTGATATGGGGGACTCGAACCCTCCAATCATAAAAATAACAAAAAGATGGACTCGAACCACCTGGTCATGAGCAAGGGGACTCAATCTCTCAAGCCATAATGACCCCTTTACCGGCTAGTGCAGTTTCTAGTATCGGTCACTGAACTCTATTTTTATGACTCAACTACATAATCTAGTTCTTAAAGCCCAATAAAAATAAATATCATAAAATTACATTCATTGACCCACAATAAACATTTATGCATACATTGTTTGTATCATCATACCAACTAAACTTGCAAGGTAACATCAATATTCCAAACAATTAACAGCAATTGAGGGATTTCACAATCCCTCTTGGTTCAATTATGCAATAGCTTTTGAAAACACCAACCTATAAGGTTTAATTTAACAGAATTATTAAATTTCTATATCTCTTATAACTAAAACCAATTTCACAATATGGGGTTGGGGTCATAAAAACTTCAAAAGTTATAAGTATGGGAAATCAAAATCCCTAAGTTTATTCATTAGAACCATGCATCCACAAATCAAAACCATAGTTAAAACATGACTAATGCATGATAAAATCATGGGAAATAATTAGTTAACCATTCATGTCAAAACCCTCAATCATATCAAAACCCTTACATTCAATCATATAAACAACTATGTAATTTCACGAAATAGAGATATTAATCTTAAGGGTGGATTCAAATGCCTGAAATATCAAGTTCCACGGAGAGAATTTAACTCTAGAGCCTTTGGAAAACCAACTTGATGAAACCCTAGCTTAACTTGGTTAGGGAAATTTAAAGAGCCTTTTGGAGTGTTTAAGATGTTACTTAGATTTATTTTTAGCACTAATGACACCGTAAAGGGGTTATAATATGCGGGTTTCAATTTGGGTAAAAAGGGAAATGTCCAAAATGCTCTTAACTTAAAAACTGAAAAAGTATCACCATTGACTATGAGTCAACCTTTGACACATAGACACTCCGTACGACTCGTCTCCAAGAGTCATAACCAAGATAAAACCACTAAGGCACCATACACTATTGACCTTACAAATTAATGACATTACTCGTAATGGGATCCTACGACTTATAGGGTCCAGTCTTAGTCAACAAGGACCCCATTCGGGGTATAAACTGGACACCCTATGATTTACACCTAAAGACTCATAACAAGTCCTTATGGATCATAGGGATCCACTCGTACTTAAAGCAAAAATTAGCCACTTAATTACTGATTTGGTTACGACTCATCCCAATGACCCATTAGGACACCCTATGACTCATAGGTAGAGTCATAGTTAGGGTAGTGAGTGCAAAATTCTAGGAATTTCCATGGACCAAAACTCAGGGTGTTACAACGAACCTTCTATAGTACCCAGCCAAGCCCAAGAAGCTCCTGATGTTGGTTGAAGTCGTGGGTCTAGGCCACTTCTTAACTTCCTTAACTTTTTAGGGATCTATCTTGATCCCTTTACTAAAAATAACATGCCCGAGAAAAGTCATAGAACTTCGCCAAAATTCATACTTTGAAAATTTTGCATACAATTTTTGGTCCTTATGAGTTTGAAACATAATTCAAAGGTGATTGACATGATCGTCCTCACTCTTTGAGTACACCAGGATGTCTTCAATAAGGACTATAACAAAAAAATCAAGAAACTACATGAACACCCAATTCATAAGGTCCATGAAAGAAGTCGGAGCATTAGTCAACCCAAATGACATAACCAAAAACTCATAATGGCGATATTGGGTCCAAAAATCAGTCTTGGGAATGTATACCTCTCTAATTTTCAACTGGTTATAGCCAGGATCGAAGATCAATTATCGAGAAACACTCAGCACCTTGAAGCTGATCGAAGAGGTCATCAATCTTAGGATGAGGGTACTTATTTTTCACTATAACATTATTCAACTAACAATAATCTATACACATCCAAATAGACCCATATTTATTTTGCACAAAAAGTATAGGAGCACCCCACGAAGATACACTAGATCGAATGAAACCCTTATCAACAAGATTCTTCAATTGCTCCTTTAGTTTCTTTAGTTCTGAGAGATCCATCCTATAAGAAGGAATAAAAATGGGATGGGTATCCGGTAGAAGGTCAATCCCAAAATATTTTTCCCTATCTGGAGGAATTTTAAAAAGATTATTATGAAAAATTCAGTAAATTCATTAACCAAAGGGATAGATTGCAAAGAGAGGCCCTCTGAGTTAGAATCTTTAACCTAAACAAGATGATATGGACACTCTTTGGTAATAAATACTAAGCTCTAAGATAAGAGATAAACTTCTCTTTGGGTACAAAAGAACTCCTCTCCCATTCAATCATCGGTTCATTGGGAAAATAAAAGGTGACCTTTCGGGTCCAACAATCCAGAGAAGCATAGCACGTATGGAGCTAATACATCCACAATATTTCATCAAAATCCACCATATCAAGTTCTATCAAACCCACCAATGTCTCTATATGAAGAATGTACACCACACAACCTCTATAGATTCTTCTAACAATAATATATATACCCATATGAGTAGAAACAAAAAAAGGATCAAGACTATTTTTAGGACCAAAACCTAAGTATCGAGCAACATAAAAGGTCACATAAAATAGGTTTGAATTCAGATCAAGCAAATAATAAACATCATGGAAGAAGAGTTGTAACATACTAGTGATAACATCTGGGGATGACTCAAATTTTTGATGAGTAGCAAGTTCATAGAGGCAATTTCGGCCATTATCGGTACCTGATCTGGTCCACTTAGGTGTAGGAGCCAAAAAGTGGCAATCGGGACCTTATTAGCTCTCATTTGCACATACTTCATTTTCTTATCCTCCACCTCCTACATATAAACCACCAACTTGGATATGTACATATTATTATTTAGCCCCACAGTCTTACGTTCTGACATAAAATCATGGGACAATCCAGAAGAAAACTTCCTTATTTTTGACCTCATATTAGACACCAACTCTCGAGCATAACGATATAGTTGCTAGAACTTCATCACATACTTTTTAACACTTATCTTACCCTATGTCAAGTTAACAAACCCTTCAGCCTTAGCCTCTCTCACTTCCTGAGGAAAGAAATGATAAGAAAAGAACCAAAAAACTTATCCTACACCACCGGCTCAGTATCATTACCCCTCAACTCTTCTCACTCCTCATACCACTTGTAAGATACAACCTTAGACTGATATACAAAAAACTCTACACCTTCTAAATTACTAGTATGCATCACCCTGAAAATCTTCTCCATAACATTAATAAGCCCTTGTGGATACTCCTCAACCTTAGAGCATGTAAAGGTTGGGGGATTCTATTACATCTTGGTTTTTTGTCCTTAGAATTTTTCCTTGAACACCGTTCTCCAAACCTAATATAACTCATAGGTATAAGTTATATGTTGGTGTACGAGTGGTATGGTCCTATTATATGCTGTCCAGTGTTGGTTGGTGGGATGGATGGGTTACTAGAATGGATACGACTTGGGGGATAAGAGTCATATGGTTGAATACGAGTCGTATCTAGTACTCATATGGGGGACAATGTTCAATCCTCTTGGTATTGTATTTTGCCAGGGATACGAATAGAAGGTACGGATCGTATGCTTTGGATACGACTTTATTGGATAATTCGTATGCTTGAAAGTGTTGGGTCCAAGGTTTCAGGGTGGATATGAGTGGTATCAAAAGTGTATGACTCATATGGGTCAGTCGCATCCCTGTGATGGGATTTTTGTGCAACTTAAGATGGGATATTCTGGACATTTTCCTACTTACCCTAATAGGATCCGATGACTTCTAGCCTCTATGGGAGGCTATTTACTTTATTATTTTTCTCTTTAACACTTAGAAACTATTCCTAAACAATCTAAAATCCTCTTAAAAGCTTTGGGGAAAAGAAGAACTAAGGTTTCATCTTGAGGGCTAATTTGGGGCTTTCTTTGGTGATTTATTTCTATCAAATATTTGGTTAAGGCATGTTCTTTTCCCTCATTTTTAGTTCCAACTAAAGGCATGATTTTACTGTTGGTTTTCATGATTTCATTATTTAATGCTTTTGGGTTTTCAAATATGATATGGGGGTTTTGCTTATAAATGGTTGTTTATGGTTTCCCATGGTTTTAATTATTCTTTCATATGAATTAATGGTGGTTTTGGGTAATTGGATTATATGGGAATGGTTATTGGTAATTGAATTTGGTTTTGGATATATATTATGCCTTCAATATGTTTGACAAAATTCTTATAAAGATATATTCATTGCATTGACTTCTTCAAAATGGAACTCTTGCTTGTTTTAAACTTGATAAAGGATTTATGAATGATTTAAATGGTTTGGAAAGGTAAATGGCTATATATTTATGCTTGCGGGGTACGGATTCCCCTAAGTGGATTTAATATGGTAACTAGAAGGGCACCTAAGGTCACCTATACATACATGTGGTTGGCTATGGATAGTAGTTTCAAGTATTATTGGTATGAAGATACCACCATTAAATGGTCTCGATAAATAAATAGTAAGTGGATTGATTGGAAATAATTTTAATTAGGCATTAAAGGGTGAGGTGTATCTAAGCCGTGGAAGGTGGAGGTCCTGGGGGTACCGAAACTGGAAACTCATATTTTCCAATATGAGGATGGTTTTGGTGGATCGTGTGCATGATATCAAACCTTATATTGGGAGATTTACTTGTCATCCTACCAGAATACTTCAGTAGTCATGCGGATACACGCGTCAGGGCCCTTTTAGCAGGGGGAGATGAACCCATATTGCCCGTGGGTGCTTTAAGATGGCAAAGCTACACAACCCAGGTAAAGGATTTAAATGCATGCAAAATCTGATTTCCTTTACCGACACTTATATATATATGTATGATTGTATGCATTATGGATGGATTTTTACTTGGTATTATAAATGGCATTATTTTATCTTTATCTTGAGTTCATGCTATCGATCATTCTCTAACCCATCTACTAGCGGTTGTATACCCACGCTATGCAGGAATCGGATATTCTAATCCTCTTTTCTAGCACTCAAGTTCGATATCAGCATTAGTACTGAAGTGGTGAGCTTCCATCCTTTCAGAATGCTCTATTTCATGTTATGGACATCTTTGGACATTTTTATTTTATCTGGGATATTGGTTTTTCCCATGGTTGGAGGCATGTCCCAACCGGATGTTTTACTCTTTGGGATAGAGGCTTTGTGGTACTTCTAAGGGTTGGTATGGGCCTCAGCATTGGAATAAGATGGAAGGTTGGCATCATTGAACATAATTTATCACTGTTCTATCGTATTATATTTTGAGATTTATTATCATATAATATTTTGGTATTTTCTTTGGTTATGGTCTGATTTATGGGCTTTGGTTTGGTTTGGTATGGTCTGATGGTGGGTTTGATATAGGTGGACTCGGTTGGGTCGGTCACCAATGTGACCCTTTCCCAGAGTCTAAATGAGAGTACTTATGCAATATTGTTATATGCTCAAAATTCATCCCATCTAAGGCTGTATATAAGAGGTTGGGTTGTATAACAGGGGGCGGTCCCCGGTCCTGGTTGGACTTGAGATGCCCATTACGTATAGGCCCTGGTTCAGGTCATGACAAGTTGGTATCAAAGCTTTAGGTTCATGGTTAACTGGGAAGTCCACAAAGCCGTCTTGAGTAGAGACACTTTTAGGGGTGTGTAGCGTGCCACACTCATAAGAGAGAGACTTCCAGACATTTAGGAATGTTTCACTTTCTTGGTACTCTATTTTCAAGCTTGGGATCTAAAGTTCGGAAACCTTATCTAATCCTTGTTTGTTCATTTTTCATAGCATGCCCCATAGATCTAGAAAATAAGGAAATTTTTCTATTCCATCTGGGGATGACGTTGAAGGGGAACGTCCTACGACGAGGGTACATCTTTAATCTCAAGGTCCTCTTCCAGATAATAATAGAGTTCCTCCTAATCCTACTAGTTCTCCTCATGTCCCTCGAGGCAATGTGACGAATGCAGAATTTCATCAATCTATTCATGTCATTTCTCAGTTGCTCAGGCTGAGTGGGATGCATTAGTGATACCAATCTTGTCATGATTCAAACCCGAGCCTAGCTATGACGGGCATCTTAAGCCTATCATGGGCCAGAGACAACCACTTTATCCTTACCTCAAGAGCAGAATAAAAATAAACAGAGGAAGCAAATCAAAATAATAAGAGTGATAGACAAGTCAAATGAAAATCTACGAGTCGAATCAAAACAACCATGATGTCCCAATACTGTCCACAAAAGCCTCTAAACCAAAAATACCATCTAAGTCGGGACATGCCCCCGACTGTGACAAAAGAATACCATAAATACTAGAATGATAAAGTAAACCTAATAAAATGATAGGGCCTTTCGAAGGATGGAGGCTCACCACTTCACGACATATCCACAGGAGTACCAAACTACCTAATGTTGTACAGGGTTAACAGAAAAGTCCTCAGAACCTACATCATGAAATAATGTAGCATCCGACGACAGTCAGTGGGGTGAGCACTAGCATGCAACTCAATGAAAATGGATAAAATAATGTATTTACCAAAGGCCAGTCAAAAATCACAGGACAATTATTTATAAATATATAGGATATTGGGATAAGGACAAAGTGTATGAAAAAAGGTAGTTTAAAACATTATCCTTAACTATTTAGCTCGTACAGACATTCCAGGAACCCATAGGCTATATGGTTCTGGCTCCCCCTATCAAAAGAGCCTCAGTCTATGTTAGCCGCATGTACCGAGGAATGGCTAAAGACACCAAGGCAATAATCATCTAAAATATAATGTGTACAATAGACACCATGGTAATAGACCCCAACTTTGACAAACATGTTTTCTAGTGTTGGTCACCCCGACACTACACCTTGTCGATGAGCTACACAATTCCCTTTAAGCCCAAATTAAAAAGATGTGCAAATAAACCAACCAATAACCATGAAGTCCTTTTTAATTAGGCATTAACAACTTGGTATCGTCATACCAATAGACTTGCAAGTTACTCTATTTATGCCAAACCAATCCATATAACCAAATTGACTCCAATTACCGATTTAAAAATCCAAACCAAAGCCATCAATGGCATCCAAAATCCTTTTAATCCATTTATTATTTAATGCAATGCAATGTTTTCAAAAGATAAGTTAAATTATGTAAAAATCCATATTCAAGACCAAGATTACAATGTGGGTTGAGGTTAATGCCATTACCATGCCAATAAATATCAATTTTGTGAAACCTATGTCACCCATTTCATCCATTATATCAATGCACCAATTCAGTTTCAAAAGCCATCAATTAAATCATGAATAATCCATTAGAACATAGGAAAAGTAATATGGGTGTTAACAACCAAAAACCCTTCATTTAAAACACTTAAATATTGAATCAACTGAATCCAAAATGTAAAATACGAGTAAGTAAATAAGCAATATGCCTGAAAATTACAAGAATTTGATGAAAATTCATAGTTTGGAGCCCGAAGTAATGAGTTTTTGTAAAACCCTTGTTTTTTCTTGGTTTGGAAGTGAAAGAGAAGAAGAGCAATATTTGATATTGACAAATGAATGTTATGGGGTTATTTAGGTGTTTTAAAGTCATTTAAGGTCAAAGGACCAAAAATACCTTGCCCCCAAGTGAAAAAAATTTAAAATGGATGAAAATTACATAACAGCATGGCACGTTGCTTTTGCGGAGGGTAGCCAACGTGCCACTCTCATATCATGGTAACTAAGTGGTGTGGCTATAATACCCTAAGTTTTAAGATATAGACACACAAAGATATAGAAAATTGATTTATATTTCAAGTTCCATCATTCTTGCCTTAATTCGATATCATAGTAAGAAGTTATGGACAATTTACCAAGGCACTGTCAAATTGCTAGTGACGATGGCTCTGACAATGACACATTGTCAGAGACATTGAGTCATAGTGAAGACTCATTGTCACACCAGTGAGGGACCAAAGAATTTAGTGTAGTGATGAGGAATCCAACATACAACTCGTTATCAGTCTAAATGAGTCATTAGGTGGACCCATCGTCAGAATAATAAAAAGTCAAAGAAACCAGCCCCTTGACTACGACTCCTCTTAGTGACTTGTTGTCAAACTAAATGAGTCATTAGTATGGACCCATTTTTAATATAGTGAGGAATAAAATCCTCGATCCTCAGTTCATGTAATCAGGCCATAGCTCAAGGCAAGACCTAACGAATCATAACCTAAGCTGTTACGATTGTTTCTAGAAAATTTCAAAACATTATCAAAAAGGATATTTGGTATTTTCCCACACCTTTAACACATAACCCACTTATTTTAGGATTTCCTAAGGCTGGAATATAAGGGACAAAAATGTCTGAAATTCCTCATTAAATAATAAATTAAATTTACACTTAGAAAAGGGGCGATTTTCTCTACTCCAGAGGCAAAGTAGGGTTCCTCAAATTCAAGAAAAAATTCCAAAGAATTCTCTATTGATTTTATCTTCAGTTATGTGGGATTTCATCAATGAGCTCCTTCCACTCATTGAGTCCCAAAGGTTTTTTAAATTCTCAAGTTTAATTCCATTTTTTAATTTAGGGTTCTATGAATAACATCGATTTCATAACTCTTCAGTTTATTTCTTGAAATCAACCATGAATATGCATTTCCCCATAATTTAAGCATCCTTCTATACTCAAAAATCATGATATCTATTCATATTGATAAAATTATAAATTCTTGAGTTGAGTCATGGAATTTTCTATCATGTTTAAATTTTAATATTATAATATTTAGTCATATTCTTCAGAGTTGGTGGGTTATGAACACTCGATACCTAGGAATTCATGTAGACATCATTTATATGTTCTCGAGCACTTCAGATTATGCATATATTGTTACTTTTAGATTTCTATTATACTGAGCATATCTATATATATCATCCATCAGAGTCATTCAGTTGGGAGTATCACTAGCACCAAGTGCACACAAGGATAAAGGCTTATCCGTTAGTTAGGATTGAGACCTTTAGTAGAAGTTCCTAATTTCTAGAACTACGGTGTTAGAATAGGTTATAAGGGTCACCCGACAGTTGAGGACTGACACCCTAGTAATTTGGGATATTAGTTTAGTGGATCCATGCTAGATAGTGTCTGTACCCTTAGCAAGGTACTAAACACCCATCCAAATGGGGTTATAGGTTGGACCCCTAATTTATCTGATTAAGGTATGTCAATTATTTTTAGCTCCCACAGTCCACAGTTATGATTCAATTTTTTATATTTTCATGACCTTATATTCAGTTTTCATTCAGTACATGTTTATATGTGGTCTTGCATCACTTTACCCTGTTTCATGCATTTATGTTCATCTTATATTAGTTTTTTTTCCCATATCACATACTCAATACATTTAAAGTACTAATCGCATACTTTTCTTGTGCTATATTGTCTTATAATATAGGTTCTAATGCTCAACATCTAGATTGAGTTTAGCACGCTTCTGTACCATATCAGCTGTAGTATTTGGTAAGTCCTCATCATTCGAAGACTAGTTATTAGTGTTTATTTTTTCAGTATTATTTTAGTTTTAGTCAATCGGAGTTTGTTGGGGGCTTTTCCTAATATCTCATATGCGTAAAGGCTTTCAGCTAGGAAGTTAGTTGTGTTTCAGCATGTTTTCTTTTATTAGACAATTCTAGTTTTTGATATTTTTATTCAGTATTAATTTTTTTATTATTATTACCAGATTATTTTAGTACATCTTTTGGACTGTGTATTACTTTTTCTGTATTTTTAGTTTCCTGCTTGGCCATGGGTTAGCTTGGGGTCAATCGTGAATCTAAGCATCGTGTTACGAATAGGGGTAGTCTCGAGTTGTGACAAACTTTGTATCAAAGCATTAGGTTTAAAGTTTCCTAGGGTTTCTGAAAGTCACATTAAGTAGAGTCTTATTCATAGGTGCAAAAAGCCCCACATTTATGAGTGAGAGGCTACGAAACATTTTAGGAAAGTCTCACTTATTTCATGATTTATGTCATGCATTAAAGTGTGAAATCCATTAAATTTATTCTTCTAAATTTTCCTCTACCCATTTACAAAAATGCCTCCCAAGAGAACTAATAGAAAGAGGAATGGAAATCAGCCAGCACCACTGCCAGTCCTAGAAAACCCTCTGAATTGAATATCTCCTATGCTGAGTTTAGGGATGCTTTCACAATATTAGCCTTGTCAATGACTACTCAAAATAACCAGCAAGTTATTACACCAGCCAACCTAGCTGTAAATACGAACCAACTAGAGTCTGAGACTTCACTCGAATGAATCCACCAGTATTCTTTGGGTCTAAGTCTGAAAAGGATCCATAAGAGTTCAGAGATCATGGGTATCATTTCAATAGAAAGTGTTGATTGGCTTCTTATCAATTGCAAGAAGTGTCTCATACATGGTGTAAGGAGTGGAAGAAGGATAGAGGTAAACATGTAGGATTATTCGAGCGGGGTAAGTTTGTTGCTGTATTTCTAGATAGGTTCTTCCTACTTGAGTAGAGGGAAGCCAAGGTGTAGGAGCTCATAAACCTGAAGTAGGGCAATATAAGTTTGAAAGAGTATTCACTTAAGTTTACTCAGTTGGCAAGGTCTGCTCTAGCTATGGTTGCTGACTTAAAGGCTCGGATGAGAAAATTTATATCATGTATTTCTGAGGACGTGGTCAAAGAGTGTAGGATGGATAGATTGTTTAAGGATATGGACATATCCTAGTTGATATTCTATGCTCAATAGATTGAAGAAGAGAAAATAACGGAGAACGAAAGGAAGAATAAGAGGGCCAGAACTAGTAACTTTAATTTCTCCTAGCAGAAGTTAAATGGTGGTAATCGTTCTTACTTCCATCAAAAATCTCCACTCCATACCCATCTTGTACTAACGCTCATGTACCCAGATTCAGCATGATACTCGTGATAGAGTGACAAGCTCTAAGTCCTAAGGTAGTGTGAGTAATGTTTACACTAACCCTTTTTGCAAGAAATATGGTAAGAACCACAAGAGGGACATAAGAAGGGTTGTGATTCTTGTTTTAGGTGTGAAAAATAAGGGCACAGAGTGAGATGTTGCCCAGTAACTAGGTAGAGAAGAAAGGATGTTCGTCAGTCAAGTCAGTCCTACACTTTAGCTGCTCCAACAAGTCGCCCTACTCAATAGTGTGCCACTTCTAGTATAGCTGGTGTACATTATCCAGGTAGGTTCTATACCCTTTAGACTCAACAAGATAAAGAGGGTTCTTTTGATGTGGTCACTAGTACATTTCAAGTTTTTTCATATCCATGTTTTTGCATTTTTAGATCTTAGAGCCACACTTTTATTTGTGACTCTCTATATAGCAGTATACTTTGGTGTCATCCCCAAAATCCTTACAAAACCCTTCTTAGTTTATATTTTATTTAGCAGTTCAAACATAGTCAGATAGGTATATAGAAATTGCCCAGTCACAGTATCCTAAGAAGTCATGTCAGTTAATCTTGTAGAGTTAGACATGACTAATTTTGATGTTATTCTTGGAATGGATTGAATCCACTATTTCTATGCCTCAATCAATTGTAGGAACCGAGTAGACTAGTTTCAGTTTCCAAATGAGCTAGTCTTAAAGTTGAAAGGTAGTACCTCAGTGCCGATAGGTTGATTTGTCTCCTTCTTTAATGCAAGGAAAATGATCTCCATGGGGTTCACCTATCATCTTGTCTGAGTGAAGGACTCAAGGTTTAAAACTTTGAGAATTTTTAGCATTAGTAATAAATAAATTCTCGGTGTTTCCTCCCAAGCAGTAAGTTGACTTCGGAATAGATCGCCTTCCAGATACCTAACCTATTTCAATTTCACCTTATACAATGGACCCAGCTAAGCTTAAGTAATTAAAGGAACAATTGAAAGATATCCTAGACAAGGGTTTGATCAGGATTAGCGTCTTTCCATGGGGTGCTCCAGTTCTTTTCATGAGCAAAAAAGAGGGTTCTCGTAGAATGTGCATCGACTATCATCAGTTAAACAAAGTCATAGTCAAGTACAAGTATCCCATCCCCAGGATTGATGACTTATTCGACCAACTTTAGGGTGACTATTGTTTCTCTAGGATAGATCTTAGGTTCGGCTATCATCAACTCAAAGTCAGAGAATGTCACATTCCGAAAATAGCCTTCAGAACTCAGTATGGTCACTTTGAATTTGCTGTTATGTATTTTATTCTAACAAATGCTCCTACATCTTTTATGGACTTGATGATAGGGTTTTCAAGCAGTACTTGGACATGTTCATTAGAGTCTTCATTGATTACATCCTTATTTATTCTCGAAGTAAGGATGAACATGCAGACTAATTAAGGATTGTCTTGCAGTCTCTTAAAGATCACCAGTTATTTGCTAAGTTTAGGAAGTGTGAATTATGGTTGAAATCACTAGCATTATTTTTGGTGAAGGTATTCGAGTTGATCCTCTAAAGAATGAAGTAGTGAGGAACTAGCCTAGACCCATCTCTCCATCAGATATTAGGAGTTTCTTGGGTTTGGCTAGTTACTACAGATGGTTTGTTGAAGGATTTTCCTCTATTGCTTCTCCCGTGTCCATACTGACTTAAGAGAAAATCAAATTTCAATTTTTCGATTCTTAGGAGAAGAGTTTTCAAGAGTTGAAGACTTGACTCACCTCCACTTCAATTTTACTTTACCAGAGAGTTCAAATGGTTTTGTGATTTACTGTGATACTTTAAGAGTTGGTCTTGGTTGTGTGTTATTATAGTGGGGCAAGGTTATATCTTATGCATCAAAACAACTCAAACCTTATGAGAAGAACTATCCGACTCATGATCTTAAGTTGGCAGCAGTTCTTTTTGCCTTAAAAATTTGAAGGCATTAACTTTAAGGGGTCCATGTTTATGTGTTCACTAATCACAAGAGTCTTTAGTATATGTTCATCCAAAAGGATATAAATCTTTGTCAGAGAAGGTGTTTAGATTTATTGGAATATTCTGATATGAGTGTCTTGTACCACTCGAGTAAAGCTAATATTATGGAAGACTCTCTTAGGAAACTATCTATGAGGAGTGTTTCTCACATTAAGGATGAGAAGAAAGATTTATCTCGTAAGATTCATCAGCTTGTGAGGTTAGGATTTAGGTTGGTTGATTCAACCAAGGGTAATCTCTTGGTTCAAAATAGTTCAAAATCTTCTTTGGTAGATGAGGTGAAGGAAAACAAGATAGTGATCTTATTTTGCATAGGTTGAAAAGAGCAATTTAGAGCCAGAAGGTTGAGATTTTCTCCTAATGGGGAGATGGCATTCTTTGTTATTAGGGCATACTATGTATTTCAGATGTAGATGACTTTAGAAAACAGATGGTAGCTGAAGCTCACAATTCATTATATTCCATTCACCCAGGAGCCACTAAGATGTACCATGATTTGCGAGAAGTCTATTGGTGGAATGCCATGAAAAAAGATATTGTAGACTTCGTGGATAAGTGTAAAAATTGTCAACATGGTAAGGTTGAGCACTAGATACCTGGTGTTATGATTTAGGATATCAGTATTCCTACTTGGAAGTAGGAAGAGGTGAATACAGATTTCATTATAGGGTTGCCTTGTACTCGTGGACAACATGATTCTATTTGAGTTTTCATTGATAGAATGATCGAGTCAACCCACTTTTTGCCAATTAGCACTTCAGATTCATCCAAATATTATAATAAACTCTATCTTAGGGAGTAAATAAAGTTGCATGGAGTCCCTTTGACTATTATTTTAGATAGATGTACCTAATTTACCTCTCAATTTAGAATAAATTTCAGAAGGGCCTTGGTACCCAAGATTATCTTAGTACACCTTTTCAGCCGCAGATAGATGGTCAGGCAGAGAGGACCATTCAAACTTTAAAGAACACATTAAGAGCGTATGTGATTTATTTCAAGTGTAGTTGGGATGATCACTTGCCTTTGATTAAGGTTGCTTATAATAAAAGCTACCACTCCAGTATTCAAATGGATCCATTTAAAGAACTTTATGATAGGAGGTGTAGATACCCCATTAGTTGGTTTCAGGTTGGTTAAGCTTCTTTGAGGTCTAATTTGGTCAATGAGGCAATGAAAAAGGTTTAGCTAATTAGAGAAAGATTGAAAACTACTCAAAGCCATCAGAAATCTTATGCAAATTGAGAATGCGGGACTTGAGTTTGATATTGGTGATTTTGTCTACTTGACGGTTTCACCCATGAAGGGGTGAAGAAATTTGGTAAGACGGGAAAGATGAGTTCCTGTTACATTGGTCCTTATAAGATTTCGATTTAATATGGTAAGGTAGCTTATGAGTTGTAATTGCCAATAGATTTAGCATTAGTGCATCCAGTCTTCCATGCCTCCTTGTTAAAGAATGAATTGGTGACCCGGCATTAGTTGTTCCCTTTGAGAGCATGGGCATAAAAGATAGTCTATCTTATGAAGAGGTCCTAGTTAAGATCCTTGATTGTCATATTCGTAGGATGAGGAATAAAGAGGTTGCTCTAGTAAAGTTTCTGTGTAGAAATTAGTCAGTTGAGGGAGCTACTTGGGAAGTATAGATAGATATGATGACAAAGCACCCCCATTTTTTCTCATCAAACTCGATACCAACTTGGGGTAATAGTTTCCCTCAATTAATTAATTCTTTATATCTCTGGTCACCCAGTTATTTTCCTTATCCTAACATGTATTCATTTGTGTAGTTCAGTCCATATATTAGTTATAGATTCAGTTATCAGGTCATTATTTCTCATTCAGCTCGTAGGAGTTTAGTGTGGGAATTTCAGCTTTGTCTAATACTTTAGTTTAGTCAGTTACATTCAAGGAAATTCGATCCCAATGAGAGATATTTTAATACCCCAATTATTAAGCTCTAGATCCATTAATATATAGAGAACTGATTTAGCTTTCCAACACCACTAGTCTCACCTAAATTGTATATCGTAGTAAAAAACTATGGCCAATTTATTAAGGCACTGTCAAACTATCAATGACGATGGCTCTGACAATGACTCATTGTAAGACATAATGAATTGTAGTGAAGACTTATTGTCATGGAAGTAAGGAACAAAAGAATTCAGTCCACTGACGATGACTCTAGAATACGACTCGTTATTAGTCTAAATGAGTTGATAGTTGGACTTGTCATCACAATAGTAAGAAGTCAAGGAAACCAGGCCCTTGACTACGACTCCTCATGATGACTCATTTTAAGACTAAACAAGTCATCAAGATGGACCCATTGTCATAACAGTAAGGAATCAAATCCTCGATCCTCAGGTCATGACTTCAGGTCATGACTTCAGTCCATGACTCATAACTTAAGTCGGGTTTGTTTAGTCTTTCCCCACTCTTTTAACACCTAAACCTCATCGTTTAGGCTTTCCCAAGGCTAGAATATAAGGGAAAAATATCCCAAATTTTCATTAAGTTATTAACCCAATTGACACTTAGAAAAGGGGCATTTTTCTCTTCTCCTAAAGCAAAGAAGGGTTCCTGAACTTCAAGCATAGATTCCAAAGAATTCTCCAAGGATTTTATCTCCAGGTGTGTGGGATTTCATCAATGGGATCCTTCCACCCATTGAGTACCAAAGGTTTCTTCAATTCTTAAGTTTAATTCCCTTTTTTAAATTTAGGGTTCCATGAATGGCATGCATTTTATAATTCTTTAGTTTAATTCTTAAATTAAACCATGAATATGTGTTTCCCCATAAGTTAACCATCTTTTATATTGATAATTCTTCTTAAATTCATGTTTCCCCATGAATATGTATAATTCTTCTACACTAAAAAATCATGATATCTATTTATATTGATAAAATTGTAAATTCTTGAGCTGAGTCATGAAATTCCCTATTATGTTTATATTTTTAAATTGTCATATTTAGTCATATTCTTCAAAGCTAGTACGTTATGAACACCCGATACCTAGGAATTCATGCATACAACATTTACATGTTCTTGAGCACTTCAGATTATGCATATATGGTTATTTTCAGATTTCTATTATACTTATCATATCTATATATATATCAGCCATCAATATCATTCAGTTGAGAGTATTACGTAGCACCTATCAAATGCAAGGATGAAGGCTCACCCATTTGATTGGAATGAGACCTTTAGTAGAAGTCCTTAGGTTCCAGAACTACGGTTCCACCTTAGGTTATAAGGGGTTAATCACCAGTTGAGGACTGCTACCCTAGTCCTTAGGACATCAGTTCAGTGGATCCATGCCAGCTAGTGTTCGTACCCTTGGCAAGGTTCTAAATATCCATCCAACTGGGGTTACAGGTTGGACCCTAGTTTGCTGTGATTGGGGTATGTCGGTTATTATTAGCTCCCATAGTCCACAGTTATGATTCAGTTTTTCAAATTTTGCATGACCTTGTATCAATTATTCTGTTTTGATTCAGAACATGTTTATACTTTATCTTTCATCAGTTTATCCTATTTTGTGTATTCATGTTCAGCTTATGTTAGTTTGTTTACCCATCCCACTTACTCAGTACATTCAAAGTACTAATCACATACTTTTCCTATGCTATATTGTCTTATAATATAGGTTTTGATGCTCAGCATCTAGATCGAGTTTAGGACGCTTCTGTACTATATCAGCTACAGTATTTGGTGAGTCCTCATCAGTTGAGGACAAGTTATCATTTTTTTATTTTTAATATTCTTTTAGTTTCAGTCAGTGGGAGTTAGTTGGGACCTCTTCCTAATAACTCGTATGCATAGAGGCTTTCAGACAAGCAGTTATTTATGTTTCAATATGTTGGTTTTTGTCAAATAGTTTTAGTTTTTCATATTCTTATTCATTATTGATTCTTTTATCATTATTACCATATTATTTAAGTTTAGCTTCTGCTTTGTGTATTACTTCTTCAATATTCTTAGTGTCATGCCACGCCATGGGTTAGCTTGGGGTTACTCGTGACTCTAAGCACCATGTTGCAACGAGGGTCCAGTCTCAGGTCATGATAGTGGCACATTACTATTGCAAACCCTCACTGTCTAGGGGTCCCAAAATGACCCCGAACCCCTCCCAAAAATTCCAAAACATTCCTAAAACACTTCTTATCATAATTCAAGACAAAAATTATGTTACGCATGTGAGATGGTAAAAATAAATTGGTCAAAATTTTCTAGGGTCTTAGAAATACATAAAACTAAAAGTGTTAAGTAGAAGAAATGTCATGAGTTGAACTTGTCCAATACAATACTGTTAGAACATTTACAACATTGGTTATACAAAAGGAAATTAAAAATGAGTATATCAACTCTAACTAACTATCTATGAAGCCTTTGCTAATACTAACTATAGGTAGACAGGACATGATATGAATAAAAATAAAGTACTAATTCTACAAACTAACTTTAGTCCTCAGATAAAGAGAACTCATCACTTGCTAGCTAGAATCTGTGAACTATCTGATCATGATGTTGTGAGCTACAATTGTTACCTACATTATGAAATAATGTAGCCACAAAGACGTATATGTGGTCAGTACAACTAGAATATGTTTAGTGTGTGAGGGTGAATGTAATAAGTAAAGTTGATGCAAATCATAATCATAAAACATGTATGCTAAGTTTAAATAGGCTCACCATGATCATGAAAGAAACTAAAAGCTAAATTGTCATAAAATATGAATAGAAAAGCATAATCTGATAATGTGAATTAGCATAAGTCATATAAAAACATAGGAGTAAAGCTTGTCATCCATTACCTTAGTTTCTAAAACCTTAATTACTGTGGGAGATTCTCATAACCGACATAAACCATGTGAGCTAGCATAGAGTCCAATATCTGACCCACATTGAGAAGGGTTGTTCTATCCTTACCATTAGTATAGAATCTGAACTGAACATGAGTTATCAGTAACTGAGCCCCTTGGACAAGGAGACACTTCCCCTTAAACCTATGGTGGCACATAGTGACTAGGAAATGGGATGTACTGAACCCACATTCCCCTTTGGGTGCTAACTGCTACTCCCAATATATATATATTTATATATATTAGTGCTAATAATATATTAAATATACCTTAAATTAAGCATGTGGGTTTGTAAATTTGAAAATCAATTACGCTTCTGTTAATAAATCTTACTCATAAATAAATGTGTGAATTTCATATCATGTCTGAGATCATAAGACAAAACTTGAAATCGGAATCGTACTATAATAATTTGAAAAAGTAAGTCTGGACTTCTTAAAAAACTGAGAGAATATTGCTAAAATCAGATATTCTTACTCATAAACTAAATAAATCATTCTAAAAATCATGTATTTTTATCAACTCATGGAACTTCATGTCAAAATATTAAAATTCTTCTCATAATAGAAATCATGTCATGACCCAAAACCAAGGGTCATGATGGCTCGTGCTAAGGCTTGATAAGTAAGTCTATCACCCAAACTGATACGTAACGAAAGATAATACAAAAACCCAAGGCAAGACTCTTAGAACAAAGTTGAACCACACACACATATATATAGCAAAACGATAAATACAAAGCAAAAAATACCACACAATATCCCCAAACCTAGCGTTATAATGTAAGAACTACTAAATATATCTCGAGTGTCAAAAGATATAATAATAGTCCAAAAGGAATAAACTCTATCTCTGAATGTTAAATAAGACATAATCTAGATAAGAAAATATAGAAAGCCAACTCTAAATGCATAGGTCAACCGCTTTGAATAGCTCCAAGTACCACCTGAATCAACTGTCGTGCAATGCACTCATACCTGAATCTACACCAAAAGGGCGTAGTAGGGATGAGTAGGGTCCAATTTCACTCAGTAGGTATCATAATCCAGCTGAGTAAAGTAAAAAATAAAGTATACAAAATACATACTATGGGCACATCACCTGCAATTAGAAAATGTCCTAAACAGTAGCCCACACTATCTCCACTAATAGTTCTACAATATTCACATATACCATAAGTAAATATGAGAAAGAAGCATAAGTATACAGATATCACATAGACAAGTATGAAAAAGAAGTATACACAGGTAGAGATCATATTAAGATGATCATACAACACAGAATAGCATAATATATACGATATGCAATGCAGATTATGATGAAGATAATGCACGAGATTGTTGTACAATCTTCGTATACACCTACCGAGCTATGCTCCAAAATTATGTAATACCCCGTACTTCTACCTAGCTTGAAATCATCCCAAGTATGTTAGAAAATTACTTTGAAAGATGAATCCACTTTTATATACGTAGAATTTTTTTAGATTTTCACTTTTTTTCATGTGTAAAATTGAATTAGCTTTCCAATGATACCAATTTTGTTCAAATCCAGTATCGGGGTAGAAAGTTATGGACGTTTTACATAAAGTAGTCAAAATTGTCCAGGTGCAACGATGAGGGCCGACAGACCGTCGAGCTAGAACCATTGCCCAAACCGTCATAACGGATCATCACCTAAGCCATCACAACAGAGACAGTGAGCCCCTATTCTGCCCAGGTGCAATGGTCAGGACCGACGGACCGTCGACCCAGCGACGGAGCGTCGCACCCACCATCGCATGTTTCATTCAGTTATTTTAAGTTATATTTGAAAAGGGTTTTTTTGGTCTTTTACCACCCTTTCTAATACCTAATAATATCAGACCAAGGCTCCTGCCTTCATTATTCATCTACAATATCAAAAGTTAGGGTTTTCTCTCAAAGATAATTCCCAAGAATAAGATCCAAATCCTTCTTCAAGAAACTAAGAGATTCAAAGTTCTTCAAGTCCAAGAACTTCAAGAAACTCACAACCTAGGTATGTCATGTGTTGATTCATGGGTCTCTTTCCCCCATGAAGCTCAAGAATGTTTTTTCAAAATACAAGATTTGTGTATTTATGAATGTTCATGATTTAAATAGAATTGAAATTTTATGTTCATGATGTTGTGGGGTTTTGATTCATTTTTTAAATTACATTCTTCCAATGATTGACCCTAGTATATGAAGATTTGCATAATAACCAAGACAAACCTCTTCAATTTATAAGTTGATTGATGTATCCATGATTATTAGATGTGTTGATGATTGTATAACCAAAGCATGCTCCCCATGTGTTTGATTAAATGCCTATGTGAAGGAAAAGTTTCATACTAGTATAATAATATGAAATCCCCATTCATGTACAAGTTCATGCATTCAAGTGTTTGATGAAATATCTTAGTCAATGAGTTATGGATATATGTGTGACCATTGTGGTGCTTTAGAACTTGTTCTTCAAGAAATCTCCAACTTATTATATTATGGATTGTTGATGTTGGTCATGTATTCAAGAAAGTCATGCTTTGTCAGTTTCCTTCTATCGAGTCCTAGGGTATGTGTACTCGATAATTTATCTGTGTTCCTAGAGCCAGTGTCACATTTTCATGATAATCTCAGTCAAGCCATGATCAGTAGAATTCAGTCAGTTACATGACTCAGGAAAACTTAACAAATTCAGTATCAGTTCAGTAATCTCAATAATCTCAGTAATCTCAGTTAGTTATCAGATCTCAGTAATATTCCATCAGTCAAAAGAATTTAGTGAACTCAGTACAGTATATTCAGTACAGTGTCTATTTAGATAGGAGTAGGATTTAGCACCAAGTGAGCCCAAGGATGGGAACTCACCTATTAGTAGAGGGTGTGATTCTTAGAAGAAATCCTTGCACTCCAGAACTATATAGCCAACGTAGGTTGAGACATCAAACCTGCTAGATGGGGGTAGATGAGGTGGCTTAACCTGTTATATAAGGGTCCCGCCATTCTCATTAGAGTACCTATTAGATGAGGGTCACTCACATGTTGTCCATACCAGTGGTGCGGTATTGACACCCTTCTAATTATGGTTACAGATTGGACCCCAACTCAGCTATAATAGCTTATTATGGGCATATCGGTTAAAGGACAACTTCCCATAGTTTCAGTTACAGAATTAGGACTGTCAGATATAGTCATTCATTCTCAGTAAAAGAACTCAGGTAATTCTTCAGATTTTAGGACTATCAGATACAGTCAACTCAGAACAGTACGAAACTCAGCTAGTTCCATCAGAACCTAGACTGTCAGATACAGTCGGTTAGTATCAGTTATTTCAGTTATACAGCTATTAGTATCTCATGTTATCAATAGTCAAACTCAGTAATCATGTTATCACGAACTCAGTTACAATTATTATGTATTCATACATGCATTCCCATTTTCATGTTATCTAGTCAGTTAGTGTAGTTCATGTATGTGAACCCTTTGCATTCAGCCTTCCTCACATGCATACCAGTATATTCAAACGTATTGACGCATTTATTCTAAGGTGTTTTATACCATAGGTTCAGAAGCACGAGCTCCGAAGCATCAGTAACATTCCAGTCTCAGCAGTCAGAGTTAGCAGTGAGTCCTCATTTTTCGAGGACATGATCATTACTTTATTATCTCATTAATTAATTTATTTTAGTAGTTGGAGTTAGTTGGGGACATGTCCTAGCAACTCCTTATTCAGATATTTTAAAGGCTTTCAGACTACAACATGTTTCAGACAGTTTATTTTAGTTTTGGGTATTGTTATACCCCATTATAGACATTGTTTTATATTTAATATTAGTTCAGTTTTGAACCTTATGTCCTTACAACCTTTATTTCTGCATTTATACAGTATATTATGCAGTATACAGGTACAGATATCAGTCATGGGTTAGCTTATGGTCCTTCGGGGTCATGAGCACCGTGTGACATTCTGGGTACCAAATTTGGGGCATTACAAATTAATACCCATGGGGTATCGTCAACCCATATTCAATACAAAAACCAAAAATAATATCCATGACTCCTCTCCGACACATCTCTCAAATAAGGTCTATACTAATGTCACAAGCCAATATTTCCAGTATTTCCAGTGTTTCAAGTATTTCCTTAGTGGTACCAATATTTTATGAATGAGTATGGTATGAGGATGTAATGCTCACAACCAACTAAAATTAAAATTTCCAAATCCAACCAATATACTAGGTAAGTGATCAAAAAGCCACCCAGTAAGCCAGTCATCCATAATTCAACAAACTCGCATATTAACAGAGTAAGATATACCATGACATGTCATTTGATACCTTATAATTACTAATTTAGTCAATTTCTACCAAGATTAACATTCAATGATTCAGATACCAGACCAATATCATCATATAAGACCCCACACGGTCACGTAAAACAAATAATGCTTCAAACCAACCAAATAACAACAATATAGACCCCACACTGGCACAACACATTAACAACATTATTTTCATGATTGGTTGCCATACCTATAACATGATTTTATACCAATATTAACTACCCAGCCCAGTATGATGAAAGTTAAGCCATAACCTATCTCAAATGCCAAAAACTAATTCAAAAAGCCTTTAATTCAGAGATTTTCTCTCAGTTAAAAAACCCAAAATCAACTAAATACTGAATCTACATGTCAAAAGAAAGCCAGCAATACCCATATTTCCTATTTTTGAGTCAGAGTCAAAATGAGCCCCCAAAATGGGTTTTTAAAAAAGAAGGGTAAAATTGGAATTTTAGTCTTAAAATATATTCCCCATGATTAAATAAACTCATAGAAGAAAACTCCAATGAAAACGTATTTAAATTGGGGTTTAGATCGAAGAATTACTATATTAGGCCTTCTGAGCTAAAATCCAAAATTTCATCTTTAAATCCAAGTTTTATCAAAGTTTACATGATAAAAATCAAACAAAAGTAATTGAAATAGGTATTTGGAGCTTACCTAAGGTTAAAATGGAAGAAATTTCTCAAAAATTCGAAACCCTATGCTCTAAGTCTCAAAAATGGTAAAAATCGTGAAAATGGGGTATGTAAATAACTCAGGCACTACTTAAGCGATCACCGGGTCGCATACGTGATACTTCGCCTGTCAGCGGGTGTTGCATAAGCAAACCTATTGTTGCTTAAGCGATGGTCACGTATGATACATAGGAGTCGTGTAAGATACATATCAGTTGTGAAGCTGGGTTACTTAAGAGATCAAAAGATCGCTTAAGCAGGTGCTCCAACTGGAGACTTCGAGAATTTCAAGTCGCCGCAAACCCCTCAAAATTCATCCAAAATCCCGAGAATGCAAACAAACTATGCTACCCTATCAAATTCGATGCTCCAAACTCAATGGCGGTATCTAATTTTGAAAAAACATCATTTTCACAAAGTTAACCCCCGAAATCCTATTATACAACTTTCCGGACCAAGGGTCAAAATGAGATATAAAAGCCATAAAATTACACCAACCATGTAACTACCCTAAATTTAGTGTTTTGAATCTGTTGGCGCAGTTCATTTTTTCATTCGATGCACAAATCATGAAATGTTGACCAAAGTCACTATAAGCCTTTTCAAACACCAAAATCACAATTTCACATGGATCGTACTGAAATGTATTGGGAATCAAGCCAAATATCCCCACACCCCAGAAATACCACAGAGAAAGCACATGGAGGGGTAAAATTGTCAAATTACATAGGAATAAATATTTCACATAAATCACCAAAAATCAAGTCGTGACGAATCGTGTAAGTAAAAGCATGACTGAAGGTAAATTCTTTTGCTAACTAAACTTTAATCACATGATAATGTCATAATATCAAAAACATGAAAAATGGGTATGAACACTAGCCATTAAATCCTTAAAATTAATGTAAAAATTCAACTTTTGGGAACAAGGATGAAAGATTATCCTTTTTCGAACCCCACATACTTGAATTTAGTCAATTCTCTTTGTAGGAACCTTGAATTAGAACCTTGGAAGCTTGAATTTTGGAGAAGAACACTTATTTGGGTTCTCTTGTGAGTATGAGAGAAGACGAATCCTGTGTTTGGATTATGTGATGAGGGAAAACATGTTAGTATTAGTTATAGGATCCTTTTGGACATATGTGACTAGTTTGCCCTAAAAAAACTAAAGAAAAACAATAATTTTAGCACGTCTGTGACCATAGATACAAAACTCACTTATCACGGAGCACAGAGGGAATGCCACACTCTTATCACAGACTCGCACTGGTTCGTTTGCAAAGATGCTCATAATTTTTCACTCGGGTATCAGATTTAGGCGAAATTAGATATACTGGAAAGAGGACTGAAATACCTTTCATTTCATGGGTCTTGAGCTCTAAATTCGAAGCTATATAAATTTAAAGTTGACTCTTATAGGATAAAATACCAAAACTCAATCGATAACAAAAGTTCTTAACTCAACTTTGCTCTAAGTATTTTCTATGAACATTCTTCATATCAAAAGTAGTTTACACACTAGGTAAATGATCATGAAACTTCTCTATGATTAAAAATTACTATTTTGAACCTATATACATATGACAAATGGTTAGAAGCTTAGCTAGCAATTTTTGGGGTATTAAAATATCTCCCTCTTGGGATCATTCATCCTCGAATGAAGATAGACATTGGGATGAAAAGAATAAAGTCACTAACCTAAAACAAAATTTCTAAAACAGATTAGGATTTGTAATTGTAATCACATCATGATAAAGTAATGACTTTTCCGATACATCTGGAACCTGATCACACACGTAGAAAATATATGGGACAGTGTAGACATGAAATTAGAAGAGCGCAATGCTAGGAGAGAAATCTCTTACTCCTATTGAATCATTGTTAGAAGTGAATAAATAAAGGATCTTAGACATCATGTCTACAAATAAAGGATATAGATGAGCTGAAAAGATAAAACCCCACAACATGAAACTAATTTCTTAGCTGACTTGATTAACTATAAGGAACTGATTTAGGCTGAGAGTTTAGAACTTAATTGAAACATTCATGAAACAATTGTACATATAGAACTAAGAAGTGATATATAATTCAATAATATTTTGAAAAGCTACTAAGAAGGAAATATGAGTTTCCTCAGACTCTCTTTATCATAACTTCTAATAACAATCAAGGGGAAGAATTTTAGGCATGATCTGAGTATGGAGTTCAAATAAGAAATCACAACATGGCTAAAGCTGTATGACATAAAATGTAGGCATATAAAACAAAAGCTAGAATAGGATTACTATGCCTTAGGAAACTGTTAACTTTCAAGATTAACAACACTCTTCCCCTTAAGCACCACACACTCTCAAACACTCTTCTAAATTATACATTTCCCGTTAAATACCACACTTTATTTGATAAAACTTATAACTTTTATGTGGGTATAGGTGACTATTCCTACCAACGCCTAAGTTGAGCTACATACTCTCATCGTGTTCAATCATAACTCGAAGTCACACGGTACTATACATAACACAATAATACTGGACTAAACCATGGATTTCAATATCCTATGTATTTCCAGAGCTCCCATCTCAATTCTAATTCTTTGAACCACTTTGACACTAACTTCGAGCTCTAATAAAGAATTCACTAGTTCATAATGCATTCAACTACTTATATACCAACATCTAGGAAACCTTCCATATTATCTAATAACTCCACTAGTAACAACTCTATGAATTATCTCTAAATAGGCCCCCCAAAAATTTTCAACTGACTATGACATATAAAAAAGCTTTGCATAGATTTTTCTTTCATATTTATTGGCTTAGATAAAAAACCATACAAAATTTTTCCCTAATAAGGAAATCTACTCTCTCCTATCTAAACCATTATTCATCCATTTTCATCACCACTATCTTACCATAAGGGTGTCACCGAAATGATAGAACATAAGGACCTTAAGAATGAACAAATACTATACAAAACTTTGACACTTGATTGAGACCTAAAGTATATAGTATCATAGGCATGATTCATTAAAGAGGTCTAAACTAATGACATATATGACATAATCTAAATTTCACTAGTCATTAAGGGTTTACCATGAGTTCTGAGAAATGAGCATACTATGAAACATGGGTTCATACCTATATAAGTTACTTAATATAAGACTGGAACTCATAAATTCATAGGGGATGACTAGGATCACAGAGTGAAGCTGTTACTTCCTTTTATGAGGAGTTGAGATTGAAAATGAATATGCATGAAGAGTATAAGCATTAGTCATGGGTGTGGCTCTATTATGCAATACATGGATAGGATGCCATAATGACTGAAGTCCAAGGATAATGCTATAGTAAGAATGAATCATTATCTTATGATAACTCTTGTTGACATGCATCAAAATAAATTCATAAAAATTGATTTGATTCTTCACTCTATCATATCCCCCTTAAATTAAATCCAACATTCTAAGCCTATGGGCCTATTACATATCCTCAAGACTGGGCTCTAATTTCTTTACTCTAGCAGTCTATACTTGAATGCTCAACTCACCCAGATAAACTATATTGGGAAAATACTAACTTACATTCTAGTACACTCTTTTCATATATACCATCCTTGACTTTATCTAGCTTTAATAATCATCATTCTATATTTACTCTCTTCTACGCAAATATTCCTTCCTCTCTATACACATATTTTCCCTTCTCTAATATCTCACCTCTAAACTTATATTTTCCCTAAACCATGAGAATCAAATTATACCAAAAGACTCAACATCATTTATCCATAACTCCTTAACTTAGATATAAAGAACACTATATACTATATAACTAGCTTTCTTCACATTTAGTAACTCAAGGATACTATCTAACCACATACGATACTTAATAATCTTAGAAAATAATGCAACCACATATTACCTTTGGTGCATCTCTATATCATACCTATACCATCATAATTGAAAAAGATGAACTTAAATTCTTGCATGCATTATTTCAAGCCTACTAACTCACCTTAACTAATAACTCCTTCTATACCTTCCTCCATGAAATCTACACCACACTCACGACCCATTAGTTAACACCCAAAGACATATTACCTCAATCCAAACTTAATATCATACATTTATCCATCAATATACTCTTAACCAATTGCTATCCATACCTTTCTTATCACTAGAATTCTAAATCCATATGCCTGACTCCGAGGTTTTTCTACTACTTATTAAACCTAAGACTCTAAAGTTTCTTTATCTCTCAATAAAGACTTTATTCAATAATCTAAGTACATACCTTCTCCTCTCATGAGTGTTATCTGTAGTGAAGGGTTAAAGAGAAATCTAAATACATGTCATATTTTGTCTTAACCATACAACTCATATAAATAAGGGCATAATCTTTCAAATTAAAGGAAATAAAACACACTAATGGGCTCCTCTCAAGACTTTTATGTTATTTCAAATGTTCTGATAGATAAACTAAGAGCATCATATCAGGAAGAATTGAAATTTACTTCTTATATTATCTCAAGGTTGAGACACAGTTGGAAGATTTTGGAGTAACACACCAATCAACATAACTTTCTTAGAGGACAACTTTACTTCATGATCTAGAGTAAGAAAGAAGTGAAATATTTCTTAAATGTCCAATATCCTCATAAAGAAAAGTACAGATATAATTACCATTCCGTAAGACTATACTAGTCACAGCTTTATAGATATCCTAGTACACTTAAACTCTGTGCTCTAATACCAAGTTCGTAATGCCCTGAGACTACCTTATTTACGTCAAACGGTGCTTAGAACCATAAGTGATCCCAAGATAACCCATGATACTTGCATAATTCGTGAGCAACTAAATAAAATACATAAAAATGAAAATGCTAATCAAAAGAAATATCATTAGCTTAACTTCTCTGATACAACATTGTTAAAACATTTACAATATTGGTTATACAAAAGGAAGCAAAAACTGAGTCCAGTGACAAACCAAGAATAATAAGATCCCAAGATTACAAGTCAATCTTAGAATCAAAAGAATTTTGAATGAAGTAAACTTATCTCCAAGGAGCCTCTATCTCCAAAAGTGTTGAAAACTCGCTGGACTTTGTCCCTCTGCAGTCTACTATGACACCTACAGATCGTAGGTTCCCTCCGTCAGTGTCATAGTCTTCTTTTTACTACTTCTGAGCCTCTGGACTTCAATTTTTGTCACTTACTCTGCTACCTATTACTAGTAGGTTCCTAAGAATGTGGGTTATTTTTTAGATTTTTGTTCCATTTTCATCTGATTAGCTTCCAACACTTAGTTTCCTACAAAAACACTTCAAACACATATCAAATCCAATAAAATAGCTGCAAGTAAATGCATATTCTTCAAGTTAAATCATCGTAAGTGCTATGAATCCATAGCACATCATTTATTTGAGGTCACTCAGGTTGGCCAGTTTATGAGGTTGAATACCCTAAACTTTATAGGCTTTAAGGTTGAGGAGTATCCTTAGGGATTTTTTTAGGAGATAGAGAAACTTTTAAAGGTGATGTATGCTACTAATTCATAGGGTGTGGAGTTTGCTGCATATCAGTTAAAGGATATGTCTTACCAGTAGTATGAGGAGTGGGAAGGGCTGAGAGGTGATGACACTGAGTCTGTGGTGTAGGATGAGTTTTCAGGTGCCTTTCTTGATAATTTATTTCCTCAGGAGTTGAGGAAGGATAAGTACAAAGATTTTATGAACTTGAAGCAGGATAAGATGAATGTAAAGGAGTATGTATTGAATTTCCATCAGTTATCCCGTTATGATCCGGAGTTAGTGTTATGAGGTCCTGGATAAGAAAGTTTATTTCTGGCTTGTCCTGTGATTTGGTGTTAGAATATAAGGCTTCTATACTTAATAATGATATGGACATATCCATACTGGTGGTTTATATGCAGAAGTGGAGGTTGAGAAGAAGTAGGTAGAGATGAGAGAAGGGTAGATTAAGAAATTTAGATAAGTAGGGAAGGATGCAAGTCAGCAGAATAGTAGGAGAGATAAGAGACATTGGGTAAATTCCTATTTGTCAGCTAGTGCTCTGTATCCTAATCCTTCAGGTGATCATCATATTTAGTCTAGCAATGTTCCTAAGTCATAGGGTTCCCAGCCTCAGGTTAGTTGAGCTGAGTAAGCCCCACCTTATCCCCTTGCCATTTTTTAGGGAAGCTTCACCATAGATATTATGAGAAGGGAAGGAATTTATGCTTTAATTATGGTCATCTTGGTCATATGCATTGAAATTATACTATAGCTAAAGTTTTCACTTGAGCTAATAAGATCCTAGTCGCCACTTATTTAGCTCCTACACCTAAGGGCACCACATCAGGTATTGACAATGGTCGAAATCTCCTTTATACACTTGCTACTCATCAGGAATACAGATCTTCTCCCATAATGTTTATTTTTTATTTGATTAGAGTTCTACCATATCTTATGTGACCCCTTATATTTATGTACACTTTGGTTTTAATCCTAAAAATATTTTTGACTCTTATTCTATTTCAACTTTTGTAGGTGAGTGTATTTTGGCTAGTAAAATCTATAAGGGTTATGTGGTGTCCATTCTTCATAGAAAGACATTGGTGGATTTTATAGAACTTGATATGGTAGATTTTGATGTAATCTTGAGGATGATTGGCTTCACTAATGTTATTCTTCTATGGATTGTAGGACCCAAAAGGTCAGTTCATTTTCCTAATTAACCAGTAATTAAATGGAAGGGGATCTCCTTAGTACCCAAAGGAAAGTTTATTTCTTATCTTAGAGCTTAGAAGATGGTTTCCAAAGAGTGTATGTTTCACCAGTACGTGTTAAGGATTCTAACTCTGAGATCCCTCTTTGTAATTTGTCCCGATGGTTAATGAATTTTCTAAAGTTTTTCCCGATGATCTTCCTAGAATTCCTTAAGATAGAGAAATAGATTTTGGGATTAACCTTCTATCGAATACCAATCCCATTTTTATTCCTCCTTATAGAATGGCTCCAGCTGAACTAAAGGAACTAAAGAAGCAATTAAAGGATCTTCTTAATAAGGTTTTCATTCATCCTAGTGTTTCTTCATTGAATTCTCTTGTACTTTTTGTATGGAAGAAAGATGAATCTCTTGGGATGTGTATAGACTATCATTAATTGAATAAGGTTATGGTTAAAAAAATGCTTTTGATTATGTCATTTAGGTTGACTGATGCCCTAACTACTTTCATGGATCTTATGAATTGGGTGTGTAGGTAGTTTTTGGACTTGTTTATTATTATGTTTATTGATGACATCCTAGTGTACTCTAAAAGGAAGGAGGATCATGTTAATTACCTTCGAATTATGTTACAGACCCTTAAGGACTAGAACTTGTATGCAAAATTTTCTATGTGTTAATTTTGGCTAAGTGTTGCGACCTTTCTTAGGCATGTTATTTCTAGTGAGGGGATAAAGGTGGATTAATAAAAAGTTGAGGCAGTTAAGAAATGGCCTAGACCTAGGACTCTAACTGACATTAGGAGCTTTTTGGGCTTGGTTAGGTACTATAGGAGGTTTTTGGAGAGTTTCTCATCTATTTTGGCTCTGCTAACAAAATTAGCTCCGAAAAAGGTTATGTTTTTATGGTCAGATGCTTGTGAAGGAAGTTTAGAGAATTTGAAGGATAAGTTGACTTTTGCGCCAGTCTTGACCCTACTCAAGGATACTAAAGGGTTTGTCGTATATTGTGATGCATCTCGTATAGGACTAGGTTGTATTTTAATGCAGCATCGCAAGATTGTAGCTTATGCTTCTAGGAAGTTTAAGGTTCATGAGAGAAATTACCCTAATCATGATCTAGAGTTGGCGGTTGTGGTCTTTGCTTTGAAAATTTGGCGCCATTATCTGTATAGGGTACCTGTGGAAATTTATTTGTAGCATAAGATCTTGAAGTATGTGTTTACATAGAAAGAACTAAATCTCAGGAAGAGATGGTAGCTCAAATTGATTAAGGATTATGACATGAGTTTGCACTATCATCCAACTAAAGATAGTAGGGTTGTTGATGCTCTTAGCTAGTTGTCCATGGGGATTCTATCCTATATTGATAAGGAGAAAAGAGGATTGGTGAAGGATATTCACTGGCTTGCTAATTTAGGAGTTCACCTTTTGGAATCCAAGGATGGAAGAGTGATTGTTTAGGAAGTCCTTAAATTATCACTTGTTGTTGAGGTCAAGGAGAAGTAGATTTTGCAAATTTAGGATGATGTAGGTCAGCAAAAGGTTATGGCTTTTGATATTGGGGGAGATGGCATTTTGAGATATAAAGAAAGAATATGTATTCCTGATGTGGATGGGCTACGAGAAAGAATTTTGATCATAGCTCATAAGTCTAGATATACAAATCATCTGGGTTTGAAAAAAATGAATCATGACTTGAAGGAAATCTACTAGTGGAATAATATGAAAAGAGTTGTCGCAAATTATGTTGCTCAGTGTATGGTTTGTCAACAAGTCAAGGTAAAGCATTTGAGGCCTGGCGGTACTTCACAGGAGATAGAGTTGACTATATGGAAATGGGAGATGATTAATATGGATTTTTTTACTATAATACCCCGTATTATTCTTAGCTCAATTCATCTCCTTGTTGCATGCATAAGAGTATTAAATCCTAAAAATCTCACTAAGTGTTAGGGACTTAGTCATTTTTAAGGCCTCTTAACTTTGAGGAATTTTTAAATTAGTTTTCCTGACCCCAATATATTGGTTTTTAAATTATTTCATGTTCAGGGATGTAAGAAGCATGTCTCGAAGAATGTTTGGATATTTTTGACGAGGATTGGGTCACGTTTGGATCACGATTCCATCAACTCATCGCGATAGTGTTTCATAGTGGTGCTATGAGCAATGACACCTTCATTGTATCATGGTGAGCCTTTAAATTGTAGCCCAGTTATGAATTTTTATTGCTTGAGGGGAAATTGTGTATTTTCCTCTCAATACAAGTCGTCATATCACGACTTATACCATCAGTTAGGGCATTATTTTCCCTTCTTCTTTAATTTTCCTCTAAAAGAAACCCTATTCAATTCCATTACTTTCTCTCCAAGAAAACCAAGAATTCAAGTTCCCAAATCCAAGAACCTTGAAGAAAACATCAATATTAGTGTTTCTCTTCCAAGATTAATAGTTTAAGGTATCTCTGATGTTCATCCATGGGCCCTTTTCACCCATGGAGTCCAAGAATCCTTTTTTATTTTTTAAATTGCAAGTTTTACATGATTAAGTTAGATTATTTCCATGAATATCTTCTTAATTTTATTTCAAGCTACTATTTTAAATGTTATTCATGTTAAATGAGCCATTACCTATTTTAAATATTGAAATATTCATATTGAACTCCCTAATTCATGGTTTTTAGTATTGTAACTATGTTATTGTCGCATGTTTTGCTCATCCTTATGTTTAAGTTTATGGCTTTCATGTGTTTTATAAATTTCCTAAGTTGGGTTTTGAATAATGATTCCCTACTATGGTTTTCAAAGTTTGTATATGTCCTTAATGTTGTTTACATTCAGTGTTGGTGGGTTATGAACACCCGATCCTAGTTGTTTACATAATTTCAGTATCTTAAGAATGATTTCAGATAAACCATGAGCATTGTTATTCAGCTAGTTATTATGATTAGTTATTTTCTCAGTTAAACTTAGTTTAGCCCAGTATCTATGTCATTCAGTTGGGAGTAACACTTAGCACCGAGTGAACATAGGGATGGTGTCTCCCCCATCAGTTAGGCATGAGGCACTAGTAGCAGTCCCTAAGTTCCAAACCTATGGTGCCACCATATATTTTGAGGGGTCCCCCGTCAGTTAGGATGAGAGCCTCATCCTTTAAGGAATCAGCTTAGCCTTGTGGAATCCACATCGTCAGCCAGTTCTTGTACCTTAGCAAGGTACTGGAACCCTTCCAACTAGGGTTATAGGTTGGAACCTGATACCAAATTAAGGTATGTCGGTTATAGCTAGCTCCCATAGTCTTAGCATAGTATTCAGTATAGTTTCAGCTCAGGTTTGCTTGACCAAAGCATATAGACTCTCAGCTATTCAGTTATTAGATTTTAGTATTTCCATTTACAACTTATTTCAGAAATGTACACGTATAAATATATGCTTGGTCTTACATTCTCATATACTATAGTTTCACACAATCATGTTTAGTTATCTCATGCTATTCAGTCAGTCATTATTTCATGCACAGCTAACCTATGCATTTTAGCCTATCCTCATCTCATATATCAGTACATTCAAAGTATTGACTGCATACTTTTCTTTGCACTATGATGTCTTATATCATAGGTTCGAATACTCAGTTCCTCGATTGCGCTTAGACAGTTCAGCTTACCAGCAGCAGTATTGGTGAGTCCTTATACATCGAGGGAAAGATTGATTATTTTAGTTATTTTAGTAGTTCCATATTTTTAGTCAGTTAGAGGCTTTTCAAACATTCAGTTAGTCAGTTAGACAGCTAGTCAGTTTATCAGTGTTTATTAGTTATGGTTTCAGTATTTTTATCTGTTGTTTACAGACTTGTGATAGAATTACATTTTCTGTATTTAGATTGGCTTACCTTATTAGTTATATTCCATGTACATATTTTATTAGTAGTTTGTTAGTGCTCACAGTAGGTACCAGCTCATGGTTTAGCTTGTGCTCACTTGTGACCATAAGCACCCTTGTCGTGGCTAGGGGGTAGCATCGGGTCGTGACAAAACATGGTATTAGATCCTAATATTTTACATTGTCCTAGGGATTCTGAAAGTCGCATTGAGTAGAGTCTTGTGCATGGGTGTGAAGCATGCCACAATTATAGACAAGAGGCTACAAGATATTTTAGGAAAAGTTTCCCTTCTTTCAGTATTCATGTCGTGCGAATGAGCATGAGCTCTATGTAAACCCTCTTTCTAACTCATCCTTTATTCTATTACAAACCATGCCTCCCAGAAAGAATAATGGAAGAAGGAACGAGAATCAACCTGCACCTTCACCTGTTTAGGATGGTCCTCTGAATGAGAATGTCTCTTACGCCGAATTCAGAGTTACCTTCACTACCTTATCTCACTCAGTAGTTTCTCAGAATAATCTTTAGGGTGCTACCCTGGCCAATCCAGTGGCAAATACAGTTGCAACTAGGATTTAGGATTTCGCCCGAATGAATCCCCTTTGTTTTTAGGATCCAAGCCTGAGGAGGATCCTCAAGAATTTTTTGATATGGTTCAAAAAATAACAAATATCATGGGTGTCACTTTGAGTGAGAGTGTAGAGTTAGTTGCATATCAGTTGTAGGATGTAGCTCACACCTAGTCTAAGCAGTGAAGGGGTCATAAGGGTGTTGAGGTAGGGCCTGTTAAGTGGGAAGAGTTTTCCATGGCTTTCTTAGACAAGTTCTTTCCATTAGAGTTGAGGGAATATAAGGTGTTGGAGTTTATTAATTGAAGTAGGGTACTATGAGTGTGAAGGAATACCTGCTTAATTTTACTTAGTTGGCGAGTTATGCTCCTTTGATGGTAGCTGATAATAGGTCTAGAATGAGTAAATTTGCATCTAGTGTATCTGATAGTATGGTAAAGGAGTGTAGGACAACAATGTTGATTAAGGAGATGTATTTATCTTGACTCATGGTTCATGCTCAATAGATTGAGAATGATTAAAGAGAAAAAAGAGAGAATAAGAGGGCCAGAAGAGGTAGTTTTAACTTTTAACAGCTGAGGTTAGAAGGTGGTAACCATTCTCAGTTCCATTAGAAATTCTCATCTCCAGCTTCATTTTTATCTAGCGCGCCAGTGCCAAAGCTCAGAAATAATAGTCAGGATAAAGCGCTAGGTTCTAAGACACAAGGTAGTGTGACCAATTGTCATACTAACCCACTTTGTCGTAAATATGGTAAGAATAATCCAGGTGTATGCAAGGCTGGTAGTGATGTGTGTTTTGTGTGTGGTAAGACAGGCCACAAAATCAAGGAGTACCTAGCGGGTATGTGGAAATATAGGAATGATTGCTATTAGGGTCAAAATAATTCTCTATCTACACCAACAGGTCATCCAACTCAGCAGGGCGCTACATCCAGTGCCACCAGTGGACTGCGCCAGAATAGACTATATGCTCTTCAGTTCTGACAGGATCAGGAAAGTTCTCGTGATATGAATATGGGTATGTTACACGTCTTTCATCTTCATGTGTATGTTTTACTAGACCCCAGAGCCTCATTTTCTTTGTAACCCCTATATAGTTGTTAATTTTACTGTCATACCAAAAAATTAGCAGAGCCTTTCTCAATGTCTAAACAAGTGGGTAAATCTATTATAGCCAGACAGGTTTACAGAAATTTCCCGATTATAATATCCCATAAAATCACTTAAGTAGATCTTGTGGAATTAAAAATAACTGATTTTGATGTCATTCTTAGCATGGATTGGCTCCACTCATGCTATGGTTCAGTTTACTATAGAAATAGGGTCGTTCAGTTTCAGTTTCCCAATGAACTAGTCATTGAATGGAGGGGTAGTACTTCAGTGCATAGGGGTCAAATTATGTCATATCTTAGAGCGAGAAAGATGATATCTAAGGGGTATGTTTACCATCTTGTTCAAGTCAAAAAATCTAGTTCTAAGACCCCAGTCCCGAGTCAGTTTTAGTAGTAAGGGAGTTTCCAGATGTGTTCCCTGAAGATCTCCCTGGAGTCCCTCCCGAAAGGGAAATTAACTTTAGAATGGATCTCTTTCAAGCTACCCAGCCTATCTCTATTCCGCTCTATAGAATGGCTCTAGCCGAGCTTAGGGAGTTCAAAGATCTCCTATATAAGGGATTCATCTATCCAAATGTTTCCCTATGGGGCAATCCAGTTTTTTTCGTGTGTAAGAATGATGGTTCTCTCAGAATGTGTATTGCTTACCATCAGTTAAACAAAGGCACTATCAAGAATAAGTATCCACTCCCAAGGATTGATGACTTGTTCGACCAATTTCAGGGGTTCCATTTATTTCTCTAAGATAAACCTCAGATCTGGCTATCATCAGCTTAGTGTCAGAGAATATGACATTTCGAAGACAACATTCAAAACTTGATATGATCACTTTGAATTTTTAGTTGTCTTTTGGACTAACGAATGCCCCAACAGCTTTCATGTACTTGATGAACAAGGTGTTCAAGAAGTACTTGGACATGTTTGTCATAGTCTTTATTCATGATATTCTTGTCTATTCCCATAGAAAAAATAATCATGCGGACCATCTATGGATTGTGTTGCAGACCCTAAAAACTCATCAGTTTTTTACCAAATTCAATAAGTTCATGTTTTGGCTAAGATCGGTAGCTTTCCTTGGACATATTGTTCATGGTGATGGCATTAGAGTTGACCCTCAAAAGACTAAAGTAGTGAGAAACTAGCCCAGACCCATCTCTCCATCAGATATCAGGAGTTTCTTGGGTTTGGCTAGCTATTATAGATGATTTTTTGAAGGGTTTTCATCTAGTGTATCCCCCATATACCGATTGACTCAGAAGCAATTCAAGTTTTAGTGGTTAGATTCTTGTGAAAGGAGTTTTCAGGAGTTAAAGACTCGACCCACCTCAGCCCCAATTTTAACTTTGCCAAATGATTCTGAGGGATTTGTTATTTTTTGTGATGCTTTAAGAATTGGTATTGGTTTTGTTATGATACATAAAGGTAAGGTCATAGCCTACACCTCTAGATAGTTTAAACCCTATGAAAAAAATTACCCCATCCATGATCTTGAGTTGGCAATTATTGTGTTTGCCTTGAAAATTTAGAGACATTATCTTTATAGGGTTCATGTTGATGTGTTCACGGATCCCAAAAGTTTGTAGTATATGTTTTCGCAGAATGATTTGAATCTTCGTCAAAGGAGGTGGCTTGAGTTATTGAAAAATTACGATATGAGCATGTTGTATCATCCGAGAAAGGCCAATGTAGTGGCAGATGCCCTTAGTAGATTGTCTATGGGTAGTGTTGCTCATGTTGAGAATGATAAGAAGAAGTTATTTTAGTAGGTTCATTAACTTACTAGATTAGGTATTCGGTTGGCTGATACTGCTGAGGGTAGTAAATGGGTTCATAATAGTTCAGAATCTTTTTTGGTTGCTGAAGTGAAGGAGAAACAAGATAGGGAGCCCAGTTTTGCTAAGTTGAAGGAATCAGTTAGAGATAAGAAGGTAGAGGTTTTCTCCCAATGGGGAGATGGTGTGTTGTGTTCTCAAGGTAGGCTGTGTGTTCTATGTTTTGATGGTTTGAGACAGTGAATTCTTGCAGAAGCGCAAGGTGCTCGTTACTCTATACACCTAGGAGCCACTAAGATGTACCTTGATTTACGAGAAATTTATTGGTGGAGTGGTATGAAGGGAGATATCACAGAGTTTGTAGCTAAGTGTTCTAATTGTCAGTAGGTTAAAGTTAAACACCAGAGGCCAAGTGGTACCGTGCAAGAGTTCAGAATTCCCACATGGAAATGGGAGATTGTAAACTTGGATTTTGTGATGGGATTGCCTCGTACGCTTCATCATCATGATTAAATTTGGGTTATTCTAGATAGCATGACCAAATTAGCTCATTTCTTGCCAGTTCATACTTCATATTCAGCCGAGGACTATGCTAAGCTCTATCTTAGAGAGTTGATTAAGTTGCATGGTGTCCCATTGTCTATAATTTAAGATGGAGGTACTTAGTTTACCTCTCACTTTTGGAAGGCTTTTCAGAAGGGCCATGGTACCCAAGTTCATCTCAGTACATCTTTTCATCCTTAGACTGATGGTCGGGCAGAGAGGACCAGTCAGACCCTAGAGGATATGTTGAGGGCGTGTGTATTTGATTTCAAGGGTAGTTGGAATAATCACTTACCTTTGATCGAGTTTGCCTATAATAACAGTTATCACTCCAGTATTCAAATGGCTTCATTTGAGGCTCTCTATGAGAGGATATGTAGATCTCCTATTGGTTGGTTTATGGAAGGTAAGGCTGCTTTGATAGGGCCAAATTTGGTGTATGATGCAATGGAAAAGGTTTAGTTAATCGGGGAGAGTCTTAAGACAGCCCAGATCCATAAAAAATCCAATGCAGATGGAAGAAGAAGAGACCTTGAGTTTGATTTTTGTGATTTGGTATATCTGAAAATTTTGTCCATGAAAGGAGTGAAGAGATTTGGCAAAAATAGAAAGCTCAGTCCCCAATATATTGGCCCTTACAAAATTTTGAGTCATTTTAGGAAGGTCGCTTATGAGCTTGAGTTTCTGTAGATTTGGCATCAGTGCATCGAATGTTTCATTTTTCTTTATTAAAGAAGTGTATTGGTGATCCAGCTATCGTAGTTCCTTTTGAAAGCACATATGTTAAGGATAGACTTTCTTATGAAGAAATTCCAATCAAAATCCTTGATCGTCAGATTCGTAGACTAAAGAACAAAGAAGTTCCCTTGGTTAAAGTTCTTTGACGAAACCAGTCCATTAAGGGAGCCACTTGGGAAGCAAAACCAGATATACGTACCAAATACCCTTATATTTTCTCTACTAACTCAGACTCAATTTAAGGTAATAGTCTTTCTTATATTGTCTCTTTTCCATTATCAATTTTAGCTATATAATTATTCTCATGTCATTGCATATATTCACGAAATCAGTTCAATTCATGTATCATGTTTCAGACTCAGTCATGTAATCATGTTTTCAATTATGCATGTTCAGTATGTGATCACAGTTACCTTAGTTCAGAACTCTCAGCCTTATCAGTCTCATTCGAGGATGAATTTTCCCAAGGAGGAGATATTGTAATACCCCGTATTATTCTTAGCTCAATTCAGCACCTAGTTGTATGCATAAGAGGCTTAAATCCTAAAAATCTCACTTAGTGTTGGGGACTTAGTCATTCTTAAGGCCTCTTAACTTTGAGGATTTTTTTATATTAGCCTTCCCGACCCTGAGATATTGGTTTTTGAGTTAATTCATGTTCAGGGGTGTAAGAAGCATGTCTCAAAAAAGTTTTGGATTTTTTGAATGAGGATTGGGTCACATTTGGATCACGATTCAAATAACTCACCGCAATAGTGCCGCGTCTCGGTGCTATTAGTGATGGCACCTTCACCGCGTCACGGTGAGACTTTAAATCGCAGTCCAGTTATGAATTTAAATGCCTGAGGGGAACTTGTGTCTCTTCCCCTCAATCCAAGTCATCATATAACAACTTATACCATCAGTTAGGGCATTATTTGCCCTTCTCATTAAATTCTCCTCTCAAAGAAACCCTATTTATCTCCCTAAATCATCAATTCCATTACTTTATCTCCAAGAAAACCAAGAATTCAAGTTCCTAAATCCAAGAACCTTTAAGGAGACATCAAGATTGGTGTTTCTCTTCCAATATTAAGGGCTTAAGGTATGTGTGATGTTCATCCGTGGGCCCTTTTCACCCATAGAGTCTAAGAATCCCTTTTTATATTTTAAATTATGAGTTTTACATGATTAAGTTGGATTATGTCCATAAATATCTTGTTAATTTGATTTCAAGCTATGATTTTAAATTTTTTTCATGTGGAATGAGCCATTAACTATTTTAAATATTGAAATCTTCATATTAAACTCCCTAATTCGTGGTTTTTAGTACTATAACTACGTTATTATCGCATGTTTTGCTCATCCTTATGTTTAAGTTTATGGCTCTCATGTGTTTGATGAATTTCCTAAGTTGGGTTTTGAATAATTATTCCCTACTATAGTTTTCAAAGCTTGTATATGGCCTTAATATTGTTTACATTTAGTGTTGGTGGGGTATGAACACCCAATACCTAGTTTTTTTACATAATTTCAGTATCTTCACAATGATTTCAGATAAACTGTGAGCATTGTTATTCATCCAGTTATTATGATTAGTTATTTTCTCAATTAAACTTAGTTCATCCCATTATCTATGTCATTCAGTTGGGAGTAACACTTAGTACCTAGTGAATATAGGGATGTTATCTCCCCCATCAGTTAGGCATGAGGCACTAGTAGCAGTTCCTAAGTTCCAAGCCTATGGTCCCACCATAGATTTTGAGAGGTACCCCGTCAGTTAGGATAACAACTTCATCATTTAAGGCATCATCTCAGCCTTGTGGAATCCACATCGTCAGTTAGAGCTTGTACCGTTAGAAAGGTACAGGCACCCTTCCAACTAGGGTTGTAGGTTGGACCCTGATACCATATTGAGGTATGTTGGTTATAGATAGTTCCCACAGTCTCATCATAGTATTCAGTATAGTTTCAGTTTAGGTTTGCTTGACCAAAGCATATAGACTATTAGCTATTCAGTTATCAGAGTTTAGTATTTCTATTTACATCTTATTTTAGAAATGTACACATATATATATGCTTGGTCTTGCATTCTCATATACTATAGTTTTGTGTAATCATGTTCAGTTATCTCTTGCTATTCAGTCAGTCATTATTTCATGCACAATTAAGCCATGCATTTTAGCCTATCCTCATCGCATATACCAGTACATTCAAAGTACTAACTGCATACTGTTCTTTTTTCTATGATGTCTTATATCATAGGTTCAGATACTAAGTTCCCTGAGCATGCTTAGACAGTTCATCTTACCTGTAGCAGTATTGGTGAGTCCTTATCCATCGAGGGCAAGATTGATTATTTCAGTTATTTCAGTAGTTCCATATTTTTAGTCAGTTAAAGGCTTTTCAGACATTCAGTTAGTCAGTTAGACAGCTAGTCAGTTAATCAGTCTTTTTTAGTTGTGGTTTTAGTATTTTTATCAGTTATTTACAGACTTATGATTGAATCACGTTTTTGGTATTCAGATTGGCCTACCTTATTAGTTATCTTCCACATACATGTTTTATTAGCAGCTTACCCAGTGCTCACAGTAGGTACCAACTTATGGGTTAGCTTATGGTCCTTGTGACCATAAGAACCATTGTCACGACAAGGGGGTAGCCTCGAGTTATGACCGTTATTTGTATGTTGCGGTCTCGAAACTAGTATGATTTTATTTGGGTCATTGTGGATAGGATGACCAAGTCAGATCACTTCTTAACTGTAAAAACTAGCTACTCATGAGAGGATTATGTTAAGTTATTCATTTAGGAGATAGTTAAGTTTCATAGAGCGTCGGTGTCCATCATTTCAGACCAAGGTACCCAGTTTTTTTCTTATTTTTTGCATTCTTTTCAGAAAGGTTTGGGCATTCAAGTGAAACTTAGCACCGTTTTCCAGCCTCAAATGGATGGACGAGTAGAACATATTACTTAGAACTTGGAGGATATGTTAAGGTCCTGCGTAATTGACTTTAAAGGTATTTGGGTTGACCATTTTCCTCTTATTCAATTTGCTTGTAACAATAATTACCATTCTAGCATCTAAATGGCTCCTTTTGAGGCTCTTTATAATAGAAGGTGTAGGTCTCCTATTAGTTGGTTTGAGATGGGTGAGACTAGGTTGTTTAGACTTGACTTGGTTCACCAAGCCAAGGAGAAGGTGGAGGTGATTAGAGAAAGACTTAAGACTGTTCAAAGTCTCCCAAAGTCTTATACGGATGTGAGATAGAGGGGGTTGGAATTTGGGGTTGTTGATTGGGTATACTTGAAGGTTTATCCTATGAAAGTAGTCATGAGATTTAGGAAGAAGGGAAATCTCAATCCCCATTACATTGGTCCATATCAAATTTTAAGAAGAATTGGGAATGTCGCTTATGAATTAGATTTGCCAGCAAATTTGGCCTTGATTCATCCTATTTTCCATGTGTCTATGCTGAAAAAGTGGGTGGGTGACCCTTCTTTGATAGTGCCAATTGAGAATGTGGGTGTTAAGAATTCTTTGTGTTATGAGGAAGTCCCAGTTGAGATATTTGATAGGCAAGTTCATAGGTTGAGGACAAAGGATATAGCTTCAATGAAGGTTCATTGGAGAAATCAAAAGGTGGAAGAAGATACATGGGAATTTGAAGAATATATGAAAGCTAAATACTTGTTCTTGTTCCCAACGTTTAATGAAAATGCTTAAGGTATGATTTAATTCTATGCTTAAGGTATGATTTAATTTTTACTCTTGTTGCATTTTTAATTTGTCCTCGGATTATACTGCATTCTATCTATTATCATGTTAAAAATATCCTAACTCCTCATTCCGGGTTGAATAATCCAAAGGAGGAATAATGTAAGACCCCGTAAAATTTACGATCATTTTATTTTTTACCCTCCCGTATGAGTAGTGTTAATTTTTTACTTGATTTATGATCAAGGATATTAAAAGGATGTTTTGGGAAAAATTTTGAATATCTGGAAGGAGTTTGGGGTAATTTTGGGACCCCAAGGCAGTAAGGGTCTGCGATAGTGGCATGCCATGCCACTTATGCTCCGTGATAGGACCGTGGCATGGAAGCTAACCTTCGCGATAGTGTCATGCCATGATGTTATATTGATTTCATCGAGTTTTGTTTTTTTTCACTTGGGGTGAGGGGATTTTTGTCCTTTTACCCCTAAAACAACTTTAAAACACTTAGATGTCCCCTTTTCCTACAGTTATCAATATCAAACACCATTATTTTCTTCTTTAAATCTCAAAAAAATAAAATTCAAGGGTTTTACCAGGGATTCAACATTCAGGCTCTAAACTTCAATTTCTCTTCAATTTCTTATATATTTCATACATGTTTCTCATTTCTTAACTTGTATATTACATTTTGACATAAATTGATTCAATATTCATGTGTTTAAATTGTTGGGTTTGAAATTAGGTTGAGGAATTTTGATTCTTATTACTTGAATTATTTTTTCCTATATTTTAAATGAATTATTCCTGCTTTAATTAAGGCTTTATAGGACTGAATTGGTGCATTATGATATTGTTTGGAACGGGTGACTTGGGTTTCCCCAAATTGATGAATTTTAGGCTTGGTAATGGCATTAACCTCAACCCACCTTTTAAACTTGATTTTGAATATGGATGATTGTAGAATTTAACTTTTGTGAAGATTGCATTGCATTAAAGATAAATGGATAAAAAAGGTTTTGGAATTCCCTTGGTGTCCATGGTTTTGGATTTTTAAATAGAACTTGGTAGTCTAATGGTTAAATGAATTGGTTTATAAGAATTTAATTATCTTGCAAGTATATTGGTATGATAATACCATGTTGGAAAATGCCTTAATAAATACTCCTTGATTAATGATTGGGTTTATGTGCAAACTATTTTAATTTGGGCTTAAAGGAAATTGTGTAGCTCACCGTGAAGGTGTAGTCTCGGGGGACAAACACTAGAAACCACATTTGTCGACGTTGAGGGTCTATGTGACAATGTGCCGGATGCACACATTATATTTTGGATGGTTATCGCCTTGGTGTCTTTAGCCTTTCCTCGGTATGTGCGACTAACACGTACTAGGGCTCTTTCGGCCGGGGAAGTTAGGATCATACACCCTATGGGTGCCTTTAGGAAAGAGTAAGCTACACAATTCAGGCCAATGTTTTAAACTATCATATTAATGGACCCTCGTCCCTATCCCGGCATTCTATATATGTATATATAAATATTGTGTATGTTGTTTTGACTGTTTTTTGATAAATATATTATTTTATCCCTTTTTGTCAATTTACATACTAGTGCTCGCCTCACTGACCATCGTCGGACGCTGCATCATTTTATGATATAGATTCAAAGGACTTTTCTGTTATTTTTTTGCAGCATTAGGTGGTGTAGTACGTCTGTTGAGCTGCGGTGGAGTGGTGAGCCTCCATCTTTTGGAAGGGCCAATCATTTCATTGGTTTCTTTACTGTCTTAGTACTTTTAGATATTTTTTGTCATAGTCGGGTCCATGTCCCAACTTGGTTTGGTATTCTTCGTTTAGAGGCTTTTGTGGATAATAATTGGGTTGGTTTTTGGTTAGATTCTTAGAAATTTCATTAGACTTATCTATCCTTCTTATTACTATTATGGTTGGCTTTCGTTGTTTACATTTACGTTCTCTTGAGGTAAGGCTAAGGGAGTTGTCTCCGATCCATGGTGGGCTTGAGATTACTCACACGACTAGGCTCGAATTAGGGTCGTGACAATTATATAAGGCTTTGGTCCAACTTATATACACGAAACTAAAGTTAATTTCAATATAATGTCACTTTTGTTAATTGATCATTGAATTGACATAAAAACAAACAAAGGAGGTTTGAGCTAAAATTAGTAGTTACTTTTACTATGATGTTGCATCGGATGAAACATATTGATCTTAATCACTTGTCATGTTATATTTGATATTTCATATACTTGATTCAACTAATTATTTATGCTGAAATCAAAGATGAAAGGACTCAAAAGCTTAAAGACGACATAAGGCATTATTATGATGACTTTTTATACTAGCGACCAAAATAATTGTAAATTAAAAAATATTGTTAGAAAAATATTTAGTCCGTCTTCAAAGTGAAGAATATTCTTTTAATTTCATTCTACAATAATTGTCAATAAGATTGTGCTTTTCAAAGACAAGAAATATTAATCATATAAGCTTATCATTCATCAACTTTAGCTTGCACTTTTCCCTTTCAAAATTTGTATAACTCATGACACATTTATTTTAACAATAGTTCTATATTTTTTTTAAAAATATATCTATTAATTAGTTTGAAATACACGTACAATGCATGCATTTGAAAACTAGTTAAGAATACATACTGAAACAGACTTAATTAATAACATAATTGAAGAATCATTATTTATAAAAAGTAAAATGATAGAACTTGAAGAACCAAAAATTAATTAACTGTAGGCTAATCCAATTGACAAATATATAAAAGGAAAATTCAAAGAACACTAATCGAGAAATAACTACATAAAGGCAAGAAATGGCTTCCATTTTTCTCAAAGATATTTTGCGGTTTATAGATTTATCTTATCTTTTATTTTTGTACTCTTGATTTTTTTACCTTAAAAAAATTAGAGGAAGGAAAAAAATTGAGAGATGAAGAAACATATACAACTAATGAATGATGACGTTGGAATCAGAATAATTGTCATATTCAACTCTCATCACCTTCAAACTTCACGGATGATGAAGATCACCATCTTCGATCTATCTTGTAGTGCTAGCTAAGATTTTGATCTATAAAAGGGATGCAGTTGGTTTCTCTAAAATATTGATTTTAGGATTGTCATTTATTAACTCATTCTACATGATGCATCATAATTCTATTTTTTTAAATGAGCATACAATAGATATGATTTAACATATAATTATTACAATAAAAATGGTGTTATATGGTTTTTTGGTATAGTATACCCTTAATATTTCAGAATACACATAGCATTCATATTAAGTAAAGATAAATGCTAAGTATACATATGCAAGGTGCATGTCCAGAATAGTATGTTACATACAAAAAATTAAGGAAAGTGTCCATTCGATCATAATCTTACCCAAAATAGCCTAACTATTCACTTATTACCCTACTTAACCCCTCGATAAAATTATGTATATTTAAGTCTCTCACTCCTTTCCCCCCTTTTCATGTGATCCAATCCTTTTCAATTCACTCTTTTAGTCAACATCTCAGTTATTTTTAATCTTCTTGTAAAAGTCTTTATTAGCCCTTCTCTCTATCTTTTCATGTTTCTCTCTCTCTTTTATTTTTTACCTCCTCTACAAACTCATTTATCTTCCTTCTTTTTTTCAATTTCATGACGATTTATTGCTTTAACACTTTCAATGGTGATATATTTTTTCTTTACTAATAAGAACTTGACTAGACTTCACAGAAAAGTTATAATGACCATCTTGTTTCCTCTCCTCATCTATTCCATCTAAAAACTTTTTGTACTTTATTAATCCCAAATCAAGTTTTAATTGGCCCTATACAACCTTCAAATCATCTTTGAATATCTCTAGCCTAGATTTTATTTGTTATTACACCGATTACTATTGTGAAAATACCTTAAATTATTGACAGCTCAAGGTTACGAGCTTACAGATACATATTGTGCGTATCTTATGTCTCAAATATTGTCCACAGAAGCCTCAATTCTAAGAATACCAACTAAGTCGGGACATGCCCCTGGCTATGATAAAAGAAATCCATAAGTACTAGAAAAATAATGAAAAACTAAGAGAATGACCAGGCCTTTTGAAATATGGAGGCTCACCATATCACAGCTAATCAACAGAACTACCAAACCACTTAAAGATGCATAGGATCACCAAAAAAGCCCTCAAAATCCACATCATTAAACGGTGTAGCTTCTGGGGATGGTCAGTACGGTGAGTACTAGCATGCAACCTAAGGGAAAGGATAAGATAACTATACTTACCAAAATCTAATCATAAACCACATACACAATAATTATACACACATGTTTATAAGATGTCGGGATAGGGGCAAGGGACATAAAATATGATCCTTTATAATATTAATCCTGAACTCTGAAGCTCGTACTGACTTTCCAGGCACCCACAGACTATATGGGTCCAGCTCTCACTACCGAAAGGGCCTCAGTCTATGTTAGTCACGTGTACCGAAGAATGGCTAAAGACACCAAGGCGATATCTATCCAAATTATAATGAGTGCATAAGACACAATGGTCATAGACCCCCAATGTTAGTAAACATAGTATTCAATATTAGTCCCCCGGGACTACACCTTCTTGGTGAACAACACAATTCCTTTTAAGACCAAATTAAAATAATTTTGCACATAATACCAACCGTTAACCATGGAATCATTTATTAAGGATTTTTTCAACTTAGTATCGTCATACCAATAGGCTTGCAAGCTATTCCATTTATGCCAATCATAATCCATTTAACCATTTAGACTCCAAATTTCTATTTAAAATAAAAAAACCAGGCCACCAAGGGTGTTCTAACATCATTCTATCCATTTACTATTTAATGCAATGAAGTGTTTCAAAGGATGAGTTTAACTCCATAGAATCCTTGTTCAAAACCAAATTAACAATGTGGGTTGAGGTTAATGTCATTACCATGCTAGAATTCATCAACTTTGTGAAATTCAAGTCACCAAATTCCACCATTATAACAATGCACAAATTTAGTTCAAAATTCATCATTTAAAACAAGAGTAAATCATTTAAAACAAGATAAAATAATGCAAGAGTATCGCAACCCAAAGACCATCAACCCTAGTTCAAACAAATCATTCAAAACACATAAATATGGAATAAATTGATGTGATAATATATAATTTAAGTTAGGGAATGTACAACATGCATGAAAAATAGAAGAATAATTTTAGAACTTGGAGAATGGAATCCTTGAGAAAACCTTGAGTATTTTGCCTTGGGGAATTTGAGAGGGGAAGGGCAATGTTAAAATATCATAACAGATGGTTATGGGAAATAAAAGGGTGTTGTATGTCATTTAATGAGGGAAAGGACCAAAAACTCCTTGCCCCAATTGAAGAAAAATAAAGTTGGCCGATTTTTACCCAGTAGTATGGAATGCCCTTATCGCGGGGCATAGGCAGCATGCCACGCCCTTATCACAGGGCGTAGGCAACGTGTCATGCCCCTATCGTGGAGTCTCACTGGTTTGGGGTCCTGAAATGACCTTGAACGCTTTTCAAAAATTTCAAAACTTACCCAAGACACTCTTTTAACATCCCTTATCATGATTCAAGTTAAAAATTATAATTACACATACGGGAGGGTCCAAAATAAATTTGTCAAAAAATTTTGAGGTCTCACATTAACCCCCCCCCCCCCCTTAGGATTATTAGTCCCTAAATGAGAAGTTAGGACACCCTTGGAACTATAATTAAATAATCATATTAAAATTCAATGACAAATTGGAGATGCAACAAGAGAAGAGGTAAACTTTGTACCTTAAGCACAATTGTCTAAAGTTGGAAACAAGAATGGGTATTTGTCTTTCATATCCTCCTTTGACTCCCATAGAGTTTCTTCTACCTTTTGATTTCTCCAAAGCACCTTCATTGAAGTTATTTTCTTAGCTCTTAATTTTTTAACTTGCCCATCCAAGATTTTGAATTGGGATTTCCTCATAGGACAACAAACCCTAAAAACCAATATGCTTAATAGGCACTACTAAGAAATGACCACCCACACAGTTCTTCAACATAGATATATGAAATACGGGATGAAAAAAAGCCAAACACGTCGGTAATTCCAATTCATATGAAACACTACCAATCTTTCCTTAAATCTGGTATGGACCAATGTAGCGAGGACTGATCTTTCCTTTTGTAACGCCCCCAAATCTGATACTAAGAATGGTACACGGTGCTAGTAATCCAGAAGGATCACAAGCTAACCCACGACTGATATCTGTAACTGAGTACTACATAATATACTGTATAAATGTGGAATAAAAGGGCTTAAAGACCATAAGATTCAAATATCTAATAAAAATATAACATCTGGAAATATGGTATATCAATACCAATATTGAAATAAACTGTCTGAATATGCTAGTCTGAAAGCCTCTAAACTGTCTGTAAACTATGGAGTTGATGGGACATGTTCCTAACTAACTTTGTCTACTAAAACTAAAATAATAAAGTAATGAGATAATCATGCTATCCTCGAATGATGAGGACTCACTACAAATCTACTGTTGTTGGCTAAATCTGAAGCTAAGTGTGATTGGGAGCTTGAGCATCCGAACCTATGGTATAAAACACAATAGAATAGAACAAAAGTATGCGTGAGTACGTCTGAATATATAGGTATGCAAAGTGAGGCAGGCTGAATGCATGGGGTTCATTTGCATGAACAATACTAACTGACTGAATAACATGAACGTGAAAACACATGCATAAATACGTAATTGTAAATGAGATCGTGATATTACCGACTAGTGATTCTGAATACTGATAACATGAGTTTCATATAACTGATATACTATTAACTGAGTGACCGTATATGACAGTCCTGATTCTGAAAAACTATTTGAGTTCTTTTACTGAAACTAAGACTGAGACTGTGGAAAGTAGTCATCTAAATGACATACCCCTTTTTATGTATAGAGTTGGGGTCCAATCTGCAACCACAATTGGAAGGGTGTCAATACCGCACCACTGGTAAGGACAATCTATGAGTGACCCTCATCTAGCAGTGTCCCCAAGGAGAATGGTGGCACCCCCCATCTAACAGTGTTAATCCACCTTATCAACCCTCAAACTGTCAGTGTCGATGTCTCAACCTATGTTGTCTGCATAGTTCTGGAATGCAAAGATTGATTCTATGAATGACACCCTCTGACAAGCAGTGTTTGTTCCCATCCTTGGGTTCACTCGGTGCTGAATCCTACTCCACACTGAATGGACACTGAAATAATTATACTGAGATAAACTAGACTAAGTTCACTAAATTTTGTGGACCGATGAAATATTACTAAATTTTGTTAATTGACTGAGTTCATGAGATTACTGAGTTTTCCTGAGTCATGTAACTGACTGAATTCTACTGAGTTCTGAAACTGACTGAGAATACTACTGATTATGGCGTGACTGAGATTATCTTGAAACTGACACTAACTCTAGGTACACAGCTAAATTGTCGAGTACAAGTACCCCAGGACTCGATAGCATGATACTGACAATACATGACACGTCTTGAACACATGACCATAGCCAATAATTCATAGTACAAATGTTGGAGATTTTCATGAAGTATTTGTATGTCATTAGTTTACACATAAATTGGAATACATATAAATATGTCATAATTTTGTAAGTCTAATCTCATGAGCATTCCACCAAACCATTACAATGCATAACAATAATATGGAGGTCATTTTGAACATAAGGGTAAAGCATGAATTCATCAATTTGGTCACAATTGAGTCATAAAGCATAATTCTTATTCTCTTAGGCATTTTAGCAAACACCTTGCATGCATAACTTGAGGCTTATGCATGAACATTAAAATAATACATCATGGCAACATTGTTCACTTCATATACAAGAATTCCAACCATATGCTAACATAATTTCATTATATGTATTAAAGATTTCAACTTGATAATCATACAACAATATAAACATGGATATGATTCAATTCATAATATGAAACTCAAAATTTATATTTTTGAAAGGGTTTCTTGAGCTTCATGGATGAAAGGAATCCACGAATCAACACTTTACATACCTTCAATGGAAGTTTTTTGAAGATTAATGGAGGAATCTCCTGGATTAGAACCTTCAATTGAAAACCCTAGACTTGTTCTTGAGGGAATTTGAGAGAACAACTATATTTTGGTGAAAACCTAGCTGAATCTCGTGTTATGGGCTTATATAGGGGTGGGAAATTGACCCTTTTTCCCTTAAAGATGTGGACATTTAATGACTGAAAACTGGGCAACGACGTAATTGGCGATGCGGCGTGTCGATGGCATCAACGTAATACCAGATGTGTCGCGCCTTGATCATGCCAAGCCTCAGTTGTTTTTACCAGCAGTCCCTGCAATAATTTTAACCAATGCGACAGGCGACGTGGCGCTCCAAGATTGCGTTGTTCCATTATTTTGGGACACCAAAGTTGTCTAAATGAGTTCTGAAAAATCTAAAACTTGTTCGGGAACACCTATTGACCTTTCTGATCATGAATTAAAAAATATATGGACCATTAACGGACATTAAGGTCACGAAATGAGATTTCCAACATTCAAAGGCCAAAAATAAACTAAGTCTGAGAACTTAACTAGAATTTTCTAAGTCTGAGATCCCTTGACAAGCCTAAAAGGATGAATTAAGCTTAGAAATTTTGCGGGGTCTTGCAATATCTTACCCTTGGGAAAATTCATCCTCGAATGAGACTAACCGAGCTAGGAGAAATGTGAAGCTGAAGTATATACTAATCATGAACAACTGAAACATGAGTATGTGACTGACATTACTGACTTACTGAGATTCATACTAAGTATGCATATCTGATGCATGATTTTATGACTGTGTTGATACATAGATGTATGACTGGGAGTACTGATTCACTTGTTCATGCATATCTAATGCACGAATACATGACTGACATGATGCATGAACACATGACTGAATATGCAATGGTAGTTGATACCAAGTTTATACCAAGTATGAAACTGAATACCAAGTTATAACTGAAATTTGAACATGAAACTGAATAAGCTTAAGGAAATCTATTACCTTTGGCTAAGTTTGAGTTTGTGGAGAAGAGGTAAGGGTACTTGGTCCGCATGTCTGCTTCTGCTTTCCAAGTAGCTCCCTCAACGGACTGATTCCGCCAAAGAACTTTGACTAGAGGAACTTCTTTGTTCCTGAGTCTATGAGTCTGGTAGTCAAGGATTTTGACTGGAATCTCTTCATAAGAGAGGTTTTTTTGAATGTCTATGCCATCTATAGGGAATACAAGTGTTGGGTCACCTATGCACTTCTTAAGAAAGAAGACATGAAACACTAGATGGACTAAGGCTAGTCTGAAGGAAATTCTAGATCATAAGCTACCTTGCCGAAGCGACTGAGAATTTGAAGGGACCAATATATCGGGGACTGAGCTTTCCCTTCTTTCCAAACCGCTTCACTATCTTCATGGGAGAGATTTTTAAATAATTATGATCACCAATCTCAAACTCGAGATCTTTCCTGCGCACATCTGCGTATGATTTTTGTCGGCTATGAGCTGTCTTGAGCCTTTTTCTGATCAACTGTACTTTCTCTAAGGTATCAAATAACAAGTCAGGCCCTACTACTGCGGCCTCACCCACTTCGAACCAATCGATTAGAGATCTACATCTCCTACCATAGAGAGCTTCGAATGGAGCTATCTTAATACAGGAATGATAGTTGTTGTTGTATGCAAACTCAATAAAAGGCAAGTAGTCATCCCAAATACCTTTGAAATCAATTGCACACGCTCGCATCATATCTTCTAAAGTCTGGATGGTCCTTTCTTCTTGACCATCTGTCTGGGGATGAAAGGTTGTACTGAGGTGAACTCGGGTACCTAGACCCTTTTGGAATGCCTTCCAGAATTGAGAGGTGAACTGGGTACCTCTATCTGAGACAATATACAATGAGACACTATGTAATCTGACCAACTCCTTGATATAGAGTTTGGCATAATCCTCGGTTGAATAAGAGGTATGAATCAGAAGAAAATGAGTTGACTTGTTCATTTTATCTACAATGACCCAAACTGAATCATGCTGATAACGAGTACGAGGCAAACCCATCACGAAGTCCATGTTTACTTCTTCCTACTTCCAAGTAGGAATACTGAACTCCTGATTGGACACACTAGACTTCTGATGCTATATCTTAACCTGCTGACATGTAGAGCACTTAGCCAAAAATTCTGCAATATCTCTTTTCATCCCACTCCACCAATAGATCTCCCGTAAATCATGGTACATCTTAGTGGCCCCAGGATGAATAAAGTATTGTGCACCATACGCTTCTGCAAGAATTCACTACCTTAAGTCGTCTACACCTGGCATATAGAGACGACCCTGACAACACAAAATACCATCTCCCCCTTGGGAGAAAACCTCTACTTTTTGATCTCTGACAGATTCTTTCAACTTGACTAGACTGGGATCTCTATCTTGTTTTTCCTTAACTTCGGAAACTAGAGATGATTTTGATTTGTTCTGAACCCATATATTTCCTTCTGCTGAGTCGACTAAGAGGATACCTAGTCTGGCAAGCTGATGAACTTCCTGAGATAATTTCTTCTTATTGTCTTCAACATGAGCAACACTAACCATAGACAATCTACTGAGAGCATCATCCACTACATTGGCCTTGCCCGGATGATAAATGAAACTCATGTCGTAATCTTTCAAGAGCTCTAAGCACTTTCTATGATGGAGGTTTAAATATTTCTGAGAGAATACGTATTGAAGGCTTTTATGATCTATGAACACATCTATATGCACTCCATACAAGTAATGCCTCCAAATCTTTAAGGCAAAAACTATGGCTTCTAACTCAAAATCATGAGTTGGATAATTCTTCTCATGGGGTTTAAGCTGTCTGGAGGCATGGGCTATGACCTTACCATGCTGTATGAGGACACAACCAAAACCCACTCTAGACGCATCATAGTACACAACGAACCCATCTAAGCTATCTGGAAGAGCCAAAACTAGAGCTAAGGTGAGTCGAGTCTTCAACTCCTAAAAACTCTTCTCGCAAGGATCTGACCACTGAAACTTGACTTTCTTCTGAGTCAATCTAGACATAGTGGATGTAATAGAAGAAAATCCCATGACAAACCATCTGTAATATCCAGCAAACCCAAGAAACTCCAAATATCTTATGGAAAGATAGAGCGAGGCTAGTTTCTTACTGCTTCGGTCTTTTAAGGATCAACTCTACTGCCATTATCGGAAACGATATGACCAAGGAAGGCTACTGACCTTAGACAAAATTTACACTTACTTAATTTGGCGAACAACTGATGATTTCTGAGAGTCTGCAATACTATTTTGAGATGTACTGCATGATCACGCTCACTGCGGGAGTAAAAAAGGATGTCATCTATGAAGTCTATGACGAACACGTCCAAGTACTGCTTGAACATTCGGTTCATGAAGTCCATAAAGTCCGCTGGGTTATTGGTAAGACAAAAGGACATAACTAAGAATTCATAATAACTAAGAATTCGAAGTGACCATACCGAGTTCGGAAAGGTGCTTTTGGAATGTCACATTCTCTGACTCTGAGTTGATGATAGCCTGATCTGAGGTCTATCTTAGAGAAGTAACTGGCGCCCAAAAGTTGGTAAAACAAGTCATCAATTCTGGGATGTGGATACTTGTTCTTGACAGTGACTTTATTGAGTTGACGGTAATCAATGCACATTTTGAGAGAACCGTCTTTCTTTCGCACGAATACGACTGGTGCACCCTACGGGGACACACTGGGTCTGATGAATCCCTTATTTAGGAGATTCTTTAACTGTTGTTTCAATTCTTTGAGTTATACTGGTGCCATTCTATATGGAGGAACAGATATAGGCTGAGTATCTGGAAGAAGATCAATGTCGAAGTCTATTTCCCTTTCGGGAGGAATTCCTGAAAGATCTTCGAGAAAGACATCTGAATATTCATTCATTATTGGGACTGATTCAAGACTGGGAGTTTTGGAACTAGTGTCCTTAACTTGAACAAGATGATAGACACATCCCTTAGATATCATTTTTTGTGCCCGAAGGTAGGAAACAAGTTGTATTCTGAAGGCTGAAATACTACCCCTCCACTCTAAGACGGGTTCATTCAGAAACTAAAACTGGACAATTCTATTTCTACAGTCGACTATGGCATAGAAGGAATAAAGTCAATCCATGCTACTAATGATATCAAAATCAATCATCTATAATTTGACAAAGTCTACAGAAGTGACTTTCTGAGATACCATAACCGGACAGTTCCTGTATACCTTCCGGGCTATGATAGCTTTACCCACTGGGGTAGAGACTGAAAAGGGCTCTGTTATAATTTTGGGACTGACTCTGAAATCAACTACTATATAAGTAGTAACAAAAGACAAAGAAGCTCCTGGATCTAGCAAATCATAAACATACAAGTGAAAGATTTGTAACGTACCAGTAAATACATCAAGAGAATTTTCCTGATCTTGTCAGGACTGAAGAGCATAAAGTTTATTTGGGCGTTGCCCACTGGTGGCGCTGGAAGTGACACCTTGCTGGTTCGGACGACTGGAATGAGTTGAGGAACGATTACACTGACCCTAAAAGCATAACAGGGAATAATATCTGACCCTGTGGCCTGGAATGTCACATCCGAAATAGATGTCACTACCAACTCTGCAAATACCCTGATGGTTCTTGCCACAAGTCTGACAAAGAGGATGAGTGCGAGCACTGCTAAAACTGCCCTGAGGTTTAGGGACTGACGCCCTATCCCTGTTGCCATCTCTAAATTTCAGCACTGGAGCACTGGATGAGGAAAGAGATAGAATGGATAACTTTGGGTGAAACTGAGAATGATTCCCACCTTATGACTTAGGCTGAGAAAAGTTGAAACTACCTGTCCTTGCTCTCTTATTCCTCTTTTCTCTAATCTTAATCTTCTGCTTTTCTATCTATTAAGAATGTATCATAAGCCTAGCTATGTCCATCTCACTAATCAACATCGCGCACTTGCACTCATTGATCACACTATCATTCACTCTAGAAATAAACTTACTCGTCTTATCCCTACTGCCTGTCACTACTTGAGGAGCGTATCTAGATAATTAAGTAAACTTAAGAGAATACTCTTTCACTGTCATGTTGCCCTGCCTGAGTTTGATAAATTCTAACACCTTAGCTTCTCTCAGCTCTAAGAGTAGTAGGTGTGAAAGTTATGATGAGCTAAGACAAGGAATTCAGCATGAAATATAAAAGAACAGGCATTATATGTATATCTTACATAAAATCACTCAGTGACACGACAAATATAGTCCATTACAACACCTTAATCTATAACAACTAATAATAAAACTAGGTACATTTGTGTAAAAATCCTATTATATTTGCATGCAAATTTAGTAAGCAAATAGTTTGGACCATCATTTATAAATAAAGAAATTGGACTACGCTAGCTCCATACTTTTCCATTAATACACGGGCAAATAGCATAAATAGTCAATCATAAGGGGGCTATCTGCACAACCCTTCTTAACTTTAAAATAATAACAAAACATCTTAGGATTTGAAAAACGCTTATGTATAAGCATGTGTAAATAAGATATATGCGATTTGACCTATTTATAGCAACATGTATCTCAGATACACATGACACATCCATCTGAGATAAAGATACATATTGTGTGTATCTTAGGTCTCAGAGATAAATAAATGAGTGACTTAGAACATTTTCTCAGCATATTTGGTAATTATTAAAAGTTAGGATGTTTCTTATAGTAAGGAGCCAAACCTCGATACTTTTTTCAATTATTTTCCCATAATACATAAACCCAAAAAACCTATGCATTGGTACTAGACGGGAGGGAGGTCTAAGATAGAGCCTTGTCAACCCATTAACCAAACCATCAATAAGTAGAATTGTCTAAAGGATACATTTTACTTTCTTTGCCTATATATGTTCACGGAATACCTCTTTTAAAGTACTTTTTTCGACCCAAAACATGCATACATAGTAACTCCGCCCAAGTGCAGTAAGGCTCGCTTCTTAGCAATCTTTTTTGGTTCATATTTTTGGTGTTTTTAGATAAAAAATATTGATTTACAAGAAAAATAGGTAATGCTTAAACCCTAGTTGTTACGAGTTCGATATTGACTTTGGTTCCATTTATCTATCACCTTTTGAATTAATGTGATATTTTTAAGGAACTTAATTTGTGAATGTGAATTTGTGTACATTGATTATGACACTTTTGTATGTATTTCTTCTTCTATTGTTAAGGTAACTTTAATTGATCAGGGAGTTTTTAGAATGGCGAGTATGATGATGACAAAACCGAATATAATAATTTTTAACAAGCAAAATGTCATGACCTGAATATAGGTCTGACCGTGATGGGTATTTCAAGCCAACCAAGGGTTGGAGATAATCCTCTTAGCCATTATTTAAAGAGCATATTAGTAAGATTAAGTAGCAGAAGCCAACCTAAAGTAAGAAGATGATATATAAATCCAAAAGAAAGTTTGAGAGTCAAAACAAAATAACAACGACATCCAAATATTATCCATAGAAGCCTTTATTCTAAGAATACCAACTAATTTGGGACATGCCCCTAGCTATGATAAAATAAATCCATAAGTACTAGAAAAATAATGAAAAACTAAGAGAATGACCAGGCCTTTTGAAATATGAAGGCTCACCACATCACAGCTAATCAACAGAACTACCAAACCACTTAAAGATGCATAGGATCACTAAAAAATCCCTCAAACCCCACATCATTAAACGGTATAGCTTCTGGGGATGGTCAGTACGGTGAGTACTAGCATGCAACCCAAGGAAAAGGATAAGATAAGTATACTTACCAAAATCCAGTCATAAACCACATGCACAATAATTATACACACGTGTATAAGATGTCGGGATAGGGGCAAGGGACATGAAATATGATCCTTTATAATATTAATCCTAAACTCTATAGCTCGTACTGACTTTCCAGGAACCCACGGGCTATATGGGTCCATCTCCCACTACCAGAAGGGCCTCAGTCGATGCTTGCCACGTGTACCAAAGAATGGCTAAAGACACCAAGGCGATATCTATCCAAAATATAATAAGTGCATCAGACACAATTGTCATAGACCCCCAATATCAGTAAACGTGGTAGTCAGTATTAGTCCCCCGGGACTACACCTTCTTGGTGAACTATTCAATTCCCTTTAAGACCAAATTAAAATAAGTTTGCACATAATACCAACTGTTAACCATGGAGTCATTTATTAAGGCATTTCTCAACTTAGTATCGTCATACCAAAAGGCTTGCAAGCTATTCCATTTATACGAACCATAATCAATTTAACCATTTAGACTCCAAATTTTAATTTAAAGTCAAAAAACAGGCCACCAAAGGCATTCTAACACCATTCTATCCATTTACTATTTAATGCAATGAAGTGTTTCAAAGGATGAGTGTAACTCCATATAATCCATGTTCAAAACCAAATTGACAATGTGGGTTGAGGTTAATGTTATTACCATGCTAAAATTCATCAACTTTGTGAAACCCAAGTCACCAAATTCCACCATTATAACAATACACAAATTTAGTTCAAAATTCATCATTTAAAATAAGAGTAAATCATTTAAAACAAGATAAAATAATGCAAGAGTATCGCAACCCAAAGACCCTCAACCCTAGTTCAAACCAATCATTCAAAACACATAAATATGGAATAAATTCATGTGATAATATACAATTTAAGTTAGCGAGTGTACAACATGCATGAAAATTAGAAGAATAAGTTTAGAGCTTGGAGAATGGAATCCTTAAGAAAGCCTTGAGTTTTTTGACTTGGAGAATTTGAGAGTGGAAAGGAAATGTTAAAATATCATAACAGATGGTTATGGGGAATAAAAGGGTATTTTATGTTGTTTAATGGGGGAAAGGACCAAAAAGTCCTTGCCCCAATTGAAGAAAAATAAATTTGGCCAATTTTTGCCTAGTAGTGTGGCATGCCCTTATCGCGGGGCGTAGGCAGCATGCCACTCCCTTATCACAGGGCATAGGCAACATATCATGCCCCTATCATGGAGTCTCATTAGTTTGGGGTCCCGAAATAACCTTGAACGTTTTTCAAAAATTTTAAAACTTACCCAAGACACTCTTTTAACATCCCTTATCATGATTCAAGTCAAACATTATAATTACACATATGGGAGGGTCCAAAAATAAATCTTTCAAAAATTTTTGGGGTCTCACATTAACCCCTCTTAGGATTATTAGTCCCTAAATGAGAAATTAGGACTCCCTTGGCACGATAATTAAATAATCATATTGAAATTCAAAGACAAATTTGAGATGCAACAGGAGAAGAGGTAAAATTTGTACCTTAAGCACGATCGTCCAAAGTTGAAAACAAGAACGGGTATTTGGTTTTCATATCCTCCTCTGACTCCCATGGAGCTTCTTCTACCTTTTGATTCCTTCAAAGCACCTTCATTGAAGTTATTTCCTTAGCTCTTAATTTTTTAACTTTCCTATCCAAGATTTTGAATTGGGATTTCCTGGTAGGACAACAAACCCTGAACACCAATGTTCTAAATAGGCACTAATAAGTAATGTTCACCCACACAGTTCTTCGACATAGACACATGAAATATGGGATGAAACGAAGCCAAACACGTTGGTAATTCCAATTCATATGCAACACTACTAATCTTTCTTAAAATCTGGTACGAACCAATGTAGAGAGGACTAAGTTTTTCTTTTATAATTCCCCAAATCTAATACTCGGAATGCTACACGGTGCTAGCAATCCCGAAGGACCACAAGCTAACCCATGACTGATATCTATAACTGAGCACAACATAAGATACTGTATAAATGTGGAATAAATGGGATGAAAGGCCATAAGGATCAAATATCTAATAAAAATATAACATTTGGAAATATGATATATCAATACCAAAACTGAAATAAACTTTCTGAACATGCGAGTCTGAAAGCCTCTAAACTGTCTGAAAACTGTGGAGTTGATGGGACATGTCCCTAACTAACTTCGTATACTAAAACTAAAATAATAAAGTAATGAGATAATCATGCATCATCGAATGATAAGGACTCATTACAAATCTACTGCTGCTGGCTGAATCTGAAGCTCAGTGCGATCGTGAGCTTGAGAGTCTGAACCTATGGTATAAAACATCATAGCACAAAAGAAAAGCATGTGTCAGTACATCTGAATGTACTGGTATACAAAGTGAGGTAGTCTAAATACATGGGGTTCATATGCATGAACAATACTAACTGACTGAATAACATAAACGTAAGAACACAAGCATAAATATGTAACTATAAATGAAATCATGATAATACTGAATACTGAGTCTGAATACTGATAACATGAGTTTCGTATAACTATTATACTGTTAACTGAGTGACCGTGTCTGATAGTCCTAATTCTGAAGAACTATTTGGGTTGTTTTACTGAGACTAAGACTGAGACTGTGGAAAATAGTCATCTAACTGACATACCCCTTTTTATGTATAGAGTTGGTGTCCAATATGTAACCCCAATTGAAAGGGTGTCAATACCGTACCACTAGTAAGGACAAGCTGTGAGTGACCCTCATCTGGCAGTGTCCCCACAGAAGAACGGTGGGACCCTCATCTGACTGTGTTAATCCACCTCATCAACCCTCAAACTGGCAGTGTCGATGTCTCAACCTATGCTGGATACATAGTTCTGGAACGCAAAGATTGCTGCTAGGAATCACACCCTCTAACAAGCAGTGTGTATTCCCATCCTTGGGTTCACTCGGTACTGAATCCTACTCCAACTGAATAGACACTGAACTGATTATACTGAGATGAACTGGACTGACTTCACTAAATTTCATGGACTAACAAAATATTACTGAATTTTGTTAACTGACTGAGTTCATGAGATTACTGAGTTTTCCTGAGTTAGGTAACTGACTGAATACTACTGAGTTTTGAAACTGATTGAGAATACTACTTATCATGGCATGATTGAGATTATCTTGAAACTGACACTGGCTCTAGGAAAACAGCTAAATTGTCAGGTACAAGTACCCCCAGGACTCAATAGCATGATACTGACAAGACATGACACTTCTTGAACAAATGACCATAGCCAACAATTCATAATACAAATGTTGGAGATTTTCATGAAGTATTTGTATGTCATAAGCTTACACATGAATAGGAATACATATAAACATGTCATAATTTCATAAGTCTAATATCATGAGCATTTCACCAAACTAACAATAACATGGAGGTCATTGTGAACATAAGGGTAAAGCATGGATTCATCAATTTTGTCACAATTGAGTCATAAAGCATAATTCTTATTCTCTTAGGCATTTTAGTAAACACCTTGCATGCATAACTTGAGGCTTAGGCATGAACATTAAAATAATACATCATGGCAACATTATTCACTTCAAATACAAGAATTCCAACCATATGTTAACATAATTTTCTTATATGTATTAAAGATTTCAACTTGGTAATCATACAGCATAAACATGGATATGACTCAATTCATAACATGGAACTCAAAATTTATATTTATGAAAGGGTTTCTTGAGCTTCATAGGTGAAAGAAATCCATGAATCAACACTTTACATACCTTCGATGGATGTTTCTTGAAGATTAACGGAGGAATCTCCTAGATTAGAACCTTCAATTGAAAACCCTAGACTTGTTCTTGAGGGAATTTGAGAGAACAACTATATTTTGGTGAAAACATAGCTGAATCTCACATTATAGGACTATATAGGGGTGGGAAATTGACCCTTTTACCCTTAAAGATGCGGACATTTAATGACTGAAAACTGGCCATCGACGCAATTGGCGACGCGGTGCATCGATGGCTTCTACGCGTCGCGCCTTGATCATGCCAAACCTCAGTTGTTTTTACTGGCAGTCCCTCCAACAATATTAACCAACATGATAGGCCATGCGGTGCGCCAAGATCGCGTTGGTCCACTATTTTGGGACACCAAATGTGGTCTAAATGAGGAAAAATCTAAAACTTGTTCAGGAATACCTATTGACCTCTCTGATCATGAATCAATAAAAATATGGACCATTAAGGGACATTAAGGTCATGAAATGAGATTTTCAACTTTTGAAGGCCAAAAATAAACTAAGTCTGGGAACTTAGCTAGAATCTTCTAAGTCAAAGACCCTTTGACAAGCCTAAAAGGATGAATTAAGCTTAGAAATTTTGCGGGGTCTTACACCTTTTTCCTAAATCTCATGACTCCCTTCATAGGAGAAAATTTCAACAATACCCAATCATCAACTTCAAATTCCAACTCCCTCTGCTTCACATCCACATAAGACTTTTGGTGACTTTGAGCAATCTTGAGTCTTTCTCTAATCACCATTACTTTTCTCCATTTCTTGGTGAACCAAATCAGGCCCAAAAAATCTAGTCTCACCCACCTCAAATCATCCAATCAGAGACCTACACATTCTACCATAAAGGGCCTCATAAGGGGCCATTTGGATGCTAGGATGATAACTATTATTTTCAGCAAATACAATAAGCGTTAAATGATAAACCAATCTACCTTTAAATTTAATCACACAAGCCCTTATCATGTCTCCCAAATCTGAATAGTACTCTCCGCTTGCCAATTTATTTGAGGGTGGAAAGCGGTGCTAAGGTTCACCTGAGTATCTAAAATTTTTTTAAAAGAACACCAAAAATAAGAAGAAAATTGCATACCTCAGTTGGAACTGATGGACTTTGGATCTCCATACAACTTAACTATCTCCTGAATAAACAACTTGGCATAATCCTTTCCTGAGTAGTTAGTCTGCACAGGCAAAACGGGCGCATACTTCAACATTCTATCCACAATGACCCAAATAATATCATATTGTCTACGAGACCGCAGAAGACTGGTAACTATCATTACCAGAACCCGGGCTTGGCCGTGATGAGCATCTCAAGTCCAACGAGGACCGGAGACCACCACCTACACCTATCCAAATAGAACACAATACCCCCAGCATTAGATGAATTTCAAACATATAACAAGATAGAATATGATAAGCTCAAGGAATTTAAGATATGTCTATAATCGATAATCGGTTACCGATCAAACAACCAACTAACATCACCACCCAAGTCCACAGTAATCCTTAAAGTCTTCTAAACAAAACCAAAATCAATAAAGTATCGAGACATACCCCCAACCATGACAATGAAAATAACAGTGTTAATGATAATGTAAATTCTCAATTCTAATCTAAGAAAGACATTGATGAAATATCCAAGTCTTTTGGATAATGGACGCTCGCCACTTCACCACCACCAACTGATGAACCGAGCCAATCCACTTAATACTGCATAGAAAAGTAGACGTATCTTTGGGGCTTGCATCTCATGGGGATACAAAATCCAAAGATAGTTAGTGGGTTGAGAATTAGCCTGTAACTCAGGGATAAGGGATAAAATAAAGCTAAGTAAAATCCAATTCAAAACCATGTAAACATCATCATATACATACATAAATAATATGCCAGAAAAGGGAACAAGGCTTAGAATATACTATAAAACTTTAGCCTGGATTGTGTAGCTCAACCGTCATAATATAATAAGGAACCCACAGGCTATATAGGCCAAGCTCTCCCACAGCTGGAAGGGCCCCAGTATGTGTAGCCGCACAAACCAGAGGATGTCCATATGAATCATGGGGGACTCGAACCTCCTGGCATACCAAGGTTAATTAAGAACACAATCATGTGATATAATATGAGGGACTCAAACCACCCAATCATACAATAATAAGGGGGACTCAAACCAACCGGTCATTTAGACCCCCATGTCGGTAACCGCGGTGTCCAGTATTGGTCCCTCAGGACCTCTGCTTTCACGACTCGGCTACACAACCCTCATTAAATCATTTATCATACATTCTGATTCAGTGAACCATAATACATATTTAGGCATAAACTATTGGTAACGTCATACCAACTACACTTGCAAGGTAACATCAACATGCCAAACCAATTATCATTACTTGGGGAATTCATATCCCCTTTGGTTCAGTTATACATTAGCTTAGAGAATTACACAACCTCATAAGGTTCAATTCAAAATCATTATACTTCATTGACTTTTCACATTATGCAATAGTTCAAGAGTAGTTCAATGTGTATTTTTTTTGTATTTAAAACCAATTTCACAATATGGGGTTAAGGTCATTACCACTTCTATTATCAATACTCACAAAGTTTAGGAAATTCATAGTCCCCTAGTTTATTCACCATACCCATGCATCAAGTTGGTTTCAAAACACCCATTCAAAATATAACCAATGCATATACTAACATGAAACATCACATGAACAACAATCATTCAAAACCCTCAGCCCATGTTCAAAACCAACATCAAGCCATATGAATAATACTGTAAAACATATGTTTTTAACAAAGTAGGAATTGGGGAAGAGTAACATGCCTAAAATACCTAAGGCTATGGAGAGAATTCAACCCTTGAAATGCTACTTGACCAACTTCTTGGAAACCCTAAGTATGGATGCTTGAGAGACTTGAGAGAAAAGAAAGAATGTTTAGAGTGTGTTATTAATAAAAATAGGTTCCCAAGTATGTTTATAGGTCATGGGTTATTACTGGAATAAGAGGGAAATGCCTAAAATACCCTCATTTAAAATTTGGAAAATAAACCGTCAGTCGTTACAGGTCTCATAATGACTCAATACAATTCATCTCCATGATTCATTGTTAAGATAGTGTCTGTAATACCCCGAACTTTCCTTAAGTCGAGTTTCATCCTTAAGAAGAGTAAGGACTGACTTTCCAAGTGAGAAATATTTTAAACCATGTATAATTTCCCTAATATCAACTTTTTTCATGTGGAGAATTGAATAATCTTTCCGTCGATACCAAATTCGTTAAAATCCGATGTCAAGGTAAAAAGTTATGGATATTTTACTGAAAGCTGGCTGAACTGCCCAGATGCAACGGGCAGGCCGACGGACCGTTGAGCTAGCGACGGATCATTTCCCATAGTCGTCACTATGAGGAAGTAGTACTATTCACTTTCCAAGTGTGACGGTCAGGACCAACAAAACGTCAAGCTAGCGACGGACCATCGCCCCAAGCCGTCGCGACGAGGTAGTAAGTCCCAGTTTTGGTCCAGGTGTGACGCTCAGTCCGAAGCACCATTAACCCAGTGACAGACCATCGCACCCCACCATCGCATATCCCGTTCAGTGATTTTTAGTTGTTTTAGAAAGGGCTTTTTGGTCTTTTTTCACCCTTTTTATCACCTATTCATATCAGATCAAGGCTCCCAACTTCATTATTTATCTATAACATCAAAAGCTAGGGTTTCTTTCAAGATCAAAAACCCAAGAACAAGATCAAAACCCTTCTTCAAGAAAACTCAAGAAACCAAGAATCTCTCCAAGAACCTTCAAGAAAGAGTTTCCTAAGGTATGTTAGATGTTGATTCTTGGGTTCCTTCCACCCAAGAAGTCCAAGAATCCTTTTTAAAATTACAAAGTTTATGTATTTATGAGATTTCATGATTTATGTATATTGAAGTTCATGATTATGTGTTGTTGAGTTTTAATTCATGATTTAGACTACAGGTATTAAGAATTGATTCTAGCATGTGATTAATTGTGTGATGTTCATGATAAACCCTCTTCAAGTTGTGTGTTGATTGATGAAATCATGATACTTGGGTGTAGTATTTGTTGTATAAATAAAGCATTCTCCCCACATGTTTGACAAAATGCTTATGTGAAGGAAATAGAGTCAATATAGCATGGTTAGCAAGAAATCCCCAATTATGTATAAGTTCATGTAAGCCAAGTGTTTGTTCAAAAGCCTATTGAATGATTTATGATATATTGGTATGCACTTCCTATACCATTACATGTTCATGATATTCAAGTGATTGGCGGGATGTCGCATTAATTATGTTGTGGATGATAGCCTTTGTCATGTCAGGTACGAGTTGTCTTGTTTTTTGTATATTTATATTATCGAGTCCTGGGGGTATCTAATACCCAAAATTTAGCTGCTTGTCTAGAGTTGAGGCAGTCTCAAGATAATCTCAATTGTGCTATGCTCAGTAGAATTCAGACAGTTACAAAACTTAAGGACATTCAGTGATCTCAGTATAAGTGCAATCCAGTCTCAGTATCAGTCTAATCTGACTTAGTATTCAGTTCCGACTCAATAGTATTTATAAGTAATCAGTATTCAGTAGTACTCAGTAGTATTCAGCTCAGACTTCAGTGAGACTCAGTAGGCTTATAAGAATTCAGTATCATTTAGCCAGATAGTAGAATCCAAGTTGCATTCCGTCAGATAACGAAACCAAGTGAACTCAGTCAGATCAGTCAAGAAATATGAACAGTAACAGATTTGGCTCAGTCTAAGTTCAGTTAAGAATCAGTTCAGAGTCCTTCAGTTGGGAGTAGGAACTAGCACCGAGCAAGTGCAGGAATGACAGCTCCCCTGTTAGAGAGGTAGAGTCGTTAGTAACAGTCCCTGAACTCCAGAACTGCGTAGCCAGCGCAGGACTAGGAGTCACCCGTTTGATTAAGGCTTGACTATCATACTGCCTTAGGCTTGACTTCCTGTTCAGGGTCAACCGTTAGAGAGGATTGACCATAGTAGAGGTCTTTACCCGTGGCACAACATTGACACCCTTCCAGCTAGGGTTACAGGTTGGATCCTACTAGTTTAGATTTGGGGCATGTCGGTTAATTGAGAACTTCCACAGTTGCAGTTTTAGTATCAGTGTTCAGAGTAGAACTCAAAAATTAGGACTGTCAGATACAATCACCTATCTCAGTAAGGAACTTAGATAGTTCTATAGATTCATAGACCACCTGCTAGATAGGCCTGGTCTCACATAAAGTTAATCAGTATCAGTACTAATAGATCCAGAGATCACCCGTTATATAGGCCTGATCTCCAACTCAGTCCATTATTTCTATTATTAAAAGATTCAGATATCTTCTACTAGATAGTTCTAATCTTACATACAATCATCCCTTATCATTATTAGTAGATTCAGAGATCATCCGTTAGAGAGGTTTGATCTCAAATTTAGTCAATTGATAGTAGCAAGCTCAGAACTCAGTTATTGATATGAGTAGATTTAGTTATTCAGTATTCCAAAGTTAGTAAACTCAGATTTCAGTATTAGTAGACCCAGTCATCAGTAAGTCACTATTCAAAAACTAGTATTTAGAGTTCGTATTCAGTGTTACTGCGATTCCAGTTTTGGTTTGTGCGTTCATGCATATATCCCCATTCAGTATTCTCATGTTATTTAGTTAAGTAATGTTCATGCATAAGCCCTTGCATTCAGCCGTACCTCGTCTAGCATACCAGTATATTCAAAGTACTAACGCATAATTTCCTACGCTATGGTGTCTTATACCATAGGTTAAGACATACAGGATCCAGATCACCCATAGCAGTCCAGACTAAGTCAGCAGCAGTAGACGTAGAAGTGAGTCCTCTTCATTCGAGGATGCTCCATATTTTATTATTACATTAGATTCGGTTTATTTTCACTAGATGGAGTTAGTTGAGGACATGTCCCATCAACTCCATAGTTCAGACAGTTTAGAGGCTTTTCAGACAGATGTATCAGTATTCAGTTTCTAGTTTTTAGTATTTTACACGTTTTGAACCTTATGGCAAGTTTTCGCCAGTTTTCCACATTTATTACCTATATTATGCATGCTCAGGTACAAATATCAGAAGAGGGTTAGCTTATGGTCCTTCGAGGTCATGAGCACCGTGTGGTGTTTTGGTTATAGAAAATTGGGGCGTTACAGTGTCACCAGGAACACACACTACTGACCTTATGACTTGTATGCAATGGCTCGTAATGAGACCTTACGACTCGTAGGGTCCAGTCATAGTCAACACAGAAACTATTTGGGTATACATTGGACATCCTACAATTTGGACTTAATGACTCTTCATGGGTCTTTATGTCTCGTAACCTCAGGCCGTAATTAGGAGATCAACTCAAGCAGCATTCATTGGACACCTTACGATTAGGGTCACATGACCTATTAAGACACCTTACAACTCGTAGGGTGACACATAGTTAGGACAATGAGGATAAAATTTTAGAAATTTTTCAAGGACCAAGAATCCGAGGTGTTTGATTCCCCCCTGGGTCATTCATCCTGAAATGATGGGTCAAGGTTTCATTAGCACGATTTATCAAAGAGTACACCCACTCTTACCTTTAACAAAAACAGAAAACAAAGATATCAAGAAATACTCATACCTCATGCACAATTTCTGAAATAGGAAACAAGAACGGATACTTGGACTTCATGTCATATTTATCTTCCCAAGTGGCCTCTTCAACCTTTTTGTTCCTCCATAGAACATTTACCAAAGCCACATCCTTGGTCTATAATTGACGGACTTGCCGATCCAAAATCTCAATCGGGACTTCCTTAGAGAACAAGGAATCCTAAATACCCACACCTTCCAATGAAACCACCAATGAAGGATCACCCACGCACTTTCTCAACATAGAAACATGGAAAACCGAATGAATAAAGCCCATGCTAGATGGCAACTCCAATTCATATACAACATTACCAACCCTCCTCAAAACCAAATACGGACCAACATAATGGGGACCGATCTTCCCCTTCTTCCCAAAATGCATCACCCCCTTCATGGGAGACACTTTTAAGAACACCCAGTCACCAATATTAAACTCCAACTCCCTTTGTCTCACATTCGCGTAGGACATTTGGCGACTTTAGGTAGTCTTAAGCCTGCCCCGAACACTTCCACCTTCTCTATGGCTTGGTGAACTAAATCAGTAGCAATAACTCAGCCTCACCAACTTTGAACCACCCAATAGGAAAACGACACCTCCTATAATACAAAGCCTCAAATGGAGCCATACCAATGCTAAAGTGATAACTGTTGTTGTAGAAAAATTCTATAAGAGGTAAGTGGTCAACCCAACTAGCACCAAAGTCAATCACCTAAGATTTGAGTATATCCTCCAATGTCTAAATAGTTCTCTCTTCTTGCCCATCCTCCTGAGGGTGGAAGGCGGTACTAAGGCTCACCTTAGTCCCCAAACCTCTCTTCAAGGAGCACTAAAAATGTGATAACAATTGAGTGCCTCGATCAGATATAATGGAAACAAGTGCACCATGCAACTTCACAATCTCTTGAATAAACAACTTTGCATAGTCTTCAATAGAGTAATTTGTTCTCACCGACATGAAGTGAGAAGACTTAGTCATCCTATCCACGATGACCTAAATGGAATCAAACTAATTTTAAGACCGTAGAAGACCAGTAACAAAATTGATATTATTATTTCCCATTTCCACACAGGAAGCTTAATTTCTTGAAACAATTCATCAAGACTTAAGTTCTCTACCTTCACTTGCTGACATACCATGCACTTAGCCACAGAATTGGCCATATCATTCTTCATGTTTTCCACCAATAGATTTTCTTCAAGTTGCGATACATCTTCATCGAACCATGATGAATAGCATACCTCGACTCATGAGCCTCAACCAAGATCCTCTCTCGTAGCCCATCAACATTGGGATTCAAGATACAATTTCCACTAATCCCAAAGACCCAAACTCTCTGCTAACCCACATCATACTTAATCTGCATCAAGATGGAGTCCAATAACTGCTTCTCTTTTACCTCATCACCAAAGGACATCACCAAAAACTCAAAATGACCATATCGGGTTTGGAAAGTAGTATTAGGGATATCCACTTCTCTAATCTTCAACTGATGGTAACCCGATCGAAGATCAATTTTGGAGAAGTAGCTAGAACCCTGAAGCTAATCAAACAGATCACTAATCCTAGGAAATGGATACTTATTCTTAACAGTCACCCAATTTAACTGGAGGTAACCTATAAACATCTGAAGGGACCCATCTTTCTTATGCACAAAAAGCACAGGAGCACCCTAGGAAACATACTAGGGCGAATAAAACCCTTATCTAGAAGATCTTTAAACTGCTTCTTGAGCTCTTTCAACTCAGCTGGAGCCATTCTATAGGGGGGATAGAAATAGGATGAGTGTCCAAAAGAAGATCAATCCCAAAATCAATTTCCCTATCAGGAGGAATACCAAGAAGATCATCAGGGAACACCTCAAAAAATTCACAGACCACAAGGACGGATTAATGTGGGGGACCTTCTGATCTAGAATCTTTAGCATACACTAGATGGTAGAGTCGCCCTTTGAAAATTAATTTCTGGGCTCTAAGATAAGAAATGAACCTTCCCTTCGGCACTAGGGAACTACCTTCCCACTTGATCACCGGCTCATTAGGGAAGTGGAAACTGACCCTTCAGGTTCGACAATCAAGAAATGCATAGCACGAATGGAACTAATCTATCCCTAAGATCACATCAAAGTCTAACATGTCCAACTCTACCAGATCCACTAAGGTCTCCCTACCACAGACCGACATCACACAACCTCTATAAACCTTTCTAGCCATAATGGAGTCATCCAACAAGGTGGACATATAAAAGGGATCCAAAATACACTCAAGATAAAAACCAAAATTAATAGCCAGATAAGGGGTTACATAAGAGAGGGTAGACGAGGGATCAAGTAGAAAATATACATAATGAAATAAAAGTTTAAGCGTACCAGTAAAAACATCGAGGGATGCCTCAGAATCCTGGCAGGTGACAAGAGAGTACAGACAGTTTCGACTGGTGCCAGAGCCAGAAGCAGAACTAGCACTCTTTGGTACCAGAGCTGATGAAGTAGCAACAGGAATATTATTTTCCCCAAAAGAAACCCTAGAAGGAAAATCCCTATGCATATAACCAATCTGACTACATCTAAAGTACTTGTTCCTTCCCTCTTCATAAATGCCATGATGCACCAGACCACAAAATCTAAAAGGGGGATGTGATGGAGATGATTGAGCCCCACTAGCCTGAGGTTGGTCACCTTGCACCCTAGGACCAATACTATTCTAAAAATAATGATCACCCATTGTCTTCGGATAAGGAACACTAGTCGTAGAGTAGATACCAGAATTACCCCACTTTTTCTTAGACCATTTTCCACAGTCTCTACCACTCTACTGCTAACCTCCACCCAGATCTAAATATTAAAACTTCTTATAATGACTTTCACTTATCTCTACTTTCTTCTTTTTTTCCTCGTCCACTTGTTGCATATACACCACAAGTCTAGATATGTACATATCCTTGTTCAACAAGGCGGCGTTGCTTTCCAAGATCAACTTATGGTACAACTTATAAGTAAATTTCCTCACTCTATCTCCCATGTTAGATACTAAATTAGGAGCATATCGCGACAACTGATGAAACTTCAAGGAATACACTTTTACCATCATCTTGCCTTACTTCAGATTCATGAATTCCTCAGCTTTTTCCTCCCCCAACTCTTGCAGAAAAAAGCTGAGAGGCTACCAACTAGGTAAGCAAATGGATCGACTGGCAAAACTCAACATTAGACACACTAGCCTAAGATGTCAGAGGAGGGATAGGGGAACCGGCCAAAATCCACTAGGGTAATCAGAAGTAGCGACCCTAGACCGGGTCTGAACTCCTTGAGTAGGACGAGCTCCATCCTCATTGTCCTCAGACGGGGAAAAAGAGTTTCCACGAGCTTCAGATCATTTGTGAGGTGTAATCTGAAAAGCAAACATATGGAAATTAGAGGAGATTTCAAGATCTTAGACTCTATAGCCAAAAATAGAGCAACAAGAAAGGGAAATATTTCTAAATGCCTCGTAGCCTCTCCCTTATAAGTGTGGCATGCTACATACCCATAAAAGAGACTCTACTTGACATGTCTTTGTGGATACCAAATGACACCAAACCTAGACTTTAATACCAACTTTATCACTACACAAACTAGGGCCTAGCCATGAAGGGTATCTCAAGTCCAACAAGGATCAGAGACCACCCACTACACCAATCCAAATAGAAAACAATACCCCCAACATCGAATGAATTCAAAACATATAAAGAGATAGCATAAGATACACTCAAAGAATTTAAGACATGTCTATAACCGATAACAGGTAACCAACCAACATCACCACTCAAGTCCACAGTAATCCACAAAGCCTTCTAAACAAAACCAAAATCAATAAAGTGTCGGGATGTGCCCCCAACCCTGACAATGACCATGAAAATGTTAATGATAATGTAAAATTTCAACTCTAATCTAAGAAAGAAAATTGATGAAATATCCAAGTCTCTCGAAGAATAAAAGCTCACCACTTTACCACCAATGATCGATAAATCAAGCCAATCCACATAACACATTGTAGAAAAGTAGATATATCTTTGGGGATTGTATCGCATGGGGATACAATGTTCAAAGATAGTTAGTGGGTTGACCACTATCATGTAACTAAGGGATAAGGGATAGAATAAAGCTAATTCAAATCTAATTCAAAACCATGTGAACATCATCATATACATACATAAATAATATGTCGGGAAAGGGAAGAAGGCTTAGCATACACTTTAAAACTTTAGCCTGGATTGAGTAGCTCAACAATCATAACATAAGAAGGCACCTACGGGCTATGTGATCCCAACTCTCCTACAGCTAGAAGGTCCCCGGTGGGTATAGTCACACGAACCAGAGGATGTCCATATGCATCATGGGGGACTCGAACCTGCTGTCATACCAAGTTGACTTAAGAACCCAATCATGTGATATAATGTGGGGGACTCAAACCTCCCAATCATACAATAATAATAAGGGGGACTCAAACCACCCGATTATTTACACCCCTATATCGACAACCGAGGTGTCCAGTATTTGTCCCTCGGGACCTCTACTTTTACGACTTAGATACACAAGCCTCATTAAATTCCAATTAAGTCATTTATCACACATTCCCATTCATTGAACCATAATACATATTTAGGCATACTGTTGGTATCATCATACCAACTACACTTACAATGTAACATTAACATGCCAAACTAATTATCCTCACTTGGGGAATTCATAACCCCCTTGGTTCAATTATACATTAGCTTAGGGAATAACACAACCCCATAAGGTTCAATTTAAAATCATTATACTTCATTGACTTTTCACATTATGCAATAGTTCAAGAGTAGTTCAATGTACATTTTTTTTGTACTCAAAACATATTTCACAATATAGGGTTAAGGTCATTACCACTTCAATTGTCAATACTCACAAAATTTAGGAAATTCACAATACCATAGTTTATTCACCATACCCATGTATCAAATTGGTTTCAAAATTCTCATTTAAAACATAACCAATGCATATACAAATATGAAACATCACATGAACAACAATCATTCAAAACCCTCAAACTATGTTCAAAACCAATATCAAACCATATGAATAATACTTTAAAACACATGCTTTTAACAAAGTAACAATTGGGGAAGAGTAACATGCCTGAAATACCCAAGGTTATGGAGAGAATCAACCCTTAAAGCTCCACTTGACCCACTTCTTGGAAACTCTAAGTATGGATGTTTGAGAAACTTGAGAGAAAAAAATATTTGGAGTGTGTTATTGATGAAAATAGGGTGCCAAGTATGTTTATAGGTCATGGGTTATTATTAGAATAAGAAGGAAATATCTAAAATTCTGTCATTTAAATGCTAGAAAATAAATCACCAATCGTTACAGATCTCATAACGACTCATCTTTACGATTCATTGTCAAGATAATGTCAACAAGCACTCACACACTATTTCCCTTATGACTCATATACAACGGATCGTAATGATACCCTTCGACTCATAGGGTCCAGTCATAGTCAACACCAAAACTATTTTTGTATACACTAGACATCCTACAGTTTTGACATAATAACTCATCATGGGTCTTTATGACTCGTGACCTTATGTCGTATTTAGGATAGCAAATCAGGCACCATTCACTTTATACCATACAACTAGGGTCACATGACTCATCAAGACACCCTACGACTCGTAGGGTGAGTCATAGTTAGGACAGTGGGGATTAAATTTCAAAAAAAATTAAGGACCAAGAATCTAGGATGTTTTAGTAACAAAATCCATATTAATTATTTCCCACTTCTTTATGGGAAATTCTATATCATGAGACGTGTCACCCAGCCTCAAATGCTTAACCTTGACTTGTTGACATACCATATACTTGGCAACAAAATTTGCCACATCCCTCTTCATGTTATTGCACCAATAGATTTCCTTCAAGTCATGATACATCTTTGTTGAACCTAGATGAATTATATATCTAGACTCATGCTCTTCGGTTACAATCTTTCTTGCAGCACATCTACATCAGAAAAACTTTCTTTGATACCTCAGAATGCCATCTCCCCCAATCTCAAAAGTCATAAACTTTTGCTGACCTACATCAACTTTAATTTGCATAAGTATAGGATCCAGATCCTTTTTCTCCTTGACATCAGCACCAACCGATGATTCAACCACTTCTTGAATGATCAACCCTCCATCCTTAGAGTCTAAAAGGCAAACTCCTAAGTTTTCTAGTCGATGAATTTCCTTCACCAATTATTTTTTCTCCTCCTCAACATAGGATAGACTCCCATGGATGACTTGCTAAGATTATCTTCAATAAAATTAGCTTTACCTGGATGATACTGCAAACTCATGTCATAATTCTTAAGCAATTCAAGCCACCGCCTCTACCTGAGATTTAACTCTTTTTGTATGAACACATACTGCAAAATTTTATGATCTAAGTAAATGTCCACATGCACCTCATACAAATAGTGATGCCAAATCTTCAAAGCAAAGACCACAAGCACCATCTCGAGATTGTGAGTTGGGTAATTCCTCTCATAAACCTTAAGCTATCTAGAAACATAGGTTACAACCTTACCATGCTACATCAAAACACAATCTAATCCCACACGAGATACATAACAATACACAATAAACCCCTTGGTACCCGTGGGTAGGATCAAAATAGGATAAGAAGTCAACTTCTTAAAACTGGTCTTACAAGCGTCGAACTATAGAAACTTCACCTTCTTTGGGGTTAACTTTGTCAGCAGAGCAGCTATAGATGAGAAACTATCCATAAACCTCCTATAGTGCCTGACCAAGCCTAAGAAGTTCCTAATATCGGTTGGAGTCATAGGTCTAGGCTACTTTTTAACCGGCTCAATCTTTTGTCGATCCACCTTATCCTTTCACTAGAAATAACATGTCCCTAAAAAGTCACAACACTTATCTAAAATTTACACTTAGAAAATTTTCCATACAACTTCTAGTCTTTAAGATTTTGCAACATGATTCAAAGGTGATTGGCATGATCCTTTTCACTTTTGGAGTACAATAAAATGTCATCAATGAAGACTATAACAAACAAATTCAAAAATTTCCTCAACACCCAATTCATAAGATCCATGAAAGTAGTCAGAGCATCAGTCAACCCAAATGACATAACCAAGAACTCATAATGGCCATACTATTTGGAAAGCAGCCTTAGGGAAATCAGCCTCCCTAATCTTGAATTAATGATAGCCCAAAAAAAGGTTAATTTTGTAGAAACACCAAGCACCTTGAAGTTGATCAAAGAGGTCATCAATCCTAGGAAGGGGGTTGCTTATTTTTCATGGTAATCTTGTTCAGCTAATGATAGTCTATACACATCCGAAGAGACCCATCCTTCTTTCACACGAAAAACATAGGAGCACCCATAGAGAAATACTAGGACGAATGAAACCCTTATCAAAAATGTACTTTAATTGCTCTTTTAGTTCCTTTAGCTCTACCAGAGCCATCCTATAAAAAGGAATGGAAATGGGATGAGAGTTTGGTAAAAGTTCTATCCTAAAATCTATTTCCTTATCCAGAGAAATCCAAGGAAGATCATCGAAAAAACATTAGAAAAATCATGAACCACGGGACAGATTGCAAAAAGGGACTTTCAGAGTTGGAATCCTTAATCCAAACTAGATGATACAGACACTCTTTGGGAATCAATTTCTGAGCCCTAAGATATGAGATAATCCATCCCTAATATCATATCAAAATCCACTATATCCAATAATATTATATCCACCAGGGTCTCCCTATGAAGGATGGACACCTTACAGCCTATATAGACTTTCCTAGCATAATAGACTCACCCACTGGGGTAGAAATAAAAAAGGGGTTAGAAATATTTTTAGGACTAAAACTAAAGTTTACAGCAACATAAGGGGTCACATAGGATAAGGTAGAACTGGGATCAAGCAAATAATAAATATCACAAGAGAAGAGTTGTAACATACCAGCGACAGCATCTAAGGAGGCCTCGGATTCCTGACGAGTATCAAGTGCATAAAGGAAATTTTGTCCATTACCAATCTCGAATGTGGCACCCTTAGGTGTAGGAGCCAAAAAAGTGGGGATCAGGACCTTATTATCCCTAGTGGAAACCCTAGTTGAAGGATAATTCCACCACATATGACCAGGCTAACGTTAATTAAAGCATAAGTTCCTCCCTTTCTCACAATATCTATGGTGAAGATATGTATAAAATTATAAATGAGGATAAGGTAGAGACGACTGAGCTCCACTAGCCTAATATTGGGCACCTTATTCCTTAGGACCATTGCTAGACTGAAAACGCCGATCACCTGAAGGCTTAGGATAAGGAGCATTGGCTGACGAATAAGAATTTCCCCAGTTCTTCTTCTTAGGCCATTGCCTACCATCTTTCCCAATGCTCTACTGATTTGCACCCTGCTCTGTATACCTAAACTTCTTACTTTGCCTTTTCCCTATTTCTACTTGATTATTTATCTCATCTTCCACATGTTGCATATAAACCACTAACCTAGATATGTCCATATCATTATTCCACATAGCAGCTTTACATTCTATCACCAAGTCACCAGATAAACCAGAAGCAAACTTCTACATTCTGGACCTCATATTAGACACCAACTTTGGAGCATAACAGGATAGTTGTTGGAACTTTATTTCATACTATTTAACACTCATCCTACCTTGTTTCAAATTCATGAACTCCTCAACTTTGGCTTCCCTTATATCCCGAGGGAGGAAATGATCAAGAAAAGCACCTGCAAGCTCCTTCCATACAGCTGGCTCAACATTATCAACCCTTAACTTCTCCCACTCTGCATACCATTGATAATCCACCTCTCAACTAGTAAGCTGCAAACTCCACAACCTCTGAATCACTAGCATGCATCATCCTGAAAATCTTATCCATCTTATAAATAAATCCATGAGAATCCTTCTCCACCTTAGATCCTATAAAGGTTAGGGGATTCAACCTCATAAACTGCCCATTTTGATGACCTTATATGAACTAGCAACACGATTAACATGATCAGACTAATGAGAATACATGTCACGACTTGAGGCTACCCCCTAGTTGTGACAATGGTACTTACGGTCACAAGTGACCACAAGATAACCCATGAGCTGGTACCTATTGTGAGCACTGAATAATAAACTAATAATGAACATGTGTGGAAATAATTTAATAAATCCATAAGGTTTAAATACTAAAAATATGATTTAAATCATAAGTCTGAATATTTGATGACATATTGGAAAGAATGATCAACCAACTGAACTGATAAATTGACTAACTGTCTGAATAACTAAAAACATCTAAAAGATTCTAAAATGACTGAAGAGTTGGTGGGATCGTCCCCCAACTAACTCCAAACTTAACTAATTGAAATAAAATATGAAAACACTAAAATAACATAACAGGTCCTTGACATATGAGGACTTACCAAACTGTTGTTGCTGATAAGCAGAACTATCTAAGTGCAATCAGGAAACTGAGCGTCTGAACCTATGATATAAGACATCATAGCGTGAAGAAAAGTATACGGTCAGTACTTTGAATGTACTGGTATATGAGATGAGGTTAGGCTATAATGCAAGGGTTAACTGTGCATGAAATACTGACTGGCTAAATAGAATGAGATAACTAATACATAAATGCGTGAAAGCTATAGAATCAACTAATGCATGACAAGTGTATAACATGATACTAAAATAGTCTATAAACTAAATTACTGAAATCTGGTAACTGAATAACTAATGAACTATATGCTATGGTTAAGAAAAACTGAACTAAATTTTGTACTGAACACTGAACTGAGACTGTGGGAGGTATCATTTAACTGAGATGCCCCAATCTGAGCTAATTGGGGTCCAACCTGTAACCCCAGTTGAAAGGGTGGTAGTATTGTGCCACGGGTACTAACACTGGCTAAGTAGATCCACTAAACTAATTCCCTAAAGGACTAAGGAGTCACCCTCATCTGGCATGTGCTCTAATGAGATATGTGCTACCCTCAACTGGCAGGTAAACACTTTATCAACCCTCAACTGGCAGGTTGATATCTCTAACATATGCTAGCTACGTAGTTCTGGAACTAAGAGACTACTACTAAAGATCACACCCTCTACTGGTAGGTGAGCCCCCATCCCTAGATTTGCTCGGTGCTAAATCCTACTCCCAACTGAATTGACAGTGATTACTGGACTGGACTAAGTTTAACTAAGCAAACAATTGATCATAATAACTAACTGAATGACAATGCTCATGGTTTATCAAAAACCGTTTTGAAGATACTAAAATTATGTAAATAGCTAAGTATAGGGTGTTCATAACCCTCTAGTACTGAATGAAAATAACAATGATAACATATGAAGCTTTAAAAAACCATAATAAAGAATCATTGCTCAAAATCAACATTTAGTCATTTCATCAAACACATGAAAAGCATGAACTTAAGCATGGGGATGGGTAAAACATGTGATTGAAAATATAGATACAATACAAAAACCTTGAATTAGGGATTTAACATGGAAATTTCATCATTCAAACGTGTAAAGGGCTCATTCCATCAAAACACTTGCAAAACACCACACATAATCGAAATTCATAAGAGCTTCATGAAGGTAATTCATCGTAAACATGTAAAATTCATCATTTAAAACATAAAAATGGATTCTTGGACTCCATGGGTGGAAAGGGCCCATGGATGAACATAACACATACCTTAAATCCTTAAGCTTGAAAGAAAAACACTATCTTGATGCTTTTCTTGAAAGTTCTTGGATTTAAAAAATTAAATTCTTGGTTTTCTTCGAGGGGAGATAATTGAATTTGATGCTCTTGGAAGATGATTAGGGTTTACTTTTGAGAGGAAATTTAGGGGAAAATGGGCCTTTAATTTATGTTTTCACAAATTGGATTGAGGGAAGAAAAACTCAATTGCCCCTCAGATAATTTAATTTGCAACTAGAACGTGGAGTTGAAAGCCACCATGACGTGATGAAGCTTCCACCACTATACCTACCGCGATTTTCCACTTTTGCAGTGAAGTTCTATAATTGAAATTCAAACACGACCCAATCCTTAATCGAAAAATCTGAAACTTCCCGGAGATATGCTCCTTACCCCACTGAACATGAATTAACTTAAAAACCTACGTCTCGAGGTCTGGAAGACCCATTTAAAAATTCTCAAAGTTAAGAGGCCAAAAATAAGACTTAAGTCCCCAATACTTAGTGAAATTTTTAGATTTTAAGCCTCTTATACATGCAACTAGGAGCTGAACTGAGCTAAGAAAAGTTTGGGGTATTACACTACAATGCCATAATTTAAGCAAGCATGTGGATAGACTGATGGAACTCTGCATACGAGATATCTCCCAAAGGGGAGTGAGCATGACTATCACCAGCCCGGGAAGTCCAAGAAGACTAATAGGGATAGGTGGAACCCTAGGTAGAGCGGTGCAATTAGGAGTAGGGGCCCTAGACCGAGTCTACATTCCATGTGTAGGGCAAATTTCCTAAACATTTCAAGTAGGGGCAGAGGTTCCAGCTGAGTTCCTATGATCATCAGATCTTCGAGGAGGCATAATCTGAATTGCGAATAAGCCAAGAATTAGAGAAGTTTCATGTTAACTAGACTCTCTAGCACAAAATAAAATAGAAAAAAGGGAAAACATTCCTAAATTCCTTATGGTCTCCTCCTTATAAGTGTGGCGCATTACACTCCCATAAAAGAAACTCTACTCGACACTACTTTATGAACACCCTGGGACCCTAAATCTTGCTTCGGTACCAAGCTTATCACGACCCAAACCCGTACTTGGCTGTGATGGACATCTCAAGCCAACCAAGGGTCGTAGATAACCCCTTACCTTACCTCAATAGCATATTAGTGATATTAAATAGAAGAATCCAAACCAAATTAAAAAAAAGATATATAACTCTAAAAGAAAGATTGAGAGTCAAAACAAATAACAACGACATTCCAATACTATCTACAAAATTCTCTAATCCAAGAATACCAATTAAGTTGGGGCATGCCCCCAACTATGACAAAAGAAATCCATAAGTACTAGAAAAATAAAGGAAAAACTAAGAGGATGATCGGGCTTTCCAAAAGATGGAGGCTCACCACTTCACAGTTGATCAACGGGAGTACCAAACTACCTAATGTTGAACAGGATCACCAGAAAGCCCTCTAAACATACATCGTGAAATGATGTAGCATCTAGGGACGGCCAGTATGTTGAGTACTGGCATGCAACCCTAGGAAAGGGATAAAATAAGTGTACTTACTAAAATTTAGTCATAAACCACATGCACAAAAATTATAGTTATATATATAGGATGCCGAGATAGGAGCAAGGGACATCAAATGTGATTCCTTAAAATATTAGTTCTAAACTATGTAGCTCGTACCAACTTTCTAGGCACCCATGGACTATATAGCAGCTTCCCCTAATGAAAGGGCCCCAGACCATGTTAGTTACATGTACCAAGAAATGGATAAAGACACCAAGGCGATAGTCGTTCAAAAATATAATAGGTACATCAAACACAATAGTTATAGACCTCTAACGACAACAAATGTGGTTTTCAGTGTTGGTCCCCCTCGAGACTACATCTTCTTGGTGAGATACACAATTCCCTTTAAGCCCAAATTAAAATAATTTTGCACATAATACGAACCATTAACCATGGATTCTCTTATTAAGGTATTTTGTAACTTGGTATCAGCATACCAATAGGATTGTAAGCTATTCCATTTATACCAAAACTTAACCATAATCCATTTAACCATTTAGACTCTAAATTCCTATTTAAAATCCAAGAACATGGCTACCATGGGCTTTCTAAAATGTTTTTATCCATTTACCATTTAATGCAATGCAATATTTCAAAAATAAGTTCAACTCCATAGAATCTGTGTTCAAAACCAAATTAATAATGTGGTTGAGGTTAATGTCATTACCATGCCAAAATTCATCAACTTGTGAAACCCAAGTCACCAAATTTCACCATTATAACAATACACAAATTCAGTTCAAAATACATAATTTAAAACAAGAGTAAACAATGTAAAACAAGATATAACAATGTAAGATTATCGCAACCTAAAGACCCTCAACCTTATTTTAAACCAATCATTCAAATGCATAAATATGGAATAAATTTATGCAATGATATATAATTCAAGTTAGGAAGTGTACAATATGCCTGAAAAATAGAAGAATTTAGAGAAGAATTGAAGTTTAGAGCCCGGAAAATGGAATCATTGAGAAAACCTTGAGTTTCTTGACTTGAGGAATTTGATAGGAGAAGGGCAATGTTAAAATATCATAACTGAAGGTTATAGGGAATAAAAGGGTGTTTTATGTCGTTTAATGGGGTAAAGCACCAAAAAGCCCTTGCCCCAATTGAAAAAAATTAAAGTTGGACAATTTTTGCCCAACGGTATGGCATGCTCTTATTGTGGGGCATAGGAAGCGTGCCACACCCTTATCTCATGGTGTAGGCAGTGTGACACACAGGCTTACTGGTTCAGAGTCCTGAAAAAATGCCAAATGCTTTCCAAATATCTTGAAACTTACCCAACACACTTATTTAACATCCCTTATCATGGATGATTCAAGTCAAAAATTATCATTACACATGTGGGAAGATCCAAAATAAATTGGTCAAAATTTTTTGAAGTCTCACCCATAATGCAGTAACCTAAATAAAAATTTCATGTTCGTTGAACCTTTTTCCATTGATATTTCTGGGTCTTATAGATTGAAATAAAGCAACTATATTGTTGTTGTTGTTGTTGTCTTATAGATTGAAATCAAGCAATTATGTTGTTGTATAGATCAAAATCAAGCAACTATGTATTGTTGTATAGATTAAAATCGAACAGCTATGTTGTTGTTGTTGTTGTGTAGATTAAAATCGAGCAACTATGTTGCTGTTGTTCATTTATATATTAAAATTGGGAAACTGTGTGGTTGTTGTTGTTGTTATCGTTGTATTAGATTAAAATCAAGCGACTATGTTGTTCTTGTATAAATTGAAATCTAGCAAGTACTAGTCGTAGGTCATAAACTACTATGTAAATTTTTGTACTCGCTATGGCACTTCTATGTGATTTTCTGCTTCTTTCTAAAGAAGCTGACTTCATAAGGCCATGGAGTTTTTAAAATGGAGAGTATGATGGCGGCCAATTGGAAGATAATTTTAGCAAGATTATAGTTAACCTAAATAAGAATTTCACATTTGTCGCCCTCTTTTAAATTGATATTTTTGGAGCTTATAGATTTAATTTGAGCAATTAGTCATTGGTTGTGAACACCTCCTCTATGCATCTCATATAGAGCCTTAACCTTAATCAGGTTTGTTCCCTTGTTTCAATTTTATGGTTTGCTTCCCAAAAAATTTTTCTCAAATCTTTCTTTTTGGCTCATTTTTCAGTTTCAGTTCAGAAAAAAATTGGTAAAAGAGCAGTCTTCAATTCTTCTAATACAATTTTTTATTTTGCAGATGGAAGCAAACAATCAAAAAAAAAAGATAAAATAGGGGCTTTTGGAATTCAAGCAGAAGATAATGAAGAGGACAACAAGGAAATGCTATTGTGATATATGAATACCTCATATCGAGAAGTCAGAAATATAATTTTAATTTATTTAGATATTGCCCAACAAATAGAGTTAAAATCTCATCTCTGCTTGTTATCTTTTTCTATTCCTAAACTCTCTCTTCATCCTTGTATCTCTTCATCCCCAATTTTTTTTTACGAAAAAGTCTTCAAATCCTTCAATTAGTCTCACATAAATCTACTAGAATACTACACAGACCTTTTTTCAGAATATTTATTTGCAGTCCTATACATATTTTTTTGCTAAGTAGTATTTGAAAGCTAATGTTGATTTGTATTCCTCAATTATTGCATCTAGGTACATTCTGTGTTCATACACCTTTTACCATTTATATATAGTAGTAACTAAAGATTATGATATTTTAACCTAAGTTTTGATATTAAGAATTTTTTAAAGTCAACTGATCTCAAAACACAGATAGTGTTATTTGGAGTTCAAGAGAAATAATGGGTAAAGTCTACATTAAGTTGCTTGATAGAGATATGGTGGCTCACCTAGAGGTAAGGATTTGAATTATTACTTTCTAAAAAATTTATAAAAAATTTGGATATTATAATTTTTGTATTGATCATCATGATATTTCATTATTAGGATATCAATTTTTGCTTTCTAATATTCCTCCCTTTCTCTTCGTTAACTATTGTAAGATTACAGTTTGTTTGAACTATAAGTAGTGATCAGATCTCCACTTCTTCATTTGTACAATCTCTTAATTAGTTTCTACACCGAGTTACGTTCTCTTGACTGTTGGAAATCTTAGTCCTATTTGCTATGTCTCATTGTTTTCTTTGATTTCTGCTGGTTTAAGGACTTTTGACGAGCAACAATATAGTTGGGTTGTTAGTGTGTGTACATTTCCTCTTCCTCTAAGGTATTATTTATAATTTTATTTCATTGCTCATTTTGGAATGATCTGGATGAGTCATTGTCTTGTGAGCTTAAGCTTCCTTTTTGTTTTCTTTTTTCTATGGCTATGGTTCTTTTATGCACTTCTATTTTTTGGTGTATGTTTGTTCTTTTTTAACAATTGCACTTTTGAATATGTAGTTATGGTACAAATCGACAGTTAATCGTTTCTTTCAACTTGACATGTATGTCCCTTCTACATGATTTTTTAGAGTTAATGGTTGACTCTTCTGTTGGTAATTACTAAGTCTTTATTTACCTGGGAGAGGAAAAAGTAAAATAAGTTTATGTTGAGAAGAGTTGTAAGAGGTGTTTATAGTTGTTGAGTGGTGACAGCAGTTTTATAAAGTAAATGACTTACCCTTCAACTTGAAGGTTAATATAGAAAATTCTTCTATCCCAATTGTTTCAGCTGAAGTAGATACCTTGTTGATCCGTGAATACCTTGTTGATCTTTGAAAAAATTAATCATTCCAAGAATCTCTTAGTAATGAATTTTCTAAACTTTAGAATATTAGCAGTGGATTTTTGTACTGAGCTTCACATTTATTTTTGATAGTTATTATCTTGGAAAGGCGAGGTACTTGGATATGAACACTAGAACATTAAAATGCTTCGGCACAAAATAAGAAACGAACTTTCCAACGCATAAATGATTGTGATTTCACATTCTCACCATCTATGAAATCAAGTCCACCGCAAAGACATTCGTAAATATCTCTACTGTAGTTTTTAGAAGATAACCCAATTTAGATTTAATAATATATCTCATTGTGTTTAAAGGGAGTTAAAGCTATAATGGTGAAATGATAGGACTTGGGAAGAACTAGATTTACATTTATGTGTCACTTTACTTAATTTCTATTTGAATATGGGGATTGACGTTGGTGTATGATATGTTTGATATAATTTTGCAGAGGGGTATTGGGTCTTTGACATCATTGAGAACAAAGTTTATAGCTCAAAGTTACATTAGTGAAGGAATTTGTTGATTTGAAATATTGAAGCTTGTACCATCGAGAACTAAAAATTTTTGTTTATATACTTCTTGTTATTAATGTTCTTGAAAGGCTTAACATTAGGAGCTTGTTAGTTCTAATCTAATTAATGTTGTATTTTAGAACTGATGCATTTTTGTTTTACTGTCCCGAATAATGAATAGTCAGATAAAAAGTTAAAATAGGAGAACAAGACAAAGTTATAGTCTTTTAAGTTTAATAGCAGAATAGTTGAATCGGATCAACGACCTGAACAAGGATATTCAAAAGAACTAGGTCTAGAAGTATAATATCATTGAAAACATTTAAAATAACATATGAATGTCGGAATCTACATTAGAGGAAAGAGAAGACAGTACTAGCCATCGAGAATTATGGATAAGTAATCATTTAAGGACACATTAGCAATTTTTTAATACAAATGATTAAAAAAAAAATTGTGTGGAAGGAATGACAAAGCTCATTGAGGGACTTACTGAGTCCTATTCCGGGTTACATATATCTGAATAGTTATTCTAAGGTGATCTATTTTATTATTTTGCTTACATGTTACTTTATTGAGATAACTAGAATTTCAAGTTTGGTTCAAAATGTTATCTTTTTGCTTAAAATCAATTTAAGGTGATCTTGAGTACTGATTTTTCTGGTGAAAAGTATGATAATATTGCTATTATATCAGGTTTTCTATTTGAACTATGTCCCATCTCTTTATTTCAGTACTGATTTTTTTTATTAGTAGCACTATAAATAGTGCATTCAAAGCTATATACATAAAAAAAAATGAATGAAGCTTGATAAATTAAAATAAATATATTCTCAATAGTTCCTTAATATACGATGACTACTTATTGTTTATTTGATATAATTAAAAAAATCCCAATATAAATGTTGGTGTAAAACCTTTCAAAATGGTTCTCGACTAATAACACCCAAACATCTATGCTAACTGAGCCCTCATAAGTTTACTAAAAAACAAAGACGTCCTCATGTTAACAAAATTATTTTCCACGACTCTTTTAAGTCTTTCTTGTTCATTTTCCTTCAAAGTATACTCACAATAGTCAAGAAGCTACATTCCATTGGACAGAACTTTATGTTATATGTCTTTATCATAGGTCTATGTTTAAAGATTTATATTCTACTATATTTTTTTTATCTAAGTTATTCTTCTTGAAGATTACACTTTCTTAAAGATTTAACTTTATTGATTGAATTAAATATTTAGTGAACATCTGAAAGGAATCTTCTTGAACATGATAAAAATTGATCGATAGATGAAAGATTTTTGTTTTAAATTAATTCTATTTTATTGTTTTTTTTGTAGAATATCTCTTCTCACACAATGATAGCCTTAGAAATCATGTAATCAGAGCTAGCCGATTTCATAATCTGACACATTGTATGTAGCGCCAAGTCAGTCTGAGACATGATTGCATCTAGATTATTCTATGATAGAGAATACTATGCTGGGTTAAATGTCTATATGACTTTCTATCGAAATGATTGGTAGGAGCACAAACCAAAGGACCAAACTTCTTGGAATAGTTAAAATCTTCTTCCAATTTAGCTTAAATATTCATGTTTGTCCCTCAGTAGGTAAATTGTCTTCTTTTCCACCTGAAGTAGGTTTGGAGGAAGGACCATAAAAGGGCAGTCTCGTGTAGATGGGCTTTGAAAAAAGATCAAGCCACAAAGATTTACTGTACTCAATCTTACCTTGCATCTCTGCTTAGGCTGCTTCCAGTGGGAGGCCACGAACAAAAACCTTGCAATTATGATTCCCTTACTATCAGTGTTTTCTAATTTTAACACTTTCTACTCATGCATTGAATTTAGTACAGTGCTTTGTGATTTGAGAATTGACGTTGTTAGAATACTCAAGCTGACTAGATCAATTAGAGCATTGGTCAATCCACATTGTTCAAAATAGGCGTAGAAGAAACTATATTGAATTTACTTATTTGGATATTGACAAAATAATAGATTTTTTAAAGTCATGATCTTTTTTTCACATGGCAAAATTGAAGATTTTCTTACGTGATGACATATTTGAACTGTTGTGTTTTTGCTATGGTTGTTGCTCTCATCTGGAGAGAAAAAAATCTGATTTGCTTCAATGTAAGCAGGTTCAATGCATACAGTTCAGCAAAGGAGATAACAGTCCCCATCTAAATTAGAGGCCAAAAGCATAAGAAATGCCCACCGGATCTAGCCTAGCTACACTCTTTGTCATGAAGCTGTGTTATGTTGCTGTTGTCGTTGCCTTACTGTCTTTGTTTCTAGAGTTGGTTTGTTTTTATTTGTTGAAACGTCTTGTCTTAGTTGGTGTCACGACTCTAGCCGAGGCCCTGGCCGCGACGGATATCCCGAACCATAAAGGCCCGAGAGCCATCTTAACTTGTGATCGGATGCAACACTCATCTATTATCAAAATGCGGAAATAAATTCATATCAATTAAACAATATGGTTCTAAATTCATAAGACCCAAAACCATCTAACACAAGTCTGAGAAATCCCTAATAAACTAAAAACAACATCTTTCTAAAACTGGGACAAGGCCCCCGTTCGGACCATGAACTAAAACCAAATGAAAGCATCATGTGAAACAAGGCCTTTCGAAATTACGAAGGCTCACCAACTTCAAATGTCTGACAAGGATCTACTGCTTAGCAGGACCGCTGGACTGAGCCTCAGATCCATAAATATAGAGGGTCAATACAAATGTACTGGTACGCAGAGCAATCAAAAATAGTATACTTCTATACAACATACGTGAGAGCAATTCATAAAATGTTTTACACACAATATATGAAACACATGGGCATACTTTAAAGACTTCGAAACCATTCTCTAAAATCATAACCCACTCTTTGTTTTACTTCTGAGCTAGATGGTACACCCTACAAGTCTAGTACCCACGGGCTATATGGGCCCGCCATTAACTCATCGACCAAACCCCCACATCCAAGTTTGCCACAAGGATGGGGGTCCTACATACTAATCTAGTATACTAGTGTCTCATGGACAAGTATACATTGTCCTTAGCAAATCATATATCTCGAATCGCAAAACTCGGTTTCCGGAAATGAGTTATCTAAATACGTGCCTTCTTTGGGTAACCATTTAACTCTCTTTAAGCCCATTTTTAGAATTTTAAATCGTGCATCTTTCTGAAAAGTGGTCTAATATCTGAAAAATTTTATAGTCTAGTATGGTCTGAGTTTATGATGGCAGTAGTCTGATTTGGTATCGTCATACCATGATTTGCAAGTCATATAAGCCATACAATGTTATGTTATAATCTTTTCATTCAAAACATGTTAGTGGACCACCAAAACATTTAAACAATACAAGAGGATTTACATTTCAAAATATATGAAACTCACGCAAAGATTCTCCCTTTCAATTCTTAAACATGTGGTGGTCGATTGCCTTATAGAAACCCATGTGATTCTTTATATTATCACATACGACATTTACAAACAAGAAATTTCCCTCTCTTCAATTCATAACCAACATCAAGTTCATGATTGATAGTAAAACCCTTGGCTCACACTTTAAGACATGCAATTAAGTAACTCATAACTTGTTAATCAAGAAGTATCATAATGTGAGAGGGAAATTATTGTTCATGCTCTCAATTCATATTTCAAAAGTTGAAAACACATATACATATGCAAAAATAATTTAATTTTATGAGAAAGGACTCAAGACCAAAACGTTATATCATCGAAATGGTTCTATAATGTATATTCTTCAAAGTGTACTAAAAACTCTTCATAAATACATGATTTCATAACTTCAAAAATACTAAAAATAATTTCACTATGCCCATGAAGTTTAGGATAGCCCCGCGTATCTTTATAATAAAGAAATCGTGAAGAAATTTACCCTTTAAGCTTGAATATTCAAACCCTAAGTTATTTTTCTCCTCTTGTGTGTTTAGAAAGATGATCTAGGGATTTGATAAGGTTTAAAATATATTTGGCAGCCTTAAACATCTCCCACAACGTCAACACCTGATCTACCATCACAGGGGTCCTAAAGGTTATTTTTGATGCATCAAAAGAGTGTTAAGACTACTAGGTATTACATTATCCCCCTTGGGATCATTCATCCCCAGATGATGACTCGGAACACAATAAGTACGATTTCAAGTGTGATATGGAAAGAAAAAAGTAGAACAAGATTATTACCTTCCATATCATCATCCCTGGCTTTGAAGAGGGTCGGATATATAGCATGTATGTCATTCTTTGACTCCTACATAGCTTTCTCAGCTTTATGATTCTTCCATAACACCTTAACTGTAGCTATCTCCTTACTTCTCAACTTCCGGACTTGGCGGTCTAAAATAGCAATGGATTTTTCTTCATATGACAATGAATCTTTTACATTAATCTATTCCATAGGAAAAACAAGAGAATGATCCCCACTACACTTCTTCAATATTGATACATGAAATACAGGATAGACGGAAGCTAAACTCGCTGGCAAATCTAACTCATAAGCAACCCTACCAATCTTCCTCGTAATCTGATAAGGTCCTATGTAATGAGGACTAAGCTTTCCTTTCTTTTTCAATCGCATGACTCTTTTCATAGGGGAGACTTTTAGAAATGCACAATCACCTATCTTGAACTCTAACTCTCTTCTTCTAACATCGGCGTAGGATTTTTTGTGACTCTGAGCTATCTTAAGTCGCTCTCTAATGACCTTTACTTTCTCCATTGCTTGATGAATAAGATCAGGCCCAAACAACTGGGTTTCCCCTACTTTATACCACCCAATCGAGGACTTACACCTTCTTCCATAAAAAGCTTTAAAAGGAGCTATCTGGATGCTCGAACGGTAGCTATTGGTGTAGGCAAATTCTATCAATGACAAGTGATCCACGCAAGCCCTCAACATATTTTCTAAGGTCTAAATGGTGTGTTCTACTTGCCCATTTGTTTGAGGGTGAAAGACAGTACTAAGGTTTACTTAGGTACCTAAACCCTTTTGAAAAGACTGCCAAAAATAAGAACAAAAATATGCACCTCAATTGGATAAAATAGACACAGGCGCCCCGTGCAACCGAACTATTTCTTGAATGTACAGCTTAGCATAGTCATCTCCCGAATAATTTGTCTGCACTGGAAGAAAATGGGCAGACTTAGTCATCCTGTCTACAATCACCCAAATTGAGTCATATTGGTTTTGAGATCTTGGAAGCTCTGTAATGAAGTCCATATTGACCATCTTCCATTTCCACATAGGCAAAGCTGTATCTTGGAAAGTTCCACCTGGCCTCAAATTTCTACCTTGACTTGTTGATAATTAAAACACTTAGATACAATGTTAGCAATATCACACAAAGTTAGCAACATCTTTTTTCATATTATTCCACCAGTAAATCGCCTTAAGGTCATGATAAATTTTAGTAGAACCAGGGTGAACCACATACCTGGAAGTATGAGCTTCATCAAGGATTATCTCTCGCAACCCGTCCATATTCGGCACACATAGCCTACGTTGAAACCTAAATATTCCATCACTCCAAATTTTAAATGACATTACCTTTTGTTGACCAACATCTTCCTTAATCGAAGAGGGTCGAATATATAGCACACATGTCAATCTTTAACTCCCATGTAGCTTTCTCATCTTTATGATTCTTCCATAACACCTTAACTAAAGCTATCTCCTTATTTGTCAACTTTCGGACTTGGCGATCTAAAATAGCAATGGGTTCTTCTTCATATGACAATGAATCTTTTACATTAATCTATTCCGTAGGAAAAACAAGAGAATGATCCCCAATACACTTCTTCAACATTGATACATGAAATACAGGATGGACGGAAGCTAAACCTGCTGGCAAATCTAACTCATAAGCAACCTCACCAATCCTCCTCATAATCTGATAAGGGCTTATGTAACGAGGACTAAGCTTTCCTTTCTTTTTGAATTGCATAACTCTTTTCATAGGGGAGACTTTTAGAAATATCCAATCACCTATCTTGAACTCTAACTCTCTTCTTCTAACATCGGCGTAGGACTTTTGGTGACTCTAAGTTGTCTTAAGTCTCTCTCTAATGACCTTTACTTTCTCCATCACTTGATGAATAAGATCGGGCCCAAACAATCGGGTTTTCCCTACTTCATACCACCCAATTGAGGACCTACACCTTCTTCCATAAATATCCTTAAAATGAGCTATCTGGATGCTCGAATGGTAGCTATTATTGTAGGAGAATTCTATCAATGACAAGTGATCCACCCAACTACCCTTGAAATCAATTATGCAAGACCTCAACATATCTTGGTCTGAATGGTGTGTTCTGCTTGCCCATTTGTTTGAGGATGAAAGGAAGTACTAAAGTTTACTTGGGTACCTAAACCACTTTGAAAAGACTACCAAAACTGAGAAAAAAATTGTGCACCTCGATTGGATAAAATAGACACAAGCGTCCTATTCAACCGGACTATTTCTTGAATGTCCAGCTTAGCATAGTCATCCCCCGAATAATTTGTCTGCACTGGAAGAAAATGGGCAGACTTAGTCATCCTGTCTATAATCACCCAAATTGAGTCATATTGGTTTTGAGATCTTGGAAGCTCTGTAATGAAGTCCATATTGACCATCTCTCATTTCCACATAGGCAAAGCTATTTCTTGGGAAGTGTCACCTGGCCTCAAATGTTCTACCTTAACATGTTGATAATTCAAACACTTAGACACAAAGTTAGCAACATCTCTTTTCATATTATTCCACCATTAAATTGCCTTAAGGTCATGATAAATTTTAGTAGAACCGGGCTGAACCACATACCTAAAAGTATGAGCTTCATCAAGGATTCTCTCTCGCAACCCATCCACATTCGGCACACATAGCCTACCTTGATACCTAAATATTCCATCACCCCTAATTTTAAATGACATTACCTTTTGTTGACCAACATCTTCCTTAATTTGCATCAAGATGGGGTCCTCGTCCTGCTTCTTCTAAACTTCTACACAAAGGGAGGATTTAGCTACCTCTTGAATAAATACTCCTTCATCTTCGGAATCGAAGAGTCGAACTCCCAAATTTGCAAGCCGATGAATATCCTTCACCATATTTCTCTTTCCTTCCTTCACATGAGAAAGACTGCCCCGTTGATAACCTGCTAAGGGCATCAGCCACCATATTGGCCTTGCCCGGATGATAACACAAGCTTATATCATAATACTTCAACAACTCCAACCACCGCCATTGCCTGAGATTCAGTTCTTTCTACGTGAAGATATACTGCAAACTTTTATGGTCAGTAAATAAATCAACATGCACCCCGTGAAAATAATGTTGCCAAATATTTAGTGCGAACACCACAGTCGTTAATTCTAAGTCATGGGTGGGATAATTATTTTCATGCACCTTAAGTTGTCTAGATGCATAGGCCACCACCTTACCATGATGCATAATTACACACCCAAGTCCCATCCGAGATGTATCATAGTACACAACAAAGCCCTATTTACCCTCAGGTAAAGTCAAAACTGGTGCGGTAGTCAACTTGTCTTTCAGATTCTCAAAACTATTCTCACAAGAGTCAGATCACAGGAATTTTACCTTTTTCTGAGTCAATCTAGTAAGTGAAGTAGCTATGGAGGAAAAACTCTCTACAAATCTTCTGTAATACCCTGCCAAAAGTAAGAAGCTCCGAATGTCAATTGGAGTCGTGGGTCTGGGCCATTTTCTCACTGCCTCAACATTTTAAGGGTTAGCCTTGATTCCCTCACTAGAAATAATGTGCCCCAGGAAATCAATAGCACTAAGCCAGAATTCACACTTGGAAAACTTTGCATACAACTCATGATCTTTGAGGGTTTGAATGATGATTCGAAGGTGATGGCGTGATCCTCCTTATTCTTGTAATAAACTAGGATGTTGTCAATAAAAACTATGACAAACAGATGTAGAAACTGACGAAACACCCTATTCATAAGGACCATAAAAATTGTGGGGGTATTTGTAAGTCTGAACAACATAACTAGGAATTCATAGTGACCATATCGGGTTTGGAAAGTCATTTTCAGAATATCAGCCTCCCTAACCTTTACCTGATGATACCCCGAACGAAGGTTTATCTTAGAGAAATATTTGGCACCCTGAAGTTGGTCAAAAAGATCATTGATTCTGTGAAGAAGGTATTTATTCTTGATTGTGACTTTGTTCAGCTGTTGGTAATCTATATGCATACGGAGAGAGCCATTTTTCTCGTACATGAAAGGTACCGGAGCACCCTAGGGAGAAACACTAGGACGGATAAAGCCCTTGTCAAGAAGATCTTTTAACTGTTCTTTCAACTCTTTCAATTCTGTAGGAGCCATTTTGTTTGGCAGAATAGAAATAGGGTGGGCGTCTGGCAATAAAACAATGCCAAAATCTATCTCCCTATCTGGTGGTATCCCGAGAAGATCATTAAGAAAGAGTTTCAAGAATTCATTCACTATGGGGACAGACTGGAGGGAAGGACTTTTAGTACTAGAATCCATGGCCCGAATAAGATGGTACAAACAACCCTTTGATATAAGGTTGTGGGCTCTAAGATAAGAAATGAATTTCCCCTTGGTGCTAGAGAATATTTCTCCCATTCTATCACTAGCTTATTAGGAAAAGAGAAAATGACCTTTCTGGTCCTACAGTCTAAGGTAGCTAGCACGAATGAAGCGAATCCATCCCCAATATAGAATCAAAATCAATTATTTCTAGTTCAACAAGATCATCCACAGTATCATGATGACAAACCGACACCACAAAATTTCAATAAACTCTCCTAGCCATAATAGAATCACCAACATGAGTGGAAACAGAGAAGGGTTCCAAAATATTTTTAGGCTCAAAACCAAAACTAACTGCCACATAAGGGGCCACATAAGACAAGGTAGACCCGGGATCAAGTAACACATATACATCATGGGAGAAAATTTGTAACATACCCATGACCACATCTGGTAAAGCCTCTGAATCCTGACGAGTAGACAAGGCATACAAACGGTTACAACCATTACCGGTGCTAGACACCACACCCTTAGTTGGAGGGACTAGGTAGTAGATTGGGATATAAAGGCCTATAAGACCCTTTTGTGGAGGGATAATCATTCTTAAACTGACCGGCATTCCCACAACCATAACACAAAAGAGTACCATGCTGACATCTTCTCTGGTAGTTCTTCCCACACATATTAAAAGGAGGGTATTGCCTGAATGGCTGGGTCACACTTTCTTGGGACTGAGTATACTGCATCCTTGACCCATTGTTTGGCTGGGAGTTGTGAAATCACTGATCAGCCGGAGGTCTGGGCACCGGGGCACTAGCTGAAGACTGAGCATTGCTCCAAAACTTCTTCTTAGAACACTTATTACCCCAATTACCACACTGATGCTGACTAACATTTTGATCTACATACCTAACTCTTTTAGTTTGCCTTTTTTTCCCTTACCTCATCCAGCCTCTTGTTCTCCCCTTCTACTTACTGCATATACACTGATAAGCTGGAGAAATCCATGTTCCTGTTCAGCATTGCTCCCTTACATTCCAACACCAAATCATCCGAGAGACCAGATGCAAACTTTCTCATATGAGCCCTCATATTGCCCACTAACTCTAGAGCATAATGAGGCATCTGGGTAAACTTTAATGCATACTCTTTAACACTCCCCTTTCCTTGTTTTAGATTCACAAATTATTTATCCTTTGCCTCCCTCAATTCCTGGGGAAAAAAATGGTCCAGGAAAGCTTTTATAAACTCATCCCACACAGAAAGTTCAGCATCACCACCCCTTAGATCCTCCTACTAATTGTACCACTAGTTAGCTACGGCCTTCTACTGACAGGTTACCAACTCAACCTCTTCAACTTCATTAACATGCATAAATCTAAAAAATTTCTTTATTTCATCAATGAACCCTTGGTGGTCTTCCTCAACGTTTATGCTAGTAAAGGTAGGTAGGTTCAAATTCATGAAGTGACCAACCTGAGTAAGTTCAGAAAAAACAGACATAGAACCCCCATCTTCAAACCGACGGGTCTAAGATGACACAATATGAGCAATCACATGGATGGACTATCGGAACTCAGTATTTGAGATTTCTCTCTGAGGAGGCTGGGGATGGTTAACATTAGTATTTGGAACCTAAGGTGGACTAGTCAGGACTGGAGGAACCCTAGAGTAGCAACAAACTCTAGAGTACGAGCTCTATTTCGAGTCCACATCCCATGAGTAGGGTGAACACCCTCAGCTTGGGTATTCTGTTCGTTGGATCTACGGGGAGGCATGATCAATCTCTGAAATATAGAAAATCATTGATTAGAGGACATTCAAACTCTATAGCATGAACTAGATCATAAAGAAAATAAGACACTCTAAAATGCCTAGTAGCTTCTTCCTTATAAGTGTGGCTCACTACACACCCATAAACAGGAATCTAATGTAACGCCTCATATTTTTTAGCTAGAAATCAAAACATCGTTCCTACGCATGTAAACTCTAATCCCATAATTTAATTTTAAATTCTGGTGTCATGATCTTTCTCATAGTATATTAAGTGATTATAAGTTGAAAAATGTTCATAGAAATGGCCTAAAGCAAAGTTGAGCTAAGAACCTTTCATTCATCCAAAATTGGATATTCGATTCTATAAGGGTCCACTTTGAACGTGTATAACTTTTTTACACATAGAATTTTATGGCTCAAGACCCACCAAATTGTAGATAATTGAATTATCTTTCCAACTATATTTATTTTGCCTAAATCCATTAATCAAGTGAAAAGTTATGCCATTTTTTGTGTGAGACAGTAAGAGGTCGCAATAACCCGCGACACGAGGGCTGCTTAACCCAATGAGGGGGCGCGTTGCGAGGGCTTATTGACCCAACTAGGGGTCACGACACGGGGGATATTCCCCCATAGTTTTAGCTCCTTAAGGGTCAAGGGTCACTTTGGTCCTTTCCCCTCAACCCCAAATATCCAAAGCACGAATTATAACACCCAAAAGGGCATTTTTTACCCATCTTCTTCAAATCAACTCACGTAAAAAACTTCCCCTTTCCCTAAGAACAAAATTCAACTCCTCTCCTCTAAGTAATCTATAATTCAATTCTTTTAAGTTCAAGATTCTAAAGAAAATTTCAAGAATAAGACTTCATTCTTCAAATCAAGAACACAATAGGAGAATAACAACTAGGGTTTGGGTATTCAAGATTAAAGGTCCAATCTTTTTGAAATTTCTTCTTGATTTTTATGAAACCTAAGGTACATGGGATTTTTCTTAACTGCATGGGCATGGTAAAAACATTTTTAATAATGTTTTGAATGTTGAGAAATCATTAATTTGCAATGAGTTTTGAATTATGTTTAAAATCTTGCATTATGAATTCTTTAATGGTATTACTCTTTTGGTCTTGAGGTCTTTCCCCCAAATTAATTTGTACTCATATATATGTATGTAGAAAATTGTGTTTGAGAATTTAATTGAGAGAATAAAAATATAGAATCCCTCTCTTGCTATGATTTCCCATTCTTTTCATACGATATGGATTATTTTGAATGCATGTTGAGAAGCATGATACAAAATGTCTCAATTCTTATTTATGACTTGATCATGGTTTTGAATTGAAGAGATGGGGTTTTACATGTTGATAAATATTGAAGATATATAATAAAAAATTGTATGGTTTGTCAAAAATACATGACCACCACATGTTTGTTGAAATATTGAAAAGAGAGATTCTTTGCATTGTTTAACATATGTTATGAAGTACGGATTCTCTTGAACTGTTTGAATGATATGGTGGTCCAAACTTTATGTTTTGAAGGAAGAGTGGTAATATGATAAGGTATGGAGCAGAGAATACGAATTGCAAGTATTGGTATGACGATACCAATACAGATAAAGCCATAACAAACTCAGAATAAAATAGAAATTAGATTTCACTCCGATTTTAAGATTTTTGAATTCAGAAAGTTACATGTTTAGAAAAGGTTAAAAAAGAGCTTAAAGAGAGTTAGATGATTACTTATAATACCCCGAACTTTTTCTTAAGCCTAATTTCGTCTTTAGAAGGTTAAGGAATGAATTCCTAAGTGAGTAATGATTAAATCATATAGAGTTTCCCCTAATTTCGACTTTTTATCATGTGAGAAATTTAATTAGCTTTCCAACGATATAAGATCCTCCCAAATCCAATAACCGGGTAAGAAGTTATGGCTAATTTAAATTCTAGTCGTAAACCACCATCATTTTAGTGTTTTACGCATCACGGAGAGGGTCTATTTAACAATTGTTAAATTTCTGTGGAACTCTACGATAGTGGCGCGTCGCGGAGGACCCCAATTTCCCAATAGTCAATTTCCAGTGGCCTAGCGCGATTGTGATGCATCGCGCTGAAGTTCTAGGTTCCAACCAGTGGGACAACGTGATGTCTTCACATCACGGTGACTCCCAAATTCCCATTTGACAATTTCCAGTAAGCCACCGTGATAGTGGCGCGTCGCGGTGGCCCATAAAGTTGGGTTTCCAGTTTAATTTTTTTAGTTTCGTACAAAAGTTAAAAAAGGCACTTTGGACTTTTTTCAATCCTCTTAAACCAAACAAACATCAGAATTAAGGTCACTACAAGCGTCATATGAGATGTTTCTCAAGATTTCCCTCAACCAAAAACCCTAAGCATCAAAATCCTCTTCCAAGAATCTCAAGGGTTCACTATAAATTTTCTAAATTGAGTCAAGATTCAAGGTTCCCAAGTCAAAGGTTTCAAGAACCCTCATTCAAGAGTACGAATAGATTCCCAAAAGCTAGAGTTCATCCAAAGCTTCTAATTCAAGGTATGTGGGGTTTGAACAAGAATAATCCTTCCGTTCATGTGCCCAAAACTAGATTTTTATTACATAAGCTATTTGATTTTATATGTTTCCCTATGAAATTGATGTATGGGTTTATACCCTATGTTATTATTTCTTGAGATTATGATGGTTTTAATGTTATAGAAATTTAAGTACATGAGTATGTTGAGATCATAATGCATTTTACTGAAAAAATTCCAGATTTCTATATGATTTATGAATCTTTATAATATCGAGTATGAATTTTGATACGTCTTAACCTGAGATTGAATTATGGGTCATTAATCCGTACTTGAGATTGTAATTTTAAGAATTTTAGTGCTATAAGCACCCGTGAATTGAGTATTTTGAGATTATTAAGAAAGTTTTGACCTTAATGGTCATAGTAGCTTTGAAATTCACTTTACTAAATGAGATCACAGATTTTATAGTTGGGTTCTTTATGAACCATGAGATTATTTTAAAGTGGATTTCCATGATATGAGCGTAGCTAACTTAAGGGAGTAGTATTTAGCATCGAGTTGGGTAAGTTACTACGGTTTCATACCCTAAAACTACGTGCCACCATAGGATTGAGATTTATGGACCCGAGGCTGAGATAGTGATCACTGAGTTGAGGTTATAATCCCTGGCAAGAGTATGACGCCTTTCCCCAACGTGAGGTTTCTTCCTTAGGAGAACAAAATGTTGGAATCCATGTAGCTCGCATGGTGTATGTCGGTTAAGAGAACCTCCCTGCTAGTAAAATTAAATAATCAACTTTTGAGTATTTTTCCCTAATAGTAAGATTTTCAGAGTAGTTTTCTTAAAATATATAAAAAAAAATTCTTAAAGAGAGTATTTTTTTTCCTACTAGTAAGAGTAAATGATCAGTTCCTAAAGTAAAGTATATTCCTTTGAGATGAGTTATTTTTCCCTAAATGTAAAGCCTCACAAACTTATCTAAATATTATTTTTACTTTAGATTTCTATTTTAAAAGTTACAGTCTTAGCTTACAGATACAGAAGTGAGCATTGGATCACTTAGTCTATATGTTTTGAGGAGGGAATAGAACTACAGATTTCTGAAACACGTATATTGACTCACGAGATTTATACTAGGCGTTCCATTATTCATAATGTATGAGATTTATACTTTTGAGTTACTCAAGCTATGCGAGTCAGTTATATCAGCATGCATGATTTTTATAAAGGTTGATGACATTATTGTTTAATTATTTCATACACCCCCATATACTCAGTAAATCCTCAAAGTACTGATTCACATATACGTCTGTGTGCTACATTGTCTCATAATGTAGGTTTAAGTGCTCAACCCCAGCAGCGACAGTGATCTCCGAGCATCTCATCTACATCTTTATCCTTGGTGAGTCCTCATGGTTTGAGGACCTATATCTGTAGTTTTCCTGCTTTAATAGTGTTTTGAGTATTACTTTTAGACTATTTCGAGTCAGTTGAGGGTCTGTCCTAATGGCTTTCCAGTTTGAGTAGTAGAGGCTTGGTCAGACTAGACTATCAATTGTGTTTCTGAATTTTTAGTATTTGATATTCAAAATATGTTTTCCAGTTATTTTAGTTCAAATTTGATGTGATACGGCGTTATTGCTTAATTATCCTTCTTAAAGTAAGTGTTAGATGTAGTAGTAGGCTCAAAGGGTTAGCTTAGGGCTACTAGTAGCCTTAAGCACAATGTGACATCTCGGGATGAGATTTCGGGGCATTACAAAATTGGTATCAGAGCCTAAGTTTTAAGGAGTCCTAGGGAGTCTGACAAACCGCGTTACATAGAGTCTTGATCTTTGGTGTGTAGCGTGCCACATCTATGAGTAAGAGGCTACAAGATGTTTTAGGAAAAAGTCATCCCTTTCTTTCAGAATCTATCGTGTTTATAGTTGTCTCTCTCATATATTGGCTCATGCTCTGTTATTTCATAAAATGTCTCCCCGAAGAGCGAATGCCCACAGAAATAATAACGATCAACCCTAACCTGTTGATACCTTGAATAAGATTGTGTCTCATGCTGAGTTTTGAGCTGCCTTTCAGGCGTTAGCCCAAGCAGTCACCGTTAATGTTCAGGCCAATAACCAGGTTGCAGTTTCATATTAGAAAGTAGGTGATTTAGCCGCTACTAGGATCCGTGATTTCATGAGGATGAATCCGCCAGAGTTCTATGGGTCTAAGGTAGGTGAGGACCCACAGTTGTATCTCAAGAAGGTGAGGAAGATCACACAAGTGATGCATATTTTTTAGGAAGAAAGTGTTAAGCTGGCATCTTATAGGTTGAAGGACATTGCTTATGATTGGGTTGTTGTGTGGAGGAAGGATAGAGGGGAAGATTCTTCCCCTATCACTTGGCTGGTGTTCCAGGATACATTCTTGGACAAGTTCTTCCCACTTGAGATGAGGGAAGCAAAGATTGAGAAGTTTATGAACTTGAGACAGGGCTCCATGACTGTTAAGGAGTATTTTCTTAAGTTCAACCAGCTAGCTAAGTGTTCTCCAAATTTGATTTCTGACACCCGAGCTAGTATGAGTAAGTTCACGACAGGAGTATCTGGACTGGTGTTGAAAGAGTGTAGGACTGTTATTCTCAATAGGGATATGGATCTTGCTAGGCTATTGATGCATGCCCAGCAAATTAAGGCAGATAAGATAAGGGAGAGGAACAAAGTAAGAGAAAACAAGAGGGCTAGATCAGAGCAGTATGAGCATGGTCAAACTAGATTCCATGGAGGGAACCTTCCATAGTTTCAGAGTCATTCGTCTATGCCAGCGCCTTTATCAGCTAGTGCTCCCACACCCAGAAACAGGCAGGAGCAAGGGAATAGGCCTTTTATGTCTAGATCCCAGAACAGTGTGAGTAATAGACCTCATTATCCTCCATGTACTAAGTGTGGTAGGGACCATCCCGATGAGTTCTTGGCTGATTAGAGGGGTTGTTTTAGTTGTGGAAAGATGGGCCATAGACTTAGAGAGTTCCCGCATACTAGGTAGGGAGTGCACCAGCTCCTTTAGCCCGTCCAGCTCCTCTTAAGGGCGCTTCATCTATTACCAGTGGCGGTCAGTGCCAGAACTGATTGTATGCTTTACCATCCCATCAGGAGCAGGAGGATTCTCCCAACATTGTTACAGGTATGCTCCGTGTCTTTTGTTTGATGTGTATGTGTTATTGGACCCCGGGTCAAGTTTCTCTTATATGACCTCATTAGTTTCTGTGAACTTTGAAATGAGTCCCAAAAAGATTCCTGAGCCTTTCTTAGTTTCTACTCCAGTAGGTGAGTCTATTGTTGCAAAGGAAGTGTATAAAAAGTGCCCTGTTACTGTTCTTTATAAAGTCATATTTGCTGATTTAATAGAGTTAGATATGGTCTATTTTGTTCTTATTCTGGGTATGGACTGGATTCATTCTTGTTATGCATCTATAGACTATCGTACCCGCGTGGTTAAGTTCTAGTTTCCAGATGAGCCAATTTTTGAGTGGTCCAGAAATTTTGTTTCTCCCAAGAGTAATTTTATATCCCATCTCAAAGCCAGAAAGCTAATATCCAAAGGTTGCATCTATCATTTAGTAAGAGTTAAAGATACTAAGTTTGAGGCTCCAACTATTTAGTCAGTCAACATTGTTAATGAGTTTCCTAATGTTTTTCTAGAATATCTCCCAGGGGTACCTCCCGATAGAGAGATAGAATTCGGGATTGACCTTCTTCCTAACACACAACCTATTTTTATTCCTTCATACCGTATGGCACCCGCAGAGCTTAAGGAGTTAAAATAACAAATCAAAGATCTTCTAGATAAAGGTTTCATAAGGCCTAGTGTTTGTCCTTGGGGAGCACCTGTCCTGTTCGTTCGGAAGAAAGATGGTTCTTTGTGTATGTACATTGACTATCGTCAGCTTAATAAGATCACAGTCAAGAATAAGTACCCTCTTCCTAGAATTGATGACCTGTTTGATCAATTTCAATGTGCAAGTTATTTCTCAAAGATAGACCTTAGATCCGGCTATCATCAACTTAAAGTAAGGGAGTGTGATATCCCGAAGACAGCCTTCCAAACCCGTTATGGCCCCTTTGAGTTTTTAGTCATGTCTTTTGGGATAACCAATGCTCCAGCGGCCTTCATGGACCTCATGAATCGAGTGTTCAAGCAGTATCTTGACATGTTTGTCATAGTTTTCATAGATGATATCCTTGTTTACTCCCGTACTGAGAATGACTATTCAGATCATCTTAAAATTGTTTTGCAAACTCTTAGAGATCATCAATTGTTTTCCAAATTCAGCAAGTGTGAGTTTTATCTAAGGTCCATATATTTTTTGGGTCATATTATTTAAGCCAAAGCCATTAGAGTCGATCCCCAAAAGACAAAAGCTATGAGAAATTATCCTAGACCTATCTCTCCTTCCGAAATTAGGAGTTTCTTGGGTCTAGTTGTCTATTACTGCCGTTTTGTTGAAGGTTTCTCATCTATTGTGTCTCCCATGACCCGATTAACCCAAAAGAAAGTTAAGTTTCTTTGGTCAGATTCCTGTGAGAAGAGTTTTTGGGAGTTGAAGACTCGACTCACTTCAACCCCGGTGTTGACTTTTCCTTATGGTACTGATGGTTTTGTGGTGTATTACGATGCCTCTAGAGTTGTATTGGGTTGTGTTTTGATGTAAAATGGTAAGTTTATAGCTTACTCCTCTAGACAGTTGATGCCGCATGAAAAGAATTAACCAACCCACGATCTTGAGTTAGGTGATATGGTCTTTTCTTTGAAAATATGGCAACACTATCTTTATGGTCTTCATGTTGATGTGTTTACTGATCATAAGAGCCTGTAGTATATGTTTACTCATAGGGAGTTAAATCTTAGATAGAGGAGATGGTTAGAGTTGCTAAACAACTATAATATGAGTGTGTTATATCACTCGAGCAAGGCTAATGTAGTGGTGGATGCCCTTAGCAGGATGTCTATGGGTAGTGCTACTCATGTAGAGGAAGATAAGAAAGAGTTAGCTCGTGAGGTGCATCGTTTGGCTAGACTGGGCGTTAGGTTGCTTGATTTTGCTGAGGGGAATAGTTTGGTTCAGAGTAGTTTTGAATCCTTATTTGTTTTGGAAGTGAAGAAGAAGCAAGGCAGGGATCCCAGTTTGGTCAGACTAAAGGAGTTAGTTAAGGACCAAAAGGTAGAGTTTTTCTCCCAAGTGGGAGATGGTGTGTTGAGATTACAGGGTAGATTGTGTGTTCCTTGTGTTGATGATCTGAGGCAGAGAATTATGGCTGAAGCGCATGGCGCATGGTATTCCATTTATCCCGGTGCCACCAAGATGTACCACGACTTTCGATAAATCTATGTGTGGAGTGGCATGAAGAAAGATATAGCAGAGTTTGTGGCAAAGTGTGCAACTTGCCAATAGGTTAAGGTAGAGCACGAAAGTCCTGGTGGTGTGATGCAAGAGTTTGGTATACCCACTTGGAAGTGGAAAGAGGTGAATGTGGATTTTATGATTGGTTTACCTCTTTTGCATCGTCATCATGATTCTATCTGGGTTGTGGTAGATAGGCTAACTACGACAACGCATTTCTTGCCTGTGCATACATTTTATATAGCTGAGGATTATGCTAGATTGTATATTCGGGAGTTAGTCAAATTGCATGGAGTCCCCTTGTCCATCATCTCAGATAGGGGTACTCAGTTCACCTCCCAGTTTTGGAAAGCTTTTCAGAGAGGTCTTGGTACCCAAGTGCATTTAAGTTCCACTTTTTATCCACAGACAGAAGGTCAGGCTGAGAGGACCATCCAAACCTTAGAGGATATGTTGAGGGCATGTGCTCTTGATTTCAAGGGTAGTTGGGATAAGCATTTGCCATTGATTTAGTTTGCCTATAACAATAGTTACCATGCTATCATCAAGATAGCACCATTTGAGGCTTTGTATGGGAAGAGGTGTAGATCACATATAGGTTGGTTTGAAATAGGTGAATCTACTTTGGTCAGACCTAATACAGTGTTTGAGTCTATGGGGAAAGTGAAGTTGATTAGAGAAAGGTTAAAGACAGATCAGAGTCATCAAAAGTCATATCCAGATATGAAAAGAAGATGCCTTAAGTTTGAAGTTAATGATTTGGTGTATCTTAAAATTTTGCCCATGAAAGGGGTGAAAAGGTTTTGCAAGAAGGGGAAGCTTAGTCCCCGGTATGTGGGCCCTTATAGAATCCTAAGTAGTATGGGGAGAGTAGCCTATGAGATTGAGTTGCCCACAGAGTTGTCAGTTGTGCATCCTGTTTTTCATGTCTCCATGCTTAAGAAGCACATTGGTGATTCCGTTGTAGTGGATCCTTCAGAGAGCCCAGATATCCCGACTAGCCATTTGTTTAAAGAGATTCCAGTTTAGATTCTAGACCACCAAATCCGTAGACTAAGGAACAAAGAGGTTACCTTGGTCAAAGTGTTGTGGAAAAACCAATCAGTTGAGGGTGCTACTTGGAAAGCCAGGGCAAATATGCGATCCAAGTACCCGCACCTCTTCTTCGCAAGTTCAGATCAAGCCGAAAGTACTATTCTTCCTTAATTCATCCCCTTTTCCAATTAAAGTTTCAGCTATATATCTATTCTTAATATAAGTACATGCATTCTTCGAGATATTCAAGAGTTTAGAATGATGTAGAGTCAGTTTAGCAAGTTGTTTCAGTTGTGCATACTCAGTTTTCTCTGTATCCTTAGCCTAGTTAGCGACATTCGAGGATGAATGTTCCTGAGGGGGAGATATTGTAATACTCTAAACTTTTCCTTAAGCCTAATTTCATCTCTAGAAGATTAAGGAATGACTTCCTAAGTGAGTAACGTTTAAACCATATAGAGTTTCCCTAATTTCGACTTTTTATCATGTGGGAAATTTAACTAGCTTTCAAACTATATAAGATTCGCCCAAATCCGATAACCGAGAAAGAAGTTATGGATAATTTAAGTTCTAGTTGTAAACCACCATCATTTTAGTGTTTGGCACGTCGCGGAGAGGGTCTATTTAATAATTGTCAAATTCTAGTGGAACTCCGCAATAGTGGCACGTCTCGGAGGACCCTAATTTCCCAATAGTCAATTTCCAGTGACCTAGCATGATTGTGATGCGTCGTGTTGAAGTTCCAGGTCCTAATCAGTGGGACAACGTAATGGCTTCGCATCGCAGTGACTCCCAGATTCCCATTTGTCAATTTCAAGTAAGCCACCGCGATAGTGGGGCGTCACGGTGGCCCATAAAGTCGGGTTTCCAATTCAATTTTTCCAGCTTTGTACAGAAGTTAAAAAGGGCAATTTGGACTTTTCCAAGCCTCTTAAACCGTACAAACATCAGAATTAAGGTCACTACAAGCGTCATATGAGATTTTTCTCAAGATTTCCCTCAACCAAAAACCCTAAGCATCCAAATCCTCTTCCAAGAATCTCAAGGGTTCACCATAGATTTTCTAAATTGAGTCAAGATTCAAGGTTCCCAAGTCAAAGGCTTTAAGAACCCTCATTCAAGAGTACGAATAGAGTCCCAAAATCTAGAGTTCATCCAAAGCTTCTAATTTAAGGTATAGGATCACCGCGTAGGCAGGCCTACCTTCTTTTCTTTCTCGTTCAATAGTTTAATATTACTACAATGTCGTGCCGATGTCTCCCTTACGAAATTGAAGATAAGTCTTTTGATTAGGGGGGGTGACAACCGAGGCTTTTAAGAGAAGTTGCCATATAGGTTATAAAGAGCTATCTCATATGTAGGGTTTGAACAAGAACAATTCTTCCATTCTTGGGCCCATAACTAGATTTTTATTACGAAAGCTATTTGATTTTATGTGTTTCCCTATGAAATTGAAGTATGGGTTTATACTATATGTTATTATTTCTTAAGATTATGATGGTTTCAATGTTTTAAAAATTGAAGTACATGCGTATGTTGAGATTATAATGCATTTTGCTGAAAAATTTCCAGATTTCTATATGATTTATGAATCTTTATGATATCGAGAATGAATTTTGATATGTCTTAGCCTGAGATTGAATTATAGGTCATTAAGACCTACTTGAGATTGTAATTTTAAGAATTTTACTATGTTATAAGCACCCATGAATTGAGTATTTTGAGATGATTGAGAAAGTTCTGACCTTGATGGTCATAGTAGCTTTGAAATCCACTTTACTAAATGAGATCACAGATTTTATAGTTGGGTTCTTTATGAAACATGAGATTATTTTAAAGTGGATTTCCATGAGATGAGCGTAGCTAACTTAAGGGAGTAGTATTTAGCTCCGAGTCGGGTAAGTTACATGGTTTCATATCCCAAAACTTGATGTATGAGCAGATGCTAATACATTTGAGGCTTTTAACTGAGAATAATTGCAAAGTGTCGCCATTAGCCTTAAACAGAGAATGGACCACAGCTGAAAGTTGCGATGACATTTGGTGATAGGCCATCATAAGTGTGATAAGACATCAGGTTTGTCGTTAGCCTAAGGCAGAACATGAGAGCTGAAGTGAATAATTGACGACATCTGTGATAAGTCATCAAAAATTTGATAAGTCGTCAGGTTTCATCGTTAGCCTTAAGCATGAAGTTCTAAAACTGAAGAAGGAGCTAACGACATTTGTGATAAGTCGTCAGACTCCTGATAAGGTGTCACGAATGTCGTCATCTAATCCGAGAAATTACTGAACTCTGTGATTTTGTTTCCATAATTAGGGTGAACTATTTAAAGCATAGTTTAGGGCTTTCTAAAACTATTCCAAACCTGCTTTGGAACACACATATTTTGTTATTTTTCTGTCTAGTTTCTTGGCTTGAAAAATAATTAACTTTGAAGAGATTTTCATCAATATTTTGGGATTTCTATTGTGATCTAATCCAAGAATCACTAGTTACTATTCTTCTTGTGGTAAGTTCATATTTCAAATTATGAATACATCTAGTTGTTTCACTTATTACATTATGAGTGGCTAAATCTCTTTAACTCAAATTATGGGATCTATGGGTTAAGTCTTGGTAAGATGCTATGTGTTTAAGATTCCAAAGGTAATAGGACTCCTTGATAATTCCGAGATTTTAATTATTGTCTATTGGTTGCAAATGATAGATAGCACCTACTTTGATTTGCTTGAGATAAGAAATCAAATATAGTAGGAAGTGAATTATTGACAGGGACTTGGAAACACTAAACTTCCATTTAATAATTGACGTTGTAACAAGGTTGATTAACCTGAGGTGAAGTCTAGTTGGTAAATATAAATTCCCTAAATTCGTGAGGATTAGGTAATTAAATGCTTAAGTAGGTCGAGAGACATTTAGTCATAACTTCAATAAAGATAATCTGTTGTCCTACCTACTGTGAGAATCTTGAATCACTTTTAGCATCTGTCAAATACTAAAACCCATAGTGAACATAATTCTGGTTTTCCATAAACTCTTGATTACAAACACTGAAACTAAAGTGACCAACAATTATTGGCTAATCTCCAAAATCCCCATTTCAAGAAACATCCAACTATCAGTTGATTAAATCGCAAACAACTTAAGTTCACACCATATTCCCTATGGGATTTGACTCCAACCTAGTTGGGTCATATATTGACAATGATCGCTTACATTCTCATTAGAGAGGTGTAGTTTGAGCATTATCAAAAATGGTGTTGTTGCCGGGAAATACGGTTGTAAATTAAAGTTTATGTGCGCTAATTGATTGTTAGTCAAGTTTCCTAGTTTTTCATTTATTTGTTGTTTTTGTTTATTGCAGGATCTTTGTAGTGTATACCAAGAACTACATGTTTCGGAGAACTATTATTACCATTTAATCCAGAACCGCAACAAATTGGAAGAATGGCAGACCAGCAGGAGGCTGACAGGTTAGCAGCCTTAGCTAGAGCTCAGGTGAATGTGCAGAATGTCGGTCAACAAGTACAACATTCAAATCCTAAGGATGAAGATTTGGGAGACGAGGAGTTGTTAAACCCTAGTAACCCAAGGTGTGCAAAGCAAGTAGCTACACCAGTAAAGCGTAATGCTAACAAAAACCATCCGTTCTGAGGCAGGCAAGATTACCAGCCAATCCAGTATGACCTCAATGATGATGATGATGCAATGGATAGAGCAAGTGAAGCGGGTTCAATTATTCCTTCACCATTGGCACCTGGGGCAAAGTTTAACATTACGAGTACTATGATTCAACTCCTCAATCTGAAGGGGTTGCCTTGTGGCCTTCTTGGAGATGACCCCAACTTGCATCGGGTGAACTTTGTCACCATCTGTAAATCTTTTGATAACCCAGGAGTAGGTCAGAATGTTATCTGATTGAGATTGTTTCCGTTGTCTCTGTCTGGGAAGGCAATATTTTGGCTTAATGAGCTGACACCTGATTCTATAACTAACTGGAGGCAGTTGAAAGGAGCTTTCCTAGAAAGGTTCTTTCCGCCTTCTAGGAGGGTACAGTTGAGGGATAAGATCAGCAACTTTAGGCAGCTCCCAACTGAAGCCTTGCATGAAACCTGGGAGAGATTCAAAAAAAAGCTGATTTAGTTTCCGAACCACAACATAACGGACATACACTTGATGGAGACTTTGTACAGGAATATTAACTCTGTGATAAAACCAATTGTAGATAATGTTGATGGTGGTTCGTTTGTTGATCTTACATTCCCAGAGGCTTTAGAAATGCTAGATAGAATGATCAAACAGAGTCGGGCATGGCATACCAGAGACTCTGTGGTAGCCAGCCCCACTGTTTCTATGGGTATGTCTGTGGAACAATGCAGAAGAGATAAGAAGAGTGACCAAGACATGGCTCACCTAAAAATACAGATGGACTTGCTAACCAAGCACTTGCTATCAGGCAAGACTGAGAAGGTAAAAGATGTGGGATCACAAGATAGAGTTGATACTGATTCAGAAGAAGAGGCGAACTATGTTAATAATCAGGAGGGTTTTTGAGGTAATATCCAAGGGAATCAAGGTCGGAATTATTATGATAAGCCTGGTTATAAAGATAGGGAATAGGGAAATTGGAGGAACAATAATGATAGGATCGGGCTATATGCCCCTCCTGGAAATTATGAGGCTGCTACAACAAGTTCTGAAAAGATGTCCATGAAGGACAAGATGGATAAGTTATTGAAGGGAGTGGAGGCTACCAACTCTGGTGTGACCACCATGAAGACCGATCTGTCAACTATTAGTTAGTTGGAAAACTCATACTCCACCGCAATCAAATAGTTGGAGCAGCAGATGAGCCAACTCTCCATAACATTTAAGCAGAGAAAGAGTGGAATGTTATCAAGTGATATGGTCCAGAATCCACGAAATGATGGCTCATGTATGGAGATTAACACTAGAAGTGGTAAGATATTACCTGGACCTTCTGTGGGCAAAAGTTTGGTTGAAGATGTGACTGAGGCAGAGGATGAACCCAAAGAAGAATGTCCAGTGGAGTCTAAGAAGCTAGATGTTTCTGATGATGGTCTAGAAAAAGAGAAAGAGAAAGAGAAGGAGGTAGTGTTGAAAACTCTCCCAAGACCACCACCTCCCTTTCCTCAACGATTGAAGAAAAAAATTGATGATGTAAAATTCAATAAGTTCATGGCAATGCTCAGACAATTGACAGTGAATGTGCCATTGGTTGAGGCATTGGAGCAAATCCCAAGATATGCCAAATTCATAAAGAATCTGGTAACAAAGAGGCGGGTAGCAAGCTATGAACTGGTGGATAATATCCACCATTGTAGTGCCATTTCTACACAATCCATAGTGCATAAGAAGGTTGACCCTAGAGCATTCACTATTCCATGTGCAATCGGGTCTCTAAATTTTGCTAAGGCCCTATGTGATCTAGGGGCCAGTATAAACCTAATTCCACTCATTGTGTACAAGAATCTGGGTGTGGGGGATCCTACCCCGATGAACATACGATTGGTGATAGTGGATAGGTCTGTAAAGTGGCCAGTGGGCATATTACATAATGTACTGGTAAAGGTGGCCTGACTTTATACTACCTGCTGATTTTGTAGTCCTAGACTGTGAGGTGGACTTCAAAGTGCCCATTATCCTGGGTAGACCATTCCTTGCAACTGGGAGAGTGATAGTGGGCATGGAGCTGAATGAGCTGAATTTCATATTTAATAACAAAGAAGCAAGATTCACAATAGACTCATCCATGACACAGAAAAAGGAGATGAGTGTTTTCTCAATCGTGGATGTATTCTATGAAGATGGTAAAGATGTATCAGCAGGTTTTCTTGGCGTAGTCTGAGTAGTCAAGATAACCAAGTCGTGTCGCGACATTAAATCACGCATTATTGGGAGGAAACCCAAAATCTTTATGTTCCAGCAAAATATTTATTTTTGTAGTTAGGTTCTAGTTCAAAGAAGGTGGAATCGATATATCCAGCTAGGTATTCCTGACGACATATTTGACAGGCTGTCATAATTGTGATAATCCATCAGATTTGTCGTCAGCGAGATCAAAGCTAAGGCATGTTCTGAAAAGCTGATGATATTCGCGATAGGCTATCACAGTTGTGATAAGCCACCAGCTTTTTTCGTCAGAAAGCCTAAAAGAGTAGCAGAAACTTTGGACCAAATTAAAAGGATCTAACCCGGCCCACAGCTTTGTCTTTCCACCTTCCCGCGTATTTCCTTTCTTTACTTTAAGTTTTATTCCATTCTATACTTAGTTGATTTTCTTGCCTTTTTAAAGTATTTCCAAGTAAAACAAAAGAAAATTTCCTTCCTTTTGAGAGTGAGTTTGAAGTCAACATCAAGAATTTTTCTCTCCTTTTAATACTTCCTTCTCACTTGCATAACTAAGTTGAAAGTGTCAAAGGTGAAGTTGTCCATCAGGTATGCTCAAAGCCTAACTCTTCTCTTCAGTTGGTAAGTAATACACTGATTTGAACCAAGGCTCCCAAGAAAATTGAGTCAAGTTTAGCTTGCCAATGTGTGAAAATCGAGAACTAGGGTTTGTTGTGCAAACTTGAGACTTAAAGCTTAGCTCAAAAATTCGAATCAATGTGATTTTAAGAAGAAGTTGGTTTAAAAATCAAGTTAAAATTAAGTTGAGGGTTGTGTTTTGAGTTGACGACATAGATAATAAGCTATCACAATTGTGACGGCTTATCATAATATGTCATCATAATTCGAGGAAAGGAAGCCTATTCTATTAAGGCTGATGACATGGCTGATAAGTTATCACAATCGTGAAGACCTATCAAACCATGTCGTCACACCTGTGATCTGAAGCATAAATAAACCTTTTCAGGGGGTACGGAACATCCATGATTGATGGTGTTTATACTCATGAGTGTCGACTAATGGTTTTTATCTTGCTACAGGTCTTATAATGGCACCCAAAGGAAAGAACTCAAAATCTACAAAGAAAGTAACCATGGGAAGTGTACCCCGGAAGCTTTTCGATGAGGAATCCAATTATGAGGAAGAAGAGCCACTGCTCAGAAAGCAAAGAAAGAAGAGAAACCCAAAAAAGCCTCCACCACCCCCACCAGTTGAGGTGGAGTAGAATAAAGAGATTGATACTGAGCCAACAATGTCTGAACATACAGCTTCTGAGAAGATGGTCTATGAGCAACAAGAGTCTGAACATGCTGAATCAAAAGAGCATGACTCAGATCATCCTGATTCTGAGGAACATGAGTCTGGGCAACTTGAATCTGAGGGACCATCATCTGAGTCCCCTTCTACTGAGCAACAGAATGATGAAGAATCTCTTATTTGGGGAACTATGGTTAAATACAAGAACTCCAAAGTCTGAGACAACACTAGGTGGCAAATTCCCAAAGCACAAAAATCTTCTTCGATGGGCTTCGCAAAACTAGTAGAAGAGTTGTTAAGAGGTCAATCTTTGAAGAAAAAAGGATTATCACTAAAGGGTTGAGCAGATATCTTGAAGTGGAGCAGAAATTTTGTGACTACAACTTGGGATGGACTATAAAGGAGGAAACTCATTTTTCCCTACACTAGTTAGGGAGTTCTATGCAAACTATCAAGCTCGCTTGGAAAACATGTGTAAAGAAGGGGAGAAATCAGTCGATCAGCCTTTGTTGGATAAAGTTCCAGTACGGGGTGTAATGGTGGATGTTTCTAAAGCGACAATCAACAGATTTCTTCATGGTCCAAACTACATTCCTCAGGCCACTTCACCTACATTCTACACTCGGTTTGAAGCATCGGGAAAATCAACGATCTTGGTTAGCCATACTCATAGATGATGGCTGACCAACCCGAGTAAAAGAATCTTTAAGGCCTCTCTAAATCCAGAGGCAAAATTTTGGTGGGGTATTGTACGTATCTGGTTGATGTCCACTGATGGAGATAATATCCTTGGGGATGATAGAGAAATACTAATCGCAAGTCTTGTGGTTAACCTCAAATTGAACTTCAGAGAGATTATCGCCGAAGAGATGAAAAATCAGGTCTCAAGGTTCGATACGGCATATCCTTTCCCTTGTCTAATTACAAGGTTGTGTAAGGAAACCAATGTACCTAAGGTTGTAAGGTTAGACGAAGAACTTCTAGCCAAGAAGACCCACAATCCTATCTGATATGATGAAAATCAGTTGAGGCTGACACTTGATAGAGAAACAGGGGTTTCAATAGATCCACCGGTTATAGGTACCAGCTCAGCACCTAATGTAGAAGTACAGGATTCTGAACCTGCACCACCGACATCCTTAGCACGAGCAGATCCAGTGCCTGGAAATGAGATAATCCCTTCATCTCCAGTACCTATAACAGAATTCGCCTTCAACCTGATGAACTTTAGGAGAGTGGCAAAACAAGACAAATGGTATAAAGCTCAGCTGCAACTCTTTGCTAGCCAATTTGCGGTTGTGGTAGACAAGAGGGTTAAGGATGCACTTAAGCCCTCAAGGCTCTGCTGGGTAGGATTGATGAATTGGAGAACCGTTTCAATACGTGGTCAAAAGAGAGGTCAGTTCCAAAGATTGCACTATTCAGATCAGACCTAGACAAGGTAAAAGTGGAGGTTGGAAAGCTACAGCAACACTAATTTATGGTGTCAGCAGATCCAGTTGTTTAGGAGTTTGAGGGAGAAATCCCATTGCTTGATCTTACAAAGGAACCAGTAAAGAAAAAAAAAAGAGGAGTAAGAATAAAGGCAAGGGTAAGAGAGAGAGGCCTGATGGTGATGAAAAATGAAAAGCAGAGAAGAGGGAAAGAAAGAAGGATGAATAAAGAAGATGAAAAAGGTGATGATTGAGTCCTTCATTGACAATGAGAAATGGAAGGCAGCCATCCGAGTGAGAGCCATAGGTGCTTTCACTAGTAGGCCTCCAACAAATGCTAGGCTAGCTGCACCAGAATAGAGTGAGGCTCCCGATGGAGATAAGGCAGGTAAGGATACGGCGCTTGATCTACTCCAGGTATACCCTAACCCTTAGTATAGGTTTTCTTTGATTTTAAGTTGAGGGTGTAGGGTAAATTTTTGTTGTAAAATTATGTAGTTGACTAGGAGAAATACAAGTAACTATGGCAGTTAACTTATTTTTGTGATTTTTGAGCACCTCTCCAATGGTCTGAAGGTTTAAATGTGTGATTTCCATCTAAGTATGGCCATTGTGCATCGTTTTATGGCATTAGTTCTAGTGACACAACAATCATTGCTAAACAGCTGCATTAATTGAATGAGTAGTAACTTGTGATATACTTGTATGCCATGTGCGTGTGAGATCTTACTTAGTCCCCTCTGTATGTTGAATCCAAAACTTTCTCGGTTAGTCTAACCTAAGTTGAAGGATAGGTGTTAGGAAAGGATCATAGGCCATTTTGATATTAGCCCACTTTTAGCCTAAATGACCTTCTCTATATGTAGAATATCCCTTGATCCCTACTTTGAGCCTGATTAGCCTATTTCTTTTTATGACACCTGTCACCTTCCCATTTATATCACAATGAACTTATTTTATCCCTGGTCCTCCTTAGACACTATGCATCTTGACGTAGGCAAATGGCCTAAGTTGAGAGTGGCTATCATAGGGGTGTGTGATGTCAAATGAGTATGAAGATAGGTAGAACAAAAGAAAGGAATAAAAAGTTAGGTGCAGTGGAAAAGAACAAGAAAAGAAAAGTGGTGAAAAAAAGAAGTGATTTTAGGAAAGATAGCACCCATACTGAATAAGTGTGATCAAGAAAAGAGAAGAGTAGAAAAAGGTTAATAAGTGAATCCCAGGAGCTAGTGCAGTGTCAAGGAGGCTTAGTCATTTTAAATATCATCAAGTATTATACCATCCCCTAGCCTGCATTATAAGCTAAAAAGAAGACCTATATTGATCTTATCTGACATGTCTAAAAACCTTAGTAATGAAAATAAGGGCAAGCTTATGGTACTTGGCATACATTGATTGGAACTTCATTCTGAGAGTGAGTGTCTTTTGATTGTCCCCATGGTTACATATATTATTGTTGATATGAGAAAAGAGGGATTTCTTTGTTGTGAGGGTACACCAGATATGTAGCTAGTTTCTAACTTATTCGGATAGTGTAATACTGGTCTATGCATGGTTGTTATAACTGAATTACTGTCGTATCTTGAGTCATATGTGTTGCATTGTTGTTCTTCAATAATATACACAGTTGTTCTTGAATTGACTGACCTTGGAGATGGTGAAGATGTTTTGAGATAATATGGATGATTGACTGCCGAATGTACTTTGTATCCTCTTGGTTGTGTTTGAGTTGCTTGAGGACAAGCAATTGTTTTAAGTTGAGGGTGTTGATGTGTGAGCAGATGCTAACACATCTGAGGCTTTTAACTGAGAATAATTTTAAAGTGTTAAACAACTTTTGTCATTTTTGATTGTTTTATCTTTGATTTTGCAGTAGAAGCCAAGATGCAAGAGAACCACCAAGGACAGAAGCAAAAGAGTTGAAATATGAAACAAATAGAAGAAAAGTGTAGATGACAATATTCCTGATAAGTTTTCAGCCTTGTCATGAGCTATCAGAGTCACCGTCATCCTTAAATAGTGAATGGACCTCAGCTGAAAGTTGTGACGATATTTGGTGATGACGGTTTGTCGTTAGCCTAAGGAAGAACATGAGAGCTGAAGTGAATAATTGACGACATCTATGATAATTCATCAAAGAGCTGATAAGTCATCAGGTTTCATCGTCAGCCTTAAGCAGGAAGTGCTAAAACTAAAGAAGGAGCTGACGACATTTGTGATAAGTCGTCAAACTCCTGATAAGGTGTCACGAATGTCGTCATCTAATTCGAGAAATTTTTTAACTCTATGATTTTGTTTCTATAATTAGGGTGAACTATTTAAAGCATAGTTTAGGGTGTTCTAAAAGGATTCCAAACCTGCTTTGGGACACACGTGTTTTGTTATTTTTCTCTCTAGTTTCTTGGGTTGAAAAATAATTAACTTTGAAGATATTTTCATCAATATTTTGGGATTTCTATTGTGATCTAATCTGAGAATCATTAGTTACTATTCATCTTGTGGTAAGTTCATATTTCAAATTATGAATACATCTAGTTGTTTCGCTTATTACATTATGAGTGGCTAAATCTCTTTAACCCGAATTATGGGATTTATGGGTTAAGTCTTGGTAAGATGTTATGTGTTTAAGATTCTAAAGGTAATAGGACTTCTTGATAATTTTGAGATTTTAATTATCGTCTATTGGTTGCAAACAATAGATAACACCTGCTTTGATTTGCTTGAGATAAGAAATCAAATATAGTAGGAAGTGAATTATTAACAGGGACTTGGAAACACTAAACTTCCATTTAATAATTGAAGTTGTAACAAGGTTGATTAACCTGAGGTAAAGTCTGGTTAGTAAATATAAATTCCCTAAGTCCGAGAGGATTAGGTAATTAAATGCTTAAGTAGGTCGAGAGACATTTAGGCATAACTTCTATAAAGATAATCTGTTGTCCTACCTACTGTGAGAATCTTAAATCACTTTTAGCATCTGTCAAGTACTAAAACCCATAGTGAATATAATTCTGGTTTTTCATAAACTTTTGATTACAAACACTAAAACTAAAATGACCAACAATTATGGGCTAATCTCCAAAACCCCCCATTTTAGGAAACATCCAACTATCAGTTGATTAAATCGCAAACAACTTAAGTTCACACCATATTTCCTGTGGGATTCGACTCCAACCTAGTTGGGTTATATATTGACTACGATCACTTACATTCTCATTAGAGAGGTGTAGTTTGAGCTTTTTCCGAATTACGTCCCTCCATAGGAATGAGATTTATGGGCCTAAGGCCGAGATAGTGATCATTGAGTTGAGGTTATACTCCCTTGCAAGAGTATGACGCCTCTACCCAATGTGAGGTTTCTTCCTTAGGAGGACAAAACATTGGACTCCATGTAGCTCGCATGGTGTATGTCGGTTAAGAGAACCTCCCTGCTAGTAAAAGTAAATAATCATCTTTTGAGTATTTTTCCCTAATAGTAAGATTTTCATAGTAGTTTTCTTAAAATATATTTTTTTTCTTAAAGTGAGTATTTTTTTTCCTACTAGTAAGAGTAAATGATCAGTTCCTAAAGTAAAGTATGTTCCTTTGAGATGAGTTATTGTTCCCAAAATGTAAAGGCTCACAGACTTATCCAAATATTGTTTTTACTTTAGATTTCAGTTTTAAAGTTACAGTCTTAGCTTCCAGATACAAAGGTGAGCATTGGATCACTTATTCTATATGGTTTGAGGAGGGAATAGAACTACAGATTTCCAAAACAAGTATATTGACTCACGAGATTTATACTAGGCGTTCCATTATTCATAATGTATGAGATTTATATTTTTGAGTTACACAAGCTATGTGAGTCAGTTAGATCATCATGCATGATTTCTATAAATTTTGATGACATTATTGTTTAATTATTGCATACACCCCCATAGACTCAGTACATCCTCAAAGTACTGATCCACATATACGTCTGTGTGATACATTGTCTCATAATGTAGGTTCAGGTGCTCAACCCCAGTAGCGACAGTGATCTCCGAGCATCTCATCTATATCTTTATCCTTGGTGAGTCCTTATGGTTCGAGGACCTATATCTGTAGTTTTCCTACTTTAACAGTGTTTTGAGTATTAATTTTAAACTAGTTCGAGTTAGCTGAGGATCTGTCCCAATGGCTTTCCAGTTTGAGTAGTAGAGCCTTTGTCAGACTAGACTATCAGTTGTGTTTCATATTTTTTAGTATTTGATATTCAGAATATGTTTTCCAGTTATTTCAGTTCAAATTTGATGTGATATAGCGTTATTGCTTGATTATCCATCTTAAAGTATGTGTTAGATATAGTAGTAGGCTCAAAGGGTTAGCTTAGGGATACTAGTAGCCTTAAGCACCGTATGACGTCTCGAGATGAGATTTTGGGGTGTTTCCAAATTGGTATCAGAGCTTAAGGTTTAAGGAGTCCTAGGGAGTTTGACAAGATGTTTTACATAGAGTCTTGATTATCGGTGTGTAGCGTGCCATATCTATGAGCAAGAGGCTACAAGACGTTTTAGGAAAAAACCATCCCTTTCTTTAAAAATTTATTATGCTTATAGTTGTCTCTTTTAGCTATTGACTTGTGCTCTGTTATTTTAGAAAAAGCCTTCCCAAAAAGTGAATGCCCACAGAAACAAAAATGAGCAACCCCAGCCTGTTGATCCCTTGAATGAGACTGTCTCATGCTGAGTTTCGGGCTGCCTTTCAGGCATTAGCCCAAGCATTCACCGCTAAGGTTCTGGCCAATAACTAGGTTGCAGGTTCACATCAGCAAGGAGGTAATTTAGCCACTTCTATGATCTGTGATTTCATGAGGATGAATCCGCCAGAGTTCTATGGGTCTAAGGAAGGTAAGGACCCACAGTTGTAACTCGAGGAGGTGAGGAAAATCATAGCGTTATTGCTTGATTTTAATTGTGTTTCAGACTTTTCAGTATTTGATATTCAGAATATGTTTTCCAGTTATTTCAGTTCAGATTTGATGTGATATAATGTTATAGCTTGATTATCCATCTTAAAGTTAGTGTTAGATGTAGTAGTAGGCTCAAAGGGTTATCTTAGGTCTACTAGTAGCCTTAAGCACCGTGTCATGTCTCGGGATGAGATTTTGGGGCGTTACATTATCCGAAGAAAGTACGAGTTGTAAGACTCTATGCTAGAAACCGTGATTTGCCGACACGGGATTATGGTACTATGCTTTGTGATCTTGTGTACTGTAACAACCTAAATCTTGTACCCGAGATGTTACATGGTGCTCATGACCCCAAAGGACCACAAGCTAACCCATGACGGATATTTGTAACTCAACAGTGAAAAATATACTTAAATTATGTGGAATACGTAAAAGATGTAAGGCCATAAGGTTCAAAATTGAATAAACATCTGATAAAACAATGTCTAGAAATGGTACAACAAATACCAAAATAAATCTAAAGTAACTATCTAGCATGCTATAGTCTGAAAGCCTCTAAACTGTCTGAATAAGGAGTTGATGGGATATGTCCCCAACTAACTCTGAATACTGAAATAAACTGAAAAATGAAATAGTAATGTGATCATCATGTCCTCAAAGGATGAGGACTCACTGCTAACTCTGATGGCTGAACTGGGATGCTACTAGTTCTCTGGAGCTCGTGCTTCTAAACCTATGGTGTAAAATACCATAGCGCAAATGCGTCTGTATTTTGAATGTACTGGTATGCAAGTGAGGTAGAATAAATGCAAATGGTTCATATGCATGAACAATTCTAACTTATTGACTAACATGAATAGGAGAATGCATGCATGACTACGTAACTGTAACTAAGATCGTGATAGGACTGGATACTGAGTCTAGTGATATTGACCCCTGAATCCCTAATAAGTGAGAAAGACTGATACTGTATTACCAAATACTGAGGGTCTGAAACTATGTTACTGATACATGAATAACTATTTCTGGCAGTTCTGATTATGAAGAACTGGTCTGGTTGACTGTATCTGACAGTCCTGAAGCTGAATACTGATAACATGAGTTCCGAGAATTGATATATCAGATAACATATGTGACTGTATCTTACAGTCCGTAATCTGATGGAACTAGCTGAGTTCCATACTGTATTTGAATTTGACTGTATCTGACGGTCCTAAAATATGAAGAACTATCTGAGTTCTTTTACTATGATTGAAACTGAGAATGTGGGAGGTAATCATCTAACCGAAATGCCTCAGAACTGAACTGGTGGGGTCCAACTTGTAACCCCAGCTGGAAGGGTGTCAATACCGTGCCTGGGTAAATACCTGCTGTGAGTATACCCTCGCTGACAGGGAGCTCTTCCATCAACTCCTCTTAGTAGGTAACCCAAATGAGATGTATATATATATATATCCCTAAATGAGTAGGGTGCATCTTAACCTATGCTGGCTACGTAGTTCTGGAACACAAGGATTTCTTCTAAGGATCATACCCCCTACTGAATAATAGGTGAGTCCCCATCTTTGGTTAACTCGATGCTGAATCCTACTCCCAACTGAATAGACACTGAACTGATTAACTAAACTGAACTGATTAACTGATGGTATCATTTAGCGAAGCTAAAACTGAATTTACTGAGTTCCGTTGACTGACAGAATGCTACTGAGATCTGAGGACTGACTAAGAGTACTGAAGTTACTGAGACTTACTAGGAATACTTAGATCACGGAGGTTACTGAACTATTGAGATTACTGATATTTCTGAGATTTCCTAAGTCACATGACTGAATGATTTCTATGGATCATGACTTGTCTGAGAGTATCGTGAAAACATGACATGGCTCTAGGCACACAGCTAAGTTTTCGGGTACAAGTACCCCCAGGACTTGATGGAAAGAAACTGACATAACATGACTTACTCGAATACATGACCAACAACACAATTCATAATTCATATATTGAAGCACTTCATCAAATATGTGATATGCATAAACTAGTAAATAAATGGGGATTTCATAATATAATGCTAGTTGGGAACTTTTCCTTCATATAGGCTTTCAATCAAACACATGGTAGGCATAGTATATGTAAACAACATTGTACAACAATTAGACATCATGGTTCAATTCTAATTTCATCATTATAGGGTTTAATCGTAAGTTCACATGAATATACATCTATACTAATCAATTCCACATAAAATTGATCACCCAACATAGATTAGAATTCAATTAATCATTCTCAACATGAACAAAACAAACCCAACATAAAACTCTTAAAGAAATCCATTAAGTTGAAGTTGGAAAAGAGATTCTTGGGCTTCATGGACGTAAAGAGTCCATGAATGAACACTACGCATACCTTGATTTGTAAATACACGAATATTGATGGAGGAAATTCTTGAACTTGAATCTTCTATGAAAAACCCTAATGTATTCTTGAGAGGATTTTGAGAGAATAGTGTATATTTTGGTGTAATGGAGGCTCAAATCCGTGTTTTTGAGCTTATGTAGGGTAGGGAAATTGACACTTTTAACCCTAGGA